>CM030375.1:10908544-11515359 GCA_003604175.2 Clonorchis sinensis | reverse complement strand
GTATTAAAATTGGGGCGGGGGAGGGTGGAAGACGGAAAACGTGAAAGTGTAAGAAGGGAGGCGTCAGCAGTAGCATATTTTCGCTTACCCGGCCTGCTGTATGCAGCAAGTAAGGCGACCCGGCTGATGGCACCACGCGACGGCCGATGTGGCATGAGTTTTTTGTATGTGTGCAATTCATGGTTGTACGTGGGCTAGGATACTGTCAGGGCGCCCACACCTAGACAGGAGGACGATTAGGGTCATCAACCAAAGCCTTTGGCTCAAAAGCCTAACCGCAAGGCAGCGATGTTTGGCGGGAAATACAAATGCACTACTGTTTCTACGGAACAATTCGCCACCTGTTCCAACCCCCAACCTGGAGGACCAGGAGACTGTGTTCGTCAGACCTCTAGCCATTGACCAACTTGGTATGAGAGACTCTGTGAGTGTCGCAGGGACACTCCCCAGTATAGCTCAATGGGTCACTGAGGTGCGAAAACCACCACACCACGGTAAGGTCCAGTCCCTTCGTGACGGAATAGTGTACTTTTACGCGAAGCATGTCGACGACACCTTTCGGCTAGACGATTCATTCTTCTTTTGTGTGTTCAGGGAGGCGTATACAAATACTTTGCCCACTTCTGGGCTCCAACATGAAAATCACTTGTGATTTCTTGATATAATGTTGCCTCGAACCCATGATGGTCATTTCGATGAACGACATACCGTTGCCCACATGGACCCTGCAATACAAACCCTTTAAAAACTTTGTCTCACTTAGGATCAACCAAAACCTTGTACGTGAGAAAAATTTCTTTACAGAGCAGCCCAGCAGAGATAATAAAATACCACCCGTGGATAGTTTTAGAGGGCATTGTCAGCCCAAAACGACTTGCAAGAGTTAAAAATACTACAAACAGGGTAGGTAGGGAATCTGTGTTGTGTTTGTCTATGAGAATTTACATAGACAACGAATTTCTGGTTCGGATACTGAGTAGAACCTTTGAAAGTGTTTTCAACGCGACCGAGTTAAGAGCCGTTATCACAACTCATCAAGCAACAGTTGAGGGACAGGGTTTATTTTAGACCCCCTCTTTGTGCGTTTATCAATTTGTGTTTTATTATGCGGACATATTTATCTCCCTCACAACAAGGCAGCTGATGTATGAACTTTCAGGTTGCTTTTCTCAGATGACAGCAAAATGTCTCAAACAGTCGAACCTACCTGCTAACTTCAGGATTTAAAAGAGACTTTTTGTGGCATCTAAACACAAAGCTCCATCTGGAAAAAAAACAGTAGATGATGCATAATTCACTGTTTAACTATGCTGCGTTGCTCAGCCAATGTAAAGGTGAATCTGGAAAATTTCGTGACAAATTTGAGTGGTGAACAATGTGACTGTCACACATTCCCGAGACGAATGGCAAATCGTTCCGAATATACCATCGTTACAGTTGAGAGAGATCACTCTCCAGGATCTCTAAGGAATATTCTAGTCAGACTTGACTGTGGCACCTTTACTCAATACTCGCCACTGCCAACTATTGCTTTCAAGCTTTCCTTCTGTTATTTTTACGATCTCAGATTTCAGCAATTCATTACTACCACAGCAGCCAAACAAATACTTTCAAGTGAATTCACAGTGATGACAGAGGTAGTGTTGATTTGTTCGGCGAACTTGGCACTTGACTCGCGAACGTTTCGTCACCGTTCGAGGAGGAATCGTCATTGCCCGTAAACATTTAAGTAGTATATTTCAGGTAACGTGGAAATACAGATTTCTGGGTCACTTGTCTCGAAGATAACAGAGTATGACCTTCCAGCATGCACCCTCATTTTCTGTTAGATTGGATCAGTATTAGGTCTCTGACTTGCTGCCCTGCGGATTAAAGCAGAGTGAAAGCGTGGAAGAGCTGTGATATATCCGGCTGTTACAGTATGCATATAACCTGAGAGACAGCTTCAAGTGCGCCCATACGAACTGTCCTGATAATTGCCCTTCATGCTGGTCCTTCTAGCTAAATATCATATGAAAATGAACAACTGGCATTCCAGATAAACTGAACGAAAGATATCAAGCTGATTCTTTGACAGGAAATATCTTCAACAATTTAGGAGCAATGACCGGAGGACAGAACTTTCAAATGCTGTCTTGTTGTCCACAGAGGACTTCTCGTTGTGCGGACATGCAGACATTTCAGATTACTCTGTTTTTAGTGTACATTGAACATTGTTTCGGCCATCGGAGTTGATTCTATTGAAAACGACCTGTAGTTGGGAGTCAAATTTTGAGGCTAATGTTGCGTAGAACTCCTCGCCAAAACAGTGTTTGACAGTTTCATTCTGTCCAGCTTTTTCGGGATGTTAGTGTTTGTAGTCGCATTTCCATGTGTCGTTTCAAACGTGGCAAAAAACGCGGTGCAACAAACGTTTCTTTTGTGTGACGATTACGTTTACCGGTACATTGTCCTTAAATAAGAAGAGTTAGTTGTCCGGCGGGATTCAGAAGAATCCTTTCGCCAGCAGTTCCGCCAATCTTCAGAGATTTTCATTGCTCCTGCCTGCAAAAGGCGGAGGAGGGTATGAGATTTAGGTGAGAACACTTAGGGCAACAAAAACGTCTCTCTTCGCCCTTATTCATCTTGCTTTCAGCTCAACTTGAAATTATATTATGTTCTTAGTATAATGGCAAAAACATTCTTGAATAAAGCGGTCGTTTTGATCCAAAAAATTTCCGTAATTCTTTATTTAATTTGACATGACAGACATTCGCGAGTAATGGAAAATTTTTTTTTGGGTAATATTCATTTATCACTTAAGGCAAAGATGACATTTCACCCTTATGAAATTTTTTGATTTATGTCCCTACGTTTCGCGGACCCTGGCGTGAATAAATCTTCATTAGACCTGTCACTAGCAACCCCCCTATTCGGGAAAATGGTTTTCTGCATCTATCCGCAATCTGCAACCCGCCTCTCTTGAGATGTATGTTGTCTATCCGCAATAAGCCACAATAAGCGCAATAACCCCACCGGAGTCAGTGTGTTGCGATATGAATATCATTTCGTATTATATGGCGAAAAATGTAAAATAAAGCAGATTTTGTAGAATGTTTGCCTCCGCTAAATTTTTGCCCAACCCTAAAACTGAATTTGTTGAATCATTGGTATCCAGCACTTGTCAGTTCTCCCTCGACGGGCGGTTCTCAAGTTCGAGAAGACTTCGAGAAATACACTCATTTGCAAATCAATTTGGTTTTTGCGAGAGACTCACCTGGAACCCAGCTGAATCTCCCGTTTGTGATGTTTTCAGGCAACTGAACATAAGGTTGACGGAAACTCGGGGACTGCGCCTACCTGATGAGTCCCAAGAAGGGCAAAACCGGTCGTGGGCTGTCGAAGAGTTTTCAGCAACCTTATGAGTAGTGCATTGCGTATTCGAGAAGACTTGTTTTATGTCTGTTGAATCTTGTCAGGCTAGCAGTTCAGCCAGTGGATTGCTAGCCACCCGTACATTGCCTGGAAAAAAATATTCTCCTTGGGTGCCTTGAAGATGTTACACTCCGGCTTATTCACAGGTTGAAGACTTCAGTCGAAACTTTTAACCCGGCACAGTTTATGTTTTTCCCTAATATTGAGTGAATACATTGCCGCTTACAGGCCTCACCCCAAATGCGTGCACCAATGTTCTTACCGCTAGAAAAGTATCTAAAAAACCGGAAAACGCAACCGACTTTTCTCTTGATTTTTACACTTGATGCATTTTTCGTTAATTTTCGCATGTTTCTGACCACAAAAATGCAACTCACGCCACGTAGTTTGTCAGAAACTTTTTGAACGACCGTGCATTTTGTGGTACGAATACTGAACCTATACTGCCTTCGTAGATATCTTGAGCTTAGCCGAATTCTGGCAGACCATCCTTCATTTCCGAGTGCAACGAGACACACTTTCTCATTGTTGTGGAATATAGGTAGCTCGGGTGCGCTGATTGATTGTTGGTCTGTTCGCCGAGCTTGGCAGTTGGATTGCAAACGTTTCATCAACAGTCGAGGTGAACATCATCATCACTCAACCCCGCACTGATGATGTCACCTCGATTGGCGATGAAACGTTTGCAATCCAACTGCCAAGCTCGGCGAACAGACCAACAATCAAACACTTTCTCATTAGTTGAATTAAAAAAACAGTTAACCGGGAAAATTTACCGTTGGAGACATAAAACGAGAGTTGTGAGCCCGGAGCGACCAATCCTGGTGCTCTAGCCTAAGCTAAGGGAGGGTTATTCTTAGACCGAGGTAAAGAATTGTGTAGCAACAATGGTTTATCACAGGGCGGAAGTTTCGGATTACAACACAAAATAGTCTTTATGCTGTAATGTTTGGTATTCTCAACTCAAATCGCAAGCAATGCATAGCATTCTAAATACTGAAGCCAAATCTTGGCCTTTCTCAACGGTTCCGATCAAAGTTGCAGCAAACTGTTACTCAAGCGATTAATAAATTTTAGGTACGTCTTTCATTTAGCCCAACAATGAGGATATTGGAATTGTTTGTAAAGGCATCTGCTTAAGATGTTGATGGAAGACGTGAGTGTATCTAACCGGAACATCCCGGGAATTCCGCAGTTTGACAGACAGTTCCCAGGAAGTTTTCGTTCCTGAATGTCCTGTGAATCATTGTGACGACAGCTAAACTGTACGAAAATGTGACTTTTTAACCATCCATTAATTCGACAAGGTTGCCTAACTAAGTACCTGGATGGTTTTAATCAAAATCGATCTCTGCAAGGGATGGTTTTAATCAAAATCGATCTCTACAAAGGCATATCGTGAGCATATCGTTTGGGTAATTAATATCACAAACATGGATTTTTTTCATCGATATACTCAAGGAAACATTCTTCCGAGAAACGGATGTCAGGCAATTTCTGGTCTTTGCAGTGACTTTCCGAGAAGATTAATCGCGATATCAAGTTTAGTCAAGCTAAAGCAGTCGAGGACCTTAAAATGACTTCTTCAAATACACTTTACCGCAGTCGGCTCTTTGAGCAGTTCGATGGCTTACTTTGAGCAAAAGCTCATAACGGTGGAGATTCCGAACTCGTTACACAATTTCTTTCGAGGGTATAACGACCAGAATTTGGCGGCGGAACGCGAAATGACTAGCCGTTTATTGGATATATTATACTTCTAGCAGTTAGGCAAACCACACTATTTGTCGGTTCTCGTTATTTTCTGCATAGTTCGGAAGCGCATGCATTAGTTGTCTGGTTCTGATGACAGTTTTGGATGCCTACCATATGGAATTTAACCTTATAGTGCGCGAGTTTGTTTTATGATTGGAAACCTCGCTACGCCTTGTTAGAGGACATTTTGACACCTCTGTGTGGTATTGTCTCGAAGTTCTCCTCGGAGACGATGTAGTTTGATTTGTCGTGGTGGGCAAACTTCGAAAGAATGACATAAATCTATGCAACCTCAGTTTTGATGGTTCAGTGAGACCTCAATTATGCATACTTGTCTGCATATCATAGCATTAATAAAAGAGATCCCTAGAGATGCTGACACGCGAACAGGAATAAATAAGGGAGAGACGTTTGTTTCCAGCAATGTGAAATCTTGTCCTCTGGCTGAAAATATGCCCTTTCGGTGGAAACAAAGGGGTGTTAGATATCCAATCAACCCAGCCCGGTGAATCTGTGCAAAATTGTCTCCTCGAAAACGACGGATCAATCCTGTTAAGTCGGTCTTCCTTATCCAGTCGTCGTCACCAAATACCATGGAATAAGGGAATTTTCCGAAATAAACGACTGAATAAATAAATGATAACCGAAATTCGCGCCGTCAAGCCTCTCACTAGGATTTCATGATCTCTCTCGAACGGGTTTAGTCTCTCCAAACAAGTATCTCTTTTCAAATCTCCACAATATCCTCCGAGTATGTTTCTAGCTCAGGTTACTATCTGAACATGATTGAATTGGTGAGAATACAGTAGATTTTCCATGAACGGAATTCAGCAAAGTAGAGAATTTTGGTTCATAGTGTCGTTTCAGAGTGAAAAAGCTGGTGAACACCTAGTGGATGTATTCAATGAACTTGTCCAACGTTTTGACCACAAATGGTCACATTTATCAAGGAACCAATGGGTGTTTTAAATGGCTACAAATGAGGCTAGTTAGAGGATGACCAACGTAGTCATATGTGATGTGATTGCTGCACGTGTATGTTGCGCATCCTTCACACGTGATCATCGGACTGAGGTGTCGCGTCACGTGCGGACTCTCGTGCCTGAATTGCACTTATATGGTGAAGTTACTCGGACCAATTAGGAGATAATTACGCCATCAGACGTGTAAACTCACGATGTCGTCATTCAAATGTCAGCTGATTTTGCACAATAGCTCTGTACATATAGTTCGAGATTTTGACGTCATTCAAATGTCAGCTGATTTTGCACAGCTGTGTATGCACAGCTCTGCGCATATAGGTCGAGATTTGGCTGCAATTTATGAACATCATCGAAGATGACTTGCATGTTCACAACTAGTGCACGCAGGGCGACAGTTGAGTCACACTCCAGTCTGCTCATTTCACTTCCGGCTCTTGGGACGGCCCGGGATTGCCGTTTAGGTTCGTTGATTAAGGCACTTCCGGTTTGCTCACTGTAAATGCAATCGGTGTATTCAGACTTGTAGACGGTGTTGATATGGTCATCGAGTGGATGATGAAGCCTTAGACACACAATAAATACTTTCCAAAGTGTGATGCTTGTATGACTGGATCAACCCTCGGTCTGACTCCTGTATTGTTGTTGTGTTCGATAAAACCTGCTGGTTGTCCATTGTTTCTTGATGTTTTTTTGCTCACTTGGTATCCAGTTGGTAAACAGAATTAAAGGAGAGACGAACTTAGATACAAGCTTACTGAAAAAACTTCGACAGTCCATGATCGGTTTTGTCCCAGTTAAGTCTCCTCAGTCCTCGAGTTGCCGTCAACCATATGTTCTACCTGAACTCGAATTGGATAGATTTTGACAAATAAACTCATTTGCATATCAATGGGTTTTTCACGAAAGACTCAACTAAATCTCTCGTTTATTATATTCTTCAACTGAATGTGCTGCAAAAAAAGGTCAACTTATGTTTCGGTTGATACTATATTAGAGATGTTGCATCAAACTACTAACAAGGTCGCTGAAAATTCTTCCACAGCCCAGGATCGGTTCCGTCCCGCTTGAGGCTCATCGGCAGTTAATGTAGTCCTCGAGTTTCTGTCAAGCATATGTTCTACCTGAACTCAAACTGGACAGATTCCGACAAACAAACTCATTTGCATATCAATTTGGTTTTAACGGAAGAGTAAAATTAATATCATAAAAGGAAGATTCAGTTGCGTCTCCCATAAAAAACCAATCGATATACAAGTGAGTGTATTTGTTGAAATGAGACATGCCCCTTTTGAATTGGATTGCAATGAACCGTGGGTTCAGAGAGATCATGGTTCAAAGAGGCTTTACAGTCCAGAAATGCAACCAGTCTGTCTAGCGTCCCGTGGAGCAAATGAATTCATGCAAGGTGTGGAGATTTGACAAGGTTTGACTTGCATGTTTTGTGACAATCAACGTGCGTATCCAAGCCAACTTCTCGGAGGACTGTCTAAGCTGCTCAAGGCCTAGGATTCCGGTTGTGCCGAGAACAGTGTAGTAAAAACAGGAGAGAACAAGTAAATCCAAGGCAGCTCCATCAGTGTGTTTGTAATTCTTACCTTTGATTAAAATCAAAATTCCAGACGCTGCTAAATCTGTTACAATCAGACGGGGTTATGGTTATTCAACGTATTATCCTCATCTGGAAGATATCCTTTGTATTGTAGGCTATCAGTGATGAGGACATTAGTGTAAGGCAAAGCAGTGACGAACTGACAAATTTTTGTCGTCACTCAGAGTTCGTTGGCTTACTGTTTGAGCGAAATCATGTAGAGTTCTACATTACCAGACTGGGTGTCTCAAACTGCACCATCTTCGGTCTAAAGCGACTGAACATGTCTCTGACATGGGTAGACACAAAAACAAAATTATGGGACACTTTGATCTCTTCTCTGATGCATACACACACCGCACACCTAGGTGAATTTTGACATGTTTTCGATCCAGCTTCCTAGTCGTTCTTGATGAACAATCACTGAGTTGTTGGACATCCTTGAGCTTGATTTCTTTTGGGGAAATCTTGCTGCGCTTTACCGTACTTCGGATTTTGTTCGATATAGACTATTCATACTTGTGGTACGTTCCGTACTCTTTTGTCTACAAAAATGTTCGTGCTAGGGTACTGAGATCGGATTCATTCTGATTCGAACCGAAAAAGCCGTCTACACATAACTCAGTATCAGTCGAGTTTCTCTCAAAGAACTCCGCAGGCCTTCATACTTCATAGAGTATCAGTTAGTGTTTGCACAGTGGTGCGGTTGAAAAGTAATTATGCCTTCGTTTATGCTCTGTGATTGCCGATACTCAGGCAAGAATAACATCTTCGTTGGAATCAAACCAATAAGGGAAAACTACTAAAAACGGAAGGTTGTATAACCAGCCAGGCAAGCTAGACCACAATGCAACTAACAAACGTAACAGTCAGAATGATGGAGAAGAACAACCGAAACAAAGGTATTCAGCGAGCCGATCAGTTGCAAGGATATTATACCACCACGCAATTCAGACTTACACACAAACCAATCAATTTACACGGAAATCACCACACAACTGGGAAACTGCAGCAGAGTTTCTAGACACTGAGAAAAAAAGATGAAGTCCCCACTGATGATGGCGCTGTGATTAGTGGCGAAACGTTTGGAAAGTGATTGCCAAGACCGACGAACAGACCAAAAACTCCGGGCACCCAAATTCCGCAACATTGCGGCATTCACATCTATACGACATAAGAAAGAACGCAAGAACGTAAGAATGTCGAAACCCAGTAATGGGGTGAGCTTTTTATGGAAAACAGTGAACTAGTGATCAGTTCGCCTGATCAAGACACATGTTTGCATAAACGTAACAAGTTCCACAGATTGGATCAGTCAAATGGTTATTCCCCTTTAGCGTCCAAATTGAACCTTCCGAATTGAACCAGCGTACAGTACAGAACACGTACCAAAACTGGGACTGCTTGAACTGATTTCGAAGAACACAGCTGTTATTCGTAGCCTACCTGTACTCGAGATCGAAATGTATCTGGCGGAATACACTCATTTGCATATCAATTTGCTTTTGACGGGATACTCATCTGGAGCCCAGCTGTCTCAAAGCCAAATGTGTATGCAAATGGGTGTAGTTCGCTTACTTCGTGCAATTCGGATTCAAGTAGAACATGACGAAAATTCGGGGACGGAGTCTATCTGATGAGTCCAACGAAGGTCGAAACCGGCCCTGGGTTGTCGAAGAATTTCCAACAACTTTATGAGTAGTGCATCACGCGTAAACGGTCAGGTACATTTTCGTGAGCCACCGAAGAGATTTCAACAAACTTAAGGGTAGTGTATTACGTCTGTCCACAATGAATTAGTTTTACACGGCTTTATACATTTGATAATGAGTAAGAAAATTATGGAAACGTTCTGAAACCAGCCTTATTGCAATGCTGCGTGAAAAAAATGTGTTCACTCCCGTAGTTCGACAGACAAGCCTTATTAGTTCCATTTCTTTGATGAACCATAAATAAGCGTTAAGTCGGGTAAAATTTATGAACTTTTGTCCGGTGGCATCCACCTTCTATTCACTCATTCGAGAATTTGCGTGCTGACTGCTATTTGCTAGTTAGCAGAAAGGAATGCAGACGAATATTCGAAAACTTGAGCCTTACTGCTTCCTCACAAGTAATCAATAGGTTAGAATTTCTTGTGGCGGAGATGGGTTTCGCAGCAAAAGAATTTTTGCATTGCAAAAGATTTTGGAAAAACCACATTCTCCATAATCCGGTATTTTCCACTTCTTTTATAGTTTGACCACAATAATTTTGACAGTTTCCGACGGCTTGTGAATCCGGTATTTTCCACTTCTTTTATAGTTTTACCACAATTATTTTGACAGTTTCCGACGGCTTGTGGTGGGTGTCCACCAATTCCGATTATCAGATAGCTCTTCCTGTGTACCCTAGCGACACAAAAACGTGTTTTCAAAAAGGCAATCACGACGGCTTCTTACAATGGAGTGGAGATTGACGCTACTAGTTATTTGCCTGGGTTGTTTTCAAGAGACAATATGCCTGTTACTTATGTCTTTGGTTCCCAAGTAATTGAATGAAAGTACAACACGTACTTGGAGTAGTTGATTGAGGTGGCGTCGAAGTTCAGCTATTGTAACATGCCATAATGCAAACTATGCTGTGGAAAACTTTATTCTGTGAACGTGTGACTAACGCTCTGTTGAAAAAAGCCTTTATTTGAATCTGGATTTAGCCCAAAATGTCTTGTCCGCAACGTTGCATAAAGGACGGTGTTTCACCGGAGTTGACCAGTCTCCTGACCGAGTGAGACAAACACAACCGAAATTCACGTGTCTCTGCCGACCGAGTTTCACACAAGGCTCGTAGCTATTGTTCGACAAGAAGTTTAATTAAAAAGCAGATTTGTTGATTCTCCACAAAACGGGGAGGGAAGCGCTGGGTTCATCGGAACACATCGATGGTTTATATTCTTCTTGCGCGTGCGGAGCTGAGCGGCTATTCCAAAAGAGTACAGAGTCGATATCGGATTGAAGCACGACTCTCTCCATGTTCCAACCCATACTAACGACCATTCGTGAGAAAACATTTTGACATTTTAAACGTTGCGTTTTGAATGGTTAATTATTCATTCCAAGAAGCTATTTGGCTGCACCGACCGTATCTCTGATTGTTGCTGTGTAAGGGCAACCACTCCTTATTCGCGCATTCTGATGCCCGATTCCGATGGCTTCCAGAATACAGTTCAGCAGAATCTCCGTTTGGCCGAAAAATGGACATTTCTAGAACACTTGTCTTTTATCCCCCGGTATGCGGGGTCAACATAGAATACTAAACCTCCGAATAAGTGGTTGTGAGATAGCGTGATTTGAAAACTTTCACTCTTTGAGAGTACACGATCCATTGATTTGACATTTTATAATTAAAAAGGCGCGAAATTTACACAAATTAGCACTGCATTTGACCTCTCCGCGAAGCGTCTCACTTGCGCATAAAAAACACTACTTTGGTGCATCGAACCTTCGTGTTACCTTCACTGCTGCAAAGAAGCAATGCAGTGGATTTCATATTCACAGACGTCCAGATGTCTATCATTGGTAAGGCACTTTGTAAAGTCCGTTACTTCCACTCTGTGTTATAAGGCGACCTGAGCGAACGGCCTGAAGAACGGCTTTCCAAGCAGTGTCAGAAATCTTCGGAAGTGATAGGACCCAGTGCCTCACTATTTCTTCAATTTTTCCTCGAATATATGGACTTACGCAACATGCGAAGCGCACGTACCCGCGTAGGGTCGATCATGTGTGTCATGGGCTTATTTACCGGTTCACCTGGTAGACCTGATCACTTGGAACCAGGTTGATCTTGCGCCACTGTTTGACTGGTACCTGCTTAATGTTTTTATCCCAAGGATGACGAAGTAAGCGAAGGCAGATTTACTAGAATAACGTACCAATATCCATTACTACCTTAGCAGCTTGTTAATAGGCGTAAGTTAGCAACACTGGCGCAAATTGGCTAAAATTTAATGGGACTGAAGGTTGACTCCGGTACACTGATGATGGACAAAGGGCTGGTTCAGGTGCCTACTTTTATTCTATCGTGGTTTGGCTGGCTAATGACCTACAGTGAGCCCGTGAAAGTGCGTCATCCGATCTTCTGCTGTGATATCCACATCGATACCAAGGGCTGGCAAGCAGCTTAGCAGTGGAGACAGAGCAAACCATTTATTGTCCCCCTTTTATCCGCATGTCGCTGTTGTTCGATAAATCCAACAAAGATGTCAACTGCTCACGTCCGTCCGATCGGAATGCAGTCAGCTGATTTATGTAAATCATCTGTTTGGAGTGCTTGGATGGAAGAATCATCTCCAGTGGAAATACAAATACCTGCATAAGTAACATCACCGTTCAAACTGGTCGCGATTCAAGGTGTGCTTTGATGGTTATCGATTCGGTTCTAAAGAGCATCAATACATCAATGTATGCAGCAGTTTTTGTTGGTTAAAATCATGAAAATTTATAAAAAAAACTTCAAGATAGTATGATCTAAGCTTACTAAGTCACTGTGAGATACCTTCCACAACACGGAAAATGGTTGCCCTCGGCTATCAAAATAATTTAGGAGAGCATTCGTATGAACAAAAAAGGACTGAATGCGATGGACAAGACAAGCGATACTTAGAAACCCCAATGTAATGGCCACGACAAACAAAATTATGATCAGACCAGAGGAAAATGAGCCATCAGAATAAACGAGCACACCTACTAGCGGAAGGGATGACCTGATATTGCTTGTTCCAATTCATGAACACAAAGAAGGGCAAGAGTCCCACTGTGGCGGGTTTCAGATGTTTGCTCAGGTAATACGCAAGAAGCAGAGTTTTTCCAGGAAACGTACTGCGCAGGGAAGCCAATCAATACAATTTTTGGCATGAAATCACTCTAGGAGCATCTACGAACAAATATGATGTGCGATGCCTGTATGCTGAACCGGATAAGAATATAAGCAATAGGATAATCAATGAAAAATCAAATCATTAGTTGAAAACTACTGAAAACGGAGGGTTGTCTAATTAGGCAAGCGAGCTAGACCAAAAGGCAACTAACAAACGGGGCGGTCAGAATTAAGGAGATCGGCTGAGACAAAGTCATTCAGCGAACCAATCAGGTGGAAGAAAATTAGACCACCACGCAAATCAGAGTTACGCACCAACTGGTTAGTTGGCGTGGAAACCGCCTCGCAAACAACTCCGGCAGTTTTTAGAAACCTGGAAAAAAGATGAAGTACCCACGCAACGGCGCACTGACGGGACCACTGGGAATAATGACGAAACGTTTGCAATGTGATTACCAAATTCAACGAACAGAACAACAAATCCGCGCACCCACATTCCGCAACATTGAACCGTTTACAAACATACGACGTAGGCAAGAGGATAAGAAAGTACGAATGTCGAAACTCCCGAAAACATGAAATGAGTTATTCATTTAAAACAGTGAACAAGACAAAGACATGTTTGAGGAAAATTGGCATGTCCGCAAAATTGTATCAGTCAGTTGAATCGTCCTAATTGAACCAGCGCGCAGTGTGGCAGGCACCACGAGCGGTAAGCTTAAACCGATTTTGAAGAACACGGCTGTTATTCATAGCCTACCTGTACTCGGAATCCAAATGCATCTGGCGAAATACTCTCATTCGCATACCAATTGGGTTTTGACGAGGGATTCACCTGCAACCCGGCTGAATCGCCCGTTCGTGATGTTTTTAAGTAACTGTATGTGATGCACCAGGCCACCTCATGATTCCGTTGGCACGATCTTCGAGAGATTCAGCTGGGTTGCTGATGAGTCTCCCGTCAAAACCGAATTGGTATACTTCACTAATTTCGTGCAATTTTAGCTCAAGTACGGAAACTCGAGGACAGGGACTATCTGATGAGCACCAAGGGTGCCAAAACTGGTCGTGGTTGTGTAAATGCACCTAGTTTGTTAACTTTTTTATGGCGACCTTTCTAGCGCTGGTCAGGTCTGTCCATCGCTCTCATTGTAATCCTAGAAGATTCACCAAAATTCTGTGACCACGCGGGACTTCGCATCAACTTTTGTCTTTTTGATTCCAACCTTTGCTTGTTTTCGTGTTGGCAGCTGGCCGTTGTTTACAGACCATAAAAAAATTTCACGGTGACAAAGCATAAATATTTACACTAGGTATACATTTTTGCTTCTACCATCAAATAAACTCAGGCATATGTTTGTACCCTTTGAATCCCGCAGTGGTGATCAGGAATGCGTGATCAAACGGAAACAAAACTTGTAATTGTATATAAATCAGGAAGTGACTTTTGTAAACGGTCCAGTGTACGACCAGCAACCGGAGAGTAACTGACAAACGGGAAACAATTTGTCACGTGATCGAGTTCTGGCTGCCAAGGCCGCGGTATACAGCCTGAGTCAGGAATCACTCATGTTACTTTGAAAAGAATCGTAATCTTATAATTTCAGATATATTTTTGCTTTGTTCCATGTGTGTCTTTAGTTTGAAGAGGTCAGCTTATATATTCTTGACGGCTGCACCCGTGTTGGGGCCCATTAGGTGTGTTTAGTTCCAGAATCTTCATTAGACTTGTTCCCTAGTTGAACAGGGGATTGTACGCATGTTGCGGAAAACACTTACTCGCGCGTCAACTTGATGCCGACGAAAACCTCAAGTGAAATTAACCAAAGTGGCTCGTTTATGATGCTCTTCAATTAGACATAATGCAAAGAAGCCACCTCATGTTTCCTCTGGTTTGATATGCAGCTCGTCCTAGCGCGCTTCAGTACTAGGCAAAAAGTCTATAACATAGTCTGTCTGAAAAATTTCGGCCGGAAAAAATCTTCAGGCATAACAGTGGATACTTGTCCTGATTCTTTTCACATGCGGTTTCATGTGAAACCATATCAACAAGGGTATCTCTGCCTGAGGAAGAAATACCAACAACCAAGAACGGATTGAAATAACCTAGCAGTAGGTCTTTAGCCCAACAAAGTTTGTCTGAACGCACGCATGCGTGCTGTAAGCACGTGACCAAGGTAACCATTACAAAGTCTTCAATAGCGGGGCTCTACACTGACGATAAAACTGATTGATAGTTATTTGATGCGGAATCGCAGACAAAAATTTGGGTTATGTGGAAAACTTGGATAGTGAAAGCACTTCTAGAAAACAGACAGGCTGTCTTCAGAATCCAGCCATGCACCATTGGTTTTTCGACACAAGAGTCCTTGTCTACGAAGACTCCGCTTCTCTGTTCTTCAACAGAATCTAGAACAAAGTTTCTTAGACGGTAATTTCGGGGGGCAGGCATAATTTTCTGTTTTAATTTTAAATTTTACAGTTTTGAAAGTTTGAGTGGGGTTCAAAACAGTAGTAGCCAGGCCATAAATAGTTCGTGAACCTTTATGCTGGATGCGACAAAGTTTGAGGAAACAGCACAGTATGAATTTGAGGTGGCTATGAACGACATTTCATTTTACGCAAAACGTGACAGCATTTTGCAACTACCTACATAATTCAGCTGAGACATATCCAAGCCTGATTTTGTAGCAGTGTTTTTTTATTGCACTTGGGCTCTCTGGGACTACCGTTACGCACCTGCTTTACTCCATCTTTGTAGTATGACTGACAACTGATAGACACAGGTTTTATGATATACTAACCACTACTGCCTAAAATCCTTGGGTGCAGGCAGGGGGCAACATTATCCTTTATACTGGTATGATGCTTTTCGTTCTGGCGAGGAATTCCGCTTAAAGGCGCAGCAGAGTTTGTATTAGATTTGTCCTTCAAGAGTGAAAAATGGTATCCGAGTCACTTTCAAACATCTTCATCGTGGCTACGATTGTTGATACGTCTAGTCACCTGAAGCTAGACTCAAGACTATGGAATCCGTTAAACCCAAACCTACTCAATGTTCGGTTGGAAAGAAGCCCGTCTACATGAGGCTTTCATTCAAAGGTGACTCGGTTGCTGAACTAATCACCAGAAGGCTTAGAAACTCTTTTGATACGACATATATGGCTGCTAAGCTGTATTTGAGTTTCAACTCCAGCCCCACTATCAGCTTCCGCTTGAAGGACAAATTGCCACGTTCTACCACCAGCTTTTGTGTGTACTCATTTGTATGCTCGTTCCGAGCATTATACGTTGGTCGTACGACAGGGCATTTGTCGGAAAGAATGCGGGAACAAAATCCCCTATCCCTGAGTGGTAGCTGGAAGAAACCAGGCTCAAGTGCGATCGCATCACATTTGGCCGAAACCAATCATGTCATCGACAAAGATCAAGCCTTCACCATCGTATACCGGGCACCTCTGAACCGATCACGATTGGTACGATCCAGACTAGTATTGATCGCAGAGGCGATTGGAATCCGACTGCTGGATCCACAACTTTGCGTCCAGAAGAAACTTGTGCGACCTCTGAACTTGAACTGGCCTGCGAAAAATCCGGTCCCACAAGCCTGTCCGATATTGACGTCACTCACCTGATTCTGTGACCCATTGACCTACCCCTCATTCAACCACCCTTCCTTTGATTCCTGTAAAGTGTATGTACTCCCGCTTTTCAATCTTTTTTTTCGCTTGATTTCTGGTAACATATAAATTTGTGATGTATTAGCCAAGAGCAACAATCACAGAAAACAAGCTTTGTTCGCTACCTTCATTGTTCTCATGACTTCCACGGGCATATTCAGTCACCTGAAGCTTATCAGACGAACGTAAACTTCAATGCAATAACCACGATTGAGGTTCTGTTTACAGAAGATTGCATTCCGTCTGTGGTGTTTCGTGCAGATAACTGGTTGTTTATTTATCCGGCGTTTTGTGAATATCGAACAAGTCAGAATTAATCTGCATGGCATGAGAGGTTTTCGCCACGTTGGAATGCGGATATAGGTCTTCCCTAGGCATTCAATATGGACACTATGCACTGGTCACTTGATATATATTTTTGTAGGATTCACAAAGAACGGTATTTGAGAACATGATTCACCTGTTTGTAACCTACATTGGTGTAAACGCGAGACCCGGTTGAATTTCTCGTTTGTGATATTTTTTTAGCTCTAACTGCTATACAAAGACCACTTTATATTTTAATCAGCAAGATACTCGAAATATGGTAACATAATTTCTTGACAGAGTACGTTTTTCATAGGATGCTAACCCCTCTTCTTCAGCTCACGATCGGTTTGGCTGCTCTTCAGCAGATAGGCACAGTCCCCATGTTTCCGTCGACCTCATTTCATGTAAACAACATCCTTGTGCGACCTGCTGAGTACGCAGTTCCGGGTCCTCAGTACTTGGAAACAAACTAAACGATGACATAATCCCAAGGAAGTTCCCTGAAAGTTCTGGTCAGATACTCAGTGGTGCGTATCCACAGGGACACGTGAAACTGAGGCAATGCGGATAGGGTTCTCACTCTATCTAGCCATGTCCAAAAGCCGGTTGACCGTGGTGGATGTCTGCTTAGATCTGCGCATGCACACACGCACACCACAAAGTAGAATAACATGCTTGTATTGATTATATTTGTAGTGCATGTCAGAAGAGCTTCTGGGGGCGGATCAGCGGTTGGTACCCTTGTGATCGTCTACCTTATAATATAACGAATTGTTTGGTTACATTTCTTTGCACAGTGGCAGTTCGGAACAAGCATGCTGACATAATTAGTGAATTCAAGACAGCCCATCTGCATTGTTTGCCGGTTAGCCACTTGCCATCAAAACGTCCGATTGAACGAGTCTCTCTTCATTATGACAATGTGTCTAATTATTGGTAAATCGATTGGATTTATTCTCTGTTGACTAGGTGGCGGTTGAGTTGTTCTCGGCGCCTGGCAATTGGCTCGCGAACGTTTTGGTCACCACGTGAGTGGACATCATCCGTGTGTTGTTTGGCAAGGGATTCCCATAAAATTTTACTTGCGTTTATCTAGGTTCTAAAGCGTGATCAATATCCGCGACGTGCCTCGTTGTTTGAGGATTGTCTGGCACAACAAAGGATATTTAATAATTCCCTCTCAGAGTAAGCCATTTACAGCTGCTTCTATTTCAAAAATGTGTTTTCACTTCACTTCGAGTTTCCCTGGCATTATAAATATCGGGTTGAAGCAAAAGCTGCTAAATCTAGCAGCTCCGTTCCGGCGAAGTCTAGACGCGGATTGTTTTGTGTTCTTGCGGACATTATAAAAAGAAGCAAAAAATTCCATTGGTGTGAAACTCTATGACAGAACATGGAATACCTGATAACCACCATATTCATCTCGCTTGTGTTAAATCTGGATGGCATGGGGAACAGCATGAAATTTTCTGAGGGTTTTTAAAGTTTTCACATGATAATCTTGGACACTTTGCACTTTTGTACACTTTTGTACAATAGCAATGGCTTGGACAAATGACTCCAAATACCATGAAATGATACGTTTCCAGTGGAAGCTCCTTCTCTGTGCACCCCATTTGTTTTTGCTGACCCCCGCAGGTATGCATATTCGGTCAACTGTGTCGTCGAGAGCTGGCGAACATGGTTTTACTTTTTCCAATTAGGGCTATTTTAGTGTCACGACTGTTCAAATTCGCGCTCAGAAAAGCCGATAGTTCGGAAATATGTTTAAATTGACGTAAATTTTTAACGACATAACATTTTATATATTATTATATGACAACTTTCGAACAGTTTACGACTTTCTCCGAAAGACTGATCCACAGATAGTAAAAAGCCCTCCTAGAAGAAAGGCCATTCTGATCTTAAAAACTGTTTCCGATTGATTACAGTCTTACACCTGCTGTTAGAATCCCCCCGCCGATGTCAAATTTACGGGTTTCCAATCTCTTCAAAAACGACCCAAAAGATTTGCTTTTGAGTGATAATGATGAACGTTTTTGCGGCTGGCATTTACAATGCAATTTGATTAGGAGCAACGTTAATCTAATTTGGGTTGCCTTGCAAGGCAGCAATTTCTGTCATTTGCGAACCACCTAAAAAAAATTAAGCCGCATATGACATTTGTTTGCTCCCTGTCATCTATCTGTGCGCTCGCTTTTAAATACCAACACAATCGTTCATCAAGATCCATCAGAATAAAGTTAATTTTTTCTCCAAATGAGCTGGATGCCTCTTCAAAACGGGATGAATGAGGTTAAATCACTCTGTGTGTACAACTTCTAATCAAAACGCTGTCCACCCCCTCCCTGGAGACACACCGCTGGTCACTCACCCACGCTCAGGGCAACCGATCAGTAAAGAGCGTCTCCAATGGTATCAGCAATATGTTTGAAAAGCCGTATTATCCATTTTGGGCGAGAAATTTTATGGCACGCAAGTTGAATTAATGGACGGGAAGTTATGAGTGTGATCGGTTGTTCGGATGAGGGCCTTACTGACTTTATCCATGTTGTGTGTTTCCTTGTTTTGTCCATCAGAGAAATTACAACGCATAGAATGCAAAGGACTGCAACACGCAGGCTAGATATATATATAATGGAGATTTGGAGGCCGTGACAGTCGGATTGTCGAATCCAATCCGGCAGTGTTATCTCGAAACTAAGCCTAGCCTGAGCATTCTCCGGCGAGAAGATTTCGGAGAACAGAGAACAGCCGACCAGTATTTCCGCAGTGAACAACAGAAAGATTCACTTTTTGGAATTAGAGCGTTTTCAAGCTTTTGGCGCTTAACATGTTATCGCGCAGGGTTTTTTTTAATTATACAGGAGTCGTTGCTTGCTGTCTGAACACATAACAGTATCTTTGGATGCACATAGATGAACATCTGACAAACATGGAGCAAGCACAGTCAAATGCGAAAATTCAGCTTTTGCGGGTTTCCCACACCGGCCACCCATCAAATGTTTTACCACAGAACATTAGGTCCCCGGTCTATTTTGTTAGAAGCTAGCCGTCAGGACGTTTTGGCTTTCACAGTAGACCATTACATTTTAAGATGTCTTTTGCAGCGTATCGTATTGGTCTACTTCCTTTCAAAAACGTCCAAAACCCAAAGAGGACCAGTTTTTCTATTTGCTCTTAGCTGGTATACTTAGAGGTCCAGCAGCCAGGGCTAAACCATCAAAAGCGTTTGAGACCATCAATTATCCAGTGGATGATGACCGAAAGAAATTTTGATTCCATGGAGATTCTCCTGGTCAAGTGTTGGGTGTGGTGCGGCCAGTATCCTCCAAAATATTTTTGCTGAGGGCACTTGACAAGGTCATATCAGAAGCGCTCATTGGTCTATGATTTATCCCACTTTTCATGACAAAAACGCTAATAAGTTCGACAAAATTTTCTTGGGAATAGTTCAGGGTTGGCTGACGAGAGCTTTTAGGATAAAGTGAGAATATGTAGACGGGCGAATCATTTGTCGTAAACAACCTGGAATACAGGATCCGTTTGGTTCCTTGGAACAGACAGATATGCTGCAAGTTGCTCAAAGTTCCTTCAGCTTCTTTGGAAGTGACATGTAAAGTCTAGATAAAATAGACGGCTGATTGTTTCCTCATATCGATTACATTTTTTGTCCTAAAACAAACCAATTCATCCACGTGGTCCGACAATTTCGCAACGAAAGTCCAAGAAAACTCATATTAACTGCCAATGCTGAAAGAATGCAAATCCTTTTTTTTCAGGAGCATGGCAACCTCAGACATTTTTGGTCAAGGCCGTACTGTCCAATAAAGCAGTGTAAATTCGTTCCATATTTGCCCTAACAAAGTTTCATCAGGTACATGGATGGCTCTGTGACACCGACCGGACACTACTCACGTATTTCTTCAGTAGTATACACTGCTAACTGACGGCATCATTACACGTATATTGAGAGATAATACTGGCAGGCTGATGAGCGCCCGAGTCTGCTCCACAGTAAGAGGCTTTATTCGATTAATACCACGTAACCTAATCAAGGTTCTGCTCATAAGTATTGGGATTGCTCGCCTCTATATTTGTTCGTTGCTTTGGGCAAAATAACTAAGGGAATATTTACCAATTTGATCTGACCAAATCCAATAAGCTGATGATACAATAAATTAGGAGAAGTATAGTGCAATTAGTCCGCTAAGATGCTTTTCTCGTTTTACGACCCTCGCAAAGTATGCTAAACCGACAAACCTCGCTAGGAAATGTGCGATCCGTTAGAAGGCCGAGATCAGATGACCCGTTGATCACAGAATGCTCAAGCGTTATTGAACAAGATTGTTGAAAATGTCAAACTAAAATCCAAGGAAGTCATCCAGAAAAGACCTTTCCTACTTACTGAGATATTTTAGGTAGTCTATGAGGGATCGTGCGAGCTGCTGCTCCAATATTAACGCAACAGCACGGTTTCACAGCTTCGGACTTTTCATATTTTTTGAATCATGGTTTGACTAACTTTTCAACAATATCACATGCTAAAAATTGTTAGATTGTAAGAAATTTAACTCCAGTTTGTCAAATGCGTCCTACGGTATGACGGAATAATTTTGAGTAACGCTCAGTACTGTGTAAACACCACAAGTGAAATGGACATGCTGCTTACGCTAACGAGTGCCGTAATTCTATTGTGCACATAGCTTTTTCAGTTTTTTGACTGGCGAAATTTGTCATAAAGAAGTCGATCTGCCAAATTAACTACCAAATTTTGACAGTTTACGCTTCCTTAGAGGGAGCGAATAGCTCTCCTGGTTTCAGCCGTGGTCTCTGCTCTACTATCAAGCTGAGTACCCATCATAAATGTTTAAGGCGACATTATGGGAATAGAATTATTCTGCCATCGTCATCATCATCGTCAAAAGTATAACATCTTTGTCCAGAAATGATATTTTGCTGCCGTACAACCATGTTTTGTGCAATCTACGGCTGTGCATGGGCTGAGATACTGCCAGGGTGCCCACACCTAGACAGCTGGACACCTGGCGTCCTCAACCGAAGCCTATGACTCAAAAGCCTGACCGCAAGACAGCGGTGTTTCGCAGGAAATGTGAATGCATTACCATTTGTATGGAAAAAGTCGCCACCCCTAATCTGCATAGTCAGGAGGCTTTGTTAGTCAGACCTTTAACCATTGACCAACCTGGCATGACAGACTCTGAGGGTGGCGCATGGACACTCGCACTATAGTTCCATGGGTCGCGGAGGCACACACACCACCACAGCAAGGTAATATTCAATCTCCTGGTGCCTAGAACCATGATCTACATATCGCAAGCCTAATATTACTGAACAACGTCTGCGAGGGCTTGCGCTCACGAAGGAGACAAAGTTGCACTTCTTGAAGACGCCATACCTTCTGAAAATCCCTAATGGCACTCAATACTGCGCTCAGTAGACTATTTTTCAGATTTTGTACGACATCGTGCTGGCTACTGATGAAGTGCGAAATTTTATTGAGGTCAGTACTAAATCGATACGAAGTCCAGAACGTTTCACAGTAAGCTACTTCCTCTGATATCTAGTAGTATGTCGTCGACAGAAAACGGAAGTCACTTCTTTAAGGTTTCCATAATTTTAGTACCTTCTACCGCTGTTTATTGCCGCATTAACTGCAGCATGCGGTTTGGCTGAGGCGGGGAAATATATATAATGTTCTGTGGAAACATGCAACGATAGGCTTCGATCAAGTTTGTATCAATAGCACTCAGCTGGTAAGAAACGGCTTATGTATCACCGGAGTTTTTTTTACTATTTTGATGAGTGGCTTATTAACCTGTCTAAATGCAAAAAACACTACCTATGTAGGTAGTTGTTTGCCAAAATTTGCTTTGCTCTCATGACAGTCATTTTGATTTACACCCTCCCCCGCTATTACAAGATCAATTTTACGTTTGCACTCGGGATTAATTGCCTATTTACCGTTCATCACGCAACGATACTTTTTATGAAAACCACCAGTTCATTTTTCCTTGTATGTTATTCAAAAATGTTCCAGTATTTCATCTTACCTTTCCGTGTCCGTAGAACTCTCTGTGGTGAACTACTTTGGTCACGCGTTACATTGTGTTGCTGGTCTCACGAAACGTAACAGTGGCAAACGACCAAAAATGGATCCATGACCAGGACAAGTTTTAGACCACACGCAACAGCAAAGATAACTATAGAATTTTTTGGCCCCTCGAAAAATTCATAAATTTACAAAAATAAAATGAACAAACAAAGCTGCACAAGTTTGGGTTACTTCTGGACCGATTATATTAACTTTCGTTTCACAAGAGCTTGGTAAAAAATCGGTAGTTTTTATTTGGGCAACGTTTCGCTTTTGACACAAAAGCTTCATCAGGTCAAGTGAATAGGTCACAAAGTTGACCAGACGGGGCGCCAATCAGGAAGTCCTCTTCAGATTATCACACTATGTCAGTGTTGAGTGTCAATTAATGGTTCATGTCGGCTAGTGTGGTTGCCAAACTCTTCAACTGATGGGTTGGAGGAGTTTCAACTTAGTTCCGATCGGCTCTTGTTCATTACTCTTCCACTTCAGGGTGCTTCAATTGCTTATTCACTTCGGGTGCCACTGGTGGATTTTCCTTGGTCTTCGTGGGGTTGTGAGTGTTGCGACAATTTTGTTGGGGGAAGGAGGTGAGGTCAAGTGGAATTCAGATGATGACTACTCCTTCTGATGACCGCACACCAACACGTGTCAGCTCGACTGACCCAAAATAGTTTTTTAAACGCTTGCTAGTTGCACGCCTTGTTATCTTTTAACACTCGGATGCTTGGCGATTTCCACCGCCTCGGCCATCAGTCTCTGTGTCGTGGACCGTGGTCTCGCCCTAAAAACTCAACATTTTATAACTTTCTAATTCTCCTTCATTTCAAAATCACATTTGTTTGAAACATGTAGCAGCCGATTTCTGATATCTCACTATCACTGTTTGGATTAGTAATATCCTCTGACTGCTTGCATTTTGATTTAATTTACAACGATAAGTAAGCCAATCAAATTCGTGTGTTTTGTCCAATAAAAATACAATATTTCCCTGGTATAACTACTTGATTCAGTGAGCTCCATTTTGGCGGTTTTTTGTGTGACTCGATGGACGCAACTGATCCCGCTGAATCCTACGCGTACGAGCTACTTGAAAAAGGACTGATGACCAAAGAGCAGTTAGCAGGTAGGTTAAATTTGGGAAAGCCGCACACATGTCAGGGAATTATTGTTACTTTGTGTTACGGTGGATTTACTCGTGTTGATTTTACTGGTAGCCACCGAGTCATTCGGTGCGGTAGCTTTCATTTTGCAGCTTGTACCTTTTTGATCATCTCTTCCTAAAAGGTTTTCGTTTTTAAAATAAATGTTTTAGATGGCTGGTCTCACTAGAATATTCGTTTATTTTAGTACAAATTACATGAAAAGTCTAGCTTAATGATAAGGGGAGTGCGAACTATTTTTTCGTGTGTTGAGCGTTATCTGATTTCATATTTTTGTGTTTTGCAACTTCTACCTCATCCCCAAAGACGTAAGGTATGGAACCTCAGAAAAGAGGATTTCCGTTCGAAAATGCCGTGATATCTGTTTGTTTTCCAAGGACATGCCATTTGTTGATACTTGGAAGTGTTTTACTTAATTGTTTAACTGTTTACTTGTTCCTTGTTAGGCTTGATGACGAGGATTTTGCCTCGTCTATGTGGTTTATGGAGAGCACGTGAACAGGAATTTACTGAAACACTGTTTGAACTATTCCAAATTCTCGCTAAACGTTCGACTCTTAGATCGAACCACAGGATAAATTAATCGAGGGTATAAAAACTGCATTTTTCATGCACGCGCAGTGCCAAGCAGGACTGAAATACCTGCTGGGCTTCCTTCAAGGCCAACTCGCAATTCACATTTGCTGATCGAGGCCTCCGAATGGCTGCACATGTCTGAGGCATCAACCGGTTGATAAAATTTACATCAAATGTGGTACGGGACGAATCTTTTGGCGTAAACTTTGATCGTCGAAGACTAACTTCAGGGTAAAATCTACGGTAAATTATCTGAGCTTAAAGTAGATGCAGTCCTACAGAAAGTCCCAAATGTCTCACCTCTCCTGCCTAAGGTTTTGGCTTTCAGAAAAAGTAACAACTTGTGAGGTTTTGCGGGTAGAGTGCAGACCAAAGTAGCTGCATTTTTTATGTCTAGCTCCTGAAGATATGGTTCCAATGGAAAGCAGTTAAGAGGTCCGCAGGCTCAGCGTTTGCAGCGTATGAGAACAGTGCAATTAGTCGATTAATTTTATAATAAACCAGATGATTAGTCTGCCATTTCGGGTCGTAGCAACGTAAGACATTTTAAAGGTTGCATCGTTGACCCTTGGTTTGCTCATTTAAATTAACGACAAGTGTCTCTCATTCTTGTGGTTGTCTTGAAAAATTTCCACAACGTCACGAGATTTGTGATCGTTAGTGTATGACTTGGCTGTGGTGAACAACTGGTAAACACGTTGGATGTTTGGTGTTGAGCACTTTGTGCAAGTGCTTAGTCCGTGTTCCGAAGTACTGGTTTGCACGTTCGTGGAGTAACTGATTGTGGAGTAAAGTGCCCAGCTTACCCTTCATTTTCACCATGTGTGGCCTAGATTTAGGTGTTGTGGAATACTTTGAACGAAGGGACCAGATTTTTCCGATTCAGCTCCTGCAACCAATCCAAAGCGTCCTTGAACTGCCCATACATATGAATTGCGAATAAGTAAACTCATTAGCATAAAAGTAAAATTTTGACGAGAGACGCAACTGCATCCAACCATATCTCTCACTTATGATGTTCTCATTTTATGCTGCATTCGCTTAATGTTTTAGTTTTTACGATGTCCAAGGTATCGCGGCACAATTTAGGGATGTGTTAAAATCACTGCAGTTCCATCGCAATTGAAAGGTTTTTAATGAAGTGGAATCAAAATCAAACGTGCGAGAAACCGAAACGCCTGAGTGCGAATCTTTCTAAGGTCAGGTACCCACTAACGAATTGCCTTGATCACTGTTCCCAGCCTAGTCATCTTTCGTGGAGAGTAAAGAAACAGTACTAAGGGGGTTAAGCATAGAGGTCAGATAGCGATTGTTAGAGGTTGGACTGAGTAGGCTCAAAGTCGTTCACTTTAGTCTGCAGGACCCCCTGATATGCACTGTGATGTAGGGTTCGATGAGCTAACCCGAAACCCATTTTGTGCTCAAGGAAATCTCGTACAACAAGCGGATGATTGCTCTTTTACCACTGACGGTAATTAAGTCACAGTAGGTTGCGCTAAAATTTCATCAAATCCGACCACAGGTTTAGCAGTTTCTATCGTGGAAGTTCATGAAGCTAGACGTCCCTAAAGATAGGCACTTTTGGGTCAAACCGATGAAACCAAGGCTGAAATTTCGAGATTTTACTCATAATCTCGGAAGGAGGTTGTGTACTTAGCACAAGTTCTTAATGGTCTTTCAAGCAGAGTGTGGTATGGGTTATCATGTTAGATTCATCCCCAGATCTATTCAACATGCCCTAAGCTTTGCCATCAGAAATCTCACTCCCTTTGATTGTTACAGTCAAGGTTTGTGATGTTTACGCTGGGAATCGTCTGGGGCGCACAAAACCCCCCAAAAACTAGAAAATCCTGACAACTTCGTTACACGACGACAAAACAGATCAACAAACAGAACCTCTCACTCAACATCATGCAGCACCCTTATCCCGTTCGAGCCACAGATAGAAACAAAACCGGCAGCTGTCATTTTTTAACAAGACAAGTAAAGTCTAGGTGTTGAGCAATTCTATTTCTACGATTATACACGTTCCGGAAAGATGTCAGAGGCCTACTGAGAATGACACCACAAGGTCATTTCTGTCAACAAGAGTAATGTGACCATTTTCTGGGGGTTTGAATTTTGTTGTTGAATTTTTTCGTTCCGGAAAGATGTCAGAGGCCTACTGAAAAGGACACCACCACAAGGCCATTTCTGTCAACAAGAGTAACGTGATCGTTTTCTGAGGGTTTGAATTTTGCTGTTGAATTCTTTCTCGGATGTAGCTTAAATGTAGCAGATAACCCATATACTGCCAAATGCTTTTGATAGTTGTGACGGTGGTAAATGCCCGATTCGTTGATTTGTTTGGCCGAGTTCTTATGCCGAATCGGACAAGCGGTTCATATATAGCGCTCTCAAATTTGCCTTGCAAATGTATACGTCATTTAGGTGAGCCTGAAAATTTAAAGCAGTCAATCAAACTAGGGAAGCAATGATTCAGAAAGGTTTGGTAAACAACAACGACTACCCAGTCGGTCCCAAAAAGTTTTCAATTGATTGAGAATCAGCGATCGCTTTTTGTTCATCCACCGTTGGCTCCTAATTTCCTGTACGGTTTTTTTATCGGTGACATATTTGCAACCAGGATTTAACGTGAAATGTGTGTGAAAATTTTCATATTTCTCGTTTGAGGCAGGCTTGGTTTAGTCAGGTGCAATATTCCTCCACGATTTTCGGGTCATCATTAACTGGCTTGTCTTTAGTCTGGTGAGAGGTGCTGCTCATGCATGCTGCCAACTTTGAGCGCAATTATTGTGGTGAGCCTCAGCGGCTATGTGAAATTTAAGCTTTTAAATTAGACAACTTCAATACTGGTAACTGAAAGTAGGAAATTCGGATAGTTTATTTAAATCACAAGGAAACACACCGAAACTATTTACCACAGATGCTAAACTCACTCGGAGATTGTACGTTTTAGCAGATATGATATTGCTGAAAAAAAGGAGCGGGGAAGAGGTTTTATTGTAAACGATATGGATTGCGTGTGAAGAAGACCAAATAATCACCCGCGGGTTGGATTAAACATACATTCTAGACAGCGGACTAAAATGAAACGAAATGCACGCAAGAATGCTTCTAGTTTGTGTAACAACGAAACAGAAACCACTTCTGTGGCACGCAAATACCCAGAAAGGAATGCCAGTTCCTCAGTAGCTTTTCTGAAGAACATCTCAACTTTGATAAAAAATATGACGCCAAGGCTGTCTCTCGAAGGCTTTTTGTGTATTGGAAAGATTTCCTATGTCCGTGCTGGTGAAAAAAGCTTATCAAATTTCAAGATAGATAGACACTTTTTTGGGGATATCGGGACTTTTTGTACAATGTACTGAGACTCATGTGAGCCAGGCGTTTGCAGTAGTGAGGCATAATCGGGCTGTGCTGCAATGCGGTCGCTGAGCAGTTAATCATGCTAAGCATAAAGAGAACTTGACGCTCATCTGCAAAGTGTCCTCTGGTGGTGCAAGTTCGACCAAACAAAATCAAATTTGCTAACTATTCTGGGAGCCACTGATTCGCTTGGTTTCAATCTATTTCCAACTCGACCGGTAAAGTAAAGGAGTAGCGGACGTTCAGGATCAATATTTTTAGTATTGAATACGACGTCTAAGAACATCCGGTAAACTCTGATACAATTCATTACCAGAAGGGCAGGAATACATTCTGCTTTGGTGTTGAGAACAGAGGTCGCAGTTACTTTATCAGACCAATACATTGGATGATATTTGCCGCTTTGAATTCAGCGAACTCTTGCGTGTGATTTTACTGCCAAAGAAGTTTTCTCATGTTTGGACAATAATTGATGTGGCTGATCAGTTGTGTACATCCGTTTTGCGGTTGCTCGGCAACTGAAAAGTGGTTGCAGACATTTTTATTTTGACTTTGCTATAAATAACGCGCCTATGCTGGCCCCACTGCACATCAGAAGATTTTTTCTCAACTTCCTACCAAGAGTGGCACTTCTCCGAGGATAAAATGTGCTATTGCAAAAACACCAAAACGGTCACTGACTACCATGGAAGATTGATTTCATCGTAACTATTCTAGTCAGAAACAAAAAGCGGTTATGGCAAATGATTGATTATTGGGAGTAAAGTGCAGTCGGTGAGCACTAAGGTTTTTCGTTCGAACACAAAGGAAAACGGTTTATCACCTTCCCTAGAAGTGATCGATTCAGCTGCTCTAAGCCGCATTGGCATACAGTGAAATGCCAACTGAAAGGAGGGAATATCGATTGTTAGAAGACCTGTGCTAGGCGATTGGAACATAGTTACACCTCTCCGTAAGATCGAAAATGTGTTTTCTTCTAGGGCATGTTCACTTGTGTATAATCTACATTTTTCGAGACAATTTCCATCTACATTTACAAAAAGCATAGGGTTAGGTTTACGGTGAAGGGTAAAGGTTTTATTGAAAATTTTTGCAAAGTATTTCAAAATTTGCGACATTACTGGATTTATCCTTAAGGATTCACGGTTTTTCCTGTCTTTTTTACTCTTCAATTGTCCACAATAGCTAATCGTGAACTGCACATTTGTACTCCGCAGATATTCGTTGGGCCTTTCATTTTTTCGACAAGAATGGAGATGGTTCCATATCAATGGACGAAATGGCGACCGTTTTATCATACTTGGGACATGAAGCTTCACACGAGGACCTGCAAAATCTCATGAAGCCGGCCGATGAAAATGGTAGCTAATCTAAGTTTAAGTAACACTTTTTGACGTCACCTGTTGTAATGTGGGGTATTTTGTTGATTACTCGTGTTTTTCGCAAGTTGGGACCCAGACAATTGATGGGAAGCCATCGACCGCAAAATCTAGCTGACCTTCTACTACGAGCTCCTAATCGGGCAAATCGACATCTCCGAATTAATGAACGATCACAGTTTCACTCACCTTATCAGCTTTGCATGAACTACTTCGATATTCAAGCATAAAATTTGGGACTAAGCTTAAAGATATAAACTTTGTGGAACACCAATAAAATCTCTGTCTGCTGTCTGATTCCACCGCAAGGATTAGAACAGCTAAGAATGCCGGCAATGCATAATCCGTCGCGGATATCTGTAGTTTATCCGACGGGAAAATGCGTGATCCTTTGGGGTTGTGGGGGAGTCTTTGAAATCCACCCTAAGACATACTTGATTAAGCGAACCACGGAAAACTGTACCTGAGTCTTCCTACTCTCATAGAGATGTCAGAATAACATTGCATAAACACCTGTTTTATTTGTCACAGCTAGCGTAAATTAAAAGAGCTGAAAAATTAAACTGAATAGTGAATTTTTAGCAAACTGGCAAATAACCTGACAACTATCCCCTGTTGAAGACGACGCACCGCCACGCCAAAAAAAACAAGAACTAATTGTGCAAACATATTTGCGTTTGCAGCTTCGGGGTTAGTAAGGCAAAAGCTATTGAAAAACCCGTTGGACTCACATTTTTTCAACCGGAAAAAGCTTGTGAACCCAGGTAATGTTTTGCTCATTAATAGTTGCTCATGTAGACTGTTTAAGCGCAACATTTATAACCAAGTGCCAGGTCCATCGTGAGGTTTTCTGAGCTTTTTGCGAGGCCTACAAGAGGATATCAGTGAATATTTTTTTGAAAAATAAAACATCAGGATCATATATATTTTATGCTTTACCTCGTGATCTTGCGCAGAGCAATCCACTTTATTATTCTTGTCTTTTCAATCATTCCTGCTTATCGGAACCCTTGAAAAATCTGCCATTCTCGTGTTCCATCGCTTTGCTGTTGGTATGTCATTATTTCCGGGAAATGCTCACACAAACACGAGCGAGGAAATCATGTAATCGATTTCGTGTTCACAGCTCTCGAACAGGACCGTAAATTTTTCACACCTCTTTCCACGATTACAAGTCTCGGAACAAGTCTTTCACACCAGAAAAAAGGTTCTGATCTGTTCCAAATGATACACAGGATTGTTTGGCCTTGAGCAGCTTTGCTGAGGTAAAAACTCCAAGCGCTTCTTTCGGTTTGCCCCTGTCATCAGCTTTCAACTCCTGAAATAAGACCTTGAGGCAGAAACTGTCAGAGAGTTATAATTTTGCTATTAGAAAGTACTGATGAATTTTTGGCAGTTTGGAATTAAGACTACGAAAATCGTGCTTAGAAAACAAATTTTTGTGGATTTTTTCATCAAGCAAATTTTCAGCTTTCTAAATAAACGGCATAAAATACGTGATCGAATTCATCAAATCTAACTTCAGTATATATGTCCGTGGATTTGTTGTTTGGCAGTGCGAACAAACGATAAAGTTTTTCACAAAGTTTTGAAGCAAAATATTTTCCAGAGTAAAACTGAGGACACCGTTTCACAGTTTGTTCTAGTGTAAACAATATTTGTGATACAGCATACCAGAAACCATTTTCACATCCGGCATTTTGATCAGAACGTATGCTGTGTGATTTCACATCAACCCACATTACCAAAAATGGATTGTTTTTCTTATTTTCTGGCAACGTGATATGAACTCATAAATTGACCAACTACCCCGGTGCATGCAGACAGTAGAACACTGTTTGGTCGTAGATTTTCAAGTTTTCTTTCCTTGACCTTGAAAAACCTTGTAGGTGGAACCTAATGCCATTTTTGTCATATGTTGTCCTCTACTTGCTCAGTGCTTGATCACGTCCATGGCACTGGACAAGTCATTTTTCACAGACCAAATGGAGGCTCGCAAATCATTTGTCGCTCACTGTAACCACATTTAAGCTGTCACTTTCCACCGCTTTCCACCCCACACATTTTGACTGTAATGATTTCAGACGTTATAGACATTCAGCTGGAAAATTTGTTTATACGTAGCCTAGATAAAGTATAAACACACCAGAATGGAGTACTAGATCACGTGGTGCAGCATGTACGTACCCAAGTCGGGAGTGGTATGTTTGATCCAGGCGCAGATTAATCGCCTGATTAACCTAGAATATAGCTACAAATTTGGCTCACATCTGTCAATAGTTTCGCCTGATACGTGCCACCAGTGATTAGTTCCAGCAAATCGGAAACACTGTAGACATTCTGAAACAGACTGTTCCCACCTGGACGAAAAAAAGCATCATTCAGTCGGCAGTGGTAGATGCCTAGTGTCTGTAATAGAGACGTCTTCATTTGGTATTTTTTTCGTATGGTGTGAGTGGCACACGTGATTTTCATCAAGCATGTAAGCTAATGATCAACCGTCTGGATTATTTGCTTACATTTGCAAGGTGGACTTCTCTTTCGTCGTTGCGTCCGCTGTCGCGGTCTCTGGGAATTCAAATTAAACAATGATGATCCGGGAGAAATTGTTCCTTGATCACATCAGTACTGCTCATCTCATGCGGGAGATTCAAACCTGCAGCCTCCTAGCATGCAGTTGAAAACTAGGTCCTACAAACGGCTGGGCAGCAGTGTGATTTAGGCAGGAAATGACATCAATACGTTTTCATCCATGTAATTCATAAAACTAGGTCACGTGTTGCCTGGTTGCTCGAATGACAACTACTCAGGCGGAAGTTTCGTGCAACTCGTGAATGAGTTTTACTGTGAGCTTATTATGATTTGTTCGTATAACATATGCCTAACTAAGCACAATTTCTCAAACCTTGGTATACTACCAATAAATTTTAAGTAGATTAGAACGAGGAACGCTTGACGAACCCATTACTTGCTACCTGGTAACTCAGTTGGCATGTCATCACGTGATAGGGATACCGTGATTGAAAAAGATTGGCACCATATCCTATCTGAACGCTTGTCAGCTGCTGGTGACCGAATAATCAAGTGTCTAAACCATTTGCCGAGAGTTTATGAGTTCGACGTTTGTGCTCACTGCTGATAGGTCTCATCGAGTGTGAAACGGTCCAACACTTCTTCTGGGGTTTTCCGCATAACTTGGTGTCAATTTCAGGACGGCTCTCTGTTGGGGACTTCTTGAATTTTCCCATAAAAATAGCTCGTTTATATAAGACGGCGACTATATCAACGGAACTTAAAGTCTAACTCACACTAACTGGGTGTTGCATGCTTCAAAATGTGCGCCGTCTTTCCCCTAAGATGGACGATTGTAGGAGAATTTAAAACCTAGAATACTGAGAAATTTTAAAAGCTACACAAAAATCCGGGTTTTGATTACCACGCGATATCTAGTATTGACGGTAAGACAAACCGAATTGCTACTTGGTTGAGTGGTCAATCATATATCCAATCATTTATAGCAGATTCACTAGGCATGCATTCACTGACCTGTTTTTTTTCCTGAGTACGTTTGAACACAAAACACGCTCCGAATAAAACCATCAGTCATCTTGTATTATTCGTTCAGGTGGGTAATCGAGGATAGAGGATTTTCCGCCGACGAACATCAACGAACTATCAACTAGCATGGAGGATTTTGACACTTGTAGAGTGCAAACTGTTCTGTTTTACTGGTGTGACTAAAATTTTGATTAGATTTTGGGGTTGTTCTAAGTGAAAATTCGTTCGGTCTGACCACTCACGCTAATTATATCCAAAATTTTCGGAGTAACCTTTTGATTGTGGATAAATTTGCTGTCGGAACTCAGCCATGAAAATATTTTTTAAAAGTTCAGGGATAAGCCTCGATGTCGCTGCAATATATACACAGCACTTATTTTACCTGCTTTCTCAAGTTACATCAAGTTTGCACAGGTTGCTTTGAAGTGAGGGACTTGGACTGTCTACCATGGGTTTATGAAAAATGTAGGGCAGTTAATCGCATATATTTGCCGAAACATCCAAAACAATTTAATCAGTTTCATTGTTTTACACAAAGATATACATACCACTTCTAAGATGGTTGCACCAATGGTTTTGTTCCATGACTGTGTCAAGTTTTGCTTGATCGCTGTGAGTAGCATCCTTTCTGGGGAAAGCCAAGATAACGCTAAACCCCACTCGCAACGCACCTGATGGTTGTACGACCAAGGTGGAGGTCGAAACAGCGGTCTAGTAGCCACACAACCGTTCTGGAATAAAAATGACTGTTTGATTTTTGTCAGGGTTGGGAGATCATCCGTCTGCAGTCTGCAAAACTCGTTTTTTATGCCTGGGTAAACGGGTTACATTTATCAACCCATCCGGCTTCATTTGGAATCCGTTGCTTATAGTCATACACGTGATAATCACAGTATTCATACTTATGGTAATATGCTCTGGGTTGACGTTACAAAAGACTCGAGCTTGGTCTGTTGTTTCTTGATGTAAAATGATGAAAATTTATCCGGATTCATCGTTTCCAAAAGTCATCAAACACGAGCAACTTTTGCATGTTGTCAGTTAAATGAAAGCTATTGTAGGACCAGCATGCAATGTTGACATCAGTCTGCACACCAATATAGAAAAACCGGGAGTTAAGTGTCGGTAATATTTCTTTCAGCTGGCGTCCGATCGTGTTGGATAAACTGAACTGCAAGCAGATCTCAGATTCTGTAAACGTGGATCTACAGATTTTTTGATCGTCTAGAAATTCGCCCAGCGATACTCGCTCCCCTAATTGAAAGACTGACTTAGACTTGATCCCTGTATTTCCGCTAAATCGTTCACCTCTCTTCACAGGTTTCACTGTTCTTAACTTTCAGTATATCGGGTACGTGTGTATGTTTCAGGAACCTTCTTTTTTGATGCAAACTTTATTCTAGTAAGATTTCTCTTTTCTTCTTTACCTGGAAGCGCGAAGTTGATAGGAAAAACGAACAACTAATCAAGTCTTCTGGACACGACTGAGCATTCTCACCACGTTTCCCCTGCACGCAGTGCAGACGTAATCTGTGAGAGTTGGCATGGTGTCAAACTTTACACATTTCTTTAAAGTTTGGTCTATTAGTATGTGGTTACGTCGGACATAGGCCAACTAACTAAAGTTTTTTGAAAGGAGATGAGGAAGTTTGAAGAAATCGGTGTGACTGACGATTGTAATGAGCTGGTCGCTACATACTACTGCCTAGGAAGGGAAAACAGCAATCCTAATGTTGTTTATCCAATAGTAAGTTCCTACATGGTAAACAAAACATTCAGTTGCAAGTTACTTTAGTGTAGGCTGAATCTCTTGTTGCAATATTGTTCAACCGATTTTTCTGCATAGATGCGGCCCAATGTTTCGATTGAACATCACAAACTACTCACAAGGTCGCTGAAATTCCTCAACTGACTAATACAGGTTTCGCCTATCTTGGTGGCCATAGGGTTGTGGGTATACTTCCGAAGCTTCCACCAATGTTATGTTCCATTCCAAGGACTACGGCAAACTTTTTTTATGTGCTAAAGTTTGCTTTAAGTCACTGTGAGGTTACTCTAAAAGAATTGGACTGTGATCCATTGAAGTGTCCGCCATTAAACGTCCAATTTTTCCATTGATGTCCATTATACAATCCAAGTTTGCAGAGAAGTAAACAATCACACAGATAAATACTTTTATTTTCAGGCATAATAGAGTTGCTGGTCCGAAGGTTACATGTATTACTATATCGCTTATAATGTAAAGTACTGTTAGCCCCTTATAACGGAGGTTTGGTCGGCGGTTTATCAAACAGCGGTATATTGTTTAAGGTTTGGTCCTCGGCAGACTTTTCGTAACTGCCAGGTGCTACTCAATTGCAGTGACCTCGGCATATAACTGCCCCCACATCACATAATCACGTGCGGACTGGATCCTGATTATGTGGTTTTCATGATTGAAGGATGGGCAGCATTAGGGCCGGTTTAAGTCAGAGCTGATCAGTCGCTCATGGCCAAAAGTTTAAGTGTTCAACCACCGACTGGATGTTCACGGATTCTAACTTTTAAATTTCGTGAGGTACGCACTGCTGATGATTACCAACCGGGACGAAAAAGCTGCACGGTGAATCTCGGCTGTTTCAGTGTTGATTAACTTCAGTGACAGGACAAGAGCTCTGCAAAACTTAATGTCTGCTGCTATTGGTTAAAGTCCTATTAGCCTCTTGGATGAGATTTTGTCCGCGATTTATGGAAAAGTGATAAGTTAATTTAAATTTCCATCCGAGGAGCGCAGGGATGCCATCTTTTTAACTGGTAGACACTACTCTTTCTCGATGAGCTGGACACACAAATGCATTCGTACATCTTCCTGTCTGAAGTATACGCTGAGTAAAATTTCACCTGAGGCGGGGGGAATTGATTTAGTTTGCTCAGGGTAAATAGACTTGTTTTATTGTGCAGTGACTTTGAAAAACCAACTATGAACAAAGCATCGTTCAGCGGCTGCTCCCTTTTCGTTTATCCGCTGTCAAATTTGATGATTCGGCCGCAGGATCATCGATCAGTCTTTGCAGTTGCAAATCAAAAGGGGCAGAAATGATTGATGGTTCGCAACAACCGACATATGGAGTTTTGGGCAATGAAACAAAGCCGAAAGAAAGATACTTGTACCCTCACATTTGTTTCTCAAGATCACAAAATGGATGGAGTAAATGTGATACTGTTAAAACCCTAACTAATATCAAGATGCAACAGCACTAGTGAAAATTTACGTAATAACTCAGTTTGATACAACGTCGATGCTGCAGATTAGCACAGAATCTTCGTTTAGAAAGATTTTGCAGGCCTTGGAAAACAAATATACAAAAGAAAGTTTTACTATTTATCAGGTCCATGAGGTGTCCCTAACCAGCACCCTCTCTCTCTGGCTTTTCGTCTCGGAGCTAAAAACTGAGAAGAAAACTATATGAAATATTTCACTAAAACCGTCATTGTTTGTGGCCTAACTTCTTTTTTGCTCCGTGGGCTTCAGTGTCCTGAAACTTGTCATCGGTTTAATGATGAACATAAAACTGGGACAATGGAAGCAAACTTCGTAGCAATTTGCGCAGCCTCAAATTGTTATTAACTTTCTTCAGGTCTGAGCTTCCAAAATTTGAGCACAAATTTATTGATTTTGTTTGAGCAGCCGCTAACACGAAAATTGATCAACTCCATCAAAATTTTGTCCCATGGGTTTACTTGAGGAGTAATAAAACCCAAAAACTTCTCAAGCTGAGGAACGGCTAAATCTAAACGATTACATGCGCCAGTTTAGTTTTGGTTTAAATGAATCTCGAGTTTATAACTGGCAACTATCGCACGCCCAGTGATTCCCATCGGATCAGTGTTTACGTGAATACAGCGCCGTGGGTACAGAACAAAAATGCTTTATTAGTACACCGCTTCATGTTTTCTACGTTTAACTAGTTTACCTGAACTAGTTTCAACTGAGAAGATTTTTTTTATCAATATGTACTACTAAAAACTGAGCCTTTTATAGGTTTGTCATTAGTTTCGTCTCAGCGTTCAACTCAGGAGTGCTGAACAAGTTGTGGACTATTCTCGGTTAGCTGCCATCCAAATTCTCGCGAGCAAATGACCACCCTGTGGTAGATAAACTTTCTGGCCTCGTCAAAAATTGGTTAATCCCAGATTTCCAAAACATTTTATCACATAAGCTCATACGATGTGTGAACCTGCTTCCAGCAGTGAAGGAGTCCTAAACAAAAAAGCCTGGAACTGATGAAAATCACGTGCTGGAGCTTTTACGGTTCCCATATCATTTTCCTGAGCAATATTGCAGTTCGAACTGACGTCTTTGCTAGTTACACGCGATAAGTTGTCCATTTCAAAAGAATGCCACTGTTTTCGAGTCTTTGACTTAGAGCAGCATGTCCGCAGTTTGTGAATTAGGTCGCAGTTCATGCGTGTCCTCAGCTGACTGCACTTCCAGTCCCCGCAGAGGGCAAAATTTCGACAAAGACCGTATTACTTACAAGTAGTAGCATTCTCGAGTGTTCTTGCACACCTGGATGAACACGGGTGTATGAAAGGGTAGTTCGAAGTTGTGTTGAGCGCTTGTTGTGTAATTTGCCTTTGCTTTCTGCAGCGGTACTAACATTTGTATTTCATTGTCCTCCCGTGTAATAAATACCGTTGTAAGCTTGCACGGACAAAATTTGATGACCACAAAAATAACCTCAGAAGTAATGAAAATACGATAGTAAACAAGAATGATTCAATAACCCATCATCCAGACTGGTACATACTCAGTCTAATGGGCCGTACTGACGTTGGTTTTGTTCAAAAATTGCTGAGCTGGATTCCAATACACACCCCTTGGTCGTAGTTTGTGTTTCATTGCTTGTCGTTTGAAAGTAAATTGGGTCCGGTTATGGGTTTCTTCCTGTCTTAGAAATATGCCCAGTTTAAGCCGCATAAGTTAACAATTTCGACTTATGGTAAACGGATTTACAAAGTAGACTGGTGGAAATTTCTAAAGACTCATCTGAACATGCGGATTAAAATATTTCTCGCTTGAGTATGCTGCATACGAGCCGGTTTCGTTTGGCACGATTTTCTGTAATTTTGCATCAGGTTTTTGGAATAAATTACACTTTATAAATATGCACGAGTGTCCTCGATAGTCAGGATGCTTACAGCTTACGTATTAGTGCGCTCTGTCAAGCGAATGTACATCGACCTCTCGAGCAACGGATCAAATGTGGCATCAGGTGGCTTTTTTGCAACACAATCAGGAGAAGGATTGCATGAGAGAGTTGTGGAATAGCGATTTGTATGAGCATCATTTTAACATTGTTGTGATCTGTCTGAAACAGTTGCATAGTGTTCGGTGTCAAAGTAGGACATAATTCTGATGGAAACTTGGAAACAGCACCTGCCTGAGGAGCTCCAGGAAGGAAGGAACCGGCCGAGTTTTCGGCAAGTTATGAGTAGCGTACCATGTCAGGTTAAGATGAGGCAAGCTGGAACCTAGTGGATTACACACGCTCCAAGGGCCTACACTTTGGGCATGTCTGACTTTCATTTAAAAATGGATCGGTGACGATTTTGCGAACAATTGAGCAGTATGGGCGTGTAATTTATGGAACAAATGCCCCAGATGTCAAATTATATTTTGAAAATTCTTAACAACTTGGGTATTCCAAGTTGAGTCTACTGGATTGGGCACCACAGTGGGACTGAACCGGTACGCAGATAATCTGGTCTTGCACGTTTTTAAAAAATATCTTCCTCGTTTCCGCAAGAAACTCAACGGATTTCGGCTGGTTTGATCTCTTTAAAGCATTTTCAATCAACTTGCTAACATTTTTGCTTGGAAACTTTAAACCCATTTATTTGAATGTAGACAAGCCTCTAGTGTTTAGAGTTTCACTTCACGTACACTCGCGATTCGGAAGTAAATCTATCTTTGCGAACTGGTTTATCAGAGGAAAGCATATATTAGTTTATTCCAGCTAGTCTGGTTTTCGACTCACGTCTCAAAAACATTATTTCTTGCCCGCTTGCATCTACAGACTGGAAGGCCGGTGTGTACCATTTGACGGATTTGATCTTTCTAGTGATCCTACCTCTTAAAAGTTTTATTGTATGCCACATATGGTGCTTCCATAACAATCGCTAACATTTTAAAGACGTTTGTTAAATAAGCAATTGAATGATTGACAAAGTTTATTTCACCAGTTGACTTCTGAACAATTCTACCCCACATTTGTTGGAACCACCCGAAACTAGGCTAAACGCTAGTTCCTGTCCTCACCGCTTGATGACGCAACCCTCCAGTAAAATTGGGCTGACTGATCGCTCCACACCGGAAGATTTACACCAGCTCCCAGGATGGACAATTGAACAGTATCGAGCTGAAAATCTTTGCCCAGCCCCACTATTCTCAACACCAGATAGCTAGTAAATTCAGTGGATTATTGTGAACAGATGTCGAATTTAGTGACCTTACCGTCGGTTGACCTTCTGGATGGTCTAACTCCGAGTTTTTATTTGGGCATTTCGTTTTTAAAAGACATGTTCATGTCGTCCTAATGCAGAATAGACACCTGTTGGGACTTCCTGGCCAGATAAGATCTTAGATTCAGAAGAGGCGTACTGGATTCTGGAGAGGATAAAGCTTGAAGTGGAATTTCACACTTACACAGCTGTCCACATTCAGTCGTGCTAACGTGAGTAAACAAAACCAACTGAGTAAGCTAACTATGGTAATCTTCCTGAGTACGTTTTTCAAGAGTTTTGACGTTTGTCATATCACTACTCCATATATCTGACGAAGAACGTCAAAGGGGTTCATAAGTGGCAAGATACCCTCTCGAAATTGACATTCGCTACCAAAGATGAGTCCGAGAAAATGTCAAGGAAGGTGACCAATAGGCTTAAAAAAAGGATGTGTACATATATGTCCGGTAGACCCAGTGACTACCTCAATAGTTAGAACATAAGAATCCCTTGAACAAAAAAGGATTCTCATGGGCGGCTCCTATAGTTAAATGAGAACCTCCATAGATCGGATAATTATTGTTTCCTCTGGAAGACGTTTCCTGAGGTTTCTCATCTATAATTGGATAATTATTTCATGGACCACCACACACAACTCTCATCAACAGATCCAAGAATTTTCCCTGGGGGGTGCAAACAAGTACATATCGTGTCTCTACAGGTACTATAATGCTCTTTGCATATGCAATTTGTTCTAAATACTGAAATTTCAAAAAGTCTGCGATGCTTTATCTCCGCACATCATAACTCTAAGTGAACCATCCCCTCATAATAAGCTTTGGTCGGCCTTTGGATATTATTTCAACTCTTGATTCACTCCAAGCAGGGGCTTCTGTTCAGATACTTGGTGGTATGAAGAGACTTTTGGTGGCTTTTTAAACTAAATCGTTGCGGAAGATTGGGTAAGTTGGTTTCTAAAAGTATCGTTCCAGAGCAAAAATATCTGGGAAGACGGATTTTCTTCTGAGGTGTTTCACCTGGTGCAACGTACACTTTAACTGTAAAAAGTCACATTTCCAGGTGTGCGCCCTATTGCTCGCCGTTGCAACTATATCGTGAGCAAACGGCACTGCTGTTAATCTCAGTGTTGTGCACCAGCAAGATTCGCTTGCGGTAGGGAATGACATTGGGCAACTCTTGACTGGAACTATCTCGGATCAATGCTAAATGGGTTGACCATGGTCACGTGTCTGGTGACTGGATAAGTGGCGGCCTGGGATCCTCCCCGGCTGTGGATGTTTGACTCTAGGTAAGAATAAATCACGTGCAGAGAGTCGCTCAAAAAAGGTGACAAATAAACACTGGTGGATAGATATATGTAGAGCCGGTGCAACAGAAGACGGGCAAATCAGGTTACGTAGCTGTAGTTCGAGATAACGTGAAGATTTGACATCTTCCTTCCTGTAAGGAGTCAACGAGTAACATGGGTCGACCAGTGCACCCAAAGTTTAAACTTTCTCAAACTATTAATGATGATGGATTAGTTTCCCTGAACTTACCCTATAGACAACGAAAACGGAGCATTTATATCGGAAGGAAACACGTTGTAGTAAAGGTCACTCTATTGTGGGCACCATTGTGACCTATCCATTTACTCTAGCAAGGACTGTTTTCCAATTCAGTTTCTGTACAATCCGTCTATATTGCAGGGTTTCCTAGGCTACTGGTACTAGTTCACAGCTCCTTGTTTGCTCATTCACATTCAGACAGGTCCTTTTAACTTGAGATGGATAGTATCATCCAAGAAAGCACAGAAGCTCTACGACGTCAGCGAGTAATACAGGGGTTGAAAATAAAATAAACTGTTGTTAACAAATGAAATTATCAAACGAAAAGAAGACATTTTTAACTTGTTCCGGAGATGTTCCAAAGCTGCATTTCCACGTAGTCGACTGTTCATTCGATGGACCAATGTTCTAGGATTTCACACAATTGCATGATCAGGGTGTCCTACCGTCGTTTTATGCGAAACTTCTGAATACCTCGCAACGAGCAAAAACGTCTCTGTAAACCACTTAAATCGTATATAATTATTTCCTATCTTGTCCTCATCAGGAGACGGAACTCTGGACTTTGGGGAATTCCTTCGAGCAATGTCAGAATACTATGTCCAGCGCCCAACGAAACGTGGTACAAAGCCGGAAGACAATGAATTTTATCGTCGCGCGTTTGCGGTATGCCAGTCTACTTTTTGGGTTCCCAAGTACATTTTGATTGTTTTAAAAATAACTTGTGTGTGTCCTCCAAGTTGCTGGGACATTCTTAAAGTTAACGCTCTAGATGGCTTTCAGCTTACTTATGTTTCGGGTTCGACACATTAATAACGGCAAATTTAAGCGCCAGGGCTTTCGTGCTGCCCAAGACAGATCTTAACCAGACAGCCGACTTAGTTTCGCCCGCAAATGACACGAGGATGAGTCCTACAAAATGCCAATAACCTGGAAAAATACACGAATTACCGTAGTTTGCTGTGCTTGTGCTTCTCTTGATGTTTGGATCCTTCAAGGCTACGCCTATTGCTTTGCTCCAAGCGTCCATTCTGGTCGTGGGGATAAGTAGCTTGTATCATTTTCACCGATTCGACCTTGATTGGAATTAAACGTGAGAACGGAAACTCATGCCCATACACGGAGATGAATGTCTTGGAAAATTGCACGTCAGTTAAATGCTCAAGTACCCCACTCCAACGGTTCAGTTTATTTTTCATGCTAGAAGGAACGAGTTTATAGTTTGAGGTTCGTTACAAATCTACAAGGCGATCACTGCCGTACGCAGCGCGAGAACCCGCGCACATACTTTCAGCTACAACGATTCAGTACAACGGCTCATACCGGAGATATGGAGGACAGGACCCTAGGGGAGGTTTTATTGCCTCCAGCAAAGGTGAGTTGCAGAGAGAGCGACGTCAAACATATTTCTGTTTACCTGGACTAACGGTAAGCTCGCTAGTATTCACAAAAAGTTTAATGCGGTCTTTTTTGTCATATCCGGGATGTCCGATAAAAAGGAAGAAAAAATGAAAAGTACAAAGTTTAGACATGCAAAATGACAATAATATAAGTAATAAAGAGTTTTTTTGGAATTCTGGACTCTCCAAAGGGCTTGTTTTGGTTGATACTAAGAATAATGAATATTTTGAACGACGATCAAAAATCTATTAGCTGTCTACACCTAAGTCCCATTCGTCGATTTATACCTCTCGATATCACCTATGAAAATTTTGTCAGTTTGCATGCATTTTCTAGGTTAAACATCTTACCGTACCCTATGCGTAATTGAAATGGATATGAATCAGTTGCCCTGATGAGTCCAAAAGATGGGCAGTACAACTTCATTGTCTCCAAGTGAACAATTTGCGTGTTCATTCCAGTGCGTTTACCAAACTTGATTTAGTCAAATTGCTGGATGAACATGTAAGCGTTCAACCCGGACCAATTCCCGACATTCCGACAGTGTCTCTCTAGGCTAGTGACCGCTGATGGAAGCCTTCAACTTGTGCCTAACTAGCCATAAGTCTGTCATGTTTGTTTTCAGATGGAGTTTGTCGTATCATCTACAGTCTCGACAAGCGGGGAGAACACATCACAACCTCATTCATTAGATGTAAAGCGGTTGTTCATTGGCTGCACAGAAACCTTTTGAGGAAAGGTCACGTGACGAAATCCCTCGCCGTATTTATGAGTTAACTTTTCTTGGTCAGGAGCTGTGTGCCTGAGGTTTCTGGTGTAAAACTACATGTTTTCATGTATATTAAGGTTATCTAACAACATCTGGATTGATGGTTTTCAAGTTGTGTTTAGGCACTGATGACTACTTGAAAAATCTGATCAGTCATCAGTATTCGGACTGTTCAATTTGTCAAACCGGTCGGCGTTTGGCAGAACAATAAGAGGTTTTAAGATGGCTCCATTGTTTGCCATTTATCGTTTATTTTTGAAGAGCATGGTCACAGATATAAAAAATGAATGCAAACGATGAATACGAAAGGGTTACAGGAGAGTATGAGATAAAAGAGGGAAACGTCTCATTCGAAGTCATGTCACCAACAGTTCTAGTCAGATAAGATGAATCCCAACGTACGTAAGAATTTTTTTGCATGGAAACACGCGTGTAAAGACCAACAAACGAAGAAAGGACAAACAATGCTGAATGTTCTTCAAGGGGCGGTAAGCACTAGCACAGTCAAGACTCGCACATCAGGCACGAAGTGTCCGTCATAGTGGGTCTGGTGTGAGATTCAACGCCAGAATATACACTCAACCATGTGCCACGCATAAAAGTGTCGTGATTACGCAGAGAGCCCACAATGGCGAGCAAAACGAGTCAATGACTGTGACCTTAGGAAGTCTCATTCGAATAACAGTCTTGGCGGACTGAGGAAAGCAGATCCCTCGATAAGAGATGATCATCGTTTGGTGGACCAAAACGTCGACATCACATTCAACTGCACGTAGAGCTGAACTTACATATACACATGGCATTCTCGGTTTCGTGTGCAATTCTAATGCCCTGTTTTCGTTTGAGTTTTCCACGTGCACTACTGACACGTGTTTCTTATCACAAAGACATCGTTCAACACTTGAATTTTTAATGTTTTTTTAAAATGTTATCACAGGACATCTCTCTCATAATCAGGTGATTTTAGTAGAGTAAAATAACCATGGCTTGATGAGTTCCAAGGACTTTTTATAAGGTCAAACACGTTTTGGCATCGAAATTTGGGTATAGCTCTCCCACGCTTTTTCTCCCGTTCTATACCACGGGATCGTATAAAACTGACGGTACAGTCACGTTGATTTTCAATACGATAACGGGGCAACAGTTTAGAGTAGTTGTCAAGAACCTGTCATCTCAAGATCGATTGAATTAAATTGCAAGGCGCATGAGGACGTTGGCTTAGAACTCCTGTTAAAATTGGTTGCCAACTGGTGTAAACTCGAGAAAATCACACGGTTCCAGATAATAGAATTCAAGTTAATTATAAGGAAGTCAGGAAAAACCTTTAATGATGAGGACTGCTATCTTTGGTAACATCTGAATGAGGAGTAAAATCAACTTTCCACACCCACAAGTTCTTTATTTTTTGAAATCACCTGTCAACTCTGGGACGCATAAAATATTTTCCGATCATTGAACGAACGTATCCAAACGACAAACCGTATTCGAGCTGGAACAAACAAGAACTAGAAGCGGCGGAATTACTTAAAACCCTTCAAGACCTGTTAATCTTGGTTGTGGTGAAAAAAATATAAAAAGTATTTTTCAGGGAAAGTCACCAAGAACCGGCTGGTCCACATTTTATTTAGGACCCTCTTCGGTGTAAAATAACCGGAGCATTCTGAGAGGAAACCAAAAGAAATTTTCCAAAAAACCCCGCATCCGACGATAACTCCAATCTGCTGAGTAAAATTGTCCGTCACATCCGACGGTGATTCGTTATTCACAACTGTACTCATTGTGGCCTCAGTTAGCTGGTGTTATCTCGTTAAAGCTTCGCTCACGTCGACTAGCCCGTACCGAGCAACTTCAACCTTGAACCATGCAATGAGTGACTACTCACCGTATTCAAATTTATGACACATTCCTCTCTATTGGTAACTGACCTTTGATAATTTCATAAAGCATTAGTGACAAAACGAATTCACCAAAGAAAACGATTTTTAAATTTTGTGAAAAACAGATAATCAATAAAACTAGCAAAGTTTACTTTGATTTTAGAGCCATAAATTTTTTATCTAGCCTAATGTTAACAGCACCGTTTGGCACTTGTATAAAATCCAGACGAAACTAAAAAGACGGAAGAAAAACAAACCAATAGCAAGAGTGATTAACAGGGCAGAAGAATGATGAACTTTATACAGGACTGCGTTGGCATTCTGGTTATTAGAAATACTTCAAGGTTAACCCTGTATATTGAAATGGCCTTTGTTTTCCTTCGAAAAGCCAACATTTTTGTAGCATGTTTGATACTGTCACAGATTTCCGATTCAGAAATAGGCGTGCCGAATTTACTCAGCAGTAGTTGAGACCAAAATTCCTTCCCAGGATTGTACTTATTCACACTAAAAGAACCACAAAAACGGCTATTATTTAAACGATTGATTTTATGTACTCTTTCTCCAACATTATACAGAAAGTCTGACAACAAAAACAGCATAAACAACGAATATTCCCAAAGGTTTTACCAGCGTGATGACAAATCTATAACAGCATCAGTAACTGATCATCCGGCCAAAAATTAACGGTTCAGTTACTGCACCTGCGAATCGATCTTCAATCGAAACTGATTGAATGATTGCTTGAAAAGTGCAAATATATCTTTATGCATGATTAGATTTTCTATAAGGTGAGCAAAGCTGCTCCATTTTTGAACCTGAGCGAATAACTGACTACTACGGTGACGGCTGTTTCCGGAAAAAAGATCTGCTTTTCACTGAGAGCAATTTTAGTCGTCACCAGTGAGTTGTGTGTGGCGGACTCCTGCATCCAGTCCGGGGGTTTTCGATTACCAATGGAGCACACATGTCTGTTTACGAACCGGCAACCTCCGACTGGTCAGTTTGACAAGAACTCGAGTGGACTATTCAAATGCACTTGACAATCCGGTGAGTTGAACGGGATGCGCGATGTTGCCTGGATGCACGGCAGGACCGGTGGGATTCATGGAATAGAACGCGGAGATATCAGGCTTAACACTCCATCAACCACTGACCAATGGATGAGGGCCAGTGACCACGTTCAGAACACAGGCCACCTAAACAACCAATCACAGTCCAAGATCAACATGGACTGTTGTACGTGGACAAAGCTGAATGCATCCCAGTTTGGACCCCTCTCTGCTACAAAGCGAAAAATTTGATATCATGTTATTTGATACTGAAACCTTTACAAACCACCTGTCCAGCTGTAGGCTTCGATGAATTTCTGAGTGAAATATACTGCATGACTTTTGGTTTTTACTAAAGAAATCTAACTTCAGTCTGAAGGCAGGTTTTGACCGAAGCATTCGGACAAAAATGAAATAGGTATCATCGTAGTGTGATTGATATCCTTGAACAAGGTGTCACAGAAAAAAATGTTTAGTCTGCAGACCCAATTTGAGCTTTGATCCAATACTGTTGCCTGAGTACAAGAACCGGAAGCAGGTTGGACACAACTAAATACGACCTGAAGTCAATTGTTCTGCCACCGTCAATTTCTAACCGCATCATATTTTGTTGAGTGTCCGCAGATGGAAGCAAATCACCAAACATTCTATAGTGTGTCAATCTTTTGACATTTTATTTAACAAAACCTATTGGATTATCGATCTCGATTGTTTACCGTTATTGTCAAAAATGATGACCAGAGTAGGGATGAAGGAGGCCTTATTTGAGGGTGAAATGAATCGACTGCAATATCCCGACTCAGAAGCCAAAATTAGGCCTAGTATCGCTTTCTGCGATTCAAGTTTCCTTAACTTTTAGAGCTTAGAAAATTGGGCAAAGCCGAAAGCAAGTTTTTCAAAATCGGTCCGAGCTACACACCGATTAGCACATTCTGGGAGATTCTTTTTCAGAGAACTTTTAAACTTTTCGATGGTCTTCTGAGTTAACCTGGCTGACCGTTTTGGTGATTCTAAGAGATTTTTGAAAATAAAGTGAAGTGTTTTGAATATTGACGCTTTTAGAGACGGAACACCCTTGGGGAGGCTAAAGACCCGGAACCCCGCGTCACTCGGGGGAAAGTTACAATTCGCAGAGTTTTGCCACTGGTATTCTGACATTTTTAGGCAATGAAAGAAACATTTTTATGTCTGTCAAAATCAAGCGATATATGCATATTCATAATTAGTTTTCCCACGGTATGCTGAGCAATTTTTTCTGTTCCCGGTTTTTGAGAATCCACCCACCCCCTATAAAGGTATTGTTACAATACAATTAGGAAAAAATGTATAGGCAAAAGTTTAACGCGTCAGTTATTTCAGAAGCTCTCCTCACCGAACTACATTCTGACGTCATCTGATGAACCATGTGAAACTAAACCCCAAGCCAATCAGACAGGTAAACAGACAGTAAATAGTCTCACGGGAATTTGCACCCGTTCACGTTCCCACATTATTTAACAACTTACAAGAGTCTCCCCCCCGAAATTTCGCTCCATTAGTAACTAGGCAACGATCATCTACCGGTCGTTTGGTACATTACTGCAATATGAATTCTGTCACTCAGTAACAAATATTATCGTTAGTAGCGAAAACCCACATGCTCTTGCGCCTCATCCCAGAGGCCAGTTTTTCTTCACCGTTATAAAGCACTTGTCCCGTAAATTCGCAGTTGAAAGGACAGTGACATACGGAGTATCCGTGAAAGCGCAGAAATGTTGCGTTTTGTTGTGTGCAGCTAGGGTGTTTGCTGTAGTCTGGATTGCAATAAAACATCGAAAAACTGGAGCTAGCTAAAAGCTGTCTACTGGTTGTGTTTTCAAATCACCTGATATGTTTCGGGCTATGCTGCTGTCAGCTCTTACTGACTAAGCTGCTGCGCAACACAACCTTCACTCATCTACAGTTTTGTATCCTCTTCAAGTCAATTCAGAGTAGAATTTTTCGGAAGGTGCTAATGGGAGGGGTGGTTGGTCAGGTCCTTCACTCAGTGTGCATGTCCGAAATCTGCTGGAGCAAACGCAAACAAAATTTTAACAGGTGGATATATTTAGAATCCAATCGAAAAATCAGTATTTGGCTGGGCAAACTTACGTTTTTGGCAAGAAAGCTCTTCATACCAGGTGAATAACGCATCAGCTTGATTGAGTTTCAAGGTAGATGGAGAAGAGCGTTTTGGTCTAGCAATCTAAATTCCTAATGGACCTCGGTCAAGTTGACGGACCGTTTCTCTGGAGATTGAACCAACAGCTGTTTTCAAAACATCAGCTGCAACAAATACACAAAGATGTACATAAGATGGATGGGGTTAGACTCACTAGAATCAGTAAGCACAGGAGAAAGTTCAGCACACCGTCACAAGTGCAGATGAGAAGACTCGGCCATAAAAGGAGATGTATCGAACAACCTAAGTGAAGCAGAGTTGAAATTTCTTGAAGAATGGAGGCAGATATTACGATCCGCTACACGGCATTCGTTCAGCTGTAACACATTTTGGGTTCCTAGCCACCCGAAGGAAGCATGACGGCTGGGATACTGCCAGGTTGCCCAAGCCTAGACCGAAAAAGTCGAGATGCAGAGGCCGGGTTCAAAACACGGATTTGGGCTCTAGCCCGTGAGCAACCTCACCCCCACAACACAGCATTAGTTGGCCAAGAAGTTGGAGATCACCCAGCCGCCCCGTGCGACTAGAACTAAAGGCTTGAACTGGGAGTACGCGGAGCATTTTTCTACATTATTTGGTCTGATATAAGGAAGAGTAATCATCAACACAAGTGGATTACATCTGAAGTATATTGTCCAAGCTAACCCACAAAAACTAAACATCACCCAATAAAAATTGTTGTAGCGCTTGCCAGCCAGGGCGGAAAAATTAATTGGTAAATTACGTTCAAGAGGATCAAGGACCCAAAACAGAACAACTTGCACATGGCTGTATGGCTAAAGTACGCGCAAGACCTTCTAGGCTACGCTAAACACCGACCTAGTGTGCTAGTCAGAGAGATAACGATGAATATTTTTTTGCTCCAGTTCGAGGATGCCAGCCTTTCTTCCACCAGTTAGAAAAGTTAAACATGAGCAAGAAACGTAGAGAGACAGTACGTGATTTATGTCCGTATTGCTTGCATTTGGGTTGCGTGACTAGGCGCTATTATTGATCAGAATCAACTATGTTACAAATGGAGAGAATGTGAGCTCTAATTGGATGGGTTCAGGACTCAAACTGGCGGTCGTTGCCCGGTAACCCAGGTGAGTATGAGCGATAAATTGGACTGGGCCACATGTAATTGCGAGGCATAGAAATTTGGAACCAACACGGTGGATACTTTGTCTGGAAATCGCTAATAACTATTTAATTATTCCAACGATGGAATTATGAGTGTGGGTGAGCCAACAAAACAGCCGAAATAAGGTTTTTCTAAAGATTCAATGGAAATTTTCAAGAATTCCACTCGGGTTCCTCTAGAAAACAGCGAAAACACCTACCGAGACATACTCGACCGCCTTATGTGAGATATTATCTTCATTACTTAGTTTGTCCTTATAAATTTAGACTCATATAAAATCGAAAGATAACCGCATGGAATCTGATTACTCCCACAGGAATTTGATCAAGACGGTGATGGTTATATCTCTGCTGAAGAACTTCAAGTGTTGATGGCCAGTTTTGGTGAAGCATTGACGCACGACGACATCATGGAGATGATTCATGAAGCCGACAAAGATGGGGACGGAAAAGTGAATTTTGAAGGTAGGTACATTGCGATGGTGTCGTACGTTCTCTCAACTGATTTGTTTCATAAATATATCATGACTAAGAGCAACTGAACCGTGTCACAACGGAGAAATAAATTTGTCACCAGCTCTGTACTACTATGTAATTGCAAGTAGTTAAATTATACGCACGGAATGCAGGTCCTTTAAAGAGGGTTCGACTTATAGATATAAATCTTCAGATCAGTATGTGCGCTACCTCCATTCATCATATATGCATCTTAATTGTAGATTTTCTGCAAGTCTTACAATGACCGAGACAATTATGATGCGGATTTTTAGGATTCAACGTGCCCATTCTGGATATGTACGGGGAAACCCTAACGAATAAGGAAGGTAAAGCGTTTCTGATGCGCACTTCAGGATTGGGTTGCAGGGCGCCAACTGTCTCACAACCTACGGGGACATGCAGTGCCATTCAAGCAACATTTTCGGCGTGTGTCGCGCTTGAAAACATTTGTGTTTCATTGAAATCCTTATGTAAAAGTGATGGACGCTTTTCCTATTAACAAACAACGGTTTTATCTAAATAAACACAGGAAAACAGCACGTGACGTTTTAAATCCGCATGCGTTGAGTACCAGTATCTCAGTCTGTCGCGCTCTGATTGATCGTAAGTTGTAAGTTGCTCGTGACAGTGGGATTATCCTTTAAAAAATAGATACTGATTTTCGAAAAAGCGGCAAGTATTACCTTCCTAGTGCAACGTGACGGCGGTGTTCGGGTAGATACTTACGTAATTATTTCGCAAGTGTTTGAGCAGTTTTACACCGGCTGCCTATCGTGACTGCCCAAAAAAGGCTTACGATACTGAGAACAGATTTGGATATATGTATGCGCGAATTTGGTTTTTCGGATGGTAATGCCTGAATGAGTTATTGTCTGTCTTTAATCTGATGAGCCGTTATAGTGGGTGATCAAAGTGCCAGTCATAAAGTAGTAAGTACTGGTGAATCGGCACCATCCCTATTGAAGATCTTTTGAAAACGATTTTTGACTTAGTACTCACACTGCTCCGCACTGATTAACCGAAGCTAAACATGTAACTTTGGCTCTGTTCTGAGCCGCCAGGTCCATTCTAGTGTGCTTATCACCTGCTTTATTGGTAGGTAAATTGAGCTAGCCAGGTCTCCTGAAGGTTCCTCTGATTGCTGCGCACGCTGTTGTGTAAGCGATTGCACGCCTTTGGTGGCCGTCAGGGCGACTGATCTTTCAGGACAGCGTGCATAGATTCCGTGAAATAGTCATGGTTACTAACGGCAATTCGGTTATTTGGTGTACAAAATCTTCATGTTGGAACAGTTGTCCTATCTGTCAACTCGAGTTTGGTCGACTTCTTTTCGCTGATGGTCGTTGGTTTGTTCGCTGAGCTGGGTAGTTCCACTGTAGACGTTTCTACACCAATCGAGGTGTCATCATCTGTGCGTTATTTGGGAGCGTAGTGGTGCGTAGCGATGGTTGTGCGTTGAGGGTAAAAAGAGACTAAATGCAGATGGCGATCGGACTGTGCTGTTTTGCTGCACAGGCTTGTCCCACATAGTGTGTACGGTCTTTTGTAATGGTTGAGCCAAAGGATGACGCAGTAATGGCGTCATATTCAGCTTCACCACCGGATGAATAGCTATGACACCAAATTCTGTGAAATTGTAAGGAGTACGCGGTGTGCTGAAATCCATCAAGGACAAACGGCCCATGGGTGCATTCCTGCACTGACGCATCTCACCTACTTTGAAAAAGGATGCACTGGTCTTTCCTTTGAACGACTGCCAGAGGTTGTCTCAGGCGAGCTCGCAGGTGAATTCCGTTCAGGTTAAAAATTCGAGGAGTACTCTACATCTTTTTCTCCTAGTTGACAACCATCACGATCAGTCCATCCTTAAAGTGAGGAATGTTCCAGTAGGTTTTAGACCAGATCATCTGACGCGAAACGCGCTATTGAATTAAGCAGTTATTTACTGCTTCCTGCAATTCCGCGGCGAAAACAATCCGGTGCATGTCCCAAGGTACATATCATCAGGCAGAAGTGTCAAACTTTCTCTGAGAAGTTAGCTGGAAAATGAATTTGAGATATCGTCACTCCCGTGTTAGCTGCCGTATATGATGCATCCCAAAATTATTCATGACCTACGGAGCTGGGCAACGAACGGTGTCCAACAAGACAACTCTACCAACCGTTTGCTCCCTTTGCATTGAATCAGGACAGTTTCAAATGGAAAGATTTTCGGAATTTCAAGCGAGCTTCCATTCTTGTTGAGTTTGTCATATATTATTCAGCTTCGCGCGTCGTTTCGTCCAACATATTGTGGACACCTCTAAGTTTTCCTTATGATGCGTGCGGACGGGATTCCCACGATGGCTGTTTTGGTTTTATTCGGGAGCTCGCATCGGTGCAATGAGACATATTCATTATTCTTTGGCTGTAGCTGGTTTTACTCTACTATTTTTCCGATTAGGTAATAAGGTGAAAATTTGGTCAGTGTGAACTGAGGATAAACAGCATTACCCGGTTTGATTTGTTTGCACGAATAACAACAACAATTTTAGGGCGACAAATATGTTGCACAGTAAATGCTACTTAGTTGCAATTAAGTAGGCAAAACCTTAGATAAAAGTGCGAAAATTTTGACTACCAATAAACCTGTTAAAAGGAAATGAACAGGGTTATTCAAGGTGTTTAACTTATTAGATGGAGCCATTTTGTACTCATTCTGCCGCCAGTACTTAGGTGGCACAAACAAGCCCGTGGATGTGTCAGAATACATTTCACCAAGCAGAAACGCAAAGACTGAATTTGAAATTTCGTCACTTCCGTGTTGCTGCTCTTCATGATGCATTCCAAACGTATCCATGACCAGCGAGCCTGGGCGACGAACGTTGTAGCTGCATGTGTTCTCCCTGCCCAAAAAGAAAGCGTTTTGAGCAATTTTCTCCCTTTGCATTGAATCGTGACATTACGGGAATGTGAAGTTTCACACGGAAAGGTATAGTATACCTACTTGATAGTTAACACTCCATTTTAGTAATTTCGAGCAGGCTTCCATTTTTTGTGAATTCACCAAACGTTATACAGTGTTGAGCACCATTTCGTTCTACATAATGTAGACACGTAGGCGTTCTATGGAGTGTCTACCAACGTGAGCATCACTACACAACTGAACTCCGGCTACAGGTCGCGTAAGCTTCGATAACGTTAATGGTAGAACCAGACAAGGATTCCCAAAACGTTTGAAAGTTACAACAATCATTTCTACTTTGAGTGCAGTTCCACAAACATTTGTGGTCACTTATCGATTAGCTCGGCGACTGTACCGTATATATTACGTGCCGCCGGTTTGAAACCAACAGATGCTGACAAACAGAAGAAGTTCTGCACGGATCCGAATGTTATGCCGCGTGAAAAAAAATACTAACTCAATGAAAGAATTTCGAGGAATAGACTCGGAGTGTCAGTTGGCAATGTTGAAGGTAGCACCGTCACCAGTTCTCATGTATCAGGGCGTTCACGATGTCAGCGAACATCCTCGGGTTGCGGTACAGTATCGCATTTTCACAAAGTACATGCTCATATCAATGCTTTTTGGGAGTTTCGGCGCATTTCGCCATTCAGGATATATGTATACCGAAGCGTTGAAACGGTTACTAGTAGGTCGCCGGTACTGACATCTTGTACTTTAAAAAGCAGACTCGAACGTAAACTCGTAAAGAAATATCTCTTACGTGCACTGAAGAACCTGGTTTTGTTTTGTATGAAGGTACAATAGTACCTTTATTGATACATCGATCAACATAATCTTTGCATGTAGAATATATCCTTTCTTGTGAGCGCTTTGTAATGCAAAAGTGGTTTGCATGGTAACTACTCACAAGATTGCTGAAAATCTCTCGACTGCCCACAACCAGTTTCACCATTTTGATGTTCCGCGGGTAGGTGCAGTTCACGAGTGTCCGTTGAACTTACTTTATACCTGAGCGCAAAATGCACGAAATTCTGACTGGTGTGTAGTTTCCTCCATGAAAATGTACTGCACTGTCTAGAGGGGGTGAGATTGCTCAAGTGGTTAAAGCGCAAATTTACTGACCGGAAGGTCCGTGGTTCGAACACGACCTCTGTCTCTCAACTTCCCCTGTCTAGGCTTGGGCAACCTGGCAGTATCTCAGTTCTCGTGCTTCTTTCGGGCGGCACGGCAGCTAGGCACCGGAAAGGTGTTATAGCTGAACGGTGGTACTATCTAGAATATCTATCTAGAACACTAAAACACTATCTAGAACAACGGAAACATGGGACGGTCTTTATGCCGCACATTTGGCGAAAGTGTGCCAAAATCGAGAGATTCAGCTGGGTTTCAGGTGAGTTTCTAGTGAAAACTAAAGTGGTATGCAAATGTCTAAATGGTCTTTGATAGGAACGGGCTATTCAAGGGGAACTCGTGTAATGCGTTTGTTAACTTTTGGCTTGAAATTTTCCTTCACCTACGTACAGCGATGAAATTTCGAAGGACAAAAACGCTTAACTTCTCAACGTGTACTCATCGTGTTCAACCTGATCGGTTGCGTGATACACCAAGAATGTCAACGCTCTCCAGAAACCACCACAATAATGGGCGACTTCCGAGGGGCTTATTGGAAATTCCGTTGCACGTGGGTGGAAACCAGCACTTTTCCCACCCGGTCATTGCTGTCTGATCATTCCGGTTGTTTAGCCAATTTGGAGACACCTTGATTTCGCGTTTATCAGGAAGAAGCACAACACTCCTGCACCGCAATGAAAGCACGCTCAAAGTGAAAAAGGCCCCTCTCACATACATCTCCCTTTCTTCAGTGTTTCTGTTTCAAAACCCCCCAAAAGCCATTTACAGGAGTTGGTTAGATTGACCTCCATGCAGATGCACAGAGCCGGCCCTTAACAGCGCCCGATATTCAACAACAACCTAGAAATGTTGTGAGCTTCCGACTTCCAGATGCTTGTCTACTCGTTTGTGCCTACCACATCCTTTTGGTGCAATAAATAAAGATCATTATCCTTGAAAACTGAAGTTGTGGACCGAGGTGTCGTAGAACACTGCGATCCTTAGTCTCATCACGACCAAACAGGTCAAACTGTATGGTGCGTCCAGCATAAATCATTACGTTGCCAATAGTAAAAAAACAAGTTACACAAATCATCCTCGATACAGCTAGATCGATCGCAATCATTTTTATCACCACCTCTGTGTTACCGATAAACTTTGTCCTCAACTGTGCAACAAGCGAACAACCATAACGACACGCACAAAGTTTATGCTTTGTGACTTCTCTCTGCACTAAAATTGTCTTCATATTACAATGTTTTTCGACTGCTGAAGTGAGGCCAGTGGAACCTGACAGAAAACAGCTGCCTTCTGGCAAATGTGGTATGGCGCGTTACGTCGCAGCCTCGTTCACTCATCTTTTCACGCCTAATTCCGTCAAGTGCCAGTGTGCTGTCCAGGCTTAGTTGTCAATCAAATCAGGTTTGGTAGGCTCCAACTGGGACTACAGTGTGGAAAAAACAAACTTTTGGCTTCAGCCTGCTTTCAAGTGTCCCATAGTCTGTCAGTCATATTATCATTATCGAAAAGTTACGTCAGAGTGACTAAAAATATCGTCTTTTATTACATGAGTTACTAAGAGACACTGGATGGATTGATAGAGGATGTGTGCGTTTGAAAATCAGTTTGATTCACATCCATGTCCCGACAAATCAGCAAGAATGCTTTGATTACGCACTTCGCCTCTCTCTCGTATGTGATCTACCCCATGCCAAAAAGTATTCTCACTTGTCAAAGGACGTATCCATTGAGTAGACTTTCTTCCCATACTCAGCTGGCATCCGGCTAATTTGATTTGCCTGATTGCGTCAGTTACACCCTGCATTGTACATAAAGACAACGAAATATCTCTCTCTTGAAGCATCGCGTTTGTGGGCAGAGCGAATATTTCTCCGTTATGTTAATTTGTCACCAGTATTCTGGCGGACGATCGAAAACCAACTATAAACACATTGCGATGGTTTGTCGCTTACAATTTACCCACAAAATTTTCATTAATTTAATTAGCTGTCAATGAAAACAGCGTTCGGAGGCGCGGAATACGGTTCAAAGTGTTTTGTTTCATTTGCTGCATAGTTCGCTAGACAGAAATGACCACTTTTCGAGAAAGCATCTTCAAGTTGTCCAAACCGCACGAATCGTCGATGTAAGTCCTACGAAAACGTCCAGGTCATCTTAGTGGGAGTACAGCGGTGGTTGAGAAAACTGACGTGATTTATCATCATTGTGTTTGAGTTTTCATTCTGATGGGCTGTATTATTCCAGGCGACATCATTTATTGGCTACGCCGGACGCGAGAAATATTTCATGCATCTTTCGGGGAAGAAATATTTGAATAAGAAGATGTAATAAACACGAAATAATGGTTTTTGATGACTTTGCAATCAGAGATGACCGTATGGGACTAATTGAGTGAAGCGGCGGTTTTTGACCGCTCAGGTACATGGTCCACACTCACATCCTCAAGACAATGCAGCTGCCGACCACCCTGGTGCCCGGACACATTGGAAGTACGATGAAGTTTGCTTAGCTTACCGGATTCATCGAGACTTATTTTGACTGACTACCTCACCTCATGTTAGTATTCACGAGCTCCCAGAAGATCCGAAACGCTACGGGGAAATTTCAGCAGTTATTAGTGCCCATGTCCGGAATAAATTACGAAAAATATGGGACTCTTGGCAAAATCGTTCGAAATTCGTATATGCCATGATCGTGTGAGACTGTCAGCTTTCTTAATCCCGAATCTGATAAAAACCTAACGAGGATGCAATGCTTATTGGATTATTTTCCATGAGCCAACCTCTTCGGCTTTGCGAAAGTTATTCTGCTAATTTTATCCGAAAGTTATGCCAAGGTTATTCCGCGAATGTAGCTGAAAGCTATGCATGTGGATGAAAACCAATAGAAAGAGACCCGGTCCTGTTGTTTGCCCAAGTATCACTTTCGGTTTTTCCATTTCCAATGCGCAAATGGCGCAAACTAAAATTTGTTTCGTCCAAGAGCAAAGAAATCATAATTTATTCAACACTTTGTAAAAAACGCAATATCTATCTTCATTCAAAAGTCCGCATGTTTCTGGTCCCAAGAAATGGAAGAAGGTTCCTGGAACCTTCTCAGAATGGATCGATTTCACCTGAAACATTATGTATATGATGCTCCTTGGAAGTTCGCCGATGTCGGAGTAGATGCCTTTTTGGGATTCATATTTAACTATTATCAGACATCATAGTTATCCTGCAGCCTACCTTGTTCTGTCAGAAAATGACTCCAATGTTTTGCAGACGGACCGGATGTGAGAACAAACGGGGAAATGAAATAGGGTTTCGGGTTCGGATTTTTCGCTGAATATCGATCAAGGAACACCAGGCGGCTACATTGATTGACTTTTCTTGTCTACGACAAATGAGACATCGCAGTACAACTCTGGAAGAATAAACAACTTGGGACGTGAGAGTGCGAAGCGACCAAGCGGATTCTTGGCGCATGGTATTCCACAATTAACTGAGACTCTGAAATGAGTGTAGTCTAAGAATCACTACAAATAATGGATAAAAAACGGACAAATGTGAGGTAAACTGGCAGTGTTACGGGCTTAGGAGTGAGCAGGCAGAACTCACGGTGTTTGGATCAAAGGGATCACTCTAAAGGGTTGCCTGACTGTCGACAGCACTTTACAGCATCCGGCGATGCTACTCATGTTTTAAACTCATCCAACGTTGAGGGCATGCCAAACTAACTAGCCCCATCGCCTGACATCCGAAATACTTCATATTTGAAGTTTAGACGCCACATGACACTCTCGAGGTTACATTTTGAGGGCTCAGTTAACAGGTTTATCCTTCAGAAAACTGAATTGTTTTTCGCCACAACGGCAGATGTACTCGACTACTTGTTCGTAAATCCCCAGACACTCTTACGGGTTTGATTTTTGGGAACCGTCATGTATTCACAGTGGATTGATTGAATCCTCTGAAGTAGTTACCGTTTATCCGGTTCATTTATGGGGAAACTACTTGAAGATTTCCGTGTTAAGGACTTCAAGGATTTTGAAGATTTCTCTATCTCCCTCTTTGTCTCCTTGATTTCGTACCACTTTATCATTCCTGAAGGACGCTCTTCTTTGCAATGTCTTCCACTGATCGGCAGCCGGTCTCCGCTCAAAGATAAGACATACAGCTGTTTTGGTTTTTATCTGAAACTTCTCGCACGCGGTGACAGATGGAAATGGTTGTGTTTACAGTTGATGTGCTATACCCTACGGGGGACTGTACAACAGGTGGTTTTTATCGTTATGTACAAATAATTAACACACATTCGTTTATCTATTAGACAGCCTGTCATTTGGACCTTGAAAAACAAACGGTCCACTTCATTCGCAAACATGGGATTATCAGATCATCGGAGATAAAAGCACGTGGACGTTAGTTCCTTTACCTGGACACACGCAGGTATATGTGCTGAAGTGCACCTGGAGAAGGAACGCAAGCGTGAGATCTACCGAGTCGACTGAAGGTGCGTCAGAGTATAACAAGCACGCTGTTTAAAAGCTTCGCTAAAGTGCAAGCATTTTATGCTACTTCTGGATAAATTTAAGCAACGAATGGAATAGAACAGAATAGATTCCATCCCCATCGGAGAGCTACCGACTGGTACGCGTAGCTTGATATTTGACAAGTGCGCGAGTTCCAAGACAGGTTTATCTCCATAATGTTTTGTGCGACACCATAAATGACCAAATTTGACGTGTGTTGCCGAGTTTCTTCAAGCTAATTCTGAACTGAACTCCAGTGTTTAAAAAACCCAGGTCATCGCTATAGAATTCAGCCATGTGTTTGGGTCACAAAATTCACTGATGATTCATCTGAATCCATATCCCATAAATGGAGCCGTAAAACCGATAAGCACTGCATAGCTCTTTCAGTCCGGGTGGGATTAAATGGCACATCGTAGCCTGTGAGTTAGTTTGGAAATTGAACTAACAACGTTCCTGCTTGTACCCCTCATTCATCGGTGGAGTGGCTGCAACTTCTGTCGATCGCATAGATTATGTCAGGCGATTCGCTGTTGACCAGCTACTCTCATATATCGCAAGGGTGAGTAGTCGTCACTCGAGAAAATACCCAGTATTGGATCACGTGATATGGATTAGGTGACTAAAGAATGAATGACGCTACCTCCTGTATTCGTGTAATTTAATCGCACTGTTGATCATCGACTCGCGATCAAACGGTATGGTGTCCAACTGTGAAATCCGCACTGCTAATGAATTTCTACAACGAAGATGCGGTACCACGGTGTCACTCTTCTTTTTTTCGTAGATTTATTGTGGTTTTCTGATGAAAGTTCAGTTTTAAATTTTGAATGTCCTCACTAAACGCAGCTTTTGTCATGGATCTTCTTGATTTTGGGAGTAATTGACTTTTGCTTCCCGTAATAACCTGGCGACCACGATTGCAGTATACCACACATAAAAATATGTTGCATGTTCTGCGCGAGTTACTCCACACCAGAAAGAAATTTTAGCGGATTCGTGGTGACTAGCATAAATCAAAGTGGCTCAACAAATGAGAATAGTTTTGTGCCAAATTTAAGTGTTCTTAAACTGAAAGATGACAAGACGACCAAGGGGGCGATAAACCAAGATTTATTGGTGTGAGATGCATGCTAAGTGGTCACGATGTGATCGGTGCGTGCTCGAAAAAATTGGGATTATCTATTTGCCTCGATAAGCTGAAATGGAATATGCGTGATGGAAATAACGAAGTTTAAAAACTCAGCTACAATCAGGTTCTGGCAGAGTACACGCACATTTATAATTTTGTTCTTTTAGGATATCTAGATTAATTTAAGGGACACGTGATCACCGATTGATAGATGTGTTTTATTTTGTTCAAGATGCCATTTTGATGAGCAGTTATTCACTTATCACTGTGCAGGTAATGAAATAGGGTGAAAGAATTTGGCGCAATCCAAAGGTGCATTGGACGTTGATAAAGTTATATTCACAAGACCCACATTGTCCAAGATACTGACCAGGCCTAGACAGCAGCAGTCGTGGAAGACCTATTCCCTCAGTTTCCTTCTAGCTGAATCACAAGTTATGCCTAGTATTCTCTCGCTTTTTCAACGACAGTAGGATACTCCACACTCAAGTTTGGTTAGTGTATATTTTACATTTGATACAAGAAATGTGTGAACTGATGCAGGTTTTTCTTTTTGGGATACCCATCATTTAGATTTAATTGCACTTTATTTCACGAATCGAGCACGAAAAAATACTACTTTTAGCTCACCAAGAAGAATTCTGGTCACTTCAGGAAACCAGAAATTAATCGGTCGAAAAGTATGCTCGTAATCTGTTTGTCATCGATTTTCATATGTGACAGATAGCAAAGAATTCCTATAAGCCTCCTTTGATGATATGTTCGATTGAGAGCAGCCAACAAATCAGTTTTCTTTGTGTTTTCAGCGTTATTCTTCCTTACCTGCGTGCTCAGCCAACTTTTAATTAAAACTAGCCAGATTGTCGATCAATATTTTTAGTAAAACCTCTTTCTTACAGCGAACTAATTTACTGAATAATAACTGAGCTTGAGAAAATTGTGAGAGAATTCTTTCAAAATATAATAAAACTATCAGAATATTGCTTTTAGGGTGTGGAACGTGAAACGCTGGACAAATCTCGTACAAGATTGCCTCGTCAAACGACTCTCGTATGGGGCATTGATTGATAAACCTAAGTCTCCTCTGTTCATCTTTGTCCCACACGTCAACGATATTTTTTAGATGATTTTAAAATTCCCACCAACCTTAACATTTCTACCAGTGTTAACCTGGAGATTACTATGATTGGACCTGTCAGGTTTAAGCTTGAATTTTTTTTACGTTCATGTATTTATTATGTATATGTCTTTACTCCGCTCCAAATATATTGTATAGCTCTATTTGTGTAGCGTATTTTAGCATTAAGAAATCAAAAAATAGGACAAGACAACTGGTTGCATTCTGACTACGAGGAGTTTGTTTATGTCCAATTGGAGTTGGCCGTACTCTACGCACATTTAGAGCTGAGCAGCTGAGAGAGTAAACAAAGCATTAGGAACGGCAGGATCTTGCTTGTTTTATACGCTGATTTGATTTGCACCTTAGTGCACTTTTGTGGAACTATTGTGCGCCTTTTTAAACTAGGGTAATTTGCATTACTATTGCCCATCAATTATAACCTGTCAATTATAGTGTCGATTTGCTCACTTGGCATAAAATTCCTTTCTCAAATTTGGCCAAAATACGCGAGAATTAAGGTATTCTTGTCAACACATCAAACTAATACGCAAACGGAAGTACTCCAAGAATGTCCATTGGAACGATGACAGAAACCTAGAGAGGCCGTCATCGGGAATTGTTGATCGTAAGTCAGTCCTCCGGCGATTTCCACCTCTTTTAACCGGCTTTCCAATAAAAGGAGACAGAAGTATTTATTCTAAGAATGCTACCACTGAAGAAATGAAACCCTTCGCTGCGGAGTTGTTTATTGGAAAACACCAACTGAACACTTAGAGACTATTGGACAGGAAGCAAAACTTTCACATGCATTTTGTTTATAAAAAATGGATCTCCGTCCTCTTCTTGAACCCGTCTACCTAAACTTTCCCAAATATTCATTGAATATCACTCAAATGTAAACGAATGCTTTAAAGCAATTCCACAAATTCCGCAACAAATCCTACTTCTCAATAGACGCAAAGCGGAGCTGCGAGAAAACATACAACTCGCACACCTCATCAGTAGTGTCCATCGTTACGCTTCTATTTCAAAAGAGCATGCTCTACGCATCTGAATTTTTACGTCTGAACTGATAACCAAGTTTGCGCTTGAGTGATGTGAACGGTAAGTCCGAAGCCTCGAACGAAGACCCAGTAGCATAACCTGGTTTTGTCGGTCGACTGTCCAGCCTGTCAGGTTTTCCGGGTCAGGTTTGTGTCACAGACACTTGAAGCCTGCTAAACGCACTTTTACAGGTGTTCTTGGCTTCGGGATTTTGGAGAATACATATTCCCATTACTCCATAGTGCGTTGGTCGAGTAGTAGTAACGCACTCACCTCACATGTCAGATGTGCGGGGTTCAACCCCGGCACGTCTAAGGATGTGCGTTGCTGCTGAGCTCTAATAAGGGCAAAACACAAGTTCGGTGCGGGTTCGGTGTGTACCTACCAGAATGTTTGCGCCAGGAGAGGAGGACGACTGTTCAAGAGAGAGTGATGTCAGCAGGCATTCTACAAACTTCAGAACCATGCACAACCATCCATTGTTAATCATGGTTGAAATTGCTTCTTCCCGTAGTTTGCCAATTCACTAGATCGTCGTGTTGATCCGAGATAAAATTTAGGATAAATTATCTTTGCCAAGCTAACCTGAATACAAAATTCATGTGTGAGGCACAAACTAACAGCTGTCGTCCGCCATATTCTCCCCCTGGTTTGCCTCCACTCTAATTTCGAAAACGTTCGACCACATTCGTGCAAGACGCCAACGCTGTAGTTTAATCTTGTTCTTTGGCTTTGCGGCGAAGCCTGCTGAGATCGTTAGTGTTGCAATGTGCTTAGATCACATGGCATGCGTCTAACACTTGGTTTTGTCCACCACAGGTGGTATTTTGCAGTACTTCTTACATTTGCCACAGTTGGATTTTCAGAAATGTAAACATAGTAATTGTGGTAAAACTTGGGATTTCTCAAATAGCATGTGAAGGTATGTGAACTATTCTTTGTCAGTTGGCGTCTGTGATAGGCAATTGAAGTTGCAGGCATGCGAAATTATTTGATAAGCCTGAAAAACTTGTCCACACCCAAACAAGTACGGTAAGAACCATGGCGTGTACTGTTTACCTCGAAAAAGTGCCGAGGTGCCGAAAAATTTAGCACGATTTCGTATACAAGCTGGTTAACGAAGCATCATTAAAGCTTCGTGCGCAGCGTTTGAGTCCAAGGCCAACAATTTGGTGCAGGTAATTGGGTAAAGGTCTTTGGAAGACTGATGTTAACCGGAAGCAATGGTACCTCAATTGATTTTATGCGGTTAAAACAGGCCAAAACGTTGTAATCAAGATAACACACGTAATACGCTTTGTTGTTCCGACATGAAATTAGTTTAGTGTGAAGCTATACACTCAGGAGTACATTTAGTCAACTTTGGGTGAAACTGGGAGATGACATTCTCAGCTCTTTCTTCATTTCATCATTTTGCATTAAAATATAGCATGATAATGTATTCCTGTCGATTTGCGCCTCCAAAAAAGGACATTAAAGCGCAAACATTCAGCTTCCTGGATCCATTTTGCACCTTCGAAAGTGCGCCAAGCTATGTGAGTTCGACGATCAGCCAATCAAATATCTCGTTGGACCGAGTGGCTGTGTTCGACCATTGAAGTTGCTGCGCGTTCGTTTGTGTTATGTAAACTGTCAACTAAAAGATCAATTTGTCAAGCAGGGTAAATTACCCTATTGTTGAGGAGAAATGCTCTTTTATTTTGCGAAAGTGAAACTAGTCGAATTTCGCAAAGTTCACTCACAGTAATCGTGCTGACCACTTTTTACTTGCAAGGTAGGCAAGGACGAGTTTTTTTGCACTTGAGCATTGGGGCAGAGCTCCCGTGGTGTCTGAGGCATGTGGCAAAATTTTCAGACAAACAATCTTTACTTCTGAAGTGCTGCTGAGATAGTCGAGGCAATCTGAATAACGGACAAAGGTCGGTTGCCTACACACCTATTCAGCGTCACACGTTGTTTTAAGTAGATGGGAACTACTTGCAATTGCGAGGGAAAAATATAGTCACTGATTGAGAAAAACGGAACAACGTATGCTCTAATGCGTACGGCATCTTGTTTTCTGGGTCGTCTTATCATCCGAGCTGTCAAGAAATCTAAGAATATTTACTAAAAAAAACTACGAGGGCACCTTAGTTACCACATTGGATGTGCAATGAATGCTACACGGCGTTTGAGTGTGTCCATTCACCACGAGGCTTTCCCGTGGAGAATTTGAGCTGCGCTGAAGTTTCTTTGCCGCGATAAGTGGGGCGTAATACAACAACTGAGGGAATAAGATGACCTTCTGCCGTTGATGAAGAAGCTCGCGACCTATTTATTGGTAGTCGTTCTTCAGGTAAAACTGAAGTATAGCCACCGTTGAACTTTGGGAATATTTTAAACAATCCCCTAGTTTAGTTTGTCTTCTGCAAAATGGGTCAAAATATTTTTATGGGGCTAAGTAAACAATAAAACGCTCCTACTTTTCATACATGGTTCGGGGACACAAGATTTTCAACTGCCAAATGGAGTTTACCTCCGCTCGTAATCCAAGGAATACTGTGCAGCATTCTCATCTGTGTTAGAAATCATCGCCAGTGCGGTTTGCACACAACTCCAGTCATTCGCCGGTGGCCAAGTCATCCGGTGGCAAACACGTGATTGGCAGCGTGACTGACGTAAATTTTTCATGGTCAACCCATAATTACGAAGGGCGAAGGATAAAGTATTGCCGTTTGCACCACAGTCAGTTGTAAGTTTTCTTACTGAGCATAATATGAGTAGAGTCGTAACTGGGAGAACTATTCCAGTGGTGCAGTGCGCCACAGGCGCTCGAGTATATCGAGAGTTTGACCGGTTAGCTTTAAGCGTCAGCATCCTCAGCAAAAAACAGTAGCATTTAAGAATTTGGTTTTGTCCTCGTTTTCAAACACGTAAAAACACAGGTCCGATTTTGAAATCTAACAACCCTCATGGTCACTTTTTCGCAAGCAGAGGTTTGCAGCACCACGTTTGTTTTCGATGTTGGCTGAAAATCATTCGTGTTATTTTTTACGGACAATGTGGTACAGAAAATCGCAGTCAACGTTGTTTATTTTCCATTTATGTTTATCCGTCTAAGCAGAATAAACAGATCATCGTGCTGGCAACAATCTAGTATTGTTAACGGGTTGTTGCTGCAAAACAACATGGAATGCTAATGCAGCGAACCCAACGGATGATGACTGAGTTACCGTTTCTATTGGACATTTGGCTCGGAGCATAAACGTTGGTCTATGGATGGCGCTGCTTTTCCGAATACTGCTCAAGAATGGATAGGCCTCAACATTCGACGAAAAAAGTGGTTTTTCAAACAGTTAGAACAGAGCAATATACATGATGCACTGAAATGAGGTTGGACGGTTGTGCAGTTTGGTAGCACTGTAATTTTCTGTTGAATTTTCAAATGTGCGCCCTATGAACATTCTTACGGAGCAATAATCATGTGTGCCTACCAGTTAAGATCGTTTGATGAGATATAACGGTTAAATTATGGGTAAGATCAATGTGTAAAATGTCATTTCTTTATTTTAAATTACCTAACATGTTTGAGAACAAGACAGTTCACTAAATTACTGACGCGCTCCCGTGCTAGGCCGTATTTATGGCAAAATGGTTAAAAGGATAGTTGAGGAACAAACTACCGTGGATACGGTGGTGTTTCGGTGCTAAACGCGCACACGCATATGCGTGAAAGGACTCATCTGCATTCTGATCCGGAAATGCACCATTCTCTGTCCGCTACTTCCGGCTTTTTGATGGAAGGTCAGTGGTTTAAACCTTTAGTTGACGCAGTGCAATATCTGCTTGGAAACATTAGTGTAGCGGTAAAAACTCGGATTGGATGATTGGCGGACTGGTTCTACTCTCTCGTCACATATCCATCGCATCACTTATTTTTGAGGGTAGACTCTTGTTTCTCAGATTTTGCCTAGTCAAAACCCCTGTTAACTTTGGATACGTCAGTCTCGAGGTCTGCCTGTTTACTTACAGGTTTTCGCGGGTCACTTATGACCCTTTAAATCTTGTAAGCTATTCAACAAAAGCACATAACTAAAGAGCATTTGCCGAAAGCAATGCGTGCAACCACTGCGGATTTCAAAAAGTAACTGGATTATTTTCAGTCCTAAGTCATGTCTTCTGTGTTGCCCCCTGTAAGTGGTAATTAGTAGTAGATTTAAATTTAGGGTAAAAATTCCGCTGCCTCGGAACCCATTAATAATTATACGACTTCTGAAAAACAACTCGGTATCACGCCAGTGGCTTTTCACTTGTCCTTGCTCACCTGAAAGGTCCAGTCTCCGACTTTCTACCTATCTTGTTTCTCACCTGAAGGCTGAATTTTATGCAAACGGAGTTTTGAAAATGTTTTGAACTCAACCATAGACTCAAGCAACTATCAAACGCATTCACTGTTTTGATAATTTTTCCATAAAATTTGCTAAGCAAATTTCTTTTTTTTCACAGCCAGAAAAATATTAGATTATTTTTTTTAACCCAACACCATTTTCATTATTATAAGCAAGAAATCAAGCTGATATTTGCTTGAGCCTTTCGTTACCATCAAATAAATTTATTTACAAATGAGATTACAACTTTATTTGTCGGTATGTCAGACGTGGGACAGTGGGAAAAAGTTGACGTACAATGAAATGCGGGTGAGTGGAGGACAAACTGAACAGTCCAAAACTGATATCCCTACACAGAGGGAGCAGTTGGGCGCTAAATTTAACCACACCACATGTTGTTTGGAGTCTCTGACGTCGAAAGTACTAGCGGACCTCAAATGCTACACGAAACGGTCCTTCCTTTGCAACAAGTGAGGCAAACAAAATCATATTCAGGGGAGACAGCGTAGGCCCGTTGGGAACATGATTTATGAACTCACATGAAAAAAGTGGTTTACATTTTTGGGAGGATCTTTTACCTGGAACTCCCGGACGACGTGACAGCATCTTATGGACTTGTATTGGTCAAATTTATCACGATTAGAGAGTGGGGGTATAAATGGCACGCTTTTCTAGGAACAAAGGTAACCTAACAATGCTAGGCTACAGCAAATGACCTCTTACTTCCTTTTAGCTATTATTGTTATTTACGTTAAAATCAGGATTTCGAAAATAAAAACATTTCAGGGCATATCCTCGCTCTCAGCATTGTAGTAAGTCCCTTAATCCAACTTGAATCATTCAGAGAACTTCAAGATTATCACGAAAAGTAAGGCAATCTGAACCAATAACATAATTCATACGATTGAAAAATCGGGGGCGAATATCGGAAAAAATGAGAACATTAGCGAACTTCACAGAATGCACACCTAACCTACGGATTGTTTAATCGTGGATGGGCACATTTTTTAGTTTGACTAAGCGATTCTACTTTTCAGCATCTTTGGATGCGACGGTATTTTGTGTCTCCTTAGCATGCCGTTACGTAGTTCCAAGGGACTTTGCACCTAATCTTAACTGTTCGTGTGTATTCCGTAACTAATTGGGCCTCTGAGACCGCGTAACATATTTGGTCATTAAGCATTTAGAAGTTTGAAATCAGCATGGCCACATCACTGTGCAATGAAAAAGGGCCATAAATACATTCTGAAGTGGTTAATCGGGGCAAACATCTGACTTTGTTAGTGCTGTCCTTGGTGAGTATGAGGCTCTCTTTAATATACGCATCCACGCCTTCAGTATGCTCCTTTTCAAAGCATTTTGTTTCAGATTCTTGCGGTTTTATCATAGTGCTTTATCCACAAACTGTCCATCCGGACTGGGACAAACAATGCCAAGTCGACTTTCTACGACTGTTTACAGGCTACTGTCTCGCAAATTTGGGTCGTATTCGATTCACTCAGTTAGCTTCAACATTGCAAGATATTTGGCACAGTCAACCACATTTTGCTTTATTCTCTATGCTGGATGTGTGAATCTCCAACAATGTGTTGTCACCTGAAATGATAAGTAATGGATACATATTTTTTTCATTTGTTGTAAAGTGAGAATAAATTTGAATGAATGTTTTTGTCAACTAGTTGGATAATGTGGCGGGAGGGTGAAACACAGTGTAAATTTTGTAAAATTTTAGCGAGGTTGCAGGGTAAGACTCCAAGCTGTCGTTGACAAAACTAACCGACAGTTCTTACGCTGATGCTGTTCATACGCGTGACTTACGAGCCAAAGGTGAATACCTTTTGCAAGTCATAAACCGTGGGACGAGTTTTGAGAACCTTCCAATCAGTGGAGGGATATTTGTTAGTGCAAACACGGACGGCCTCTTTCTTTCACCCGCTTGTCCGAAGAGACAAACGGGATTTTTGTTTGATTAGCACGGTTGATCTCTTACATACCCAGGCCATCTGCTGTAATGAGGTGTCACCAACGGGCTCGGGAGATCAGGCTTCACGAACGTGCTCACCTGGATTAGATGTTGTGCATATTCAAATGGGGGATGTCCAGGGAGGAGGAAACGCCCCATCATCATCACCATCATCCTCGACAGCATCACATCAGTGTTTAACACCGATGCTTCGCTGCCGTGGGAAACGCCTCAGTCTTTAGCGGCTCGAGGCCTGTGGCTACTTAATAACAGAAGTTACTAACAAAAGATTTAGATATCTTCAGAGATGTGTATGGGCATTTCCGCAAACAAAACTGAGGCATAACAACGGATATGGTGTTTGTGGAACGTTTTCCTCATTCCGTTTGGCCGTAAAGATACATTTCAGCTGCGAGGTGTAACCTTGAAGGCTAGGGTAAACACACGCCTAGAGCGGTCAGTTTTCATTATCTTGGTTCAGCTGCTCACCAAAGTTTACCTTTTCCCTACAAGAGTGTTCGTGTGTTCTACACTGAATTCGCCCCTTGAGCCTACTAATTACTGCATATTTTATTTGATGACTGCTGTTGAATCCGTGTTACCCGTCGTTGATTAGATGGCTATTGATCTGTTCGCCAAGGTTCATAACCGGCTTTCGTTGCCGTTCAAGGAGATGATAACAGTGCGCAGCTGCTCGGGCTACTTGGCTCCTTTGTTCACTATTCAGCGGTATTATGTAGACGCCAAAATGTCGTACATCGAAAAAGCGGATTTACACTACTTACCAGATCGCTGAATGAGTATTTTTTACTCTCATTGTGTTACTAAATGTATTTTCAAATCACTGACAACCCCAACTTCAAACGTTTGCCGTTGTCTTAACTAGTCACCACACAGATGTATTGAGGAATATTTTCGCTGTATCTACAGTTGTTTGCCCTCATTTGTGATTTCCGTTGCTTCAGTACAGACTCACGAAATACTGCCTAGTAATCTTTGCTCACCTGCAAAAGGTCACCTCATGAATTTATGCGATACTTTCACTCGTAAAAAGCCTTATGTTGCGCAGCACAGAATTTTTTGTCGCAGCTCGTGCTGAAGGGCTTATGACAGTTGATTTTTTTCACTTTCCACAACCTGCCGTAAATTCCTCAGAAAGTGTTGCCCTCTTGATTCGTGCCATGCTGTTCAGTGGATAATCTGTATTGAACATCTTGAAAAAGCATTTATCCACCAACCTTCATCGACGTCATCATGGAAATTATGACATCAGTGTTGAACAATGATGTTTCGCTGCCGTACAACGATGATTTATTTGAAAGCCTTATTGTGAAGAAAAGAGTAAAGATGGATGGGGAGGGGACTTATTGCTGCCTTAATACATTCATTCTGATGTGCCTACGCCTCCAAACATTCATTCAGGCTAGGTGGATAGAAACTGACAACAAGATCGCCACTGACATCGGTTGACAGTCATATCTTGCAGTGTCTCCAACCAGGCGCAGTGGAGATCACGCATTCCCCATCCTGGAAGGCGAGTAGCACCGACAGCACCCAAACGTTTCGTGATTTCTTTCATACCATTCTGCCAGGTCAAGAGTTGGCCACTTCTCTGCTTCCGCCACTCTGAGTTGGGCATAAAAAACAGCACTCTTTGGATAAACGGTGGTTAGGCATGCGCCATACATGTCCCAACCAACGCAGCTTCTGGTGCTGGATACATTCTTCACTGGAAGTACCCGTTGCACAACCGAAAACTCGCTTTCTAACTGCCTCGATACGGATTCGCTGACACCATACCTCACGAACAACGGTTTTTAGACAACGATTGACTAAAACCTAAAGACACCTCGGATCGGTTACTCGAACAGGCCAAGTCTTACAGCCATACTGCAAAGTAGCCTGCACTGTAGCCCAATATACACGTCTCTCGACATTCCGGGATATACCTCTTTGACGCCATGGGTTTTCAGATTAGCAAACGCGACCCGAGCCTTGAAAATTCGTGCATTGACATCATCTGCCACGCCAGCATCACAACTTGCACAACTTCTAAGATTTGTAAAACGCTACACAAATTCCTTGGATTATAAGGGGCGTGTTCAAGCACTGCATGTCCACGAGCATGTCCTTAAAAGTTGTGAGTGAAAAGTGCATCCAAAAGGACGCGATGACTTCGGTCAGTTCATCCAACCACACTTATGCCTTTTCCTCCTCTTCAGAGATGAGGACAATGTCATCTGCATACTGCGGATCGACAAGGTTTTTGTCACAGGCTATTTGAACACCGAGGCTTTGAAGATCTTTCAGCTTTCGTCTCACCACCTCATTGATCACGAAATTAAATAGGAATGGAGAGAATGGGCATCGTTGAGAACAGCGTTTTCTGTACAAACGCTTTTGGAAAGCTCTCCGTATACCCCACCAAACAGTCAAATGAATCCAATGAGTAACAAAATTATACACCATTTCTGAAGATATATAGATAAATCCGGTTAGAGAACTCAGGATACACAATGTATCTGAATCTCTATCCTGAAATTTTTCCTTTGAATTACAGGGAAAATACTCATTTGTACAGCAGACCATCTCCATTCCCCTAGACCGACTCCGGCAGCTATGTTTTATTTGTGTCCCATCCACGTAATGATTTTGACTTAAATGGTTGGTATTTTCGCAGACTTGTTGAAGTCTTATCATACAAACTACTTTGGCTCATCACATTTATGATCACCAGAGACAGAGTTTCCGAAACTTTCTAGTTGCTAGCAATACCAAAGTCCTCGGTTCAGATTAAAACCTCATTTCATATTTCCCACTGGAGACGTTCACTGTAGCTGATTCTCAGCACAAAGAAGACACAGATATGGCGCTTTTATGATTTCCAATTACGATGATATCCGTAATTGCTGAGCCCCAGAGTGGGTAAAACCGAAGCATGGCTGTTTTTTTCCAAGAAACTTCCTCCCCGACAACAAATATTCTTGCGGTACAGTCTCAGAACAACCCGTGTACTGAAGAGTAGGTCGAAGTAGACAAATGCGTTACGAAGGACGCTCTTCAGTCTGAAGCTCCCGCAATTCCAAGCCAAAAGTGAAACCTCGGTCTGTCTGCTCTTTAAACCGAGAATAAATTCTGTCAGCTTCCGGGCGCTACACTAAATATGGCGTAAGAGGACATCGGCTATCTGTGGATTTCGAGCAGCCGATCCACACCGCTTACATTGCTTACACAATGACCAGTTATCGTCCCATAAAATGAACGTTTCACATCTGTTTCAGTTACCCTTTTTCTCAATCATTCATCGGTAAGCTATCCGGCATGATTAGCTAGACGCTTCTGGACACAATCTTTCAACATGCTGAAGTTTAAACTATGCAGTAATACTCGTAAATCACTGAAAATTCTTCGACAGCCCAGGACCGATTTTGCTCTTCTTGGGGCTCATCAGGTTGGCGCAGTTCCCAGGTTTCCATAAAACTTATGTTCCACTTGATGAAGAATTCTCAGCAACCTATTGAGTAGATTGATGGAAATTCGAGGACTGCGTCTACCTGACGAGCCTCAAGATGGACGAAACCGATCGTGGGTCATGCAAGACATTTCAGCGACCTTGTGAGTAGTCCATTACGAATGTAGATGTGTGGCGATATCTCGAATATCGTAGCAATTGAAACATGAGGCGGTCTGGTGCAGCACATCCAGTTGCCTGGATGCATCAAAAACGAGAGATTTAGCTGGGTTCTCGGTCAGTCTCTCGCCAGAACCAAATTTGTTTGCAAATGAGTGTATTTCGCTATGTAGTAATAAGTTCTGAGACAGAATTTCCGTCACCAGACATAGTGGGAAAATTTGTCAGAGGGTGACTGGGCGATAACGTGAAACAAATACCACGGATAAATGTCCAAGTGGTCAAATTATCCTAGAAAATTTCGAAAACTGAGGTCACGGTGGATTGACGATTGGTTGAATTTAACCAGTAATGAAATGGCGTTTAGGCTAAATAATTGAATAAACCAAATTACTTACAGTTCTAAATGCCACACCGTAGTCTGCGTTCCTCATGGAATTCGTGCTCAAAGCCGTGAACAACGAACCGTGTTTTCTGAGGGCTGTATTGTGTTTCTTTACCCATGCAGCAAATCCGCGTCCAGTTTGTCTAATAAACTGTTCGTGACAGGTATTGAAATATTTCTTGGATGCATTTTTATCTTGTCCTTTTTTCCTGAGACTAAATTCCTTATAATCGGAGGGAATTTCTAGGCTTATAGGATTTCTTCTACCTGAAAAACCCAAATCCATCTTCACATATATTTGTTTGTGTAACCCATGACGACACGGTTTCTTGCTTTGTCGTGCTATGTTCGTTACTGCCGACGTTGCTGTCTTTTATTCAAACTTGTTGCAGAAAATCCTGAAATATTTTCCGGCCATACTTGAACCTCAGTTTTTCTTGTCACCACGTTTTTTAACATACATTCTGAACTAAGTATATTTTTAGAACAGCGTTCATTTGCACGCCATTAGTATGTTATCAGTAATGTAATTTGACTGCATTTCGAAAATAGTATTGCTTAGAGACTGAAGACGTCATGAAGGCGTGCTAGGAGGTTGAAGTGATTTTTCTCGCGTTTCATTTTTACTATGTCAGATTTGTGCAACATGAGCTGAATTCTCGCAGTCGACACGTCGAATTAGCAATCAACAGGCAAAATAGTAATTGAACAAGATTCGTCTGCCAAGTAAGTTGCTCGTTCGTCACTCAAATGAGCAACCATGTGCAACGAAAGGCTAATGCATACGACGGTGAGGAAACTGATGTCTCAGCCAGAGTTGTTTGTCGAGGTTCGTCTGCCACGAAAACCTAACAAAGCGGAAACACTGCGTATAACAAAGCAATTCGGAATACGTATTCCGTGCAAAACCGAAAATCCGGCCTAGCCTCACCGGAATTGTAGAAAGTCTTTGAATATTCTTTGCCGACGGTTTCCTCCCGACATCGACAGGAAACCTCCACACTAAAACATCTCACCAACGTGTTCCAAAAGACAAGTTCATTTATTGGGGTGTCTTTCCTGGAAAATTATGTGGTTCAGGCAATATGTTTTGTACGAGTATAAACCATATGGAGAATTTTTAAACCGCTAAAAAAGAGTTAAATTTGGCGTAAACCACCGGAATTTTCATAGCAATTAGGTCCCAAGGATGAGTATTTGTTATATGAAATTTTCCATGCATCCTACAATAACAACAATTTGACTCGGGGGTCCACCACTTGGTACTTTTCGACTGATGCAAATGATCTTTTAAGTGAGTTGCAGGCTGTTCAGAGCAACATTGATCGAATTCTAGAAGCGCACCGAAAATTGCTTGAATACGACGGTCTCAAAAACTATTTTCAGGCTGTACGGACTCCAGAGGTTGGTGACTGATGAAGCGAGCTCGGGAGAATAAAATGCGGAGATTACTTGTGTTTGACCGATATGAACGAAAGGTTAGACTGCCTCATTAGTTTGATTCAAAAAAGCGCATCGGCGTTTCAACCGGGGATAGAATTTTGTTGAGTAGGCAATCTCGTACGTGTGACCGAAACTCAAATTTAGCTGAGCAGCTCACCGGGATAAGAAACGAAGTGAAACGCGAAAACATGTTGAAAGAAAGGGCAGTGGGGTGAAATGGAAAAATTTCTACATTGATTGCGTTCTTCAGGAGAACACGCTAATGGTGCAGTTTGCAGCGTTGAACTGGTGTTTTAATCCCCAGGACAAAATAAACCAATGGAAATTTCAGATGGCATTGACCGGGGTTAATTAAAAATCATTGTCCTGAGCACGGCTGATCAATTGGCCCAAAACTTGAAAGAAGATTAGTCTTGATTTGCCCGCTCGCCTTTCAGTCCAGGGTACCTGCACAATAACGTTTGTAGTAGAAATGTACAACTAAATTATCATATTCGTTCTAATTTGTCGTGACATCGGATTTATTTAGGTTGATTTTAGTGTAATCAAATTGAACTTTTTCACATGATTTAGAGGATTTACGACAAAAACACAAACTCATAAGACTTATCAGTCGAAGTTGTACATCATGTACTATCATATTAGACAGTGCAAAGCATTCTATCTCACCTTGCAAAAAAGGTGTTTACAACATCCGTATACTGATAAAATCACACTAGTCTACGGTGGAGAAACGCGTTTAACACAAGTTATATATGGTTTCTTAAATTATAGAACATCTATATTGGGGACACGCGCACAACTCCTTTGAAATTCTGTTCATATTCACACCACTCTCATTTGAACGATCGTCCTCCTGTTCTGGCTTAATTATTCCGGTGAGTCCACACCAAAGGGAAGCACTGGACTCGAGTTTCGCTCTTATTAGAGCTCATCAGCAGTGCATATCCAGTGGCCGTGCCGGGATTTGAACCCCGGACATCTGACATGCGAGGCGAGCGTGTTACCAGTACCCCACCAACACACGTTGGACGCATCTGAATTTTCACGTCTGAACAGGCGAACGTGCTCACGCTTGAGCGATGTGATTGAAATCGCTTTCTCGGGGAAAAATGCTGTTTACAGTATAGAACCTACGGAAAAATTGTTCGGAAACCCCAGTTTGAAAAAGATACTTGTCAGAACTTAGACCAGCGCCAACGGATTTTGTATAAAGATAGTGGTGTCGCGGCAGTGATCAATAAGTTGATCTGGCCGAGGGCCTATGGAAGCGCTGGAATGTCCTCATGTTACAGGTGCCCTTTTGTTCAGAATGGAGCAAAATAATGGCTAGTATAGTAAAATATTATTCAGTATACACACGTTAGACTTCAATACTGAAGCTATTTTCTGGATTGAAATTTTGTGGTGATTTCTTCCGGCAAGTGAAGCCAATATATACTGAAAAGTCAAGAAGCTCTTTGTGGCAGACCATCAGCAATGCGCATCCCAAAAAACTCCAGTGAGTCTTGACCTGGCGAACTTCCGACCACTGGTTGAACACGACCTGTGTTTAGCCATGAGCCGCTGATCAGCATTGTGATTAGCCCTCTCGTGGACAGGACATCATCTTTCAATAAGGGGTGCCACATCATGTAATCACGCATCGGCTGGCTCCTCGAGTAACAACTTCTTAGATGGAAATTTTACTCGTCGAAATTTTCTAATAAAGATTTACTTTTGTAACGGAAGCTGATAAACCGAAATTTTAATTTGCGGCTTTGTACTTTTTGCAAACTGAATGTGATGTCTACTCGCATTGGATTGTCGCGAAAGAACGCCTTGAGCAAAGTATATCTGAATTAAAAAATTAAAAATTTTCTTCAACCATCCTTCTGAAGACATTTTTAGTCATCCAAAGCTAACAGCTGGACTGCTAATAATTTTGGTATCGGATGTTTTTTGCATTGTTTTAATAGTATTTGAGCTTTACCAGTAAGGTCGTGTAGCTTTGTATTTTGAATTGTCCTGGGTGCAGCTTTTGGATATTCAGCACGCCCATATATCTTGGAAGGGAAACATTTTGAACGAGACATAGTTACGTCGGCTGTACCGAGCGAACACTGCGATTTCTGGTCTGCTCGAGCGTGAAGGGGCCGTTTATTGGCGTGCAGCTGCTAACCACGACGGTGGACGAGTAAAACAGTTGGTGAAATATGAAGTATTTTTCAGCACGACACCACACATAGGAAACATTTAGCAATTTGGTGGCCTAGAACGTGTCTTTTTCTCTCGGTACTGAGGTGTTTCGTCCTCCAAAAGAGATCAAAAAATGGTGAACTTAATGTGTGGCTAAAACGGTCTACTCGGTGGATGGATTCCCACTAAAAAGAGCTAATGAGACGAGGCATTTTTTCTGCAAGTACCTGGAAGTTATCCGGGACCCAGTTTGTGGCATCACAGCACCGGACAGCGCTGGAGCAGGTAAAACTGGAGTGCTTTATTTAGCTTACTGAAAAATATGGGCACATGAAAAGCACATGACTTCCCACTCGAAAGCCATTTATCAACGAACTGACAGTGCGAGTCAGGCTGGCGGTGATAAACCAGAACATCGGAATCCTGTTAGGTTACTCTGGTCTCTGAAACTAAGTTAGCTTACGGAGCAATCTGTTTTTATAGCTTTTTTCACTGTGACCCGATCAATATTATTGAGTGACCCACTCACTCACTCAGCGGTAACCTTGACCCGTTGAGTGCTCCACCCCGTACGTGGTTGCAAGTGTGTTTTATGCACAGCAGCCAATCTCATGAAACAATTTTTGTTTGCCTTCCTCGTTATTACCAGCAGTACAATGATCCACTAGTATGAAAAACTACCGATGACATTGGTTTTGAGAAACTAAGACAGGTTTCTATGTATGCACTCAATGAGCAGGGGCCCCAGGATTCAAGGAAACGGGTCCTTCAGCAAGTATTGCTCGCGACCTCGCGCAATGTACTCCGGGGTTGTATGCTCCACTCACAGAAACCCCTGATGACCAACAGAAAACCATCAACGCGTTTTGGCCGAGGGCTCCATAGTATCTAACTAGATTACTCTCTGTTTCAAGGGGATACTCAGAGGGGGAATACAAACAGGCCAGGAGGCCTCTCAGAGGTAGGATCTGAACTCTTAGCTTTTTTCATATTAATCAATACCATGAGGCGCGTTAAAATAAGTTTGAACAGTTGACCTGACACTGCTTCTACAAATTGCACCTGATTTACGCCAAATTCCACGATGCACGTGGCCATGTAGCCGTGTTAATTAAGGCCAGCCAGACGTGGGTCTGGTTCCAGTTAATCCCCCAAACAACCAGACTTGTTTTGGTATCGTAATATTTATACTCTCGTAACTATTTAAAGGTAGTTAAGGGGAGTCCTAATTTACGCTGGGAATTTGGGTGATTGCAAAGCAAACATCGGAATTCTGCATTATTAATGCATGGTTCTTACAGCCAACTAAATGACTGTTGACCTTAACATTTTATCAGTTGGTTTCGGACCAGTAATTGCTGCACAACGTTTAACTACTACAAGCAAACCGAGCAGAGTAATACTCTGTAGTTAGGCTTGGGAGCTAGTCATCACAAGACCATGTGATGGGAATTTACGTGAGTAACGGATGTATGATGGAATATCTCCTTATGGGTGCAAGATATTCATCCGCTTGTGGACAAACGGTTTCGTCTTTAGTTGTTACCTGGAACATTTGGATAACCCTCAAGATGAGCACTGTTGTAGGTTTTCAGTAAGGTTATCAAGACTGTACAGCTTTTCTCGGCACATGAGCACAAACGGTCTTCATTTTCATGAGGTTTAAGCACAAAAGCCTAAATATTTCTTCTGTGAAAAGACACGAAGCGCTCTAGAAATCTAATTTGTAAAGCAGCTACGCGGGGGAAAAGGCGCCGATCTACCAAGTTGCTCAAGTTTTTACGCTCAAGAAGTTTCCACAAGTGTACTTGGTCGCCAATGTTACGTTTGCCCTTCCTTTCCATGGCTGAGAATTTAGAAAACAATGTATACAACCCTAAAATTACTTTTGGATGGCCAAAACTATTTTTTAAGGGGAGTTTTATTAAAGGTTGGTCAAGGAAGCAAGGCAGCCGGGGGTTATAACTAAGCAAGTCTGAACTCGTAACATTTAGTGTGATTTCTGTTCAAACCTTGTTGCGGACGCAAGGTAAACCTGCTCTGTAACTCCGTATGCTGTGTGCATAATTGGACATCCGAGGGGTTACAACACTGGAAGGATGATGAGGTTAGACAAAAATTGTTTGACCAGAGGACCAAATGATTTCCTCTAACGTATGATCCACGTAACAGTCGTGATAAAGTGTAATCAATAGGCAGATAATTACACAAAGAACATATCGTATGACCAGCGGATCTCTTCGCTTACCGCCATATTTGAAAGGCGTAAAATAATTATAAAATTTAGGATGAAAAACGTTGCAGATTTGTTGCCATCTGTTTCGTGGAACGGGACGTTCATTACCATCGGCTGTATTGGATTAACATTCGCCCATGACCTGATAATTAGTGTAAGTAAGCAGAAAAAATTGCCACAATATTTCCATAACTAATATTAATATGTGTTTGCTTTGTTTTTTGTTTGTTTGTTTGTTTTTGTTTGTTTGTTTTTGTTTGTTTGTTTTTGTTTGTTTGTTTTTGTCCTCCTCTATTTCTGGGTGGCTTTTTCTGCAAAAATAATAAAATAGAAATACAACAAAATTTGAGACTGAAAAATTTTCTCTTTTGGGTCACTTGTTCTCAAGAGTCATTTATGGTCAAGCGAGAACACAACCAACAATAAAAATCCAAACCAAGCAGTAAAAACTTTCATAACACAGACACAAAATAGGTGTGTTTTGATTGTTTGATTTTGTTAACTTGCAGAAACAACTAATGGTCACCGCCGGGAGTGATAAAAATTTTTTCTTTGTTGAATACCAGCCTGTCAAGAAAAAAATGGAATTCTGAATTAGTGATGCAGGGTTCTTAAAGACAGCTGGCAAGTGTAGCGTAGAAATACTACAAACAACTTGAACGGAGTAGGTTTAGGACTCTGGGGGATCAGTCGTCATGTGACCGCAAAATGTAAACTTACGTGAGTGAAAAATGTGTTGTGACTTATTCCGTATAGGTGCAAGATATTCACACTATTGGTCAGCCTTTCGTGACCGAATTTATTTGCGAAAAGATCCCTGTCGAACATATTGAGGGTTTGTTGCACGCAATATAGCGCGCAATATTACAGATTGCATAAACTGAGGACCAGGACCAACTGTTAAATACCCATCCAATAGATCCACGTTGGACTAGGGCTTCCCATCTTTCTTACGTATATTAAAGGTGAAGATTACTTCGGCCTGAGTAACACGTGAAAATATATCGTTCCAGTCTATCCGCCAAAATTCATGTGAGCCGGGCAATAACAGTAATTGGTTCATCTGTTAGCCTGAAGCTTCTCCAAATTATGACAGCTCCTGTACCATTTGGTGGGCACCGATTACCAAAATAGAAAATTCAAACCGGTGCATAACTCAAGTTTCCATAATAACTAAGTACAAGCTTGTACCTGCCGGCATGAATTACTTCCGTCCTTTTGACTTCAAAAGAAATGAAGCAACTCCCATGTTCAATCACGAACACCCGAATGTTCTGTTTAAAAAAGGTTAAAAACGTCTCTAGACCTTGCATCTCAAAAATTAATTTGAAAGGCAGCCATGCGCACAGCGGATAGATGGGAAAACCGTCAATGATCTGCTAGTTGCTGAAGACATTCCATCTGAGGTGTTGCCCCGATGATATTGGAAAGTGTACTTGCTATAAACAGCATTACGCCAACCGTTTTTTATTCGCCAAAAAGATTCATCGCTAAAATTTTTGTCTCAGCTCGGAAATCAGAAATAGTTAGGATCATTCTGCGCTTTTTTAGAAGGACGCGTCAGAGGCTTGTCAAGGCATCAAGGCCGATGATCGTCAATGTCAGTAACATTCCAATTGAAACCCTATTACCGACGCACGTCATTATTTTCTGTTGCCAAAGCGCACTCACTCCGCGATATCTTATGCGTTCGTCAAAGGAAATTTTAAAGTGCACGTTGATTGTGTACAGTGTGGTTAGAACATTGGGACCACAGTTACTTCTTAACTTGTGGCTGTTTTGGTTGCCGAAATACAACCGAAAAACTAGCAAATATGCCCTTATTGATTTCATCAATGTTTTTCAGACCTTCGGTTTCCTTCCACCAATCTTTGCAGGTAAAAACGCCTTCTTATCCAGTTGGAGAATGGTTCCTAAGAGGTACCGGTTTTGTTATGTAAAGAGCTTCTGGTTTATTTTCATAATGGAAACTACTCACAAGGTTGCTGAAAACTCTTCGACAACCAAAGGCCGGTTTCGCCCTTCTTGAGGCTTCTCGTGTACTTTCTCTAATAGATGATCCAACCGCGATAATTTCAGCCTGTCTGTTGGTTTCAGTGTTTAGTCAGCATGAGCAGAATCCACACGTTTCACTGTTACTGTTTAACTGTTTGTGGAGCCGTGAAGGCTTTTGTGCACTACAGTCGAAACAAACTGACAGTTGTCCTTCAGGTTCACTCAAAGCCGGTAGAGATCTTACGACGCAACTTCAAGGGATGTAATTTGATATTTTACACTGAATTACGAGCGTTAAAATGTCAGCCTCTCAAGCTTTTACTCCGGGGTGCATAGATGATGCACAATGTTCTAGAGTTCTTGTTACACTCACGCCATCGTTGTTTCCCGCATGGCTGAGAATTCCCAATCATCACTTTATATTAAGCTGGTTCCATGTTTTTTTATTCAAAATGCATTTAAACTGTGTTGTTCTGTGCGAACGATATAGAAAAGAGGTTCAACAAAGCGAGATTACTTGACTTGGTGTGCCAAATAATTTCCGGGGCTTTCTAACATGGCGCAACGCTATTTTCAGCTCCGTGAATCTAAACTCCTCCAAACATTGCGTGTGGTAAAACAGTTCATTCTGCGGCTGCAATGTTTTTCATGAGTCCTGTGTGAAGTTTGGAAAAATTTGAGCTGACTTTGTACGCCCAAAGTTTGTACACGGCAGAAACCCTTCAAACATAACAGATTCCGACAGGATATTTGTGACCTTCTGTTGAACTGAACAAAACGGACGTATTTTTTTCTCAGTATTTGAGCATAATTAGTTGCACCGGCCTTCAAAAAACGGTAATTTCCGCAAAATACAAGAGTAGTAATAACATACTAATAATGATAAAAATAGTAAAAATAAAATAAATTAAGAACAAAATAAAAATAATAGAAGTAACCAGCGTTTGTGACGGATATTTCCAACTGCACACACTCCAGAGTGCCTGGTACAGAGAGTTCACTAGGGTTATCTGGGATAACGAAAATGATTTATACAAATGCGTCAGATGAAATTAACTGAAATCGAGTTCACTAGGGTTATCTGGGATAACGAATATGATTTATACAAATGCATCAGATGAAATTAACTGAAATTGAGTGCAGCTGTATAAACATTGTGCAGCCTAGAATGAAACAATGAAGTTTACAGTAGCTTCACCGAAGCATGCGTTGTGTATTTTGTGCTCTTGAAAGCTGCGAGTTTGATGATTCTGTTTTAAGGGGGCTCATTGGCGCTCTGTCAGCCTTCGGGTGTCGCCAGTTTTTGGACACTGTAATTAATCCTCGGAGAAAATATGACCAATTTTTTCTACACGCAAGATATTACTCATAAGGCTGCTTTTCTTGGGGTTGTCAGGAAGGCACAGTTTTGAAGTTTTCGTCAAGCCGTTTTTTGGTGAACCCAGAATTGACGTACACCAATGTTGTTTCGACAAAAAATCAACTGAATATGGTTAAATCGTTTCTTTATATCAGAGATTTAGTGGCATGCTGTTATCAAGCGTTCTATGTCGATTGCATTAGTGTGAACCTTTCCGAAGTCACACAACTTACATACGGAAATTCAGCCCTTTGCATAGTCTGCTAAGTGCGCGGCAATTGATTGCACCTCGCAAGAATCCTGTTGCTTGTAGTAATAGGCTCCTAACGTCTGTCTTCAAGGGAGGAATGTGCAAATCCACTGATCATCCCCCGGGATAATAAGCCAAATTCTTTGTGATACTGCGCCTTTGTTGCGTTTGAATGCATCTCAGGTAGGTACATTTTGTTCCTTACTTTGTTTCTTGATTTATAAGTCATGATATACTGTTAGCAATGCTAATTTTGAGGTGTAAATTTTTCAGCCGCATATCAAAATTTTCTTTCCTAGTAGGTAGACTCAATTTACAAGGATTTGCATTCAAGTTATCACCAAAGATCTATTTTCGTCCTTGACACTTATTTCTGTCAGGTCTGACAACTTTTGTGAGCAGCGCAACGAAACTGGTGGGCTGATCCTGAGAAGACTTCCAAATAGACGCTAAACATTATACAGTTTGCCGACTCATCACGTCTTATCACATTTAACTTCGACATTAAATAGATCGTTCAAATGTTGGACATCGGTACACAAAAGCTCGGCTTATTAATCTGCATTCGGAATTACGTGTTGAGTTCTGTGCGGGCTAAGATATTCTCTTGCCTCAGATTAGCTCGGGACCCATTAAAAAATCATTTTGTCTACGCTATCTTGAATAGAATTTTTATACGTGCTCTTAGAGGTTCATGTATCATTTTACGGCGCAAAATATTTTGATGTTCATCTTAGATACCAGATTATTCTAACATTATTTGTCACTGTTCTTAAGAGAAGCACGATGAAAGCGGTGCTTGGGGAAATGAAACCATCCCCTTCAGGCAGCACGACTCATTCGGTAATTGAAATTCGAGGAGAATTCAGGATAGACTCCAACGCAAGATGAACACTGGCAAGCGCATATTCCGATAGGAAAGCCGTTTTCAATAATGCAACTCCAGTAGATGAAGGTCTTCCACTGGCTTTTTTCTGAATAAACTTTCTTCTATAAAGTTAGTTTAGTCTTCATGAATAAAAATCTCCTCCCGGGAGGATTGTGAAATTTGCTAAGCAACCTTGTATAGTATGGCATTCAACAATGTGGTATATTTTGGTTTCCACCAGGCTATGTATAATGACTCGATGCTCAAGTTTAGCCGTTTTAAAATTCTAACCAATTGTCTAGTCACCAGTCATTCTTTCCAAAAATGGTAGGATGCCCCTTTCGAAACATGACGTGTTCTTCACTTTTTAGGAACCCATATTCTGATCGGTGGCTGGTATGGTGACAGTTTCGTGCAACTGTCACATTCATTTTACGATGCCTGGTTCTTTTTGCATCAATACACGAATTAAAAACACTCGACCAATTGGCTGTGCTCATCTAAGTCAGTCAGTAATCGCTTATTGCTCCCCTGAATACATATATATTTAGCACTCTCCTGAAAGTCTGCTAACAGGTTAAACCTCTCGGAACTCAAGGGAATGCTGAGCGTTGAAAAATATTGCTTTTTGGGCAAGATATTTCACACAAAATTAAACCATTAATCAGGTGAGGATGTTCTCCTCTATCATGTTTGCAGTATTAACACTAGTTTTTTTACAAACAACGTTTGAAGCACCATGACAACAAATATTTGTACTAACGAACAGGTTCGTTTGGCCAACTCTCTGAGCGAAATTAGAAAAAAGTAGATTATTTAACCAACTCATTTTTGGGCAACACCCCTTGTGGTTCGTGGGACATAAAACTTTACCGCTTTGCCACTTTCCCTGAAAGTCACTTCAGCAGTAGGAGCCTTCTGTATTCTTGTGTCTGGTAAATCTTTTGACCGACGTCTACCTAAACTTTCTTCCTTGGTAGCTGACTCCCGGATGGTACATTCTTTCAATCAATAAGTAACACTTGTCAGTACCAGACCGGAAGACGTGAACTGAAAACAAACTCAGAATATGTGATTGACAAAAGTCAAGCCGAACATACAAATAGGGCAGGTTTTTTAGTGGAACGGAAACGGTTTGAAGGGTGTACTGGTTGTACAGCGCTGTAGATCCTGGTACAGAGAGAATGAAGTTTTTCTGTGTGACATTATATTTTGGTCGTTTTTGTTCGATGGGGTCTTGTGTATTTCTTCAGCAGTATGACGTAGTTAAGTTACGAAGTTAAGCCCATAAAGCCGTAAAAGATCTCCTTTTGAGTTTGATAACGTGGTGGATGGCGTGGGGCTTATCAGACTGTTACACATGTCCTTTGACAATCGAAAGATGGCGTAACGTTATTTCGCTTCGTATGAAGGTGTTCGTTCGTTGCTTCATTTTTGGACAATATTCTTGTGTATTCGGAGGCACAGAAATCACCTCTTTGTGCAACGACTTGTTTGACTTGTCTGAGTAGTAATTTTTGCCCATTTCATGAAAAACAATTGTACAGCCAAGAACCTTAACATTGTTTGCGCCCCCCGACATGAACTAACTTCGAGGACGGCTTGAATTGTCCTGTAAGTCGTTTCTGAAAACAAAATGAGTGTAAGCAGAGAATGATGGCCTCCAAGGTCAATATAATGCGACAAGGAACGGAAACGCCCTTTTCACTGCTCTCCGGTTCCTTTTCACACATACTGTTCAACTCCAGGGTACCCACGAATATATTTGCGTACAAATATTTTGTGTATTATCCCTGAGTCTAACTGTCTCACCGAGTTAAACAGGATAATTGTAATCATAGATTGTCTCGCCGTACTTAAGGTGCATAGTCATCTAGTGACTTGGTGAAGCACGTTATTCTAAATTTTCAGAGGCAGTTGTGAATACAAAACCATCCAAAGAAGTAGTGAGGCTCTACTGAAGTGCTTGCAAACGTTTCGGCGTGAAAAATGGAACGACTACAATCATTTAACAGGAAAGTCAACTTGATTCGAATGACACATGGGTAAAGCGGCGCGAAAACTAGATGCTACACAGACTCCAGTTCATAAAATTTCTTTGCCTTGCATGGCGACTCATTCGCCATGTCGGTGAAGGAGAACTTAAATGGAAATGAGGTTGGAGTCGTTGACATCCAAGATCTTATCAAATTACTGGTCAAGTTGTCCAATCATGTTGAAATTTATCTTGCGAGCTTTTAGACAGAAAATGATATAGAACCATATGCATATTTTTGTGGAGCAGGCGGGCCATCAGCTGAATTCCGTGAGCTACCAATATCTTTTCAAAGGAGACGGTTTGTCAGGACACTCTTATCGTACACATGAGGTCAAACGAGGTTGCCTGACTGTTAGTTGACTTAATTGACTGCCCGAATGTTAGAACTGAGACCCTGAGGTGATAAAATTGCTTCTGATTGTTTTTGCATGTTATGAACGATAAAATTTTCAGAAATACAAATGCTTACTGGTGACCGCAGGTGTCTGTGTAAACAAAAACCAACTGAATTCGTATGTGCTCTTGGCACAAACATACACAATACCTGCCAGACAAAGGGTTCAATATTGTGACCTGGAGCCCCACAGTCACGAAGTAATGAAATTTAACAACACATACCTGATGAATTTTAGTCCAAGCGAAATACATAGAGAATGGACAACACATACCTGATGAATTTTAGTCCAAACGAAATACGTAGAGAATGACTTTTTTGTTTCAAATCGGCTTCTACTTAGCCGTTAGCCTAAAGTTTATTTGAATACGGGAATGTGGTGTGTGTTCCACACCGAAATTTCAAGCAATGTTTGACTTGGGGATGGAGATCCACTTCTCGAATTAGAATAGCTAAACTGGGGGAAATTTCGAATGGACGATTCAGTTTCCGAAATTTTGACCTGCTGTCGTGCAACCATTTGTCTGGTTCATTCAACGCCATATGAAGACATAAAACCAGGATGCCAAAACTCTCAAATCCATTCTTTAGATGTTGGTTACATTTTCAGCGTACTATATAAATGTAGAGGTTCAAACCTTTCAATTTTGTGCAAGAATACTAAGACATGTGGCTTGAAGACTAATTGAGATTATTTCATGCTGTTTCACTTTCTGATGCACGGACTAATTATTTTTAGAAGGTTACAAGACATATATCAGTGCGCAGAGAAAGTATTCATTCGATTTAAGTGTCTAGCTGACAGAACAGTATCTTTACATCTGGAAAATTTCAGAGGACAAGAGTTGCCGCACCTGTCCCACCTTTGCGTCAGATCGAATAGCTGTCAAACACCGACATCAGCATCTCATAGAGTTATTTCAAAAATAACACCTGTCAAAATTTACAGAGTAACAATTTTTCAGTTCCTAATAAGCCCTATTTATCCTCGCAACAATTGTCGGAATATGATAAGATAATCCTACCCTTTGCACATCTATTCAGACAACCTTTTTGGACAGCCAGAAATGTCCTATGTTGGTGAATGTACTTTGAGAACAAAGTTTTCCTACAACACAACGCACCGTTATGCTTATCTGACATAACCAAATAAGTTATAACTCAGTTGTCAACCGTTTATCCAAATTACTGAGTCAAATAATCTGTAAAAAAACAGGATTTTATTACAATATTACGGTGCTTATTATACCGTAATTCATTATGAAAGTGAGCAAAACATCCCTAAAAAGGTCCTGAGGCCTTCGATGCATCAATACATTTTCGCATTTATTGTGATAAAAAGGGGCGCACATTTGACGGCTTCTTGAACTAAATATTGGTGAGCAGCTGTTTTCTTTAAATCGGAAGATTGGAAAATCCTTCTTTGTTTGATTACTGAAGGAATGGTGCGGTGTATTAAGCTGAGTAGAGACAAGTAAAATCTGCCTTTCTTTTTCAACAGCAAAACTTATGGCAAAATATTACAGGCCAGCACACCTAAGACCTTTAACGTAGTTCGTCCCCCGGCAGATTTTCTCCAACTAGCCGTATGTTTAAACCAAACGCATTTACGCTGTTGAGTAGTAACAGTTCAGTTGATTTGTTTTCGGTCTCAATCACGCACCTCATTTGTACCAAAATCCCTCGTACAGAATAGTGTTTTGGCGTCTTTTCAATTCATTATAATTACAGTAGCGGGTCGCGGCGGCGTTTTGCATTCCAGCAAAAACATGAGTTTTTAAGAAACAACAAAACGTATCAGCTGAGAAACAGTCGCTCGAGAAACCGTCAGTGAATGACTCCACTTTGTAGGGTAAAATAAATTATTGTAATATTCGAAGCGGAGATCTTTTCTCAACGTTTTTTATTCTAGAACAGAAAAGGTTTAGATCGGTTTTGTTACTCTTTAATAGATTTTGTAAGAGTTTGAATCGTGCTACCCACTGCACCCTTTGATAGGATAATTTTCAATGGGTTAAGAAACTGGCTGACAGGCAGCTGTTCTACTGGAGGCCTCGTCTAACTCATTCCGTAGCAGATAGAGGTGGATCAAGCCGAAGATGGTTTAAGTAACAGTGTATTCAATATTTGTAGTGAAATGAAGAAATTTAGAAGTATTTGATCAGGAGTTTACCATGACAGTTAAAACGTTTTATGATGTAGAGCCAAGAAGCGCCACACAGTTGTTTAATCCCTGTTGGGAAATATCTGCAGTGAATATCATAGGAATATCTATCCGGATCCCAACCGGTCAGTAAGGACTATAACGTTCAACTGCAAGCGGCTGAACGGCTATGTGATGACATCCCTTTTTAACCCAGCACCTTGTCTTGCAGAAACTTACGGACAAACAAACCCACAGAATTCACGAGGACAACGTGGGTCTAGTTTGGCCTTGAAGTTGTCCGCAGCTGTGCTTCCGCTTACACTAATGTTATTTTTGGACAAACATTAGAGAATACATATCAATACGAACACGGGCAAAAGGATTGTTTGAAAGCTGGTACAGACGCTAACGGATCATTAAAGTATGACGTCGCCAAATTATGACAGCTCCCTTACCATTTGGTGGGACAGTGATAAACAAAATAGAAAAGTGAAACTGGTGCATAACTCTAGTTTCCATGGTAAATAAGTACAAGCTTGTACCAGCTGGGATGAACTGCTTCAGTTCATTTGACCTCAATAAAATGAAACAACTCCCGTGTTCAATCACGAAAACCCAAAGGTTCTGTTTAAAAATGTTAAAAACACCTCTGGTCGTGGCATCTCAAAAATTAGTCTAAAAGGCAGCCAGGCGCACAGCGGATAGATGGGAAAACCGTCACTGATCTGCTGGTTGCTGAAGACATTCCATATGGGGTGTTGCCTCGATGATATTGGAAAGTGTACTTGCTATAAACAGTATTATGTCAACCGTTTTTATTCGCCAAAAAGATTCATCGCTAACCTTTTTTCTCAGCTCCGTAATTAGAAATAGTTCGGGACGTTGGGGGCTGTTTTGGACAAACTTTAATGAATACATATGAATACGGACACGAGCAAAAGAACTGTTCGAAAGCTGACGTAGGCGTCAACAGATTAGTCAAACTTGCCTGGACGTGACATCCCCACATTGGGCCAAGTTTCTTAATTGAAAACGTGAAAGGTGAGCATTCCTATTTTTCTCTTCACGATTTGTCACGTCAGCGTGCAGTCGACATGGATACACGGTTCTGAATAACTTAGAATAAGATTACTTAAGCAGAACTCGAAAATAAGCAGCGAGTACGGGGTCTTAAAAAGTCATTTCTCTACCCCTTTTTGCTTAACGTTATTTTGCGCTTCTATGGGAAATTGGAAATGTAGGCCATTCGGCGATGTTATTAACTGCAAAGTACCCCTTAGTTGTACTAAAGGGTAAAACTGTCTGAGTTATTCTAGGTGTTTGCTGTTCAAGTACTGAAGGAAAATATCCTGTAAAATTTTTTGGCCGGTGTGGAAACCATATTGGCGACGGATTTGACCTAACTACTCCAAGAACATTTCGTCTAACACCGATGTATGCTTACCTCTATTTTGTGTCACTACAAGGAATTTTCAAAACCAGTCGAACTCATCGCGTCGCATCTGAGCCTTAAAAGTATGACTAATGTTCATCCATAGCTGAAGATCATTTGACCAGGTAGTCGTTCAACCTGGACAATCGTAGTTCCGTGCGTGCGGATATTCGGTAACACTTGAACACAGGTGTTCCTATCTAGGCCACATAAACTACCAACTTAGATTTACCTATATTATGAATTTTTTTTCCATTAGAAAGAGCTCCGAGAGACCGATCCAAGATAGTCTCACGGAAGCACGACGGACTAAATAATATTTCCGTGGCTGCGTTGCCGCAAACGTTGGAACTAGATGTTTAACCTGATCACCAACGGCATCATCTGTGCAAGCGCAATCCTCGTAAACTTACGTTAGGTTGTGCAAGTGTCTTTACGAACAAGAGATGCGTACATCGTTTTAAACGGGGACACCTTCGTGTTGAATTGCGAAAACCATCGGACGAGTTTAAAAAATTCAATGCTAATAAAAAATTCCTTGTATGCAATAAAATATATTTCAAATATATTGCAAAATATATTTTAAAAAATGAGCGATGACTGTTGACTGATAAATGTCCGCGGAATGTTAAATTTTAGGAATAGCTGACGGGATGCTAGTTAGCAACGGTCTATTAACATACGGGACAAATTTTGGTTTTAAACGTGACGAATGGGAGCTGAAATATCTAATGTCTCGTTCCAAACCACTACTTGATTCATCGTCTTGACGTCTTGTCTGGTTGTTGAGAGACGAAGTGCGTGCATATCTGAGATAAGAATGACCCCCGTGGGATTGCAAACAAACTTTGAAAACACTCAGTAATATCGGAAAGATGGAAAACAAATTTTGATAAGCGACTGTTGAAAAATTGGCACTGGAGTAAATGAAAAAAACGTTGCAATTTTTATCAGGTTTCGGTTTTATTACAGAGTGAAACACTTTTGCAATTCAAGAGGTTGGTGTTATTTGAGCTATAGATCAGTAAAAAACTTGATAAACGTCGCCACGCATCGCTTCATTAGCGTGATCAGAATTAGGTGGTCATGGAGTTAAATTTGGCTTATCGGTTGCTCGCTTTCCGAGGGCATGCAAACCTGATCATTCTCAATTCACTCATTCGATCGAATATTCTAGAAGTCTCTGCCCACAAATTCCGACGAACATATGAGGACGAATTTTTTAAATTGTTTTTTTTTTGTAAATTAGTCGGTTTAATCCACAGACAGTACCATTATTCAACGAACGAATACCTTGATCGCCACAGGATTTCGCGTGAAGCCAGCACCAAATTACAGAACAAGATGGATGACTGCTTCTTGGTTCTTCAGCTTTGTGAATAGTAAAACATTCGCCTTAATTAACCACGGATTTATTTAACTTTCGTTCGCATGTTTCTCAACAGCTCTAGGCCCGTCACCTTTGAAGATCAGCACGCTTTTTTCTTTAGGTGAGACTGTCAGGAGACAAATGCCCGTAGCTTGCACGTTTTCAGGGAAAGTGGCCGACAAAAACAAACCCAGCTATACTGATTTCACTGGTTCTCCAGAGTAGCCGTACAAGTAAACTTGGTTCACATTTAAATTCGAAAAATGACTGCTAATCACATGAATTCCGCTTGTTTTTGAAGGTGAGCGGAACTTTGTATTTTGGTGACATTTCCTATATTCGATGGTACTATTTACGTGTAACCTGACTACGGCCGTATGGCATTTCTAGCTAGTAGTTTCACTACTCAAAACAAATGATGCACACTAAATGTTTACAGTACTGCTTGGATTGTATGCCATTCTTCCTGTATATCAAGGCCAGAAAAATAGCCTACAAATGATGCACACTAAATGTTTACAGTACGGCTTGGATTGTATTCCATTCTTCCCGTATATCAAGGCCAGAAAAATAGCCGTGTTTTGGTTTTAAGATACGAGGGCAACCAGGTTTTGTCAAACGTTAAGCTCGTTATCTGAGCTTGCAACTTTGTCCTAGACCCTAGAGCTGAAATTTATAGAGCCAAGTGGGCCTCAACGAAGAGAAATTTTCTCAGAAACTGCTATGTGCCTGTAAACAGCAAGTCGTTTCCATTTTTTGGGACTTAATAGGAAACCACACTGAACGGCACCTGGATAGACTAATTTCAGTAGAACAGTCCTCAGAAGAAGTCGCCTGTATTTGGACTAGCACGGCGTGTTCGAATGGTAAACACCTTTACGGGAACGGCCATATAAAAGCACAGGCAACATCTATTTGTCCTGCAGGGATATTGGTCAGATTATTGTGTCGTGAAATAAAACATTTTTTGTATATACATTTATGAAAACAGCTCAGAAAGAACAACATTCAATGACACGTGGTTTAGCCAAATAAATCACCACAGTTTCGATTCAGTTTTTGCAAACCAAGTGGATCATCATATGCTCTGCTGCCTTTCTGGCATTCTTAGCTTTCCTAGGAAGATTAGCCTTGTGTTCATTAGCCCCCCCTTTCCGGCATACTTTTCTCACTTACTTGCTGTTCATTAGAAAGATATTTTATCGCCCTCTTAAATTCCCGTTATTCCGCTGTGCAATTAAATGAAGGTTGCGGTCGTTTCCTCAATACTCGTCAGCCGTACGACGTTTTACACTTTGCGAATGGGATACAAATTTCCCCCATTTCTTCTAATGCACTGCTCAGCAATTTTCGCTTGAACTGCGCCTACCTGATGAGCCCTAAGAAGGGCGAAACTGGTCGTTTGCTGTCGACGAATTTTCAGCAACCTTATAAGTAGTGCATTGCGTAATACAAGATTTATTTGTGAATTTGTCTACTTTACTCAGAAAACCCATAAGGGCTGCACAAAAAAATTGGCCTCACAAAAAATTCTTAACAAGAAAAAGAAATAAATAGCTCTGAATCTAATCAAAAGTCACCAACTTTTAGCTGCCTGAGTAGGTTATCCGGTAAAACCATACCTTGAAATGCATTTTTTAGCAAAAGAAAACAGTTCTTGAATGCGACACTTTACATTTGCAAATACTTTTGAACGGTATTCAGTCTCAGGCAGGTATCGCATTCGACAAAACAAGATAGAGTTCTGAGAAGCATTATTGCGTTTGAGGTCCCAAAAGACCAGAATAAAATCATGAAGCGTGAAATAACCCACTGCCTTTTTCGGTTAGCATTGAATTCGGACGAATATGCCAACTGCCTTGATCTCCGTTCAGGTCGTTCATAGTTTGTGTTTGGGTCATTGAATTAGGACAGAAGTATATCTACAGAAGATCAAAGCCGCACAATTTTGACCACTGGGATTTGCTCTCCTGCCTGGAAGGTTCCACTTAAGAGGACCCCAATGCATCTTACCTCTAGGGGATAATAGATTTAGGCCCAAACAGCATCTCTGTTTTGTGTAGCAAAATGTCTGCTCTTCCTTATATTCCCCTGCGTCCGGAATAGCTATCATTCGTTCCGGTTACCAAGAAGACCAAAATCTAAGCTTATCTAAATTGGTAATCATTTTCGTTAACCATGAGAGATCGAAATTCGTATAATGTTGTTTTAACTGCGTAACTTGGTCAGGAATCGTGTGATTTGGTTACTCATTTCTCAGATTACATGCACGTCCGGTATGAGTCTGTTGGCATGTCGTCACCAGTGTAAATCAGTGTGCACTCAACGCGTCTAGATTTCGAGTCCTCTAGAACTTGGATGCTGTTTCCCTCAGGCTGCTGTTATTGTTTCTTGGATTTTTTTCGGGTTTATACCCCAAGAAACGCGTCAAACCTGTTCGGACTGTATCCACCGTCTATGTGCTTAGTAGCGAAATGGAGAAGCACTTTATTCACTACTGCGAAACAACTGCTGAAGGGACACTTTTCTATCCATTTATGGGTGGAAAAACCGAAAAATAATGTAGCGTCGCTCTTTTTCTTGGATTGCCAGTTGCCTGTATTTTTTCTAGAAGTGCACTAATTAGCCCCTGCTTCTCATCACTGCGTTTGTTATTCAAAACAATGTCCGATTCGAATAACTGCGTCAGCGCACTGCTCTTTATGAGTGACAATTGTCGTTGTATTGTTAGTAGATCCAATCGATAATAAAAAAGGTTATTGTATATTCTCTTAAAATAGTTATCGACAAACTTTCTGGTGCTGTCTGTTCCGACGTCGAACGTACCCCGAGAGATCCAGCTCAGCGGCTCGATTGTGCGTTAGTTATGGCGAAGTTGGCAAGATGAATTCGCCTGAAAACTGAACAAGAAAACAGGACAAACCATTTTGTGGAAGCTTGAACGTCAGCTTATCAATTTGTCAGGGGCGTCCCTGTAGTTTGCTTAGGAGACAAACTGTTGGTATGGACCAAGTCGTTGTCTGTTTATACACCAATCACACGTAGCTGAACAGATATAACCACTAAAGGTTTGCACACAGGATCATAACATGCTCCGTTCAAATCCCTTGAAATATTTCTTAATTGCAAAAAAGGCTTGGTTTGTTTGGTCGCTGCTATTTGTCTATTCCGCTTCGGATACTACTGTTTGAAGTGTCAGACAAAAAGAGAGCCATAACAACCAAGATTCAACACACTCTCATTGAGTAGGCCTCAGATGATGGATAATGTTATCCGGTGATCCATTAGCACGAAATGTATTTGTTACTCGCTTCCTGCGTAGTCCTCCGTTTGCAAATTAAGAGATTAGCATACTAATGCCTCAGCAACAACTGACCACGTGATCGGATTTTTAACACATGCATCTCCGGTCAGCTGATTTCGTGCTGAATGGGGAGTTGCTCTGACTTTACCCTAATCCGATATCATAAGTGATCGAAATTGACACTTGGAATATTGTGCAAAGTTTACACTCACTTTTGACACATGAGATTGCGCTTAATGTATACAGGATGTCAAGTAACTTGTTTTGTTCAAAAGCTGATGCGTATACGCCGAACCTAAGTGCATTGACGTACATCACTTGAGTTATGCCTTGACTTGTCAACGCAGGAAATGCAGCATTTTCATGCCAGTACAAATTTTTCCATATTCGTTTTCGCGGGTTGTTCAACTATTCAAGATCACCGCGTTTGGCGGAAAAAAACGTGGTGACATTTTGAATACTGTGATGTTTTTTGCAATAAAAGAAGCGCATTTATATTAGGAGAAAAAAGTGCATGACAAACGCGATTAAAACGACTCAACAAGAAAAAATCAAACTGATTTCGCATGTAATCAATTTTCGACCCCTTTTTGCTCGGTGAGACAAAGGAGGTAGGATTTAGCGAACAGATTATGTAGTTAATTTTTAACAAAACATCATATATTTCACTGGTTTTTTCAAAAGAATGTGTGTAAAGGACGCTGTTGTAGCGTGCTGATTGTTACTTAAAAGGGGACAATTGCGTTTGTAGGTCATCTTTTTAAGGAGAAGACTCGCATGTTCGTATTCTTGTTTTTTGGGACAATCCGGTAAGGACAACATTCTCAATCTGATGTCGACATAAAAACTTTCACCATTATGGATGACGATGTGAAGATCTGTGTGTTATCACAACAGTCAAAATAAATAAATCAAGATTTCACTCTTTAATCAAAGGCTTTTAAATATGGCATAAACATGGTTTGTTTTAAACAGGGAAAATCTGCTTCAAATTAAAAGGAATTGCCTGTATATAAATAGACTTTGTTGCCATGCGCAACCGGAACTAGAAAATATTTCATTTGGGCAAATACGACCACCCATGTGCGCTACTATTTTGCGTGCAATCTAGGAAGAACTATAATTTGGGGACATGTTGATCTCTAACTTACCAGTTTTTGAGGCCGATTTTTTATTTTAATTAATATTTAATCTGATTTATCTGTTTTTTGAGGGTGAAACAAAGTGCAGTTAATTCCATCGGGATATCCCGTGTCTCCGCTTACGGGTGGGCGTTTCCAACAAACCGTTCATTGCATTGCTACATGGAATGGTGCGGTCTCCGCTTACGGGTGGGCGTTTCCAACATACCGTTCGTTGCATTGCTACATGGAATGGTGCATATCTCTGATTCACCAGGTTTTCTCCGATGGCGAGTCGTCAGTACGCTGTTCCAAAAAGTTAGATTTACGTGTACGGCCGAAAATTGCAGAGTGCGAAATAGTTACTACGTGGATCAATGACTACAAGAAAACATTTATTGTTTTACATAGCAGGCCGAACTCTCCCCCGAAACTGGCCACTACAGCTTGAAGGAAAGCGGTGGTGATGTGAACACAATTCATCATACTACCATACTCCAAACACAGTTTGCATGGTTCTGCTAACCCAAAAGGTTGTGATTTAAACTTGGCCCCAGATGCTGAGTGGAAATTCCGCCTTCCTCGTCGTGTAAAATTCATTTTCACCTGCATTGACAATTTTGTCGGCAGAGCCAATAAACGAGATTTGGGCATATATTCCAACAATGGAACAGCACAACTAACAGGGCCATCCACGTGCAAAACGTTATTGCAGCCAAATCAATAATGGATAGTATTGGGAACCTATTAGCTTCCAGTAAGTGGTAACAATGAAAGAAATTATTCTGACAACGCACGACTGACTTTGTGCTTCCAGGATCTCATTAGATGTGCGCAGTACCTAAAATTCCATGACTTTATGTTTCGTCTGAACAAAGAATGCTACACAGTTGCTGCAACATTCATTTACGAAGTACTTTACTTTTTTAAAAACCCTGATGATCATCTGGAGCTCATACGTGTTTGAGAACCAAAAAATGCAATGTAGAAGTATAATTGTACTTTGAAAAATGTACATTTTTGTTTCAAGTATGTGATTTCAATTGCAAGTTAAACTGATGCTGAGCCGTTTTCAATCTGGTGAAAGTTTTGATACACCCACGATCAAATGAAATTAATTTTAACCTTCTTGTAGATTAGAAAAGTACTCACAGGGTAAATCTTGCATTCATTCAGACTTTGTTCTTCGCAGAGAGACTTGTCGTTTCATTTTAAATTGGAAATGCTTCGTGAATCGATGTTTTCACACCTTAGTTTTCTGAAGTACGCTTCAGGTAACGCACGAATGTGGCTTCTGATTATGAATGCAGAATTTGATTGCCATCAGTGGTACTGTTTTGGACGTGAGAAAACAAAAACCATTTTTTGTGATAATCTTTTTCACCAGCACAAGCAACTTGTGTAACCGAGTCAACCAATTAAGACTGTTTTCCGCGTTACAGAACAGATTTATTAAATCTATAAAAAGTTCAAGGGCGAAAAACGCAACTTGTCGACAAGTCTCGGAGATAGAATTGCGTCATCTGACAATATAATCACACCATTAAAAGAAAAAAACATCACCTGTTTGAGCGCAAAAAAACTATTTCAATGAATTTCGTAGCAAGATGGCTCATTATTCAATTTTGCAACCTGAACCATTTGGGAAAACCATAAGTCGTACGATAACTGACGACTTAATGATACCATTTTCTTGTTTTTAGACAGAGGGGTTGGTTTTTCATCAATAAACTTCGGTCTGTACGCTTTGCTATGAATTTGTTACAACGTATCCTGCAGTCCTATCTTTGTAAGGAGGAAAGCTCTTCGCTGCGGAGTCGTTTATTAGCAAACACCAACCAGGTTGTTGGAGAGGAAAGTAAATTGATAGATTTTAAAATCCGAACATTCTCGTGCGTCTTCTTGAACTTTTCTGGATGTTCACTGACTATGGCGCAATTGTAAACGAACGTTTCAAAGCAGTTCTCTGTAATATTTTCCATTGGACGCGTGGAGAAGCTTCGCGGAATCCACAGACTACTTGCATGACTCATCAGTAGTATCCGCCGTTGCATGTGTAGCATCCAAATTATAAGATAGTGTCAGACCTTACGAAGAAGAGGGAGCTTTATTAGAATGTACTACTAGTTCAATCAAATAAGCCTTATTGTTACCAAGGTCGTTGGAACGATCGTGAGTTCATTTGTCGGTTTTAATGTCTCGGTTGTGACTTTCCATCTGCAGCCGACAGCAGTATCCATCTCTATTAGTATGCTCTTTCCTGAGGCAGGAGAGGGATGCAGCATTGTAGAACAAAACATTTTGGCGCCAAATGTACAAATCATGATGTTAAAAAGCCATTTGACCTCTTGAAAAGCATGAAAACATATTCACTGGGAGGTTTATTGAACGTGCAGTGAACGATACTCAATAAGCTTACAATGTATCTAAATACATTTTTACGCGATGAAAAAAACAACAATTTCGTCGTTCTGATATTAGGTAAACACCAACCTCGTTTTTTAAGTTGACCCGTGCAGTGGCCTGGAAATTTTGATAGACGTCCTATGGAGTAATAACATTTTTTGTTGCAGCCAAGGGTCGTCTGATTTGAGCACGTTTCTAGTAATATATTCGCCAGTTGATTCCCCCGATAACATTTAATATGCTTCTCACTTTTTTCGTCTTCTCGGTACGAAAAACAGCTCAAATCGTTAAAAATATCCTTGCTGGGAGTTTTGTTTGTGGAAAATGTAATTTTAAAGTCAAACGTCTATGGCCGGCTTAACTTAAAAATTTTGCAGCTGACTACACTTGCCAAAGGTAGCTAATTTAAATGTAAACTTCTGAAACATTTGTCATTATTTCCAGGAAGTTTTCAATAGTATTTAACTCTTGGAGCCAGACACTTTTTTAAAAGTATTAGGCGTCACATCTACGAAATTTGCTTGGTCTTTCTAACTGGTTGTTTGTGGAATCTAGCAGTTCAACTGTCTGACATCGGTTTTGGGTTTACGTCAAATCTTAAAAATGAACACACCTGCCGAATTGGTTTCGCTTCTGTTTACTTCCCCATTAAAGACCAACAGGAATATTTTCATCAGGACAGGTTGACAAATGTATGAATGAGGGTGCTCCAAATACTAACTAGGTTCATCCCGATTTGGTCTTTAACAACTAGTCGAGATGTCAAGGTTCGATTCCACAAGGATTTTCTAAAATGCATACTGTTAGTGGGCGCCAATGACAATGAAAATCCTGCACAGAGCTTCTTGGGTTTTCAGGATAGGACACCTTCACCTATTCTACGAAATCCTACTTAAAAATTCAAAAATTGCTTCAGTTTTCCCAAAATCCGTCAATTACTTACGAAAAAAGCTTTATTAGTGTACACTCGATCAATTAAAACACTGTCTCATGTGAGCCACAGCACCCCAACAAAGATATGGCTATTAATCCATACTACCATCTGTTGTTTCAAATCTTGGTTATAGAATAAAGAACCTGTCTCGGGGTAAAATGATGAACTTCGTTAAATGAAACTGATATTTTTTGAGATAAAGGTCTGATCTCTTTTTTCTGGAAACTGATACATTCGAAAAAACTCCTCGATTCAACCAGGTTGTGGCTATTCCTGAAACAAAACGTGTTTTGTACCACCCAAACAACCTCAAATGATAGCGACGATCATCAACTTTCCACGTAACCCACAGTCAACCTTGGTCCTACTCTGTCTCCCAAAGAAATTGGACCGTCCTGAAAGAGATGATGTGTTTACTATACCATAAAGACATTAAAAACTTTGATACATGTGATAAACCCCATCAATCTACACTAAAATTTACAGAGATTCAAGTAGAAAACTGGAAGAGATATAATTTGGCTTACTTTGATATCGCCGCCGCGTATCACCGGTCATCTGATTTGGTATTCAGCTTGATGAAAATCCACCAGACAGCTTTGAGGCATATTTTTCCAGACCCAGCTTGAGGAGATTTGTGTATTTTGTGGATTGTGGCGATGGGTGGGAAATCGTGATCGACTTTCCTTTGTAGGGCTCTTTTTTAAATGCGCTCAGTTGATGGATGAAAACACTCAGCTGCAATCGTCCTGCCTCTCTTGCAGCACTTGACCCAGAAAATTATTTAAAAAGTAGACTTCTTTTGGGTTACCGTAAATGTTGACTTGCTTTGATTCGGTTTACAAGAACCTACAACTCGTCAGAGTCAAATGACTAAAACACAAACATTCACACCATAAATCGACACGTGCACACAAAGTGTGCATCGTTTACCAGAAATGTAAATGTCGCACATCCATCAAGTCCGTAACGGAGCTTTATGACCGATTGCGTTGGGCTACAGAATATTTTGGTATCAGATTTGGAGATGCGGTCGATTCGGGCAAACAGCTAAATGGTCAACGTGCTCATCTCGCTGGAGTAAGATATACACTTGCCTGAATTCTAAACTGGACTTGAAAGTTTGATAGCGTGTGATGCGATGCAACATACCCCAGTGTGTGCGGTGCATTTTTCTCTTAAAATTTAATTTCGAATACTAATCGGTTGGAAAATTGGTGAGCTCCAGGTGAGGTGTTTTATTCGATATTTTCAGAACGTATGTGTCAAAAATTTATGAGCTTGGATTTGCGAATAAAAACAAGAGGTCAGTATAAGAAGGGAAAAGTATAACCCAGTTGCGCGTAATCCAACTTATCTCAAGATAAGTAACGGGGTCTATTTAACTGTACAGCAGTTTTCATCTCAGATTATTTCTTTTTTAAAACAGACCTATTGCTAGCTTGTTTCCCAGGGCCGATGCAGGATGACCTTCATAGGAAGATACTGCGTGTGGGTAAGGTTAGGATGTTTCTGAGTAGATGAAAACGTATGTCAAGAAAGCAGTGGTCCGGTCAGTCTTCTCAGACAGGACAACTCTCCGATTTATTCTCTCCCCAGTGCCACTGGCGTTTTTCGTTGACCATGGCTTTGTACCTAGACGGAGATTATCCTCACGGGAAACCCAACAAATCAGATTTGGTACACTATGCACAAGACAGAAATAGAAAACATCAGGCTATTTATATAATTTTATCTCTGTTACCTTATATTTTACACTGATAGTTCTTATCCAGCCGAGTCTTGATCAATAAACTTTTCAGCTAAAGTTATTACCCATTCGTTTTATTTACACAAATTCCAACAGCAACCGCGACTATTGTTGTAAAAACCACTGACGATCTTACAATTTTTGGTGTGGTTTTTATGTGCTTTCAAATCGGACACGCCTGAGAAAAATGTATGTACGTAAAGAAGGGACTATTTGGGAAACTTTTTAGAGGCTGAAAACCTTAACAAATATTTTCTTTATTTCATGTTTCTCCATGTTGATATAGCTTGCTCTCAACAAAACGCTCATCAGTTACTATCTGAATTTAAATCTTTGAAAGTAATTTTTTCTCATTGGCCTCGCATATGCCAAAAACTTATGTGCGTTCTCAAAATCCAACTAAAACCACTGTGTTGAGAGTTTTAGAATGTTAACGCGCCTGATACGTTATACACGTCGAAAACAGCTGACGCATCCGGATGGATCAATATTTACCAGGAGGACTACCTAGTTCCGTAGGAAATCGCTGTAAAACCAAGCGTGCTGTGTGGCCGGCGTCACTCAAACTGTTTATTCACTGCTTATTTAAAATACCAACCAAATGCCCTAGTTAACTCTATTGTGTTCTTAATTCGTCCGGCAGTGAGCACTACTCATTCCAATCACAAACACAATTGCGCCGCCATATTTATTTAAATGTGTGTGATAATGACCTTGTGTTATTGACCATTTGAACTGGTACACAGTAAATGGTAAAAATAAACGAAGAACACAATACCTTGTAACCACGACTACCTATTATACGAATACGGGATTGCCGTACATTGTTATTATTTACAAGATTTCGTGGTTTCGTGCAAAATTAATCACGAGAAGATGCAAATACACGACAACCACAACACTTGAAATATCTAGCTCATCAAATTAACGTACATGGTGGCATTTTGAGCGACTTGATGGTCGGGTAAAGCACACACTCGCTAAACATGACCCTTGACAAACTTCCGTGGTCCATGCAAAGCAAGTCCATTTCCATCTTGTCAGAGACCTCAATTCAGACTAAGCAAAAGGGATAACGTAGTTGTCATTTCACTGACTGCAACATACATCACTCCTGTTTTTTGCATTTTGGCTAGGAGTCTCAAATTCTGCCATCAAAATTAGCATTTGGAAAATTTTTGGGAGGAATAGTGCGATTCTGGGGACGTGTTTCCGAATGGTGTGCTTTTTTAGACAGAAATTCAACCGGTAAGGCCCCCAACTTTCCGGAATAAAAGGAAATCGGGTGTTGTCAACCCCTTCAGGCTTTTGAAATTATGCACCATCGGAACCCGTTTCAGGAACCACCACAACCCAAAAGAACTAAAATAAGCTTCTTCGTATGACGCGAAGTTTAAGATTGTTTTCGCAATAACCCGATGACAAGTGAACGGCTACGTATTTTGGATCACCAAACAAAAAGCAGCGCCGGGAAAAAATGGTAAGATAAACGAGCATTTCGCAACGCATTGAGTGTAAAATTGTTGGCAATGCTGCACTCTGGTGCAGTGAAAATGGTTGTGTGAGGCGAGACTAGCATATATTTGAGCAAGGGCAGAAAGGTAGCTTAAACTCCAGGGTCGTCGTTATATCTCCTGGTTAAACGGCGTACGAGAAGCTAAGTTTAGAGCACAGTTCTTCCGCCCAGTAGATAATACTTTCATGCGTTGGTCAAAATGTTCCATCTTTGGTGAGAGGTCTATACTTAGACACAGTTAGCCGAAGAAAAACTGGTTAGATCAATAAATATCCGTTCAATCATTCCGTTTCGATGTACTAGTGTTTCGCTAACAAATTTACACATCAAGGGACAATTCAAAGGTGCTGGTTGCAGTAGAAATTCCGTAAAAAAATTAGGTACAAAATTTCAATCTTGACAAATTCTAGATAGCTTTTGGAATAGGTTGAAACCATAGGTTAAAGCAGTTGTATTCGAAAGACTGTCAACCTGATAAATTGTGAAACACATGTGGTTAAGTTGAACCTTAGTGGTAAAATAAGTAGTATCATCTGAAAGCAACAGGCTGGTGTTTTTGGACAGATAATTATTTCTGCTGTACGTACCGAAGCCAGGAGCTTTGCACTTTAGAAACCGTTTTCAAGTATTTATACAATCCGTTGATTTCGAGTCAAGTGCGGGATCATTCTGTTCCGCAAGCATGTCTTCTGATTGGTGTGTACCTCAGGTCTGTTGGCGCTTGGATGCGACCGCCTGTGGGTGTGTGTTAGGTCCGTGCAAGTTAGCCCGGCACTCCCAAGCTCAAGTTATCTCAAAAGGACAGTAGATTCGGATGACATCAGGAATGGACCGCAATAAACCTATCTGAAATAAAAACTTTTATGAGTTAGCTGAGAATAAAATACTCCAGAGTTGTTGTGTGCCGGTAAACGTATCCTGTTGCCAGTTTAAAAAAAGGTTTCAAGCCTCCACTTTGCATTCTCTGCACAACAGTTTATTAAAAATTTGGTTTGTACATGGTAGTCGGTGTTGGTAGCCGAGGGGATTTTTGCACAATGACGTTAATCTTTCGATATGGCATTTCTGGAAAACTGAATTGAAAATATTAAACAGATGATTACCAGCTCCATCCATCTTTTTTATTAGAACAGCCTAGTTGACACTGTTTTGTAAGTAAACACTAAAGTTGCTGTTTGTTCACTTTACCAACCGCTTGAAGGCGGTGCTGACAGCAAGGTGAGCTAAATCCATCATTCATAATTTTAACTTCAACTGGAAGCGGTTTCCAGATTTCACTTCTCGTTTCATTCAGAATGACAAACATGACCTCAACTGACCTTCCTCGATTTGACATAACCATGAGGGTAAAGATGAGTCGCGTAAAGCCAATTCTTTTTCGTTGTTCTCAAGCGTGTTTTTGGATGAACTGACCAAAGTCATCTCGTCCTCTGGTATGCACTTTGCACCCAAAAAGCTCCTGGACATGCAGTCACTGAACACGCCACTTACAATCCAGGGAGAGGCACTGGAAGTTGTGGAGCGTTTTACATATCTTGGAAGTTGTATTAGTTCTGATTGTAGTGTGACAGATGAGGTCAGGGCAAGAATCTCCAATGTCCTGGTTACGTGTGCTAAGTTGGGGCACCTATGGCGTCAAAGCGGTGCATCCCTGAACCTCAAGGGACGCATATATCAAGCTAGAGTGTTGGCTGTCCTGTTGTATGTATGTGGGACTTGGCCTGTTCGAGCAGCGGAACTGAGACGTCTTCAGGTGTTCGACAATCTTTGTCTCAGAACCATAGCTCGTGTGGGTTGGTGTCGCCAATTCCTTAACGAGGCAATCAGAAAGCGAATTTTCGGTTGTGCAACGGGTACTTCCATTGAAGAATGTATCCAGCACCAGAAGCTACGTTGGTTGGGACATGTGCTGCGTATGCCTAACTATCGTTTGCCGAAGCAGTGTGGCGGGAACGGAGAGGTGGCCAACCTCTAACATGGCAGGGGTTATGAAAGAAATCACGAAACGTTTGGGTGCAGTAGGTGCTTCCGCCTTCCAGGATGGAGACCGCGTGATCCTCACTTCGTCCGGTTGGAGGTGTTGCACGATATGGCTGCCAGCCGATGGCAGTGGCGATCTTGTTATCAGTTTCTATCCAGATTGCCTGAATGAGTGTTTAGGCACCACCGAATGATTGTAGTAATCTAGCACCAAGTCTCTGCCCGTCCATCTTTATTCTTTTCTTCACAATAAGGCTTTCGAATAAATCATATTTGAACGGAAGCGAAGCATCGGCGTTAAAAACTGATATCTGCTGTCGATGATGATGATGATGACCTTCTGAAACTCCTACTTTCTCCTATCAAGTATTTTGTCGAGGCAACCCAAGTTTTATAAACGAGTACTCACGAAATATCAGTTACGCTTACGCACACTGCTTGGCGGTAGCGTAATTCCAGCTTTCTTCCTATCAGTAAACTCCAGTCTGTGCAGAAAGTCTGAGATGTACTATACAGGTTTTTCAACATTTTTGGGAATATTTGACAGTTTTCAGCTCAAGAAAATCCACAAAACTTCAAACACACGATCTTACTTAACCATTCAGCAACGAGCGGCTGTTCAGCATTGTTACTCGTACCCAGACAATAGAAACTCACCAGTTACTGAACGGAATCCCCATCAGGCCGCCACTTATCGACTAACTTCTCGACTAATCATTTCTAATTCCGAACTTCAATCTTTTGGCGAATCGCTCTTACTCCGACCTACTTTTATATGGTTGGTAGATTAAAGAGACTGGAAAATTTCTTAATGCTCAGGTTGTGATTCCATTTTCACTAGAGATTTAACTAAATTATTATGTCTTTATATACGTAATGCACTACTCATAAGATTGCTGAAGTGTGTTCCACGGCCCACGACCGGTTTCGCCCTTCTTGGGGCTCTTCGGGTAGGCGCAGTTCAAGAAAAAATTGCCGGGCAGTGCACTAGAAGCGATGGAGGAGAGCTCGTGCTCAAACGACTCGGTCATGGCGTTTTGTTCTCTGTTGAAACTTGAGCACGTCAATTTCTTGACAGTTTATGCAACAAATGACGAAACTTAACCTATCTCTTGTGAAATAAACGGACGATTCGCAAAACAACGCGTTTGTATACCCAGACGGAAAATCTACTTTTTTCTTCTGGAGGGAGGCAAGGTCAGAATACACTGTTTGGTCATGCATTTAGACTAATCTGGTTATGCAAATTTTGGTGTGATCACCATTGTGGCCGAAAAAACTGTAAGTTCTTCTTTTGACTGAATTTGAGAAACGTCCAGGTTCGATGCGTTTTTACAATGCAATCTGATGCCTTATTGACAAGTCAGCTGGAACCCAATCACCCTCAATTTATTTTCCGACTAAGTTATGCATCCCTCGCTTTTCACACCAGACTAATTGTTTCACACTTACTAACTAACAGATTCATTTTCGCACATGTCTGTTCTAAAAAGACGCGCCATGGACTCAAAACAATTTGATTTTATTCACTTATTTTATAATTTGCTAATCAGTCCAATATGGTTGCTGCATAAAGGGTATTTTATTTACTCGCAATATTGCAAAACTATCACTAAATCCAGTAAAAAGTGAATTCAACCAGGCGTGGAAAAACTCGGAGGCACCAGGTCTGAAGTAGAGTAACATCTCTTCACTGCGATGTTTTCGCTTGACCACATATGTGGTATGCAATAGCATGATTTTTCTTATATTTTAGAAAGAATACTGCGCGATTCCCCTCGTCACGTGGACTATACTGTGTGCTGAGCGTAAGCTAGTAATCAGCTTAATTGCATCTCCAGACCGGAAAATTTGACACCCAGTAATCGTGTATTGATGAATGCTGTTTTGCATAGTTTTTTTGTTCAAACTAGGATGTTCTAGTCTTGGTCTATGCTGGGTAAGTAAGAGTTGTTTTGTCATAACTCCAGGTTATTCTGTCAGCCTACAATCAGATATGAATACATGCATTGATTAAAGTCACGTCCAATTTTAGGGATGATTATTTCGAAACAAAAAGGGGTCAAAAATTGTTTGTTCTGGTAAAAGTGAAATCCCGGAAATGAGCCCAAACTTGGCTCAAGCATTTAAATATTCCTACTGGTGTTTGCTACTCATGGAGCGTGCGAGTAGTCTGTGGTTTTATTTCGAAGCTCCGTCCCCTCATCTGATGGAAGGTGAAGTTTATGAGGGAAATTTTGAAACAGCTTTGCAGTGTTCGTTTATTGTTTTGTAATAAGCAATGAATATCCAGGAAAGTTCAATGCTTACAGAATGAAAATGCTTAGTTTTTAAACGCTAAGTTTCATAGGTTATATACCCTCTCGTGTCTAACAGATTTTAAGCACCAATTTCTGGTTTGCTGATAGATACTTTTGCACTATAGGACCTTCCTCCTTCCACTGGTAGCTTGTGGTTCTGAGGTCAGGCTTTTTTGTGTAACAGTTGTTTAACTGGTCGGTTCGGATGACCCAAAGCATCCACAGTTTGTACATTCATGCTGAAAGATTCATAGACAGAATTTCGTTACAGAGGCTCCACTGATTCTGGATGAAATTGGGCCGGGCTCTACGGTAACTTAGGACAGACTATTCGAGTCGCTGTTATGGTCTCAAACTCTCTCTGGATATTTCGACAAATATAACAATTTGAGGAACACAGGTCATTTGCCAAGTGGGTAGTGATGTGCATTCCAAATTCAAGAAGTTCCAGTTTTTGAGGCAGCAGGACGGTTATTAGAAATGACAAATTAAAATAATCGCTTCAATTCCGAGCCTCAGCAAAAATAATTAGTAATAAAACTATCCGGAATGAACTTTCCGTTGATTTGGCTAGATTACAAACCAGCTTCCGATTTATTCCGCCCCGCGTTCCATCGGAAATTTTATTTTACTGGGGGGAAAATGTCAACGTCTGTTGCAAACACCCACTTTCGATGAGGCCGCTCTTCAGTAAAACTAGCCAAATTTTTCGAACTCACATTCTCCCCAAATTTGACGGTACTCTGAAAAGCTCACTACTTCGTTCACTCATTCGGATCCTATCACACGGGTTCAGTTCGAAAATGTTTGTTGACGTGAATTTGTACATGAAAAGCAAATTCGATGCTCGTAGATTCAAACACTCATTTGGTGTTGAAACAGACGCAGTAGTAAACTTTCTTCATGATTAACTTTGCATGGGCCTGCTGCGCAAAAGCCTTAACTTTTACTTAAAAGACATTCGAGACATGACTACTCACAGAGTCGATAAAGAATTTTGTATTGTTCAGTTTGTTTTTTGCCGTTATCAAACTCCTCAGTTTTCTTGATCGAGTGTTTAGTCTAACTCACCAGACAAGAGTCCGCAAGGATACTTTCAAAGCAGCGATATCCTCTTCCCACACTGCCTAATGGTAACATTTTAAAGTAAACTTTTATCACCCCAGTTTTAGTTCTTACAAACAGCACTGTCTTCATTTCAGAGGGGTTTGATAAACAATCGGTGGATTGATTGCTGGGCAGCTTTTCGCTTTTGACACGAAAGCTTCGTCAGGCCAAGTGAGTAAGTAAGCAGGTTGCCCAGCAATAATCCACTAATTGTTTACTAAAGCCCTCTGAAACGATGACTACCCAGTCGGTCTCAAGCATTGTCCAATTGATTGAAAGCACCGTCTTCAATTCATGCAACTAGTATTAATCAGTGTGAGAAAATCTATCGGGATGAGCTGTTGTTCAAACCATTTGTTCGTTGTGTTTGGTTTCTTTCTGATACTGATTGATATCAATTTCCCAACATTTTATACCAAACATGGCAAAATGCCTTAAAATTAGCACCAGTAGTCAGATGCCACATTGTTTCATCTATGGAGTCGCGTGATCAAGCTAGCTTGCTTGTGTAAAAAAATGTGGCGCAACCAAAAAAGCTTGCTAATGCATTTCTTGACTAAATCTGACGGAACCCAGTTTGTTTGTAGGGCATGATTTTCCGGTGCAATCTGATGCCTTGATAGAAAAATTGTTTGTTACATTAATCTAATTGGAACTCATTACACTGGTATATGCCTGTTACAGAACGATGGAGGATAAAGCTTGTCCCCAGCAAAAAGCGCTCGTAACTGAGCCCTCAAACGATACATAGGTAACATGTCAAACCTGAAATAGCATCTTCGCTGTGAGGAGAAATTCTCTGGCCAGAGTAGTGGTTTGCTTCAGATACTAGAAAGAATACTCTTTGCCGCTGAAAATGCTAATGACGTTTGATCAACACTCAGCAAAATCTACGAAGGCATTTTAACCAATGTTTAGCTGTTCTCCACGAAACGAGAGCAGATTTGCTGCAGACATTATAAGCATCCAGAATAAAGATGAACGAGTACGGCTGCGTCATCCTCACTGGGAATCAGCGGCATTGCTCCTCTCCCAAACTCCATAAAGTTTTGAGTCCTGAATTCCAAGTTAATGGTTTGAACACTTAAGCGTTTAGTCTTGAGCGGCTGGTGAGCTGTGTGAATAACTCGCACTAAGGATCTATATCGCCACTCATCGCGGAAACCACATCATGTGATCATCTGTTAACTAGCTCCTCAAGTGAGGACTTTTCAGATGCAAGTTTAAGAAAGAAGGCAGGTGGGCATCCTTGACGTACTACTCTGTAGAGAGCTCCCAGTTCACTATCATCCCGGGAATCCTGAGGATACGAAGAACTTGTCATATTAAAAACGTCTTGGCCATAACTTCTGTCGCAGGCACGGTGAGAACAACAGATCAGTCAGCATATTCAAATTCACCTCCGCCGTAATTGTGGGACACCTATGGGTATGGTGTTATTCTGTCACCTGAAGAAGCGTGATGGCATAACCAGCGCAAACCCTGTTAGACAGACATTTTCTTGAGTACTCTGTGCCCGTATTAGAGAAAATGACCCTGCAAAATTGCTGGCAATAAGACTGAATCAAGGTTCGTTGGTTTGCACTTCGAAACGGAGGTAACTCTCAATTACTTTTGACATTTAAGCCAAAAGGATAAAATGAGTTGCATCGGGCGCACACATGTGCAGTGTCGACAACACCTTGGATGTGGGATTTCCGCAGTTCACGTGCCTACCAGAATGATGCGCTGGCGATGAACTATCTGAAAAGAAGAGAGAACTGTATTGAACAAGGCAACATTGTTTTGAAGAACCGATTGGCGTTTCATACGCCTGCGGTGGAGGAACAAATTATTCAAAAAAATCGAGGTGTCCACGTAAAACCGGGCATAAAAACTCCAAGCCTTTTATAGTTACCAGGACCGGAAGCACCACTCTTGATTTACGGTTTAGCAACTCATTTCTCTGGTTACATCGTAGCGTAATTAGTAACCGAGTGGTTTTGATTATTCTCAGTTTATTGCTATTTTAAACGTGGGGCTTGTTTTGAATCATCAAGGCAAAATATGCCCTTTACCATTGAGCCTGTTGTCTTTTTGCATTTTGCCGTCATTATCCAGCAACATTCTACAAATGTAACGCATCTTTATGAATTTCAAATAGATCGGATAAGATAAGCAAGCTAAGTCACATGAGACTGACGGAAACACCGGTTGGAGAACAACTTCATAGAATTTATCCCATTTCATTCCACACACAGAAGTGGACGAGTACAAACTGGAAGCAAACCTGGCGCAAATCCAAATGTCGTGGGAAATTATTCGCTTACAGTCGTGCAAATCGGATGTTACTGGCGTTATATGGTTACACAAAATTTGACCGTATGCCGACCCGGACAGCAAACATCGTGTTTGGAAAACTATAGACATCCCCGCAAACACCATTTTGAGTAGATTTGAAGATGTCATCTCAAAGCACACGTAAATAGAGAATGTTGTTTTCGTTGGACACGTCGACGTGAATTAAGGTCTTCATTCATCAAATCTCGGTTTATAAAGCCCGATCTCAAGTTTCATAATGAATATCACTTGTCAGATACTCTCATTTGCATACGGAGTCGCATTTAACGGAATTCAGCCTATCCCAGCGGTATCTTCCCAACCTCCAAAAGGACTAAGCCTGTTGTTGGTTTTCGAAATGTTTTCAGCAATCTTGCAAGTAGTGCTTTAAGTCTAGACAAATACCGTCACTCTTCAATTTCTGACCTTCTGCGTACCTAAACCAGCGGCTTGGTATTAGGCCGGCGACACTTTACCTACGTCGTTTTAACGGCAGATAACTTTCTTTTTTCCCGTCGTTTGATTTTGACTAGTTTGTCGCAAAATTTGGTCTCATCAATGATGTAGACTGCCCGCCTTTTGACTGAAACATGTATTATTCTCGACAAACCTAGTTGGCTGGCCAGGTGCATATTAGTCGTCCTTGAGTGCCCCGAGTTCCGCACTATAAATGCGGTTCCAATCCGTTGTTGTCTGTGGGGGCCACTGACTAGATCATGCGTCACAAACAATTCCTCTCCCATATGTTACCTCAAGCAACAACATGCACACGAAAATTTTCCATCCAATTATGTCTACGCGGCTACCACATCTGCGTCACGCGCCAAGCGTATGACCTTCAACCACATCAGGTGAAGTTGTACTCATATTCGTGCAACTATCAAACCAAGACTGGTCATACCTCTCTTCACATTGCTCACAATAAATAGGCATTTAACTCGGCCCAGCACACACACACATGACGAGAAGTCAACAGAGCTCCACACGTCCCCACAGATAGCTACGGAACAAGTGTAGCAACCATACTGCAAAGAAAATACATCCCGCGTCCGGAAATTCAATCAGGAACTCTCAACATTTGTCCTCAAACGATAAGTCACCTTTTGGCCTGTTCCGCTTTTCGCATTGTATTTGTTTTTTTTTTCAAGTGCATTTAATTATTCTAGTAAAACAGACAGTTGTTAGTGCTTGACACCTGATAATCAATTTAATTACGTTACAACCAGAGCACTGACTCTTTTTACCTCAAAGACCACAGATAAAACGGTCAACTTGTACGAAATGCTTTCTATTTAATTTGATCGGTTCAGTAGTTTTTGGGCCAATCTATTTTTACACTAGACTTGTGGTTAACAGGCAAAAAATGATATAATTCCATTTTTTATGTGGCGCAAAAATTAGCCAGGAACAAGCTTATGGTAGTAGTCAGCTAATTCGTACGGCCCTCGCAGATTCTACGGAAAAAGACTGACGACTGTAAGATTACAGTTTTTGCGTTTATCTCTTCTCAGTGTCCTTTAGCGGCGCAAAGTTTTGTTTCTATTTAGCCCAGTGAGATTTATGAAAGCCATTTTTATTGACCTAAAGTTGTTTGGGGGTTTAACCTCATCCCCTGGACCCGCTGCGTACAATTTAAGTAAAATAGCAATAAACCATTTCTCTCATGTTTTAAGGAGTGCAAGACTTGAAGTGGAGTCTATAACTTATCGCACGACTGTTAGATTTTCTCCAGCTGTTTGTCCGTTAATTTACCCCTTTATCGTTTGTTTTTGGTTCTAGTTGTATCTGGAGGTCGTTACTCTCTGAAGTATCTCTGGACAAACACAAACCCCACGACGCTTCCCACTTTATTGTTTTACGTTGCCTCGTAGTTCATAGGAGAAAACTCGACATACTTACAAGTTTGTTCATTACAAACCACGTGCACACATCCCGTAGGTGTATATCGCTTGATCATTTACTCATCACGACTTATTGTGTCTCCATATTCCAATAAATTCCCTCTCACTGGTAGATTTTTCCGGAAAACTCTAATTTTCTAATAGTGCTTTGCGAAATCTCTTTTTGTTGAACCAGCATCAAATTTATGTTTATTATTTGATAACTTAGCTAAAGAATTCCCTGAAAATTTGAAAAACTAAGGTCAATATTTTAGACGTTCATTGATTGCTCATAGCCGTTATTGACACAACTTAAATTCACTATGGACAATTTTAGTTGTTTTTATGCGCAACCCACATTCAGGAGGAAAACAGGTTGCTTTATTCGATCTCTAAAAAGGGTAAATCTTCACAGAGAAATCTTCACTTTCCTGTAATTTTGAAAAACGACTGCGCGCTGAATAACCCTCATGTCATCCAAAACTTGAAGCTCTTGAAAATTAGAGCAAAAATGTTTGGAAACGATCGATATACTGAGACACTAGTTCATTCTATTTTCGATTTACTAGCTCTAATGATTCTTTGTGAAAACAAGACACTTGTGTCGTCTATTGATGTTTATATATAATGTATATATTATAACAAATATATATTATTATAAATATTACATTATATTATATACATATATGTGTTTGTATGTTGTTTGTGATTCCTCTACAATCGCTGATTTAATTGATACCATGACAGATAACAGGCCCTGCAATATGAATAATTCCTTGTGAGTTTTCAAATAAATAAATAAATAATTACAATCCTTAAGTAACAATTACAACATCGATCAACCTAATTGAATTGATGGGCTTGTGTTCAATGAAATGTTTTTTTCCAAAATACTTGGAAAGGCTTCTGTTTCCTACATCGTTACAACAAAACTTTTACCCCATACTTTTACCCACCTGTAACCAATTGAATCACTTTCTGTCAAGACGTGTATGAATTGAAACAAACGTTCCTATAAACTGATTAATCATTCTCGTATTCTGTTTAACTTTTCTTCAAGAATGTCTCTACACGTCTCGATTGATTTGATTGCCTTAGCGGGTTTATGAGTAAAGGTAGAAAAACGAGTGAAATTTTTTTTACGAAGGTTGCCCAAACGCGAATTGATGAACCCTGAGATGTACTCATGCATGTCAATCAATCTCGAGTCCACCACATGCTTTATTTAAGAGTTGTATCCATCATTTTGTTTTACTGATGTCTCACTTTGAGTCTGGCAAGCAGCCGCCGCTTACAAACAGTAAACGTTAGATGCGAAAGGTATGTTTTCTTCTTTTCTCGTAAGCCAGGTAGGAATCAGAGGACAAATGGTTATGGAATAGGCGCGCAACAGTGGCGGAAATATCATCTGCAACATTTTTGGCAAATAACGGTGTCTAAAGACAACACCGTTTAGTTCGTCTACAGAGGAAAAGCAAAGTTATGTTCCCGGAAGTTTACGCAACCACACAGACACATGTAAGGCGATGTTGCATTCGGGTTGAAAATTTGGCAACAGAGGTTATCGAAATCAAAAAAATATCTCACCATGTTATGACCCAAAATTGCTGATACGCGGTGCTCAACTTTTGAGAATTGTCTTGATCTGGTGAGAGGATACAATGGACAAAGGTATTTACAGATAAAATTGTGTTGCACTACTCATAAGGTTTCTGACATTTTCCGAAAACCCACGACCGGTTTTGCACTTCTTAAGGCTCATCAAGTAGGAGCAGTTCTCGAGTTTCCGTCAACCTCTATGTTTCGCTGGAACTCAGATTGCACGAAATGAGCGAAATAAACTCATTTACGTAGAAATTTAGTTTTGAAGTAAGACTCACCTGAAACCCAGCTGAATCTCTCGTTTAGCAAGTTGGTATGAAAACGAGTGTATTTCATTAGGTTTACGGATAGTTTTATATCTTGAGGAAAGTTGAACTAGCGAACAAATCATGCGTTCGTTGAGGAGCTCTACGTTTAACATTGAGCCATACGTGGTCCTTGAGGTACGAAGCTGACCAGGTGACAATTTTAGACCGGTGACTCTGGACATGATGTTCTGACGTGACACAAACTTTTGGTCCCTTCGTTTCAGACAAGCATGTATACCCTCTGACTCCCTCTCTCCGTTCATTATTGATTTATGCATTGTCTTATACGTTTTAATCTTTAGGACAGCGAAGGTGTCTTGAAGTAGTCACGTTTTAATTCTCCTAAACTTTGTGTGGTTGAATTTGGATGAGTTATACTAAATTTCTAACTGACCGATCGAAAACAAAATGTTTCTAACGGAAATCGATGAAAGCCAGTGCTTCTGCCTTTCATCACCAAGGTTGCTGAAAATCCGCGCAGACGTTCGCACCCAAAAACTAGTTGATTTGGTTGACTGGTATAACATCGCTACAACAACTGCTGGTTGCTTTGCATTGAGGGGGTTGTGCAAATGTCCAAATATGGTCAAAGCACTGAATTACTGGCTCACTGGAACTGCTGGAGACAGTTGCCCCAAACTAAAGACTGACCACTATTTTCCTGAGTACTCCCGTCAGTTTTCCTGTAGAAGACGGTGAGATACCGTTCAGTTACGTGATCAACCCTTATTTCAGAGGTAATCGCAAGGTAATCAGGGATTTTTCTGGCCTTAACTTTGTTATTTCCAGATCCATCCATCATTTTCTCCTCACGTTGAGTCCTCAAACTCAGGTGCCGGCAACTTGCAATGCCGAAGTCGAAATGAAGCTCATTCCTCAGACCCTCATCCTTAAGTTTCTGAATTCTTACCCGTTTGCACTCCAACGGTGCTTTTTCCCGTTTATTTATCTGGTTTCCTGTAAAGGTCTTGCTCTGCCATCCCAAAAGACCTGTATCCAATGCATGGAATTTTCGGGCGTGAGCTTGTCAACATTTCAGGCTCTAAGCCTATTGTTTTCGTAAATAACTTCCCTCTGATTATTCCGTCGGATGCCCCAAATCATTTTCTCATCGTTCTTTATTTTTAGCCGTTTGATCTTGGAACACTTGGTCAAATTTCAAACACATCTTCGTCCATATCAGAGCATCCGAGCACGCCGTTGTCCCCCACTGGCTTTTCCCTCTCAACAGTTTTTCTGACGGACAGACAGATTTACCTGTACATAGTAGTAAATTTTTGTATTCTCCCTCGTTTTGTAAACTCACAAAATTTGCTGTAATTTCGTGCGCTAAGATACCCCACCGAATGCATCCGGTTAGTGGCTTGACGTGACTTTATGTGTGCTCATCTATCTTTGTAAGCATTTGTATCTCGAACGAATTATAATGCGCCGGATAAATCGAACCAGATTTAAATGCTTTTTGGTCACCTACTAACATCAGAATATCTCCTCACTCAGTAGTAGGATTTAAAAAAGTGAATGGTTTGCAAAATCATAAAAACTGCGCTTGTTCTTCTATTGTTAGACTGAATTGGCCGTCATTTGGCATCCAGTGAAAAAACTCCTCCCCGCTCTTAGAATTTTACAAAATTTTACTTTCTTTTAAGCTAACTCTATAACTTTGACGTTCGGTCTGGTTCTTAGGAGAAAGAAATTTTGTTCAGTTGTTCTGCATTTGATTTTCTTCTGGAAATACAAGTTGCTGTTTTTTTAGGGGGGAAGTGAGACTATGAATATCAAAGCAAAATGAAATGTTTCACTACTTACACCTGCTAAACGGATAAGCAAAGTGGCATGCGATTGGTTGATTTTTGGTACAAAAGCCTACCCGAACAGCTGACGTCAACAGATTGAAAACGTGGTGGTAAAGTCGAATGACACATCTCCTATCGATTGTGTTCGAATGTTAAATGCTGAAGCCATTAAACTAAGTTCTAAAGACATGACTGAAAGAGGTTTAAAAAGACCTGTGGGCTTCATTTTTTGATCTGGATGGTTCATGTGATTCCACTCAACAAACATATTTGGAGGGCCTATCTTATAGATGTATAACCGAGTCGGAATTCCGTTACCATCAATGTTTCCGGACAGTCAGCTGCTCACACAACTTGTGCAGAATATGCGTATTTTACATACCTGCACAGCGTTTAGGTTAGAATTTTTTTCATACGACTTGTATGCCCTCCAAAGAATGGCCATTTTCAAGAGTGATAGAGGAAATTACAGTCTGCGTTCTAATGAATAGCTAAGTGAGCTTTCTAACAAGAACACTGTCAGTTGAATGAGCACTCGCGTACCAGTCATATTTCATCCCTGACGTCAGTGATCATGTGTCGTATCGACCATAATTTTTGTTCGTAATGATTGCCTTGCGAGTGTCACTTGCATCCGCCCTTGGCTGAATTATGTTCGCGAACTAAGCATACTTAACGCATTGCAAGTTGCCACTTAAACTGAATTGCAACAGTAGAAGTTAGAGAACCTAATGCAGAACTGTCTGGCCGACGATATGTTTTTTTTAAATGTGAAGGCATTTGAAGCCAAGTAGAGTTCCAAACTATTTATGGTTTGCATGAATCCTCTCGGTACTGTGTGCAACTCTGAGACAAAACGTCGCGCCAAAAATGATACTGTAACTCAAACAATTTTCACCTTCACTGATGACTGAGGAGTATGGTTAATGGTTGAACCGAGTTGAAAACCTATTTGGACTTACATCCCCTTCCTACAGAGTTTTCCGGTTTTCGTTGATCTAGTTTAAAAAATTCCAGTCGCGCGGCCGGTGCGACTGGACTTTGGCCGTGGAGGAACAGTTAGTTTAAAGGTTTTGTTAATTCGCTGTTATGCTTCAAACACGAGGCAACGGGAACTAATGTGATTTCTTCTTTGGGTAGTACAGTCCGAGATATTTTAAATAAACAAACAAACGCTAAATACAGGTGAAAACAAGAGTGGGGGAATTACACACCAGAATTGGTGAGCATAAAAAGAGAACAAATAAACCACCAAAGAATGCGATAGAATACCAAATGCTGGTCAAAGACTCAGTGATGACGGTGCATGCCGTAGATATGGGACATACAATAGATCTAAATAATGTGGAAGTTTTAAAACGGGGACTGCGATTCACACCACAGCGGCTGATAGCCGAGGCGGTGGAAATCACCAAGCACCACAGCGTGAACAGAATCGAGGGTGTGGAACTGGCGGGCATATGGAAAGCGGTCTTAGACAAGCGGAGTTGACACGTGACTGTGTGCGGGTGTTAATGCACGTAGAATTATTAGCAGATCAGGGGGGTGGAAATCCCAACCCGACCAAAGTTCAAGAGAGACTTCACGTGAACCGAACCGGAAGAACTAGACCCTAGGATGGACCCAAATCCATGTAGGTTCCCGATCGGCCTAACACTTGGTCGCCCAGCCTAACGCAAAAAACCCTCGACCGATACCCAACAGAGATTTAGCTTGACTTAGCTGGTTGGTTCTCCTTCCGCCTTAAATCTCGACCAACCTCGTAACCTAGTCACTTGGCCTGACGAAGCTTCTGTGTCAAAAGCGAAACGTTGCCCAGCAATAAATCTACCGATTGTTACCAAACCATTCCGAAAACAAGAGTGGGGGGTTAAAATATCACTTTACAATCACATGTTGCATTCTTGATATCAAAGATGAGCCCGATATCCCAGGTTATGTGGATGGACGTTGTTCAATTCCTCGAGCTCAGAAAATGTGTTCGTCATGAACCGAGGTGATATCATTCATGCTTGGTGAGTTGGCGATAAGCCGTAGTGCGTCGGTATGTGGTCCTTGAGCAGTGCGATGTTCGTGGGTTTTTTTGGTGACGCGGGAAGCTGGGCTCTGATTATGATGGGCCTTTTTAGATGGTCGGGCTGATAGCCAAAAAACAACGGCTACAGTGTGAAAGTTGTTTTCGAACCAAAGAGGAACATCGACCAGAACAACAACTGAATACTTTCCAACAGCTGACCACCAGTTTCTATTTGGGCTAATCAGGTAGGCCCTGGTCACAAATTTTCGTCGAATATATGTTCCACTTGAACCCACATTAGACAGATCTCGATACATACACTTATTTGCATTTCAACTGGGATTTTACTCGGTACTCAACTGAATGTACTGCACCGAAAACCATGACATCCAAGGGCGGTCCCAGAAGCCTAGTGCTCTGCCCGAAACTTGATCGACCGACATATAGAAATCGAACTAATCTACGCCTACCACAATCCAAGGATCAACAACTGAATCGGTCAGCTAAAGGAAAACAGACGAATCAGATGAAAAAAATGGTAGACGTAGACTTCAAAGGTCAAAATTTAAGTACAATGGATCGTACGGCGCCGAACGTTGAGGCAATCAGCCAACAGTCCTACAAACCGAATCAACTATCGAAAAAACTACCTATAATCAATGTAGAGCGCCTCGCCTCCCCCCCCCGCGTCAACAAGAGATGGACAAGCACAAGCACAGCCACAAGCACATCGACACGATATGGTACATCTTCAGCCCACCACGTCACCTCGCTTGGTGACGAGACGCTTTTAAACAAACTACGCAGCTCAATAAAAAGAACGGCCACATGCCAAATGTTTACGCAACCAGCGATAAGCCTAAGTGGCCAGCAATCAAGTGAGCAATGCAAACGGTTTATGAGTACACCGATTCGAGTTGCGTGCAATAAGCGCATTTGTCTCTGCTCTGTTTAAACACGCAAACTGGATGAATATTGGTAAACAGATAAGACAGACAGACAGATAGATAGATAGATCACAAAATCCGTAGAAACCACATGACCAGTGCCCCCAAAATGAGCGATCAGTGCGTCAGGATGGGACCTCCTCGATCGGTCTGTCTTCCTTGAAGCAAGGCTGACGACCTTGGCTTATAAGATTGGGAACACCATATGACATATCACTCATTGAAAGACTGTACTGACATGGAAACAACAACCCTGTGTCAGAAAATTCCAATCAAAAGTGGAAATAAGATGGCGGAAAAAGTGAAACGAGGCGTCTTCGTGAAAGAACATTAACGTTGTAAGTAGTATATGCATGAGTTTCAATTGCATATTCTCCTATTGTATCATAAAATTAGGCTTTGCACTTAGACACGCAATTTCTCCTTTTCGGGCTTACCTCTTAGAATAAACTATTAATTTCATGATGTCTATTCAAGCGAACAAAGGAAACACAAGTTAAACTGTTCAAAGGCGTTGCATACCAGTTATATCCCAACTGGTTACCATCAACAATGCGCATCGCACATTTCTGAAAATGGGTTGTCTCCAGGCTCCAAAGCATGGGAAAGAAAAAAATGTTACTTTTTTCTCTTTTAGAAAAGTAAAGACCAACGCCTTTCAGTGAGAAATGTGTGACCAACAGTTTTAATGAAACTTTTACTGAAGGTCAAACTTTCGTAAGAATAAACCTTATTCCGCCTTTCGAATGAATTCTTATTCCCCCACGTCAAAATTGCCATCAAAGCAGCACGGAAAGCGGCGTCATTTGAACACAACCCGACAGTCACCTGCCTCACTTGTTTCCATTATTCAATCTTTATTCTGTATTTTTGCCTGACTTTTGGAAACATCTTTCGGGTGTAATTAATGTTATGCTCAAAATGTTTTTTAGGTTGCGTCGGAACAAGCACTGTTTTATTTGGTTGACTGTCGCGGCGGTTAAGGACAATCTGATATAGAGTTCCACAAGTTACCCACGTAACCAGGTTCAGCATCTTGAGACTGCGAAATTTTTTTGGTCAGTAGACACACAGGTTTTTCGCTGTTCAGTTCCACTCATGTTCTGCAAGGATTCTAAAACTGACCCACCATATCTGAAGACACTAATTCTAAGAAGCCACCATTTAGCCTCTGAGAGACTGAAAAATAACCTCCACATGAATCAGCCAAGTGTCAGTAAGTTTAGGGGGGGATACGTGGGGCGATTACGACTGAGTATTGGACCAAATGTTTTCCTCTAGGAGGACTTTAAAGCCATCCTCTCTAGAGCAATCGTAGACCAGAACAATTTGCACAATCAGAGGATGCTTCGTCAAGGTTAACGGATGCCTTTAAACAGCTTCGCGTGTTGCCAGTACTGAGAGCAACAGAACGTGTACATGGAAATGTTCCCCAGTCCGAAGAGGAAGTCTTTTTTGAGCGTGAAGATGGAGCTCATGTGCAGCAGTATAATGTTATGTGTGTAATCCTATGAAAATTATTTTGGGTAATACGAGTACACCCGGCTATCAGTTTGAGGTGACACATTAAAACGATGAGAACATGGTTTATTTGGCAGTAACTGCTGAAGTCTACCAGTGCAGTTTAGTTCTAAAATGATTGCAACTTCGCGGGTGGTCGAACCTTTCTCCGTTTGCTGACGCACAGTTTAGGTGCGTTACGCAAAAATGATCAGTTACCTACATTTTCCGTATTTTTTCAACATCTTAGATCAAGCCAGACCTTGCAAACGAGAGTTTAAAGCAAAGCTAGATGTTTTAATTTGAAATAAATCCTTTTCTCTCTAACCCAGTTCTCTAACCATCAAACTGAAAATTTTGTTTGCAATTATTTTAGCCTCCCCCCCCCCGTTGTCGAAATCACGGTCAAAATAACTCGAGAGAATATCTATTGAATATTGTTTAAGCCAGGCGAGGTGGTTCCAGAAAATTTAATTTGCATCGTGGGAGATTGCCGATCTTCAACTGAGTGCTAAATGGATATAATATAATTACGCGATAATCTTATTTGGTGTTTTATGTAGGTAACTCATTGCCAGTTTTAGAAAGACACTTTTCACCGATTCCTCCTTCGTCTCCCTTTGTTATCAAGATAATGTCGTTCATCTTTCCCGTTACATCAACGACGACTTTCGTATATGTTGCTCTGTTATCTAAGACATTGTCATCGTCGGTGGCAGTTTGGTTATTTTATCTCTTGCCAACTGCACAGAGTAGTTTCCGTTTTCTTACAGATTGCAGTTTAGACCACCTCGAACTTCTCGTTTCTCAAGTTCCACTAACTGAAAACGACGTTTAACACTGAAACAAAACAACAACGCTTTAGACGCGATAGAAGGGTTAAAGGTGCCAAAATGAAATGCCTTTTTATGTGAGCGCTGGGAGTGTAAACAATCAAGTAGACAACTTTTTAGAGCTTTATTCAAAATTGTTACCCGGACAACAGACCGACTGAGATACGGTCTTCATTTACAGGCTCCGCGAAACCGAAAGTCATGTAGTACGATGTAGGAAAAAGGGGAGCGTCCACAAAAGCAACCAAATTCAGAGTTTTCTGGAAATTCGAATGGTCACAGTATTGCCGTATTCACCAAAACGTGTAAGTTATGCCGCGAGAGATAAACTCACTTGCACTCAAGTTAGATTTCACGGGAAACTCATCTGCATCCCGGCTGAATCTCTCTTCCATGGTGTCTTTCAATCGGATCTCTTGCACAGAAGTTGTCTCGTAATTCAGTTGGCAGGATATAAAACCTACGGCGGTATAGGATTCCTGAAAACGCTTAGAGAGTCCACGACCGGTGTTGCACTTCTTGGAGCCCATTGGTAGGCAAAGATTCACGAAAACTCAAAGACCGCTATACACAAAGAAGGGAAAAGAACATTTTGTCGACTGCTGAACAGTTTCAAGTAAAGCTGTATAAAGAAAATACTCACAAGTTTGTTGAACAATCCTCGACAGCCCACAACCGGTTTCGTTCTTTTTAAGGCTCATCAGGTAGGTAAAGTCCCCAAGATTCTGTCAACCTTATGATCTGCTTGGACGGAAATAGGACCGGTTTCAACAAATACTCTCATTTGCATTTCAGTTTGGTTTAAACAAGAAACCCAACTGAATCTCTGGTTTATGACATCCTTCAACTCAATGTGCTGCACAAAGGCCGCCTCATGTTTCAGTTGGCACGACGTTCGAGATATCGCAGCATATTTTCATGAAGGAAACTACAAACAAGGTTGCTGAAAACTCTTCAACAGCCAACGACCGGTTTCGTCCTTCTTAGGGCTCATAAGAGAGGTAGGTTCCGTCGACATTATGTTGTAGTTTCCTTTATGAAAATATACTGCGATACCTCGAATATCGTGCCAACTGAAACATGAGGCGGCCTTTGTGCAGCACATTGAGTTGAAGGATGTCATAAACCAGAGATTCAGTTGGGTTCCTCGTGAAAACCAAATCGATATGCAGATGAGTGTATTTGTCGACGTTTTCAGTAAATCTATGAGCAGTTGATTTCAGCAACTCCTCTAGCATGCACATTTTAGTTTTCCACCGTTAGGTTGTCATTCTACACCTCAGTCGGACAAACCACATTTCGCTAATTTAGGTCGTAACGTCCTCAAATATCCGTGCGTGCGTTTGAACAGTTATCGCATGAAGAGTAGTGCAATGCTACTTTGAAATTCATCCTCGTGTTTGTTCGGTAGGCTTCGATTGACTAGCCAAAAGACGAGTATTTCATTCATTTGCCTGTGGGCGCCGCGATCCCTAAGAAATCGATAACTTCTCCGTAGAAGACCTCTGACGTTCAAAATACTGGGGCAGGTTTCTGTGCACATGAAGAATCAGACATTATGAGCAAGCAAAAACTCGAGCTAACCTGTCCTTAACTCCGTGAACTCTCAGGCTGCACTTTGTACTGTTCAGCGCACGAAAAATTGCAACAAATTTGTTGGAATTGGTACTAACCGGTAGTGGACACTTGTACAAACCGATGGAAATGGGCAAATTAAAATAATGATGACCGACACCAAGTGTGGACAGACGAGATAGGTGACGCAGATGGTAATCACTTTCGGTCTTGTATCGCAACCACTGGATTGTCTGAACCAGTGAGACTACCACAGGAGTAGACTATACGATAATGCTTGTAATGCCATTAAATTTACCGCCTTGATAAACAGCATTCGTGAACAGTACACACAACGTTATGCCGAATGCAAAAAGACCATCTGTCAGCTTTGAAAAATGTGTGAAACTAACAAGACCGCAAGGTTTTTCCGATCATCATTCTGACACTCGAAACGGCGGTGAGGGCTTTTTATAAACTAACCTCATTGTCTCTTTCACACACCGATTTACGGCTTTTGTGACAGAATAGGACTCATTCGTTAACAGAGATTGAATAGCTGATTAGACAAGCGAAACTCGGCGTGAATTACGCAATGTCAAACAAATATCCGTAGAATCCATCGAGGACGATTGGACTTCAAATTGTGAGAGGAATATTTATTCCATGGGGAAATGAGGCTGGTTAACAATGTTTGTAAGCCACACCGGGTAATTACCACAGGATTACTGGATGTGAATTTGCGTGAATGCACTTGGCTTATTTGGGAAGTTGGTGGTCTTAAGATAATAACCCTAGCTTTGTTTGATTTTGGTATTTTTTTGTTGTTGATGATATTTTGGCTAAAATTGCTTGAAACATCAAATACGACGCATTCGGATAGATACAAATTACAATCTTGCTGAAGACTGCAATGCACATTTAAATGAAACTCCCAATTTAGGACGCGGGCCGCACAGGTTGTTTTGTTACCTCCAGGACAAAACCAAAGTCCTCTCTTTCTTTTGAAGGGGAAATCAACCAGAAAGCAACGAAAGTAATATAAATAAGGTGACAATTTTGCTAACAGCGTGGATCAACTCAGAACACTTTCAAAAACCCGGTTGATGAAGTAAAGACTACCGTGCTTCGTTAGAGATCAGTTGAACAGCAGTGAACCAGGAAATGTTGTAACATGGAGCAGTTCTTGAGTAGTCACCCAACGTTTTCTTCAACCTGATCAATTGTGCGCTGCCTCCTATGGATGATAACGAAAACTCCAATGGAGGGAGACTCCAGACGGGAGACGATCCACTGTAAAGTCATTAGGAAACTTGTAAGCAAGACCTTTTTAGGTGGCGAAACATGTTGCGAGATCTTGTTCACGCAAACGGCTGGAATACTATCTAGAGTCCTAAAATCATCTTGAGATGGGTGCTGTGCAATGTCATTTTTGAAAAAAATATGCAATCCTAGTATAATTCTTCAGATGCTGCGTATCTGTTAGATTATTTGTCCACAATTAGGTAAGGAATGATACAGTTCGAGACTTTGATGTACCACCTGTGAAGCTGTTACAAAATTCTGAAAACTTGCGGAAGTTTGCATTCACCCACGCGAGAAGGTTTGCAGCGAAGGATTGCGTACAAGTCTGGATTCGGTGACAGAGATGCTGCTGCTCAACTCATCTACTGTACAAGTAATTCACAATCTTAACAGCTTCAGCAACACACCGGAGAATAGGCACTAGCAACTTTTATGTAAAGTTTCGTAATTTAGAGCAAACTGGTGTGAACTTATTTCAGAGTCGCAGGAATTTGAACCCCATCATCAAAATAGGCCACCATACTAACAAAGGTTTTTGCAATAAGAAACAGTCAAAATAAGCTTGGACATGTTCTTCTAGGACATTTAAGTTGTCCCAAGCATTTTGATAGTCTGTTGTGCTTGGTTTTCAATTAAGCGGTTTCTCGATTACTACCACCGACGAGGAAGTTTGCTCAGGATACCGTCGTTGATATAAAGTGACGAATCAACTTGTTTAACACAAATCGCTCGACGATGTTCCTTTCATATAAAAACTCCTAGACGTCATTATTCTTTTCTTTCAGGTACCATAAGTGTGATTAAAATGATGTTTTTTATCGTTCCATCTTCTCGCAAATGACCGTTTCTCAATCACGAACATTTAAACATTCCGCTGTGAAATCTTCAGCATTCTGTCCTTAAGCAAAAAAGAGTTTTTTCAGTGTAAACTGATTCAGTAGTCGTTATTCGCTCTGCCTTATTCCTTGAAGCGTAAAAGTCCATTGCTCTGATGTGATCCTGAAGCTGAGAATTAGAAATCAATTGTCATCAAAACTATATTACCAATAAAACTTACGGCTGCTCATTACAGAGTCAGATCTCGAAAAACCCCCCTTGTGATACACTTGGAATTAAAATGATTCAGCGTTGCCAATTAACAGAAGAACTAACTGAAACAGGCAAACCGGCGATCCAAAAAATAGCTCAACATAACCAGATCGACAGCATTTGCCCAAAGAATATTTCGCAAGATTTTCTCAATTCCATTTACGACTGAGTCTGGCCAAATCTGTTGTTCCTTTCGTGAAGTTTGGAATTTAATTGGCTTTCGCATAACCCTAATCGATTAGTCTACTTTAAAGAAACATACCTGATTGTGTTTAACTCATTCGATGAGAACTTTACGTTCTTTGAGTTGCGCTTCCGTGATTACTAAACGCTTGATAGTTACAAACATTTCTCATTCTCGACTGCATATTTTTCTTGCGGATAAACCCATCTAAACTAGTTCAAAAAACGCCACGGTTTGCTAGACCGAATTCGTGTCCAAAAAATCTTCGCCATAAATGAATCATTGGACTCCGTTTGGTTCCTCATATCTTACAAAGCATCGATGAAACTTGTCGCGCAACCTAGTGACAGGTTCGTCATTTTGAAGCTTTTATCACGACCCCTTGGTAACCAAAGAACGCCGAAAAATATCCTGGCATTGCCGTTAGTCTGGTGACGCAATGTACGTCTAAAGATGTTTTTCTTGAACATGTATACGTATACGACTTCAGCTACTGGTTTTGAGCACTCGGCTGCTGGATGTACTTCGTTGAGCATCAAACCTCGTCTACCACCTTAAGGTCCTGTTTACGGGGACGTGGCTGTGTTTACCCAATATAAAGCAATTTAGCGAAATGAAATATGAACTAGTTGAGAGGTGGTCATTTTTTATGGAGACACGATACTTCGGGAACGGACAATAGGTGCAAAAACATCACACATAAGTCAATTCACTGAGTTCATCCTACATGTCGCTTTCGAGATTCCACTGGTTAAACATCGACCATCGTTAATTGGACGGGAGTCTGAAGTGTGTCACTCACACGCATTAGGTAATGGCTGTGCAGGAATTCGTCATTTCAGACTGGATATCAGTTGAATTATTCAGGAACATCTGTCAGAGCTGCTTATCATCTCAATTATGTCTGACCAATTCTACGCCAGCACTAAAATTTTTCCGTTACGTATTTCGTCGTTCTCGCCAAGACAACAAGAGGCTACTCTCTCCTGCGAAATTCCTGTGCAAAGCTAAGATGCCTGCTGGAAGTCGCGGAAGCAAGTCAATCAGTAGTGGTTGTAAACAGAGGCTACTCTCTCCTGCGAAATTCCTGTACAAAGCTAAGATGCCTGCTAGAAGTCGTGGAAGCAGATAAATCAGTGGCGGTTGCAAAAGTACCTGCTTAGAGCTTTCTATATTTAAGTAACATGCAACAGAAAACAACAGCCCTCAAACCTTGTAGGTCACTGGACGAGCATGTTTCTCAAACATTTTCCCTAGTTTTCCATACCTCCCTAATTGTTTGAAAATTCATTGGATCTCATGCGTTTCAAGTGACTGAAATGGTTATGCCCTTTACTGCATAAATAACAGCTCTGTTGAACTATGGGAAATGGCGCAGACCTTACCATTAAATGCATTTGCGCGTTCAGAGCTGCTGGTGATCCAAAACAGAGATTTTTGGAAGCAAGTTAGACCTGGAATCTTAGCGGTTAAGTTTGCAAAACAAGCTGGCTTATTAACTGCTGAGAGTTAAACCTAAAACAATACGGCAATATCGATTTCCATTATTTTTTTCACCGTTCGCTTCTGGTCACCGTCGCTATCAAGTTTGGAACTAGTGGGAAGTATCAGAACCTGGTCGCACACTCAATCCAATTGCAAAAGCTGACTCCAGTTTAACATCGGTAAGGTTTCTACGTCATAGTGGCTATCACACTAACGCATCTGCTTATCGCAAGTTTCAGCGGACGACAACATATAGTCCTTATTTGAAAGTGCTTATGTAGGAAGAGACTGAAATGTTTTTTTACAAGATTTGGAGTTTAGCTACATTTTTATTCGTAGTAGTAAAAGTATGGTATGGAATGGGTGACATTACAGCATTCTAGGGATCAAGTTGGCGGTTCTTGGTGTGTTATTCCTCAATCAGCCAACTGTAATTAATCGGGCTTTTAAGACTTGGTTTTTCCATTAACTATTTTAAACAGCATGCACCCACCAAATCCTAACTCATAAAAAACACCGTTATATGGTCTCCAGAATGGTGCTTTCTATTTGGGGTTTCCCACATTTGGAGGACTATCCGACTCTTTGGGAATGATTGAGCAGGATATTTTCAACAGTAAACACCACTCACAACTTTAAATTTCCAGACAGCCTACCGAAGCATCTTTTTCAGCGTTAGGTACCAGTATTCAAGTTTTGCTGTCAGAAGCACGACGTGAAAGTCTACAAAAAGCAAGAATGCCGTAGTGGATCCTCAAATTGACTTCCCAACTACTCAGGTTGATTGCTATCTTGGCTTATCGAGCATTCTAAATTTACCACCATGTATTTCCATCATGGGACAATGCCAGGGCTGCCTCAAACCACCTAGTGATCTGCGTAGAACGTTTGGGCATAAAATATAAAACCAAACAGAGATGAAACCTACCAGGGCATTAAATCTTTCAGCCATACGGTCAATGTAAGATGGGAACTCTCGGGGTCCAAATACTCTTGAAAGATTGAATGGCGATTCTCCGACACGTGGTAGGCAGAAACTACTGTTGTTAGAATTTGGTGTTTATATTTAATCATTTCAAGGTGTGGACAGGTCTCTTATTTGATTGGACTTAATAATTTCCTAAATAGTTGTCATAAAATGTGTTCAATTGATGCGAGTTGGCAGTTGTTTGTCTGAAAAATCAAACAGGCAATGTACCGCAGCATTTAGGGACTACGAGTTACATCGCGGGTGACACCCATTGTTACCATGGGTGGTCCGCCGTGCAGATCATGTGAGTGCTGGTCTTAAATGTGGAGCCATTCAATAACCATTTTATTATCGTTATTCTCTTTGGTTTTCGGAATGTTCGCTATGGTTGGCAATCGTCTTTTTTAACTTGCGCAGCATCCAAAAAGCTTGTAGATTTTTCGTCATCGATGAATGGGATTTCATCAATACGTCTTTGTGTACTGGTGCATCTTTGGTTGTGTAAACCACTGATAACTGAGTACATCAAATGACGCACAACTAGGTAGTGACGCAGTGATTACATTATATTGGTTGGTGATGAAACTCCAAAAATTAATGGTCAAGCTAAACAAACAAAGCAAAAATTGTCAGGGTGACGGCATTATTGCCCCAAACTAAAAGACATGCAAACAGATATATCAGATTGACCCGACTATCAGCCTTGGCCAAGTAAGTCTCCGAATGTTTCATAACCATCGTGTACTTCGTGACTCAGTTTGAAGTAAATGTTTCCACGCATAGAAAGCATGTGCAGGCTGGCACAAGTGTACTCTGCCAAGAGCTATTCTCTCTTTGAATACCTAGGAATCGAAACAATACTCAGACGAAATAATCGATAAAAATTTCTAGACCTCTCTAGAACAAAACTCGCAAACATTGCTGAGAAATGGGATTAAAAATGACTGTTCCTAAAGGTGCTTAAAGAACACTGACTTATTTTGAGCTGCCAACAGGACACAGCTGGTACCACGCGTTCATTCAGACATGCAATTACTGCCAAAATGTAAATCACCTAGTGATTGAAGCGATCTGAATGCTGCTCGCGGCAAAGCTTGGAGTCATTTCGAAAAATGCATATTATGGCTGGAACATAGCTAAGTTTGTCGAATTTTCTTGGCAATTTAAAAAGTTTTCATAATCATCTCAAGAAAGACGGATGATTCGTAAAAATGTTTATGTGACCGTACCATTTGCATGGTGCGCTCTGCAAATGAAATTTGATCGTAACCACACCTGAAGAGGGACGAAAGTCATCAATGTTTTCAAAGTCTGTGGTCGCCCATGCCTCAACGTTTGGCTTGAATTTCCCAGATGATCATTATCTGAACTTACAGGTGTATTGAACTGCATGCGGTTTTTTGGGGAATTTTTCAAGTTTCAGTCGGTTTGCTGTCCGCAGCCTCTGGATACTCTTTGGTTTTACTTTTCAGGCTTACACACTCTATCCGCAAGCTAAGCTCACAGGTGGACAACTTATTACCTGTGTTTCCCTTAGTGGTTCGGTTGAAGTGTCTGCTTCATATACCCGGGGGGGGGGAAGGTTGCAATCCTTGTTGCACTTCGTGTGGACGCTTCGTGGACGCAGTCGACGTGACGTGGACGGTGCTTCAATGGAGTGCCATCAGTGCGGTAGGCAGCTGTGCACAACTGACGCATCGCTACATTGCGACGCACCGATGATGTTACCTCGATTGATCAACTAAGTGGTCGAACTCAGAAAAAGAACCATCGTCACTCATGGTGATGACATCATTTCAACTAAGCAAGGAACACGAAAACAAACAGCTCAACCGAACCCGAAAATCTGTCTCACCGGCCACCGAGTTGCAAATGTGGCAAATTTTCCATTTTACTGAAAGTAATGTAGTTGAAATCCAACTGTCTTGTGGCTTTTGACAATGATTTTTTTCCGCAGATAGAACGCATTTGCAGACTAGCAAAACGGGACCCCGTCAGGGGCCATCCCCTTCTTGAGTAGTTAAGCTTTGAGAATATATTAAAAAAAAACAATCAACAAAAACCTCCAAATGTCCAAGAACCGCACAACAAATATATCTAAATACGTGAACCACTCTGAAAAACATAAAATTTATGGAATTATGGGACTTTAAAATGATTGTCCTTAAGGGCTCTGAAGCAAACCGCATCAATTAGACATGTGTGGCTGACTTATTTAAAGCTACCAGCAAGACAATGTTGGCAAAAATTTGGTAACTTGGATAGACCCTTACTGCCAGAATGTAAGTCATCAATTGCTCAAGGAGGTCGGTTCGTGACTCGCAGGTTCTGGGGCTATTGCTGTCTTCTTCGAGTTTGCCAGTTAAATCCAGAAATCAGAGTTGCTACAGTAGCCACCACGAGACAAACAAGAATAACAATAATACGATCAGGCAGTACGCAATGTTATCCACTACCTTTCAGATCTGAGCAGACCTGACTCAAAAACCAGGTCAGATGCGAACATCTCAAGTAATCCAAATCATGATACCTGATGTTCTTGGATTTTCAATTTTGCCAATTAGTCAGTTGCATACTCATGGTCATTTGCTTCGCGGACTTCAACCATTGGGTACACTACTCAGACAGGATGATTTCAGTTTGACCATGCTATCCAGGGATGGTTCATAAACTAACAATACATTATTGCTAGACAAAAATCCTCCTTAAAACTGGATTCGCATCAAGTGGAGTCATTTTGCTTTTTGACCTGAAAAGTCCCAAACTCGACTGCTGTGCTTCCATGCAGTTGAGGTCTAACAGTTCAGAGGTTTTGACCGCATCACTGTGTTTGTTGATAGATGCAACCTTTCAATTTAATCAGTTTTGATGTGATGCACACATGGACATTTCCTGACTCCATAATGTGTGAGAGTAAATTACGAATGTCTGGAAAAATTCAGGTATGTCCTGTTTCGTGCGCTGTGTGGAACACTTGAAGGAATCTTTAGGCTTTCACTGTTTCCAGTAGTCTAACCGTTAAAATGACCTTTGAAGGTAAAAGGTCGACCTCTTCTGTGGGAATGACATTTGTTTCTGTTGGCAGTCATATCAAATCCAGGTTTTACGGACCGTCCTTTGCGGATTCTTTAAGAATTCGGCCACTTCACAGGCATCTTACTAAAGTTTACGGTTTTGGTTCTTGTCTGCTAGCATCCTCCTACTTAATTTTAGGCATTCCGTAAAACTACGAAAGTTTTGTTTATTTGGGATAGTTTCGACTCACTACCATTGGTCCATACTCATGGGTGGATGAGGATTTCTAGGAAGCTTATTGCAACCTGTATGTCGCACGCATAAAGGATGATTCTCTTCGGAGAAAAAGCAGACGAACTGCGCGGGTTTTTACTGAATGTTGGCTTTATTTTCCCTAGTTCAGTAACCTTATCCTTCGAACATGCGGCGTAGACGCACCCATAAGTCTAAATGTCCTAGGCAAAGAAAACGCAACCATCAGTCCTCCAGAATGTTTAATGCGACGCAGTTTTTTGACACTTCGAATTTCCATGCACAAATCTCCGCAATTACCTGAGTTGACATTTTTCATCGCGCATGCGCTTGCGATTCACTACTAATGAGGATTCAGTTTCCAGCTAGATTCACCAAATAATCTCAATGCTTCTACATTTGTACCGACCTCCCGGATGCTGTAGTCGTCTTGGGCGAAAGGGAGTTTCTACACACCCGGATTATATACAATGCTTCTGAAAAATTCCACTCCAAAACAATAGAATATTTCCTACCTCCCTGATGTGGTTGGTGGCTGATTAGTGGAGACATCGACAGTATATGGAGTTTAAACACAATCAAGATCAACTCCTGATTGAAGGTCCACAACTTTCTGTAGTCACGTCGTCCGATTGTTCACAAATTACATGGGTTAAACGCGATAGTGGCTCTTTTGCCGTTCACTGTATTTCAAAGTCACACGTTAACTATATTGTTATGAAAAACACAATTGTTGTGATCTCTTCCCTGATGCGCTACCGAGCTGGAAAAAATTACAAAAGTAGAGTTTGTAAACTGCATCTAGTTGGAGAAGTTACCTCAGATAATCGTGGATGATTTTGGTCATAATAGTTACGGTTGCCCCGGTAGACGGTGACTACGTGGGCAAGCGTGATTTTCCAAGACATTCTTGGATCCTTGGAAATAAATATCGAGGTATGTTGTTCAGTCAAGTAAAGCTGACAGGAGAATACTTCACGTGGCGCTCCTTCATCCTTGTAGTTTTTGCCAAAAACGTTCATGCGTCTAACAGTTCCATCATGTTGGAGGAATTCTACGTCCGATAAAGCGCACTTCCTCAGAAAAATCCCAGACTACTCCGAGAGAACCAGCGTTCTGCAGCAAGACTAAATAGTTCGTTTATTTCAACGCTCGCCATTGGAATCAAACTCCTGTTTGAGTCTGAGAATGCCCTATGGGGGCATGTGGTCTATAGCTGCCCCAGTGGAACAGATATTTAACCGTGGCACTTTGCTGGCCTCGATATTGGGCTGTTCTTAGTGTATTGATTGCCTAATCGAACTCCTTGCTAAGCCGGAGCAAACTCACACAATGCAGTTTCCTGAAATACACATAGGATTTGTCAGAATACCGCAGGAATATCAACAAAAGGGTCCTCGAAAATCCGAACGTTAGGATTTTCTGCCTAGAACATGACATTTGTTTTTGCGAGGCTAAATTAGCAAACACTTTTAAGCCGTACTATGCCATGCAGTTTGTGTGCTTGTTAAGGACATGAATCCTGTATATTGGTGTAGAAAAACACGGATAAAAGAAAATCCTCAATGGGATTCCAAATACTTAAACGTCTGACAAGAGAAACGAGGCTGAAATAAAACGATTTTGATTGAGCATGCAGTCTAGACTGTCTGCCATAACTCTGTCTGGTGCACGATTAGCTGACGTTATACACTCCGGAGGAAGGGTGGCACCCGCAAACTTCGTGAGAGTAAAAATAACTGTCCACTCCCAGTGGTTTATAATAGCGCGCTAGAACAGAGCAAAGTTCCTACTTATAAGGCATAGGCTCACGGCCCATAATATCCTGTAGACCTCATCACAGGTAGACCTCCATGTCAATTTTTTAAAACGTGCTTTTCAGTAGATGATTGACATCGACTAATTTTTCATTGAAATGTAATGTAATGCGGTACTTAGTCGCACAAATAAGGTCTAGTCAAATATGTCTACGGCGACAGCTGAAGTGAGCAGTTAATATCAATCACCACATTGAGGTAGGTGGTGCAAGAAATATCCTGTCGAAGACTTCTTCTTCACCTCAGTCAATTATCCGCATAAAGTCACCTCAACCTCGCCTGAGTTTATTTGCGATTGTGATTTTTCAGTCCCGATGACTGAAACTCGTTCAATTTGTCTTCTAATGGGAACTCAGTCAGAATGCGCACTCTGGAAAACTAATCGGTGTACAGCGGCACGATGTCGAGAAGTTTTCCAATGTAGCTTGAAGGTTGTCTAGTTTTCGCCGATGGGTTACTGGTTGACTCAATCACACTTCCGAAGTGAAAGCTCGCCTAACTCCATGTTTCAAAGTGCCTAAAAAGCAGGCAATGTTTTTATCAGTCGTTTAAATAAAGCCACAAATGGGAAGCTCAGAACAGCGGGTTTAGTAGACCACAAGCATGTGGTCCCCCCTCCGTGAGCAGAAGCATACGCATCTAAATAAGAACGCTTTACCCATACCGCCAGCGGAAACCATCATTTGAATAGGTTGTGATCTAACTGTTCAAGTTGGTGGCTTTGTACTATTTAATCAGCCAGGCGACATTTCGTCTGGCTAAGCTGCTCCTCCTCACGGATGTTAAAGAAGTTTTATGAACAGTGCGTGAAAATTTCTTACGCCGGACGTCAGAAAAATGTGCGGGTGCAATTTGGTCGAGGGTGGGTAGTTAGAAGGGCCGCGTAACTTCGCTGACGTTATCTTGCAGCACGTTTCCTATCCGTTAGAGAATCCTGTCAAGACACCCTGTTCATTTTATTCACACCGAGAATCTCACGTAATTCTTCCACAACACGACTCACAAACACTCTTCTAGTGACAAACAGAGTTTACATAGACATTTCCACTAGAAATATAACTGCAAAAACGTTGCCCGTGTAAACGAAGTTCTGACGTAAACTGGCCTCATTCAAACAAGGTATGTTGCGTTCTATTGAAAAATCTGTTCACCAGATGCTCACACAATAATGGTTACCGGCATACAGGAAATTAAAAAGTGGTGTCCCGATTAGGTGAATGGTTATTTGATTTATTTTTACGGGTTGATTTTCAAGAGTCGCTTAATGTCCGGGCAGGTTGCATGGAGTAGATAAAGGATAGCCTGAGTCAACAAACTCCTAATTTGAAAAGTTGCCTGGCTTACTGATGCGAAAAAATCTAAATAAACACATCAATCATGCTACCGTTAAACTTGAGAAGACTTTAAGTCACTGTCCTAAATTTCTATATTTTCTGGCTACTAAATGAACTGTAGGGACACTACTCGCTCCGAATTGGCTACCAGCAAGAATGCGCGAACTGAGTCCATTTTCCCATATCGATCGAATGAAGTTGTTTTACACAAGACATTTCCACTAGAAATATAACTGCAAAAACGTTGCCCGTGTAAACGAAGTTCTGACGTAAACTGGCCTCATTCAAACAAGGTATGTTGCGTTCTATTGAAAAATCTGTTCACCAGATGCTCACACAATAATGGTTACCGGCATACAGGAAATTAAAAAGTGGTGTCCCGATTAGGTGAATGGTTATTTGATTTATTTTTACGGGTTGATTTTCAAGAGTCGCTTAATGTCCGGGCAGGTTGCATGGAGTAGATAAAGGATAGCCTGAGTCAACAAACTCCTAATTTGAAAAGTTGCCTGGCTTACTGATGCGAAAAAATCTAAATAAACACATCAATCATGCTACCGTTAAACTTGAGAAGACTTTAAGTCACTGTCCTAAATTTCTATATTTTCTGGCTACTAAATGAACTGTAGGGACACTACTCGCTCCGAATTGGCTACCAGCAAGAATGCGCGAACTGAGTCCATTTTCCCATATCGATCGAATGAAATTGTTTTACACAACTCGGCTCGTCCCTTTACAGGCATCAACAGGTGAGAATCTTCACGATTTGCAAAGTGACATTGTGAGTTCTGGATCTCCGTGTAATTAGGGACAGCGGGTGCTCTTCCCGTATGACGGGCACAACTGCTGCGTTTTCGTCCGTTTTGTCCTATCAATGAAGCCTAGAACCACTTTACAACTGTTTTATCCTAAATGGAAATCAGCAATCACGAGACTCAGACAGTTTCGAAATTGTTACTATCTGACCAGTACATGAGCACTCAACTCTTCGGCCACGATTGGCTGAATGGCATTGTGATCAGTTCTCACTTTTTTCGCCTGAGTTCTATCCTTTAGCCTTGTTGTCATGGCTTTAATCCGAGTCTCCAAAGTCAGCCGCCGGTTTGGACGCTTCCGGACACCGCGAGCTCCGAAGTGCAGTACGAAACGTGAAACGTTTCCATGGAAGTGTCCATCTGTAATTCAGTCATCACTCAAAAAGGATTTACTATGGCGATCATCCCCATTATCAGGCACCCCTCCAATTGCTTATGTCGGACGACATGGTTCGCGCGCAACATCGGCCCGGGATATTTACAGGAAGCCGTTTCACCAAAACCCCGAAAATGTTTTACCACTCAACATTTACTGGAACTCCTCTCCAGAAGTACAGTGTAGTACAGTACAGCGTAGCTCACCGTGTGCTGGTCAGCGGGTCACAGTAAAACACTAGTGTCGTGAATAGTCGACCAAGCTCTATCATCACATGCGCGATTCTAGCTTTGATTATTATCGTAACAAGGATGTAAAATATTCCACCTTTTCCTGCGGTGTCACCACCAGATGACCAAGCACTGTAAATAAATAAACCGATTTTCAATTTCTCCTCCTAACAGTCTTAATAAACAGTTGCTTTAACATTACACTCACCTCCATTTCGGATGCAACTATTCCACATAAACAGTAAACTGATTTTTTGGTATAGTTAGATAGAAAGCCATATCCATGAGCGCGTCGGTTGTCCGATTGTCGCGGACTTGCTTCCTGACACAAGACGGAAGCACCCAAATAATCATGTGAAAGTGTCATAACTCTATTACTGACCTCTCCCTGTAAGTGTTTGTTCTCCGAAAACCCGCCTGATGTGAGGAACGGTCTATATTTGACTATCAACAACAAGATTTATCGCCACGGTAGGGTAAAAACTCTATTCAGAAGCCGTCCTTCACAGGAAAACTTGTTAGAGTCTGTTCTTTGGATCAAACTTTAAACAATTAGCTTCATCATCTACCGCCCGTAATCGCCCATCTCACTTACCAGTGTGACGGTGGATACTACTGATGAAGCATGTGAGTAGTACGTCTTCTCGTAAATCCGCTTTGCGTTTCTTGAAAAATGAGGTCTGTTACGGACTTGGCGGAGTCTCTTTTTAGCATTTGTCTGCAGTTGAGTAACAGTCAATAAACATCCAGAAAAGTTCGGGAAGACGCGTTCAAGGAGAAGGTGGATATTCAGTTTTGTAAACGAGATGCATATGAGAGTTTTGCTCCCCTGCTCAATAGTCTGTAACTGTTCAGTTGGCGTTCTCAGCTAGACAACCCCGCAGCGAAGGACTTCTTCCTTTCGTAAGTAGCCTATTGGTCCTTCCATCTCTCAAAGTATAATTCCTAACTTTCAGCTGGACGCAGATATAAACACCGGGAGGCTGTTGTCTGCTCCTTTGATGTACTATTCAGAAAGTGATGCTGCTATGTAGAATTGTACGAAAACGTGACTTTTGCCCGACAGCATAAGCCGTAACAACCTCAAATGCATGATCAATGTGGTCTATTACACTGTTTAGTGGCTCCCTCTACTTTGACGGTGACCTTATCGCACCGTGCGCTATCACTGTTGACAAAATCTTCGTCAGGATAGTCGAAAAGCAAATGGACACAGTTAATTCCACACTGAAATCAGACTGATTTAGTGGAACAGGTGGTGCCAACAATTCGAGAAGGTTTGCATTGTTGACTTCCACCCCTCAATCTATTTTTCAATTAGTTTCACGTGCGTGCGTTTAGATGTCAACTGCACGTATAGACTTTATGCTCTTATTCGAGTAGCGAGCTTGTAGGTATACAACTTCAGTCTTCCAGTTGATGAAATCATCTCACATTTGACTGCTTATACCGGTCCGTTGTTCAGTACAACAACGAAGAACCACTAGTGCTTTGTCAACGAGCCTCGATCTTTTAAGATAAACCACTTTCGAATAATGTTACTCTTAGCTCTTCAAACGATAACTCAGGATTTTCCGTTTTCCAGATTGTACCATCACGCGCTTTTGCTATATATGTTCACACTAGTTGTTCCTCTTATCCTAAATACTTCCTAGCATCTCTTAAACGCAAAAGTTTTCGAAATTTATTCACTAGTTTCTTTGATTTTTACCTTCATTATCTATGGAACTTTGAGACATCTTCACCCAATGTGTTGAAAAAAACAAGAAAACACAATTCACCAGATGTTAACATTCCGTTTATTTCCGTCAGTCATGGATGCAAAACATGCGGCTTCTGTGGAACAGGCATACAAAAAAGGAAACATTGTGAGGAGTGAATACATAGTGTTCATAAAGGGTGGAGTTGGCAAATTCTCCTAGTGGATAGACACGGGTCCCGATTCAACATTTTTCAGACTGTCCAAAACTTCCTGATGAGCTGGAAAGATACCATACCAAACATATTACTCAAGGTTGCTACATAACGTCGAGTGACGTTCCTATTCTACGATTTCAGTCGACTGGTACCAATTTTTGTGACTGCCATTTAATACTACCAGTACGGTAAACCTTATTCCTGAAATTATTCTTTAAGCTACTTACCTGCCCATCAAAATTCACGTCTGAATTTATGGGTCTTCTCATTTTGGTTTACTCCAAACCTGCCTTTTTGGATGTCCATCTAAAGTTATTTCAACCCAACTGCAACAACACATGTGACCCAGGCGCCCTACTACGTTGTTTTTTGAAATCTCCAGTCTAATTGCAAGGATTGTCCCGTTACGCATCGATTATTCTCGAGTAGCAACACAGATTTCTGTGATATATTACTAAAGCCTGCCATGTAGTTTTTTGGTCAAACACAGTTGGTGATTGAGTGAAAACCAGCGGTGCACTATGGCAGAAGTAGATACCTCATCGGTCAGTGTCGTGCGGAACGTGTCAGCTCTCACTGATTCACCCATATCTTTGTAGTGGGTTGAAAACGAAAGCTGTTCTCTTGTCCCGCATTCGGTTACACTGACCTGGTCCGGACGAACATCTGGCTAACAGAAATTCTATGGTTCACCACTATGCACGGTCGTTAGTGTTAAATTCAGGAAATATGCTGCCATGAATCATTCACGTACATGAAATGGTTCCCCAAAGAGTAATAGCCCAAACGGTTTGCTTGCTTTTGCGTCCCACCTGGTAAAACAAGCATTCTCAGATGGTTTTACGCTGCTACTGTATAGGTTAGGACTTGAGGTCACTGAAAAGCACCTTTTATAAAAAATGGACACCAGAACGTGATTACGTCAGAACTTGGACCAACACCAATCACCAGTAGGCAAGAGAAATTGCTCGTACTATCCTTTATGCGGGTTGTCCATTTCAAGACTCCAACCAAAAGATCATGTATCAGATTAGCGGTAATATTAATAACTCATGAAAATTTTTTTATTACCACTCATAAGCTTGAGGTAGCATCTGGCATGGTTTCGCATTTTTGGGGTTCGAATTCTCATCGACCGCTGGTCCCTCTTTCACAATCAATTTGCATGCGGCTATTGAAACACTCACTTAGCAAATGAAGTCGTTTTTCAATGACAAACTCATTGAATCTCCGCGAAATTCTTTAACGACAATATTTAGCTAAGTTCACAATGTCTTTTTTGTCTTCATCGTTTCCCTTTATAAACGACTGTTATGAAACAACCTACCACCAATTAGTATACACTTAAGGCGAGCTGTGAGTTTTTGTAAAAGGTGAGAACACCTCAAGAAGCAGAAACGATAGTCCACTTTTCATCTACGCATGAAAAATACTGTACCTCTGATGCTTATTTAAAATCGCATCTAAACTTGGGGTTTTTTAGGGGGTTGTGTTTGTAGTAGTTTACAGCTCATCAACAAAATAGACTCGATGATTGATTGCTAACCGGTGACTAGAAGCACACGAATTTGATCGCATTTGGTTTACTGAATTTTACTTTAAGTTCACGCTTAGCTACGTAACTTTGGGGAATATAAAAGGTGACGTAAAAGTCAACCGCATGCTTCCTCTTGTCCCTTGAAAAAAATTAGGGTTCGTTATTGCCTGCAATTTCCTCCGAATATCTCCACTTTCCATGAAACTCCGCGCGATATCTTGCGCTGCGCACAGACCGGAAGTGCTTGGTAGTAGATCGTGCTTTTTGTCCGTTTTCTAATTTTTCTCACAAGCCAAGCATGCGAAACAGTCTGTATTTGTTACGGCTGAAAAATTCAATTTTTCTGATAAGAGCAGAACCATGTTTATAGGCCTCATTCAGTCAGAATATAGATGGTGATATATTTTACAGGCCTTATCACTAAGTCAACACAGGTTAGCCCATAAACCGGAATGCAAACACACTTTTGAACAAGATTTTTTCAGTCTCCAACAGCGAAGAATAGAGCTATTCAAACAAACAAAACTCGCGTGTGTGGGCATGCCTAAATATTAAAATGTTTTTATACTCAACTATGTCTACTTCATCTCAAGCTTTCCATTATGGTGACTACTCGATGGAATGTGGAATTCGAAAAAAATGTAGGAAACTGTTGATCTAATGAAGTGTTTCATTTTGATTTTTTCAATGACGAGTTGAACCAGCTTCGGACTACTGTAACTTGTGCTGCTAGTAAACTCATGTGAGACAAGTTTGTGCTAGCCCCTGGGCCATCTTCACCGTTGGCCAAACTGATGCGGCGGCAGTTCCAGCTTTTTCTAGCCTTCTATAGTCTCGTGGTTCTGACTTACTAGTGAACGTCCTTCAACACAGAGTACGTCTAACGAAAAAGAACATCTTTGTATTTTTTTGGACGCAGTATACTAGATATAAACTACCAGTGAGACGAAAATCATGTAAGATTATAAGCACCATTTCCCTTTGAAATTTCAACCAAAGATGAACCTTGGATGAGATGACACGGCATTTTTCAACATTCTCACTAAAATCAATGTTTAACCCTTTGAAATTACTCCAAGTCCAGCTAATCTGAAAGATGAAGAAATTAGGGGTAACAGGCGAGATTACATGGTAGAACACCCAAAGTCCTAAATACTTCCTGGTAACTCAAGATGCCTGCCCCACTATCAGATTCTGTTTCATGAACAAATCGCCATGTACTGGCAACAGCTTTCGTGTGCCCATGTTACGCTCGTGTCGAGCATCACAGTTTGGTCGTCTGACAAGAAGTCTTCAGGGCATAAGTCCCCATCTCTCTGACTGGTAATTTGAAGAAAACGGAATCAGTTACACTTCCGTCACATTAGTCATCCTATATCATGTACCCACGAATCAATGACGGCTGCTACGATCCAGACTACTATCTACCATTGGGATTCGAGGGTTGAACCCACACCTTTGCATCCACTGGAAATTTGTGTGACCTCCACAGCTGAGATGTTCCGCGAAAAATCCGGTCCCACCAACATGCACACCTTTGCATCCACTGGAAATTTGTGTGGCCTCCACAGCTGAGATGTCCCGCGAAAAATCCGGTCCCACCAACATGTCTGTCACTTTCTTGTTTCCGTGACCCATCTGACTGTGTATCTCCCATCCAACCCCCGATTCGCCTTAGTTTTCATTTTCTCTCACGAGTTTTATGTACCTTTGATTTTCACATAACTTTTTCACGTTATTTCTGGTGTTCTCTGAAATCCTGATGCAGTAGACAAGAGAAACTCACAGAAAACAAGATTTGTTCCGCACCCTTGTCCTTCTAAAAATTTGAAGCAACCCGATAGTTAAGTATATTCACCGAAACAGTGAGGGAGCGGAGTCCCCACTCCAAAATCAGATGTTTTTGGTATCAAACACGTTAGATGGGAATATTCTGGCAAAGCCAACTCAAGGTTGTAGCATTGATGTTTTGTCTGTTGGTAAAAGAGCATTTTCCATTTATATAAAAAATTAATAGCGCACGATCAACCTCGGGAACTGTATAGCGCAGAATATGTACGAAGAACTACATAGGTGAAAACGGTTGAAAATTGCTCGCAGCATAGCAAAACCTCCTAAAACGAACAGTCTTTGCCTTGACGACCTCCAGGTTTCTCCTAGACTTTACCTAGGTAGTCGACCAGGATCGGACTCGCTGACATCCTACTTCGCGAATAACCAACCTTCCTTCGGTTCACAGTAAGGCGTTTTCTGCCTCCAATGCCTACGTTACAGTAAGACTGCTGCAACCCCCTTCTAGTGCTTCGAAATCTCTCACCCCTTAAAAATTTGGAAAATACGACCTTGCCGGTTAATTATCTCGTAGCCCCTTCGCATTTTATATACAACTCATTAGACGAATTTATATGTGGAGTGGTTCTACGGAGGGTTAAATGGTTTTGTGTACGGTTTTCGTACAAATTTTACGGTATTTGCTAACAAATTCATTACGGTTAAATATTTGTTGTGAAAGTTTTCTCCTTCAGGAACACGAATGTTTCCCAACAAGGACCAGAAATAGCCATAAGATTCTTCAAATATTGCTCTAAACGTGGCTTTCGGGTGTAGTAAATTTTAGTGATTTCTTTATTTGGAAATTTTAGTTAGCTGAATGCTTTTGATATACACGTCAAATGGACTCGCGGTTTAATTTAAGGCGAAATTTACCCAGAGCAACTACTGGTGGGAAAAAGCTGAATTGTCACGCAGGCGGTGTATCCGTTAATGTCTTTTGTTCGCCCCGTTTTGTCACAATATTCAACCCATCACTCGAATTCACTTGTTGCTCCTGACAAATTGAGATAAAAACATCACCATCTCTGGTGTAAATTCAAATGACTCTCCTGTTCTCAGCGGTTTAACGCGCTGGAATTTGAGCTCTGCAGTACTTAGATTGTGCCAGGTGCAATGACTCCATTTGCGGTCTTTCTCCGCCGGACTCCGTCACTTTCCGCCGGATCATTTACCGCTTACAATACCGTGTTATTTTCTTGGTTTTTGCTCTTATAAAACACACCGCTTTCAGTTTTGCCTTACAAGAATGATAAGAAGTTGGTGTGTTCATTAAATAAAGTCTGGTCGATGGATGTTTCTTCTGCATTCAGTCTGCTTGCAGACGTTAGTGAAGGAACCAGGAGAACTGCCGCTACAGGGACCTGGCTAATCTGCAGGATGTTGGAACGTACGATGGGACTATGAAAAATACTGACTTGCCAAGGAATAAATATTATATTATATTATATTATATTATATTATATTATATTATATTATAGCGCAGCGATGGGTTGGTGGTTTATGTATATTATATATTATTATATTATGTTATATTGTATTATATTATATTATATTGGTGCCACCAAAACAACTGCGTGCCATCAGAATTTGGCATATTATTACTGCATAGTAAACTTAAAACCAAGTTCGAAGCAAGCAAGCTCCATCGCCAATAGACATTTTCGACTCGGTTATGCTCTTGCGTTATTTGCCCATTTTTAGGGTTGAACGATCTAAGTAATCAGCAGTGTGGGATTGAACAATGTGTTGTTGTCTTCAAGACGAATATTCCTACTACATGTGGAGCACTGGCATGATAGAACATTAAAAAAATGCATGTCCAAGAAATTTTGTCGACTGCAATTATCCCCAAATACGTGCGCATAAACGCTTGAAAGTACATATTTAAGCCACTATGTGCTGAGAGATTTTGGTGTCTTCCAGTCACTTCCCTTCAAACATGTCCAAGTCAGCTTTTTAAAAATTTGACGAAAATTGACAACACACCTGTATCTTTTCATTTTTTTTCAGTTTTATTGGTTCACGCATGCATGAACCTTTGTACGGTTGCTACGTCAGCATGTGCGGTAGAACTACGGTTTAGTGGATTACAAGCTGGCCAGAAAATAGGCCAGTATTTGATGACCTGAACAAGACTGAGAACAGAAACTGATTGCTCCCCTATAGGTGTGAGCGTGCAAAGCTTCCGTCTGTTCGGCCATTTGGAAATATTTTTAACGCCTAATAAGTATGTAGAACAACCGCTCTTACCAGTTGGCAGGAGATGCTTGTAGTATAGAATGATTATCTCTTTCCGTGTTTCCTGAACGCGCCTTGTGGTCGCGCTCGGGCCTGGAACAATCCCTAGCTTAGGATCTTGGTAGCTTTAAATGGTCAATACGACTGCAAATCAGACCTCTCGAATACTTGTTGTATTCCTGTTGTTGCCATGACCAAACCATACGTCCCCAAAAAACCGTGTAGCCTTTAATCCGAACCAGGTTTATTGTAGTGTATAGGCACAGCAAAATTGCCGTTTGCAACTTCCGTGACCCTAAAAGTGAAGTTGTGGCTGACGAGTTTCATTCAAAATTTCACGGGTATTTTAAGTATAAGAGGAGAACCATGCATCATAAATATTTCAGACAAAAATAATAAAGAAAGCAAACTCAAAAGCTTGTTCGTTGAGATGGCACCAAGAGTTGTCCCCGTAAGTTTCGTGGAGTTTACATGAGATAAAGGGCAACGGGCCGCAGGGCAACAATGTCATTGCCGTCACTCATAAAGGGGTCAAAAATTGCAAACAAACAACAGCAAGCGAATGCAAACAACAAACGCGGAGTTCTAACCGGCATCTAGAAAGAGTGATTGCGCGCCAAAAGGTCCCTTAATTTTACTTCATGGAAAGGGTTTTATGAGAGCGTTCTTATGAGGCGTTCTTCATGGTCGATTTTTGCGGTCATGACGGTCTTTTTGCACAGTGGGTGTTGTTTTACGTTCCATGCTCCAGATTATTAACACACCCTATGAAACAATTATGTTTTTGTTTGCATAACACCACTGAGCAGGATTTCATTTTGTGGTCTCGTTCCACTTAGAGAACTCCGTTTTTTACTAGATTTACCCATAAGATATAAGGAAACAAGTCAAAAACCCATTACGATTTGAATGGTTTATAAAGTAGAACGACCAGAGTCATCGCAGTGTACCGAGAAGGGTTTCATACTGAACTGAACCGCATCCTGCGTATCACGTCCAAAGCCTCAGAATACAGTGTATTAGGGCATTTTAGTTTCTGGTTTATGGGGTTCAATATCCTGGACTAGGATGCCAACCAAATTAAAGCTCTCAATTTAAAGGATTTTTTATGACAAGAGAAGACACGCGCTTTCACATCGCTAGTAGGAACGGTGAGGCGACACATAGGTTGCACGCTTCAAGATGGTCGCAGTACGTGGCCCCCTATTTTCGTGACATTTGGATCGGTCTCTGCAGTGGACGCAGCCGGAAATATACCGAAGGCTGCCTGTTAGTAAATATCACGATGCAAACACAGAACAGTTCTGTCCCGATGCAAATTTTCAGTAGTTTTCACAAGCAGTAAATAATTCTGTCCAACAGGATTCCCAATTTCTTGCTGAAAGCTAACTACTTGTTCTGTAATTTTCAAAGAAGCGGTCTGCTTGGAAACCAGGTTTCTGTAGTTATCCATAGCTGTTTCGGTTCGTCAGCATCTGACACGGGTGTCATGAAAGTACTTTCTGCTTGTGAGCTGCAAATATGTATTTAAAATAAGGCAAGGTAATTGCGTAGTTGAGTATCTGCGGGTAGAAACAAAATGCGGTTATCTTTTTTTACAAATAGAAGATTCGCTTCAGATCGTCTTGACAAACTTAAAGAAATAGGGGTGGAACCAACTGGAGATGAGTACGTCTCGGAAGAAGATGAAAGACCATGCTGTCCTGAAAAAAGGCCGTGTGCTGAAAACTTCCCAGGTGTACACCGGACTTGGGAGAGGTTTGGCTTCATTTTGTTCCAGCGGTTACTGAAGTACATTTAGAAACTCTGAAAGCAAAGGAAAATTCCAAATAATCGTAAAGTAGACAGCCACAAAAATTGCACACTTCTTTTTCATCAGTTAGCTCAAAATACTGCGTATTCTACTCAGCTTTTGTAAGAAAGATTAAACATTACAACATGACTGATTGAACGGCGAAGCCAACGCATTGCTTGTGTAATGCTGACTAATTACGGTCATTGGCTCTCACTCAGGGGAAAAAACAATGCTTATGTTTGTGGCTAGGAAGAACTGGATATGCTATTCTAATACGCAATATAATCTGTCGATGGTAAATATTTCAAAATCCTCAAACAGGTTGTTCAACTACTCTAAGTTCTCTAGCAGTTCTCTCTATCCTTCTCGGTTTTTCCTCAGTGAAAATTCAGGAATTTCCGACTATGCGGGAATTTGATTCAACTTTCCGATAAAAGCTACCACTTGACATTCACTGATGTTATGAAGGCATATAATATTTTGTAGAGCAAAGGATCTGCGTTTTTAAGGTAATCGTGACAGTCGCAGTGAGACCACTGCTCGTTCAAATTCAAAGACTGTGTCTTTTTTTACGTTGATAAGGGATCTCCAAGCGCGGTTTCCGACTGATTGCACGTGAGATTCTGCCTGAATGTCAACATTAGTTAGCAATCTGACAAAGCTTCCTTGAACTATCTCATTCGGTGTTAAATTTCCTTTCGTGAGGGTCAGGTGAACTGTGCCGGTTCATGGGAGCTTATTTGACCAAGTCTCCCTATGTGATAACCAAGTATGAGTGTACAATTCGTATAGCCGAAGGAAAAAACCTACACATGCAAACCAAGCATATACATATATTGAGAAGGATACGAGATGTCCAAATCGTGCACATCTACAATGAGGACGGCAACACCCCTAACTGTAATTTCACTAATAGACTACTTTCACTTGACCCGTACTAGCATCATGAGGTTGCAAGGGATTTTTTTTAGACTCACTGGCGTCAGCCACTCATACTGTGGTCGGTCTGTTAGGTCATGCCAAGTCAAGGCCCATACAGCTAAAACTCGCACGTTCGAAAACAGGGGTTACTTTGCCGAGCGCTGTTAAGTTGTCGCCTGTTTTACTTGGAACTGCAGAGTATTACTGGCATTCTGACCGCTCTGGAGGTCACGTGGCACTTTCCAAACCAGCTGTTTGACACTTATTCGGAGGTTGAATGTGTCAACAGCCTTGAGCTGAAACAATTTTCCTGACCATAACCAACAGATTTCAATTCAGTTCTCTCCATCACCACAACACACCAGAGAGAATGTGGGAGGGTCATGAGGTGTGTAGTTTCCTAACCCAAGATGGACGAAAACGTAGCCAAGAAACTGGTACGTATCATAAATAAGTGCCGTTTTTGCTTGCCAGGGCAAAAAATGACTAGGCCGATCTGGGGACAATTGAATGACTTTGTTGTGAGCTGCAAAACGCGAACGGTAGGCGGTTAACGGTTGCAACAGCAGTGACTGCCCAACACTAGAAAATTCTAGTTTCACATTCGGTTTTCTAAGTGGAAAGCTAAATCAAGCTTTAGTGTGTAATTACCACTAGGGGTTCCAGTGACGATATTTTGGAAATGCCACGATATTTATTTCCGGAAACGATTTACATCGTCCGGAATGATGCAACGCACACCATCCTTAAAGTGACCTCAAATAACCTGCCTCAATTTAAACCGTCATCTTTATCTGGCCATAAGCGTCCTTATTTAGGGTGAGGTCCGGGCTGGGAGGCGATCGATTCGCAGCCCGTATTCGCTGAATAGAAATCATATTTTCGAGGAAATTGACCTACTCTATTGTGTATTATTGTCGTGGTGCAATAGGATCTCTTCTAGTAAGATTTTTTTTCAACGTGATGATACGGAGGACCAGAGTACTTCCTAATATTTAGTAGCATCATTCAACCCTGGAAGACTTGTATCTTCCAACCGAACCAAGTTGCCGGATTTTCTCTCACCTTTGTCCACTTTCTCAAAGATACCGTCACTCTTCTGCATTTCTAATAGTACTCAAAGTGACAAAGTCGCCCACATTCACTTCAGCCCTTTCGGTACCTCACTATCTTTCTATTCATGGAAACATGAGTTTTGAGATACCTCCAGGTCGCCGAAGCTCTGACAGGAGCAGTCGAGATGCCGAAGTTTGTTTCGAAGTAACAGTGACTTCGCCCTTAAACCACTGATCTGCCTCCGGCTTATCCATTTACCTCCGATATCATAGAAGTCTACGTATTTCGGTCACCACTAATTGTCACACCGATTTCTCTCAAGATTGATGGCTTACATTATGTTCCACAAGGAAACCCACCTAGCAACTTAGTGGTATTGGTTCAACAATCCTAAGTGAGCAGTGGTTGCGATAAAAGCACAGTGGCTGAACAAAATGCAGACGCTTCCTACTCGATTGTCTGCTTAAAAACAATGTGCACGGTGTCCTCACCTTCGACCGTTCTTTCTTGACACCATCTGCTCAAGTTGACCTCCGATATTATTGTGATTGTACTGAACGTTCGTTCGTCCATTGCAAATTCAGGTTCTTGCTTAGTTCCGGTAACATCACGTCTTATTCGCGTTTCATCCGGATTAACTTCCGTACAACTATTTCTCTGTCTTTGAACCCAAAACCTCTGGTCCCTCCGTCGCCACGGCAACCAACCTTGATGTGGTCACATCAAATTTTCTACTTCTCTTGGGTCTACTTGTTCCGGTTCATGAACCGATAGGGAACAGAGTTCATTGGGGTCAAAACATCCAAATCTTCCTATTTGGATCACCTCGAACTTGGCAGTTTTCGATTGTTCCAGGTCATGTCTTTCACTTCGCATAATCATTCTACAGCCATTGGTTTTTGGAAAAACACTCCGTTTAGTGTTGCCAGATGCAATATTCTATGGAGCTTTCACCCAACTAGACTGGGCCCATAGACTCCGCATGACATTCCCTCATTAGTTTACTTATGATTTCTGTAGTGTTTTCGGAACTTGTAGAACACAAATTGCTTCATGGAACGGTTATTCTTTCTCAACGTATTGCTCAGTCTTCATAGACAGAGGGAGGAAAATTACACCAAGGGCCCAACGAAGAATACTGATTTGATCAACAAGGGAGCGCGAACCTTTTAAAAGTTTGTACAAAAAAGTAGCAACAATTTTCGGACAAGAAAACCAATTTTTACGGCATCCCTAAACATTCCCAGCCTGGTTTCTGTTTTAAAACTGGACCCACTTTCGACAACTCAAAGGTGGTCTTGCTTGTTTCGCCCTGTGATTAGAACCACGTGATTTTGTTCCCCCATAATTTTTTTTCATAGAACACATTGCAGCATACTAGACACAGTTGTTACTCTGGTCTGGGAAGAGATAAGCTCATGGTTGGGTAGGTGCTAAGTGCTTTTTTGTGCAAGTACATCTCATTCCACGCAAGTCTTGCTCTGCTAAGTACTCCGCCTTCTCATTAGGTCGGCTGACTGTCTGAAGAGCACTGCTAATGGCCTCGTTCCAGTCAATCACATTGCTTAACGAGGTGCGGTTTTGTCCCGTTTTTTTCTCCATGCAGTATGCTCATTATCTTACGGCCGTTTATTCGCTTCAACATATTTAGTATGAAACAAATGTCCTGTCACTGCTAGACTATTCATTTTCGGCTGTCTTTATCTCCTTTGAAAGCCGCATAAGTCATGACCTGTTTGAATGAGTTGTGGTGGTTTTTGTTTTTGATGCTGTTTATCGGTTTTGTATGCATGATCATCCAGTTTATTCCCCTTAACGAAGCACGGGTGTTCACCGACACTACGCGCTTCCTTATATATATATATACATATATATATATATATCACCTTTTCCAGCTTGTCCGTCATGTTTCTCAAAGTCAGACATTGGTATTGTTGAACAAATATCATATGAGGATCAAGTATCACCTCCAGGTTTGAGATTAATACCTTACCTTTTTGAAAAGTGTTTTTTTTTCACGTGGCATTACCTGCACGTTTCAGGAAAGCTCTTGTCCTACTTAAGGTTCATTATTTAGACCTGGTCCACGCAGTATGATACAAAATTTGTGCCGTGCGTTTGAGTGAAGGACACTTGTACAAATGAGAGTCACGTGGCATTCGCTTGGATTTCTCCCTCTAAGTTCTAGATGGATGGGCAACAGATGTTTATTACGATGTATACATATATATATATATATATGTATGTATATAGATCTGGATAGGAAAACCTCCCTCCCAGGAATGTCTTACGGCCAATCTGATGGTGCTTTCAAGCTCTCACACACAAAAGTACAAATGTTCCGCGCGAAGTTCGTTACTTCACTAATCCTAGGAATACCAATACCCAAGGTCAGAAGGTCTGACACCGCTTTATCATTCCTCAGTTATGCGTTGAGCAAAAACTGACACCGTCACACAGACCAGGCTCAGAGGAAAACCTTTTTATTAGTCAAAACAGCAATAACGATACAATCAATTATCCAGTAGTCCTTTGGGTCTTAGACCTACCAAACGCTATTCAAGGGAATTCAACTCACTTCTTACCAACAGAAAAGGAGTCACGTGCAATGTATAGAGTGCCTAGTAAAGCACAGAGAACAAGTTCGGACAAAGGTGTAATAATGCCACGCGTGTTCGAGTGTTCACAAATTATATGTCGCTGAAAGCCGGCATGATACATAAGCCGCGGAGAAGCAATAAATCAGGGCGGTGCCGAGAAACTGGCGTTATATTTGATCCGCCTAAAACACACAATACTGCCATGCAATTGTTGGCAACACCCTTTTGTTGATGTCAGGGGAATGCTGAAGGCCACAGTGCAGCTCTTTCGGCGAATTCTGTAGTATAGAACAAAGCTCAGTTTCTATCAATGTCTTTGACGAATAAGAGGGTTTCTGGTATGTAAAATCTCGTTTCGAAAGACAGGCCCTGGGTTGATAGAACGCCTTGATGAAAGCAGACTAGAGGAGGTTAAGGAACCAGAAAGCAACTAGAAGTGAGTAAATTGCCTAATTGTGATGTTAGCAATACACTGAGATGTTGTCAGCCTGCGTCCACTAAACAGCTGTAGATCACGTGGCTGTTGAGTTTTTCGCCGAGCTTGGCAGTTTGGTGGCAAATGGTCCGTCACCAATCGCGGAAACATTACCAGTACACCGACGGTTAATTTCAAGGCTCTGTGAGCAAACTAGCAGCCTCAAGGAAATTTAATTTTTGCAGTTTGAATTTGGCGAACCGAAGAATCATTAGTATGCGTGGAATTAGAAAAAACGCCCCCAATTTAGGTGCCATTCTTTAGACTTCAAAACGCATTAACACAGGTGCGTAAAATGGATTCAAGTAGTTTGAGCAATTCTGTGAATCTGATAAACAGACACTACTGCAAAGTGTGACATCAAACACTAGGCGTTAGTAGTTATTTCGTTTTATTCTTTAAAGCAGACCATTTCAACCCCTTCCAGTCGGTCAGGTATAGCATTCAGAATGTACCGTACTTCCAGATGCATACCACGTAATGTCATTTACGGTGGTCCACATGCAACTGCTTCAAAACTCTCCCAAATTCTTTCTTTCCTGACCGTTGTACTAGTGTCATCGTGACTTTGGTATCAACGTCCACCTCATTATAACATGGTAAACTCTTCTCAAAGACGCTGCTGAAATCATGAAACAAGTACGTAACTGCAAGGCACTCAGAGTGCAGTGGAGAATCAGTGTCGACTCTGATGTCGCCAACAGCCTTTGTTTAAGTTTTTATACCCCATATGTGACAAGTTCTTTCAGTTTCTATGCTCTTTCGCCGACGCAGCTATGGAGGGATTGAGCAACTCTCTGGTGGCATTCCGTTGCTTTAGTACACTTTTCTTCAAAGTCATCTATTTGATTGCTCTTCAGTGAGAAAATCGCCGTCGTTTATGTGAATCGAATGCTTGATTCAACCATAGGCCACTAGCCAATCAAATGATTGCCACTGCTCATTTGCCACTGAGGATATGAATAATACATTGGTTGTTGGTTAGAAGAACTTATGGTGTAGAATGATCAGTCTAGGATTTGCTGCTTCAGTCATGCGACCTTCAAATAAAAGACGGACTTCATCAGCTCACCTGTGAAACTGACCTTTCCATCACCATCTGTGTCCGCCTCTCTCATCATGTCCATAATGTCCTCACGACTCAGCGTCTCTCCCAAGCTTGTCATTGTCTTTTCCAACTCTGTCGCGTCGATAAATCCATCCCCATCACAATCAAACTCCTAGAAAAGAAGCGGGAAGGTTATTTACATGCATTAATTTAACTGCTGTAAACACATCAATAAAAATACGACTTTTCAGCTTATTCGCCAAAAGACTCCATCATCCGTACTCGCTCAGGAGTGTGGAGTAATCGGTCTTGCAAATCCTTGAGTCGACAGTAGGTTTTGCACTTTATCGGACCTGCGTGTTCCAGGTCAGTACGACTCCGTCAGGCCAGGTTTTACCATTTAAGTCATGCACCTTTAAGTTTGCACCTCTTGGAATCCAACTGCGTCTTTAGTTTCCACTTGTTATTGTGGCATTTTTTGCATATCTGCGTAGTCCTTGGGGTCATGATAGTTTGGAAAAAGAGAAGGCCATCCAGTTTAAGCCTCAATGGGTTAGTCGCTGAGTAAACCTGTCGCTTGTAGAGAGAACCTGACTGGTCTTGTTTGGAAACAGAATGGTCTGATTTGGACAGAGAGGCTGTATTCAAAAGTGCCATTAAACCACAGTGTATGCATCTTAAAAGAGGACAATAATACGGTAAAATAAGGGATAACTAATTTGAAATGAAATGGCATTCCACCAGGTAGCAGTTGGTCGGTTCACCGAAGTTGGCCATTGGATTTCATTGCCAAAGCAATCTACGAGACCCTGCACTTGAAATATGGTTAAAAAACCTCCTGATGGAGATCGCCCACATTGTCAACGAGCAACAGGTTGAAAGTCAGGACAACCTGATTCAAAAAACCTTACTAAAAGCAAACTTTCGTTGCACCATATCAACTGCCGTTTGGATTCGAACTTGTGCAACACTCCATTGTAAACTTTTCTAATTTCGCAAGCACCTGGTGCAAGAAAACATCCACCATCGTGTTTCTATTGAACGGATTGTGCCAACACGGACAGAAGTAGTCGCGGCAAATTATAGCGTGCTGCTTGTTGTCTAGCAGTGCTCAAATTTGTTGGGCGTGGTGTGATTGAACTGATTGGAATCACTAGACCACATAGCCTTCCGATGGAGTGGCATCAGTTGCCGGATATTCTCACAATGCCTTCGATTCAGCATACTTCATGCTGAAAGTTCACCTGATCCTCTTCAGTTCACAGTAGACGTAGGTGTTGACGTGTAAACCAGCAGTAAAAAACAACCGTTTTCGCCTCGTTAGCTGACCATGCGCGTTAAGCGTCAAACGGCTGTGCAGAGAAGTCCCGTAAAATCTACCCCATTGACTGATCCCAAAATGTGTCTTCCATTGTGAAACCAAAAAAGCAGGAGACGTGGCAATCCGCGAAACAGGAAAGCAAGGGAAACTGTGCATTCGAAACTCTTTTGATAGATGTACACTGTTCAGGATTTTGCGACTTGTCCTGGCTTTTATGACCTTATCCAGGGAGGGGACATCTCCGCCGCCACAGAGTCAACACAACGAGGATGTAACACACATTTTTTTAAAAAAAATAACCAAAATCGGAATTGAACACGCTGCTTCAGCACCATTACATCAAAGGCACAGCTAACGAACGCACGCGCTGGCGAATAGCCAACTCTTATTGAATGAAATTGACTACCTTTAGTATGTAGTTAAGCTTGTATACCCATGCTATCCTATTCTATATGATACCTTGCAGAAGAAATCCCAAACGACGTCAACGCAGCTGCAGGGCATGACAAACAGCTGTTTAAGAACTATTATCCCTTTTTAAAAACATTATCTTGTAATTTGCCCTTTTTTAATGCTTGGGTGGAGGAAAATTTTCTATCTTCTAATAATCCAGATGACAACATCTGATGATTAGTAGACAGGCTCACCACGTTTTTAGTGTGTGTAAATCATTAATTAGCAAGTTCTGAATATCTGGAGATTTCAGTTCGGATGGTCCGAACACTTTCACCCCACACTGGCAAAAATGTTATAATTTCATTGCCGTGAATCAGAATGCATTTGAAAAAGGCACGCGAAGGCAGCCTTTTTGGATGACTTTCTGAAACCCGCTGGAACGAAGTCCTCAAAAGAGGGAGGTATTGCTTAAATGCTTGGCGGACAAAAATCACACATGTGACTTGATCCTCGGTGGCAAGCATCTTCACTGAATGTTGAAATCTACCCAAGGAAGTGTCATCGATGATGAACACGACTTCCGTTTCGGAAAAAAGAGTGAACATTATATGCTATCTCTGCAGTCAATCACCACACAGTGTTTTGTTCGTCACCGTCCTTGCTGTACAAATTAATGCCATATTAAAATCGTCCACTAGCACAGTCTCTATTCTCATTCACTGGTTCTGCGCAAAATATTTGTCGTGAATGTGGAGTTGTACTGGATGTACTCGAAGAGACTTGAGTGACAGCCGCGATATGTATCTCCTCTTTGAGGGTCTTCCGTTATCATCTTGCTGTAGGTTTTTGCGCGCAGAACTATGTTTCACCCACTTGTTGGACCCGAGCAGTCCTGTCTGGCCTCTTGTTACTTGACTGGACTTTGACAGAAAGTAGCTACAACCGTCTCCAAGCTTGGTGCATATTACCTCGCCTTTCAATGACTACAGTAAACGGAGATCAGCTGTTCAAAATTCCCGGGCAGTGTTGTCTCCTCGTTGATATTTCATGAACAAATAATACATTCTGTAACATTTAAACTCTGTCAATTTTGCGCATTCAGTTCTGTTGTTGTCGTTCTATGTAATTCCTTTGTTGGAACATGCAAAATGAAAGCCCAGGGATCATACTAGTTTAAACATTTCATTCCCGTCACAGTGATTTGTGCCGATTTCCTCAACAGAGTTTGACTTCAGATAGCAATGCGCCGCGCTGAAGCAGGATTACCCCAAATTCGTCAACTCAGTTTGATATTTGTGGTTGTCATATCGTTCTTTATAAATTAAGACCAATACGACCAAAATCGCTGGCTCAAGCAGAATAGTCCATGTGGGCGAGAAGACACTGTGGCCTTACGGTCATGCTGGACCTGCCGTGTCACCTATCGATTTCCGTAATATGGTGGGTGCATGTAAACACCACGGTAAGGCAGTATCTCCAATTGCCGTGCAACTTCACAGAAAGCTAACGACTGGTGACTTTAAAAATTGTGAGAAAGCCATGATCCCGTTTCCGAACCACTGGCCGAAAAATAACTGATCCTATCCAACTCGGATAGTGGAATTATCTGAACCGCCAAGAAAATCGCACAACAAAAAAACACCTGACTTACTGCAAACACTCGACGACAAAGTTCTTCATTTATATGTCTTGAGGTCAGTATATCCGGCGGCTGAAAGTGATGTTCGGTCATTGCGCGAAGAAATTCGCCGAAATCCAGAGCTCCGTCACCTGTTGGAAGAAGAGGGGAGTGAAGATAATTACCACCAAATGACCAAATATGGATGACTTGTTAAACAACTATCTTTATGATAGGAGAGAAAGTCATTTATCCATTTGGAACGAATTCCCGGTGAACCATTGTCGTAAAATTTAGATTTTTTGAAGATTTTTTCTATCCAAGGACACGAAGCATGGGAACTCCAGAATAAGCTGAGGTTCAAACGCCCACGTTGATGATCATGTGAATCCGACTCTCATCACCTTTGGCTAATAACCGAAAGTAGTGAAACGCTGATTGTTGGACTTTTGTCGTCATTGTTAATGGCTGAGATAAACTGAACAAAACAAACAGAACAATTATGGATCGTCTCTCCTTGAATGAGTCATATCGTCGCACACTAACTAAGGTGGTGTGGGAGTCCATTCGCACTAAACTCACTTTCGCATGAACCATTCATAATCAAACCAGAAGCGTCTCAGTCTAGGCTACATCTGCAAGTTTGTCCATCTTAAAAAGGCAACCAGCCAAGAAAATCTGGAGAACGAATTAAAACCTGTAAAAAATATTATCAGACCTCATCAAGATCACCCGCAACTGGGTGGAATGTCATGTTCCGGTGTGCCTAGAGTTAGACTTGGCGAATATCAGGTGTTTGGGTCCCTCAGGACATACAATCTTGTCATAAGTTACAACTTTTCTGTTGGCTATTCATCTTTTGTCGATTGTACGAATAAAAAACAGTTTAAGTAGTTTAATTCGTTCGGGAATTAATATTTTAACCCCAATATGTCGCACTTGAACGCAAGGACAGTGTATTCTCCAAGATTTCTACATCAAACTAACCTTTCGATTCAAGTGGACCAGTTCAACTTAGCTGTTTAAGTGCCTGCAGAGAAGCGTTTTGAATGGTGCATAATTCGTGAAAAGGGACGAGACATCTTGAAGAGCATTTTGCCATCTGGCTACAGAAAACATGTGGGTATATAGTCCGTCAACGTCTTGAAGGGGGACTGGAATACTTGGAAAAATGTCCTAGAAATAAATTCATTTTATCCGATAAGCATACTTGTATGTAAAGTGTCAGTTCATCTCTTGAAACGGTAAGAGAGACTCCTTTATAGCCATTATTTATTTACTGATCTAAAAATGCACAACAAAAAACGTAGGCCAAGAATATATAGCCAAAAAGCCCTGCAAGATCGACCAATCCCTTCTCTAACGCATCTTACAAATTGGCTGATTTTGCGAGGCATTTCTTCCAAATTTACAAGTAAACTATAAACAACGCCAATGTTGATTCTTTTCTTCTATCCTTAATTTGTACGACGACATTCCCTGTTTTTTTATTTCGATTTTGCGCCTATACTACCTTTCTTGTTTTCGACCCGAACATAAACCGTTTTTTGACCCTGTCATCGGATGTGTTGTTTAAGTCAACACGTGGTTTCGCTATCTTGTAAACACGTGGCTTTGAGTCGGTGTGAACTCTGGGATCCGTTAGGAATTAGCAGTTCCTAAACCTGTGTATAAAAACCGGCGCAGCCTCACTGTTTGAGGTTTGTATAGTTTTATTATTTTACTATTGTATTTATAGTGCCGCATTTGTAGATAAACCTCCATTTGAACGATTTGGCTTTTAGGGTTTTGCGCGTAACTCAACGTGGTCCAGCAGATTGCTGGAAACAATCTATAACCAATAGAGAGGAAAACTGATTTGGCCATTAATGTGATGCTGTGGCCTTCCCCTACAAGATTCACAATCGTCTATGCCAGTCTGAAGCTAAAGAGTGCCTTTGGAGCGTGGACTTTTTGGGTAACTACCAGCAAAATATCTTCGGAGCTTTTCGTGGTCCGTTTTTCAATATCTCATAATTTTAGTTTCGATTTGACTTGGATCACAATGCTGATGACAACCGACAATGGTTCACCTAGTTTCACATTTAGATTTACCTGTCAGATAGCGCATACAACTAAATGTTTTATTTTCCAATGACTGGTCATGTTAGAATGGCGACCACTGATAGGAAAATCTGCGTTGTTTGCACACACGACGTTATTCTTCACAAAATCCGCGTCCGTCTGAGTTTGAAAGTGGCGCCAATTTTCTAATCATTAAAGATCTTAGGCATCTAAGCTAATGTCGCCCTTGTAGTAGCGCACGTAATTCACTACTGGAGCAAAGATGACTGACAGGGAAAGCCAGTCCAACCTTAACTCCAAGTCGCTGTTCAGTTTCACTTTTAAATTAAAACGTCGCTCGAGTAAAATAATTTGAACGTCCCTCCGGAAGCATAACTCATCATCGAAGAAATAGACATCTGTCGAGCTAACAAAACAAAAAGCACTTTCCTGGGTTGCGCAGTTCGACATAACGAAATCAGTCCATCTTCTCCTCTGTTAGATGTCCTCAGAGCTTTGAACAAAATACAAGGATTTGTTGGTAACTGAAAAAATTTTAAAAAATACTTTTCATTGGTAATAGACTGTTGAGCAGTTCCCCGAGCTTGGCAACTCATATGAGGTTGAGCCCTTCACCGAAACCTCTTACCTGCTAGGTGCATTACCAGTCCATCTTGGAGGATTTATCGACAAAAATGTTTGATTTTGGGCAACTTTGCCATCGAGAAACTTTAATGTGGAATAAATTACAGCTTGACAACTTAGAAAGTAAGCACCAGGTATTTAGGCAGAAGTATGAGTCGTATGCTCACTGTTAAAGCATATAATTAAGGTCCAACATGTCAATAGTATTTGACACCAGAAGTAATAACCATTCGATTTCAAAGTCAATAGATTCGTTTACGACACTAAATGAAACCGGCAACGAAAGCTACCTCGGTGCCCTCAGCCATACTGTACTTTCTGTTCTCTCGTAAATCACTCTTATGTCTGTTGATCTGTGCTTCATTGCCACATGACAAGGGAGGTTTTATTTCATTAAGAAAACGCAGTTAGGTGTAGTTCGTGCAAAGAATGACTTGTCTTCATTCTGGAGAACGTGGACCGAAAATGCCGACATCATTTGTCAAAACATTCACTTGCAAGGAATCACCACCATAGTCTAAGACTATTTTTAGCTGTCTGTTTCCAGGGACAACAGACAAGCTGTTTCAGGTTCCGAAAACAGTTTTAATTGGACCAAATCAGCTGCATTACTTCTACGTTATGATCAAACGAATGAGGATAAACTGACTTACGATAAACTGGTCAAGAGTAACTGATCATCTTTGATTGCACACGGGTATAACCTGTACAAGAATGGCCTTGGACAGTCGACTCGCAAAATCCTGTCTTTTTTCTCAGTCTAAACGCTCTACCCAACTCTCAGTCACTAAGTTGCACTGTCACACACCACGTCAACTCCTACCTTCTTTTTAGGTTTCACTGGACCCAGCTGCCTTTGTGAGTGCAGTCCGACTGGTTTCTGAATTTCGAAGCCTCACGCCAACATCGTTCTATTCTGCTTCTCCTGCATAAACCATTGAGTATTTCACGCTAAAGCATTTCAAAAACCGTGGCACCCCTCGCGGGTTGCCCTTGATGATTTGGTGCCCAATATAACTGGCTACTCTGCTACTCACTACGTTCACGCTTGAACCAATCTCGCAGTAAATCGAAGTGATTTTTTTAATAAAATATTTAATCGTTCCCTAATTTTGGCGACAACTCTTTTAAGTGAGTTTTGCACCAGAAGTATCTCCTTCCACTTCCTTGATCAATCTTCTTATCCTCTCCCTGATTATGAGAGCCTGCGAAGTAGCCATAATGCATATACTGGGTTGTATTATATTATATCATATATTGTTATATTATACAATACTATGTGATATTATATCGTACTATATTACATCATATTAAATATCATTTATTATATTTCATAACTACATATTATATCGTTATATTATACAGTAAGTTGTATATTATGATAATAGTATATTACTATCAGAGTAATATATTATATTATATATATTGTATATATTATTATAATATATATTAATATTGGTATATTGCATATGTCACATTATATCATATTAAATTCATAATACGTCGATGCCGAATGCCACCGAATTCCCCCAACTAACAATAGTTTGACCTGTAGTATGCTGTTTATCATTTTAAACGGCTAACTTGTTCTATTCCGAGGATTTAAACTTTCAAGCAGCCTGTCGTTCTAGAAAAAAAAACAGAAACCCCATTCCTGAGCATTTTTCAAATTCTCTTGCATTCGGTTTTTGCTTGAATAATTTGCACGACGAAGACCATTATGGTTTGGTTACAGCCTGCTTTTCTGTCCTCTTCTGAACACAACAAATTCTCGTAGCCCAGCCCATTAAATCTACCTTTTTCTGCTGAAATGACGTTGACTACCGGGTACGCATTATTTGATTGACACATCTATTTTCTTGTTTGGCATACGTCCAAATGAATAGCATTCAAAAATGCAAACATAATCGTTCAAGCAAGATCCGCTGATTGACTATTTATTTCAAACAGCAAGTCGTTCGCGCTGTATAACGGGACTTAGTCAAGTACTTGCTTTCTCTCCACTTAGAAACCATTCCAGCGTGAAATCTATGACCTGAGGAAGCAGCCCTGTCTATCCGCCTGGTTGAGCATTTCAGTTGGTCTGGTGTCTTCGCATCAAAAACGCAAACTATATTTGGACCAAAAAAGACCGCAGAATAGAGCGGTAAAAGATGAATTATGGTGAAGGGTTTCTTCGTGATTCGGAAATTAACTCCGCGGACAAATAACGGTGATTTCTCAACAATCTTTCTCTGCTGAATATTAAATCTAGCGTGCCACACCTTATTTTACTGTAAAACTATTCTAAGGTACACAAAATATTAAGGTCGGATTTAACTATAGGGCTTCTTAGTATAAGCTAGATAGCAAGGAATGGCCTCTTTTGCACACACGAATCATCGGTGAATTTCATTACCCGGTTGGCTGAGCGTGTTTTACCCGAGTAGTAAATCGATTTTTATTCATCTTGCTTGACTTGTGAAGTGTGAGGCTGTCAAAAGTTGCTTATGGAAATAACAATTTCTAAAATATTTTCTGACAGCACAACAACCCGCGTCTTTGGTTTAAAGACGACAATTCCGTGGTCTTTTTTATCAACTTTTTTTCCCAACGGAACTTCCAAACTCGAGGAAAACGCTGCTCATGACGAAAGCTAATGACAAAATACACCACGTGACATCAGGCCAACCGGGGCATGTAGTCAAATACCTAAATGCGATACCGACCAATCAAAATACAGGATTAACCCTTGGTTCATAAATAACAATGAAAAGATATCAGGCCGAGTTGGATTCAGCAGTTAGAATAAGATGATGTCACCCTAGGATAATAAGGTCCCAAAAAGAGCTAATTAACCGTGTCACAAGTCAACAGTGTAACAAATCAACTGAAATAGAGCGAAACCGAGGAACAGTTTGCTGTTGAGTAACTAATCATGGAAGACCCTTCTGAACCATCGTGCCAAAAATACTGCCAAATGTATTGATCCACATTTGTATGTGACTGTCGCGATTTTCATGCATATTTTACGAAAATGATTCCCGAGTATTTAGTTGGTTGTTTTATTAAAATAGAATCATTCTCGGCAATGTTTTTTGACAACATTATCAGGCTAATGCCGAGATGACTTGGGAGTTCACCAAAAGACCGAGTAGCGACTTAACGTGGAGAATTCTGGAGTGCAGTTTTCTTAGTAGTTTTGGTTATGGGACGGAAAATTGAAATGGTCAAGATTTTCCTGGAAGACTTTTAAAGGAAAGTTGCCCACTGTGTGCAAAACGTACTACTAATAAAAAGGTGGCTGGGTGACTCTTCAGAATAATGCGGTTTTGTCTCCATTTATGTTCCCAGGTTTCTCGGTTACTTGCGCTAAATCTGTAACAGATTGGTATATACAGGGTATTGCTCCCACCGTAGTGCGAAACGCAGAAGACAAATGTGAGCCCCCGCAACATCATTGTTGAATTGGGGGTGGAACATCTCTCCACATGCAACAAAGCGTTTCATGTCACATTAGACAACAAATTCACCAGCTGAATCTGTCAAACAAGACATTTTCCCGTCCTCTATGAAGTATTTTTCTTTAAAGCGTTGCGCCATAAAATCCGATAGAAAATTATCTGCTATATGGAGTGTTTTCAGTCATTTACCGCAACCAACGTTTTTCTAATCCCCTAAAAATTTAACGACACCGACTCTTGGAACAGATTTGGTCAGAATGACTGAAACTGTCCCTAGTAATTCTCGATGAAGCATGGTCTGAACAACTAGATTGGAGTTTTCGGCGCAACCGAGAGCAAAATAAGAGATGTAAATTGTTGCACATACTATTCACCATGCAGATGAGGTCTGTCGCAGTTCCGACGGAATCACTTTATGGCTGAAAATATCCAATTTGCCTGCATTTCACGTAAGTAAATCAGAACAGAATGCTGATCCAGATCGCCAAATGTTTCGTCTGGACTGATATTTAGATTCCAAATTATGAGACCAAATGTACATAGGTTTAGTTGCCCGTCTCTTACTGAAACACAGGCAATATCCTCTAAGCAATTCGAGGTCACAAATCATCCTGATGGACGAAGAGCCATTTATAACTGGTGTCTAATAAGCTATACTAGTAAACTAGGTAGTTTGATGAACAAGGACTTTCTAGCTCTGTCTACATCTGTTTTTACAGAGAAATTTTGGTGAGTCGGAACCCCAGGCGAATGTAAATTATGGGCTACTTACTGTTATTCTGAGTGCGCTTTCAGACCTAGTTCGTTCGTCGAATTTCCGAACTGTAGTTTACTACACCCGGCAGCCAGTGGGATTGAATATGGAAAAGGGAATGTTTCGTAGATTATTGGTGAGCCACGTAAATTAACCCTATTTCCGCCATATCAACCACTCAGTGCATAATCCATAAAACACCAGTTCGCCTGTTGAGAGACTGATAAACACCATCCCATTGATTCAATGTTTGGCTTTATTTGCCCACGGTGCTCAGCAATTCAGTTAGTGATTGTTTATAATCACAATAGAAGTGTTTTTAATATTGTTTAAGGACACTCAACAAAAATTGTGCTCTCGAAGTAAAGCACGCAAAATTTCTTACCCATCATGGACTGAGGAAGAAAACACACCTAGAGGAATGCCGGAACAATTGATTTGTTCGTTAGAGCAAAGTGTAAATGACCAAAAGTTTTGGCGAAAACATTTTCAGCCAAGTTCTTTCTCAGTATCTAAATGACCAAAAGTTTTGGCGAAAACATTATTAGCCAAGCCCTTTCTCTGAATTATGAGAAGTTTACTGGGAGCCATAAGTAAGCAGGCAACGATAGGTTGAACAAAATGCCTTCTGAGGTTGAAAATCACTGATTAAGGAGACGGACAAACTTGAAACTCATATTTTATAAAATTACGCTTAGAAATAGGTACTGTTTAGTGACCGGATTTATCTTGACATTGGCATCCAGGAATTTTTGTACGATGTGGAAAGTAAAGTTAGCGCTCATAAAAACCAGTCACAACGAAGAATCTTCTGTAGTTTGGAATTCCATTTCTATGATAAGAAGCAACATGTGGTGAAACCAGAAGAGAACAGCACGGTTCATCTTTAAGTCAGGAAGCTCAAATGTTGTTTCAAGTTTTTGGTGGTGAGTACGTAGAAAAATAAACTATTTTAAGTTAGCACCACCATGCTGCATTGTTTTCGAGAGCAGTATCTCTCTACCTGACAGTGAAACGTCAGGCTGTTCCGCGCTCGTACACAGACAAACGTACAAACACAACGGGTGTAATATGGGTGAGAAATGTCATCTGACGGACTTAGGAGGTGAGTAGCGGACACAATTTGAAACCTGGACAGCTTTTGTCAAAAAATATTCAGAAACGTAATCATTTGATGATCAGCAATTTAAGACGCTGAATAGCATTTAATGTGCTCCTGTTTGTTGTGCTGAGACAGCCAAGCAGGTTTATTCCAGTCAGAAAAATAGTGGGGAAGATCTTACCCTAATGGATGCGGCAGCTGGTGAGGAACAAAATAAAGGTGATTTCTAACAGGGCTGTTTCCCTCAGGCGCTGATTGCAAATATTCCCCTTTGCAAGCATTAGGGATACAAATGATCACATTGCAAAGTATTTACAGGAATGTAAATATGAGCGTCTGTTGTCACGCAACATTAGTATAATATTACCACCATTGTTGTTATTATCATTATTGTTATTAATACAAGGCCGGGTTGTCATCAATTTATGCAGAGTAGCAAAGCACATAATATTGGTAAATAAGCGCAAGAAGACGCATCTCGATAAGGATCAATGCAAACGCTCCGTTGTGTGCTCTAGGTTGATAGTCATGGGTGCCGCAATGATGCCACCTGAGTTTTATTTCGGGATATTTTGAAACACTGGCGCTCAAGCTTGTCCTGGCGGTGGCGTGTGTGGTATAATCCTTCAGGGTGGAACGGTGCACCAGTCATTAACAATCTGTGACTGCGGGCTGTCTTGTGAATGAACGCTGCTCATAAACTGTCGTCACATTTCAAGCTAACATAATAGCTACCCACCTGACATGATGATTTATTTGCAGATATTTATTTTCAAGACGGAAATTAGCACTATGAATCCAATTATATCTGGGATTAATAATTTGTTTTTCATATAAGTTCATACGTATTGCTCATGCTGTTGTATGCAGTTTAGTTAAATTCATCTGTCGGGGCGGGTTTTAGTTATACTTTTTCAAAAAGAGGGATTCTCCCTTAAAGTCAGTCACATTGTAAGATGTAACTGGGTGCTAATGTGCCTCGGTGTTTTTTTTTTCGCAGGAGGGTCCTTTCGAAAGAGCCTTGACTAAAGTAAAAGTCTGCAAGCCTCCCAAATCCACAAAACCGGAGAAAACTTTTAAAATAATTCTTGTCATACAATATATTCTTCTGATACGAAATCGTGTCTGCAAGACCCTAATGTTACGGTGAGAAAGAATCAGGAAAAGCGTATCAGAATAGCCTGTATAAGGTATGTCTGCACCGTCTTCGACAAAATAATTTCTAACTGTGACGAACAGCACCCTCCAAGGTTGTGACGTTGTTGAAACTGAGCTGTAATATAATCGCTCAGCTTTTAAACGCCCTTTCGGTCCCTAGCTGTCATGTCGTTGGAATGAAACACGAGGGGTGGGATACTGCTAGTTTCCCAAAGCCTAGACAAGTGAAGTCGAAGTAAATATATATGGGATGGATCGATTAGACACCTTTGATTTTCTATCCACTCTGAAAAACAATATCTCCCACATCGGCTGGTAAAAGCGAAACTCGTATCAATCGAGTTGTTCTACGCACTTACCGTTCACATCGACCTGCGCAATCATGTGTTTCAATTCCGCCTGAGAAACTTCGTGTCCCAAATAGGCCAGCGCTGTTTCCAATTCGTCGCAAGAAATAGAACCATCTCCGTTCCTGTCGAAAAAGTGAAACGTCCAACGAATGTCTGAAATGTGGAAAGTATGCGGGCATGCCGGCACTCATTTCCTGACTGACGTCAAGTGAGTATGTACGATGAACAATCTGGTCTGAAAATATGATGAGGTGCACAAGTCGAGGTATTGTGGATCATGTCATGTGGAATTTTCGAATTTTATGACGCAGGCAGAGTTCTGCTTACATTGAACTACACAAGAAATGACGTTGTGGACTATGACTAGATATATTTATTTAGACTGAGCGTTTGTATTATTATATTCGATAGTTAACAGTTTCTATGCTTTTAGTAGGGACTGTATGAGATTCTCCCTGTAGTGACTATCCCGTAAAAATAAGTGTTTTGAATTCTGTTGTGCCCTTTCATCAAAGACCACATGAGGCACACTTAACGGCCAACAATATAAAAAATAACTCCCTAAAAGTTCCTGTAGGCTATCGCCTATATTAGAGAAAGTTATTTTTTAGGAAGATTAACATACATGCTCGTTTTTTGTGTATGCATATTGGTGTTAGTTTCAGTGGGTGAAGAGTATTGAGAAGATGTAAATCTGAGGATGTGAGCAAGTTCAGTGTACTGATTGAGATGGACAACTTCTCGTCATGGCTTAGCTAGAAAGGACGAATTTGTTCAGGAACAGCCTCACATGCGACATCTAGTTTCTCCAGATTTACTGTTTAGGGAAGCCGTACGCATGCGGTCACTCAGATGGTGTTGTAAACAGAACTGGAAGGCGAGTAGCACCGACAGCACCCAAGCGTTTCGTAATCTCTTTTATACCCCTCTGCCAGGTCAAAGGTTGGCCACCTCTTTGCTTACGCCACTCTGAATTGGGCATGGAAAACAGCGCTCTCTTCGGCAAGTCTCACAGCCATACAACAAAGCAGCCCGCACTGTGGCTTGCTACACACGTCCCTTGAGATTCAGGAATACACCATTCTGACGCCACAGGTGTCTCAACTTAGCAAACGGGACAAGGAACTTGCAGCTTCGTGCATTTACCTCATCTGTCACACTACAATCAGAACTAAGACAACTTCCAAGATATTTTAAACGCTCAACAACTTTCTGTACCTCCCCCTGGATTGTCAGTGGCGCGCTCAGTGACTGCATGTCCAGGAGCATGGCCTTACATTTTGTGGGTGCAAAGTGCATACCAATGGACGGGATGACTTTGGTCAAAACTCAACAATGTAATGCAAGGTAATATGGCGGGAATCAGACTATGTACACAATCGATAATAAAAGTGAGTGATTACGATCTAACCTACATAAAGCTACTAAGCTTGAAGTTGCCGTTCTTGTCGTCCCTTGTCTTTAGTGCACTTAGTAATGATTAGGATCAAATGATCCCACAGTGCATCATTTCCAACAAGAATGACGAATTTCCAAAACCAGACCAGCGGTTAGTAAATTACTGTTGTGATGGCAAACGCGAGTTGCTCTGACCCTGGATTCACCCATTAAATCGGCAATTCATTGAGAATGACCTTTATTTCTCTGGTCGAATTTTTAAAAATTTAATTTAAATGACAGTAACCCCGCGTTGATTGTAATAGTCTTTGTCGATGAATGTGTCAGTGATATAGACGTTTACTTAAACACCCATAAACAACCATGCTTCGTTACATATTTCGAAAAGCGCGCCATTCAGGAGAGGCAACATTGTGCCGCAACTTGGGATACTTGCACTTATGTTATGGGTAGCCAGGAAAGGGAGTTTAGGTTCGCGTCACATTGGATGATCGATCCAGCACACAGACAAGACTGGATCTAATCAATCACTCGATGCATAAAGAAACCGTAGAGTTACTCATGAGGGAGATGAATATTTTCGCATTTCATCTCTTCACGCCACAGCTCAGTTAAGAACCGCATTCAAGTGTGTTTTGGGTCGATAGATTTGAAGGTATTCCAGTCCCTGTAATCTGCACCAACAATGAGGCCTAGGTGAACATAAAGCACCCTTGAAGGGTCGAGTGAAAACAGTTTCCAGTGTACCCCCCCCCCCCGAACAAGATAATTCTCAATCAAGGGCACCTTACTAATGCAATGCTGTTGTGCGTCGTTTTTTCCTATTTTTTTATTTTAGTTCGTGAGTTGTCCTGTCAGAAGCCTTCAAGTGTCTTGACAGAAATGCTTACGCAAGTCAATATCAAGCTACCATGTCCTGACAGATGCGCAACACTTTCGCGATGGTTTTTGTAAACTAGCACTTCATAAAGCACCCCATCTTATTATCGGGCAGTTCTAGTTCCCTGTTTTGCATCTTTCAGAATTTTGCGGAGGCACCTGCAAGTAACCAGTATGATACTGGCAAGCCATAATGAGTTGTCAGGAATTCCAGTGCTTGTAGTTTCTTTCAAAGGAGGGACTTTAACTACTGTGCTAGTTTTTTGACAGGTTGTAGCAGTTCACAAACAATCAAGAGCGTTTCTCCTTCAAATCTAGGATCTGCGGCTAATGGCTTCACTCATTCTTGGATAAAGGCCAGTTCAAGATCTTTCGGTTGTTAGTAAATAGCAGAAGTTGCTATATACGTAGTACACTACTCATAAGGTTGCTGAAAATTCTTCGACAGCCAAAGACCGGTTTCGCCCTTCTTGGGGTTCATCAGGCAGGCTCAGTCCCCGAGTTTCCGTCAACCTAATGTTCTACTGGAGCGCAAATTGGACTGATTTCGATAACTACACTTATTTGCAAATCAATTTGGTTTTTGCGAGAGACTCACCTGGAACCCAGTTGCCTGGAAACATCACAAACGGGAGATTCAGCTGGGTTCCAGGTGAGTCTCCCGCAAAACCAAATTGATTTGCAAATGAGTGTATTTATCGAGAGCAGAATTTGCTGTTATTTCTACAAGGCGATGTTCGGCCCAAAGATTACGTTAGTGAAATAACCCATGCTGGAATATTCAATAAAAGCACTGGTTTAGCCTCGTGTGGGTATTCTAACAAGAAAAACGTCGAGAGATTTCATCTAGGGTTTTGAGCCAAATCTCAGCCCACCAACTGCGGTACACGCCCATGGACTTGATTCACAGTATATGCACGCGGTATGTAATGACCGAACGGCCTAGGACACATTGTCAAGTTCCGTGGAATTAAGTTACTGTTTCCTGCATAAAAAACGGGTTCTTTTCAAGAAAAACACTTCGCGATTTCTTCTCGCATACATGTTTTCAGTTTAACAAAAACCCAGTCTTTATGCTGCCCTCTTGTTGGCAACGTTTCTAAACATCAGTAGTTGTGTTGGGTCAGCTGACTAATGACTAAGTGGTGGCAATCGATTTGTTTGCCAAACTTGTAAACTGGCTTGCAAGCAAATGTCCGCGTACTGACTATTTCTCCTCGCATGGGAACGAAACGTTTGCGGGCCAAGGTCAACGAACAGATCGATAGTCATGTGGCCAAAAGTCAATAATTTGTCTGATCCCAACTTCGTAGCTGTCTTATATTTACTCTCTCAACTGTTTTGATGCAACTGTTATGATAATACAAACAGAACCCGTGAAGCACATAGCAAGTAGTATTAAGCGACAACACAACAAATTCAGCTCGCTCCCGCGGGGTGCTGCCCCATATTAATTTTGGTGGGTTCGTGGAGCGGCGACTATACAAACACTAGTTGTAAAAACTTCGTGACGAAACCAATAAACGCTTATAGTTGTTTTCCGTGTATCGCTAAATCAGTCCCTCGTTTCGAGACGCGTGTTGTTTAAACCAGAAACTAAACATTCCGTCTAATTTGTTCAACGTAGTCAGAACTGCTAGCCAGCCAGTTTGTCTATTTCCGTAAATCTATTTCCCATTCGCAACCTTGACAGTCTCTTTTGTACAACTAAGTCGACTTACAAACGAGGCACTTCCATGGCTATCATCAGAAGTGCTCCCTGAGGCTGAGGGAAAGTCTATCGTATAAATTTCACTCTGATGACAGTTTGCCATCTTGGCAAAGGTTTGCTTACGAAATCAGACTTCTAGGTATTATTTCAATGACCCAGACCACAATTTCACGTCGATTCAAGTAACATGCCTAACTTTTTATCACGTGACTTTGCGCTGATAATATTCTTGGCACCTGTGAAGAAAGTGCTAATTTTCACATTGGACCAGAATTCTTGGTGATCACTTGTTGTGAGCAGCGCTTACAATGTCTAATATCCTAATGTCTAGGTTGCTCTATACCCTTTCTAGAGTTATGGACAAACAGCAAGTCCGTTTGAGGTCGCATCTGACACAGTTTCCGGTGAGGTAGTTCTTCGTTGAAGAACTCAACACAACCCAGTTGAAATTTACGATAAGAATCATCCTCTCAAACGAGAAATTCTGAAACTTCCAACACATTTCCGCTTTCTAGACAAGTGAATATTTTTACGAGTGTGTAAGTCTTTACAAAGTCTCCTCTGATTAACAAAACTTTGCTTGTTTTCTCCTAATGAAATGCCTTTACCGTGTTTCCTTCTGTTGGCACATGTGCTCGAAAAGACAGGTTTCAATCTGTAACACAGTTCTGCGTCAAAACCTCGTCCGCCGTTTAAGAGGAGTGAATGTTTGCTGATGACAGACAGTTTGGAAAGAGGGCCTTTGGAAATTCCGTAATTTTGCCAAACTCTCTAAGTCGGGCTGGAAAACCAGCTGCATCCGTTACTCCAAAATGTTGCACAAAAGTCTGACAGCCTAAATGCTGACGAGTCTTCCTACATTCAATCAAATTAAACTTCACCCCCTAAACAGGCTGTGGAAGTGTGCAATTACTGTCTCCTAGGGCAGACAGACTAGAAAAAACGGTGTAATTATTTCATCACCACACAGGCAACTGACGTAATTATTGTAGAATTGATAGGTGTAATTAGTGTGTTACGTTTTGCGGCTAGTAACCAAGGTCTGTTTGAACAATCATTTCAGGCAAGTGAGTAGTCAGGAGAATGGTGAACGTTTTTAAATCAGCTGTGGTGGATCAGTTTGAATTCACACTGACCCCAATGGACATACAGATGCAATTGGTGTTAGTAGAAGAGCAGGAGGCGGCGTTCCCGCGATAATTTCAAAGCAGACAAGGAGGTACTTTGTAAAGCAAAATACTCGTAAGGTTGCTGAAAACCCTTAGACAGCCAGTGACCAGTTTCGCACTTCTTGGGGCTCATCAATTAGGCGCTGTCCCCGAGTTCCCATCAATCTTGTGTTCTACTTGAACACAAATTGGACTGATTCTGACAAATACACTCATTTTTACATCAATTTGGTTTTCACGGGAGACTTAACTGAGCCCCTTGTTTATGATTTGCAAATGAGTATATTTGTCGAGGACACTTTGTCTTGGCTGTTGGTCAGGTAACAGCTAACCAGCCAATTCACACACCTCAACCGCGATGAGTTGTGCACATTACCAAGCCCTGTTTCTCCCACTTGGGGATGATTGGACCAGTTGCTGTTTTATGGTTATCCTTTGTAAATTCTTGTTGAGCAACATTTTTCGACTGAACCTTTATGGTCTTACTCTGCCAACTGATTACAGTCATTTTCAAGGTCGTGGTAAACTGATTGTTGGTTTGTGGGCTATTCAATATATATATATATATAGGCTAGAGAACTGTTTACCAGTAAACAAATCGCATGACATTTCGTGTCGGATTCACTTAGTGCATGCAGTATTAGGAATGATCTACGGTAGCACCGTCAAACTCAAAAGTGCAAGGTAATGCTAGCCGCAGGTGCTACTTGTACACGATAGGTTAGAATACAGCACCATGGCTGTTTGCACAATCGCTGTCATTGTGGCTAGTGTGAACAAAGTTTTCGGCAAACGGACTGTTGTAATCTTTTAAGACACCTGTAAATGGTCAAGCTGGTGCACTTATAGGAACCATTTTGAGTAAGAACAAGGATATAAGCGTGACGGAACAGAGGTAGGGTGATCTATGCTATGAGCTGGCCTCTTAGACGCTGGAAGAAGCGCCTCTTCAATGCTTGATTGAACAGCCGGGACACCTTTGCCTATGGCTGAAAAGGGCTTTGGAGGTGTCAAACTGCTGGGGATGTCCCTCAGCAGAATGATGACAAAAGTGCCAGGGACTTGTCAGAATCAATTAAACTCACTGCAAAAGACACCACAGTCTACAAATGGGCTGAATATTTATTAATATTATAATATCCATCTTTATTCACTAGCCTTCACACAGTGGAAGATTTTACCTTTAGAAAAGATGTGCAAATTTCCAGCCATGGTTTTAGTGTTCCTGCTTCTTTCGGATAGAGAGAGTAAACGAAGTGCCACCTGTAAGAGTGTTAGAGCAACATGCTAATTTTGAAAAAGCTGGCTCCAAGCACAAAAACTTCATTCCAGCAGCTTAACCAATCCCAATTAATAGTACCACTGAACGTGGGATATGTCGAAAAATTTAAAATTTCTAGTGTTTAGCTGATTTTGGACACGAGATTTATCACTTATTTGGGGAAGATATCGAAAATCAACCACAATGAGCGCCATTTTTAACAAATTAGATGGTTAGTTACTTAAAATTTATCCTAGTCCATCTGCATCGTTAGTCACCTATTTTTTCGCATTAGACTGACCGCTTTTGCACTTTCGGGCATCCAATTTCACAAAAACGATTGTTGCAAATAGAAACTGGCCTGCTGATTGAGCACAGCGTTTTTATTTGTGGCACCGGAGATGAACCCTTGTAACCCCGGGTGAGTAAGCTTTTGTTTATGCCTTTACTAGTTTCATGGATGTAGTTAGCCGTAATGATTCTGGCTGAAGTCAGTGTCATCATGTACGGTATTCACACTGTCTTTTAAAAACTTTTGTTTAAATAAAACGAAAAAGGCGTTGCTCTTTTCCGAGTGACCAAATTAACTTAATCTTGGTGAGCAAAAATTGGTGGCTTTCTGTCCCTCTGTGCGAAATTTACTTGTTCCCTCAGTCTTGTTGCATTTTACGGGCACATGCCAAATAAGCGTTTTTGGAGCACAGTATAAGACGTACAGTCAGAGTCAACCAAAGCTACCTGAAGGACTGAAGGACCTGAAGGATTAAAGCAGAAAACCAGATAGAGACATTCTGTCCTAGCAGTTGATTACGTAGCAGTTGAGGTACATCAGCCAATTAACGTATCTAAGCTAGAGTGAGTTAAGTACATTGTCATAAAACGTTCCTTTACTTTGAGAAGGGTAGGACACTAACAAACGGAAGAGGTAGCACTGATTCGATCGTCCTACGTCTTCTGTACAAAGCAAATAGCAACTAAATTTTGGATTAGGCCTTGTCGCCTTACTCCGTCAGCTTATTGCAAGGCTGTGGCAAACTGGTCCATGTGTTTTGAAGACTAACCAACGCACGTAGGCTGAACAACTCATTACATCTGGTCCGATAGCTCCAGCAATTGCACAGTAAGGTTTGCCATACAATCTCTTCGTTTGAGTAATTTTGGCTTGCACCGCCGTAGCTGTTTGTGGAGCTAGAGTAAGGTTTGCCACACAATCTCTTCGTTTGAGTAATTTTGGCCTGCACCACCGTAGCTGTTTGTGGAGCTATGGCTTCAAACGTTTTATCATAAAGCCAGGAGTTGTAGCTCCCCTGAATGAAAAGCCCAGAAACAGAACTAGTGACATCGCTTTTGCGCTTTGAAGTGGTGCGCCTAGAACGTTTACTGGAACCAATTTTTGTAAGCAGTCGGGTATACATGCAGGTGAATAGGTATGGCATAGATGATCCGGGCAAAACCATAAATTAGTCTTCAAGGCACCGGACAACCAATCGATAAGTCACTGTCTTTGTGCCAAGTAAAGCAACCGGAAAAGTTCTGTCTATTGCGGAAAAAGGCTGTCGGGTAGACAGCCTAACGTAGGATAAGTAACGTCTAAGAACCATGCAGCTGTCGGGCTGCTGCAAAGACTAGTTCAGTTTATTAGTTTTCTAGGCAGGACGAACTATCCATAGAGTTCAGACTGTTCTTTGCTTGTTTGTACTAATATTCTTTAGAGAATGAAGCATTATTTAACCAATTTCTCAAAATCCGCATCATTTGACCCGTGCTCCAACAGCTCTTTAAATGCTTACACTAAAATATGGCTAACGTTTACAAAAATGTAATGATCAGCCATTGCCTGTTTGAAGCACATGTGAAACAAAGGTGATGTAAATTCTGCACCTTAATTTCTGCCTATTTCATTCACTCTCTTAATGATTTGTAGAAGTGCCTAGTGACCAACCTACCCGCCAGTTGTTCTCTCGTCAATATCCCCTTTTGCAGAAGTTCACAAGCATACGCTTCGCCTTGGTCTGCATTCTCCATTGACCGAAGTGTTGATACGATTACCATCTAAACGGTTGGAGGTGGAACATCACATAGTCGAAGGAACCAGGTTAGCTTTTAACTCTCTCTGAATGTGTAGACGTTTATATACAGGAGTTTTTCGTGCGTCCGAGTCTACGCTCGATTTTTATTGGTCAGCATACTTGTTTTCTACTGGTTGTTGGCACTAACTGCCAGACTTGTTGCTTGATCTTTGGTTTGAAAGCTGTCCCAAGTATCACAGCATTTCTGAGTCAAAATGGAACGCTAAGGCAGTCTGTTTGATATTCTAAATGTAAGAATACCCTTTCCGTGGGGCTTTGAGTGCAAAAGTTGACGTTTGAAGAGACTTGAAATTTTTTACTCAGGTCAAAATCAAGAAAGTTAGTCGGTTAAAATATTAATGAAACCATTAATGAGTAAAGAATGGACCTGATTTAAAAAAACATCTCAATTTCGGCGTAAGTTTTAGCGCGTTGACTGAAATGTTTAATAAGCTTTTTGTTCCGCGTTTCATCGATTACGCCTGACCTAATCCAGGCAACTCACCCCTCATATCACAAACTTAGTTTGTGCATTGCTTTTACTAAGACAACAAATTTTGCTCTTTTTTGATGTCAAACTAAAGGTTGATTATCTTTGTATAGGATGTCAGATGAGGTTGCAGGATAATGGCACCGAGGTTTGCTTTTTCGTGCTTCAATTTCGTTATATATTCTTACTCCACACCTATTTACGCCACCTGTTGAAGAAGCTTGCGTACGACACCGTTTTTGGCGTTGAAAGAAGACCTGCTACTCTGCTGAGCACTAACAACTGCCAGGACTAAAATTCGAGTGGAGCGTTTTGATTCTGTAAAGAAACAGTGTAGGGAATTTTTATGGCATCAATAAAAAAGGAATTGCTTCCATCGCGAGTTAGCCTCAGTGGCAACAGCAAGTGTGAACACTGACGGTGGAGTGGAACGAAGGAAGCGTCGGTAACCGCAAGCAGCAAGGAATCTTCCACTTAAAATTTTGTACATTCGTCTTTGTTTAATTTGCAGCAACCCAAAGCTGCCTAACGGTGTTCCTCCCGAGACAGTGGAAGCAGAACTGTACAGGTCAGGGATGTTGTCGTTCCATCTTTCCGAATGCTCCTTTCTCCGCTAATGAAAACTGGCTTTGGCAAGTCAAGTTGTCATGACATTGGGTTATTTTTGGATTGAGCGGGAAAATCGATTCATCGTGCTATTACTTGTTTTTTTTGGTTGTGTAGCTTGACAACTACTTTGATCCAACTATTTTCGTCCCAAACTAGGATGTTCCAGTACTTCCTGTGGATAGTCTTTGTTAAAATGGTTACTGAAATGGTGTTATTAATGTGCATGAGCAGTGATGTCACACCCAAAAAAATCATTTCGCTGGCCAACTAGTATATGGAAGAGACAGATGGGATAGTTGCACGAAAGTGGCTAATCGCTTAGGGTGTGAAGGCGTGAAGAAGGCAGCAAAGTCAACGTTTGATGAATTTGATCGAGGCTGAGGAGGACACACTCTTGCAACTAGACTGTGACGAGGTAGCAAGCATAATTTGAGAAACGTTTTGGTATGCGCAACAAACAAGTTAACAGCGTGTACTATTGAGGAACTCTATGTTAATCCAATTTCTAAAAGATCGATTAATCCGTCATGCAGTTGGTATTGGCCGTATAAATGATATTCTCAAACAACTATTTGCCATACAAATCTCGGTCCGTGTGAAAGAGGTGGATTTTGCTTTCATCTCTCTTTCTCACTAGTCGCTATCAAATTTCATTTCGGTCCCCAATAATTCATCTTTTTGGCCTTGCTTCATCGTCAAAGTCACCCGTTCTACTCACAGTGTGACACCGCCATTCTTGAACTTTTTTGTTCTTGATGGATATATGGCCAGTCACTGCGCAAGCACATTGGTGTTCATTGCTCAGCACCCTTTCAGTCATTTTAAATAAGTGATCTTGCCACTGGACAGAAGTGACACGCCTTTTAGCCGCCTGAGGGGGTTAACTTAACTGGTATGCAAGTTTCGAGATATTTTGATGGATTCCACATCTGCGCTGTCATTATTCCCTTACCGTTAGCTTAAAAGCAGAGTATTCAACGAAAAGCTCGGTCAAACAAATGCGAACTTCATTCAGTGAAAGATTCCTGGAGATGATCCTGGCTCGTATCCTGACAAAGATGAACAGATGTCGATCAACTGATCCCATAGTGAAGGTCCGTGCTTCAGCACTCTTGTCTTTGCATTCCATTACTGAACCATGAAGAGTGCTGTATCATGTGTGTGTGTGTGTGTGTCAGCTGATCAAACTGCGGATCAGCAGCTTGTGAACAAACGGTTAGATACTCACACTACTGGCTTGGAGGTATAGTAGTCGATACTTTCTGGATTCCTGTGAGATGCGTAATTGTGATGATGTCCATCAAGGAAGCAGTTGAACAGTGCTTCTAGTATTTCCAGCATAGATTGGCTTCACTCAACGTTTGAAATCCCTTCTCAACATCCTTTTTTTATACCTATTATTTTTAATACGGTACTGGCAGTACGGAGTGTGGCAGTATTTCAGAATGAGCCCGGCAAGCTAATGGCCGCGGGGTGTCAGGGGTGTCAGGTGTCAGTAGTTCATGGAAGACAGTAAACCACGAGGAAAACTAAGGAAGTGGGAAGCGACTTCTGTAAGCAGCTCAACCTATATGTTGCACCGTTGGTTTCTGTTTGTAAACTTGCGTGTGCAATGCACGGGCTCTCAACCGTGATCGCCTTGATGATTTAAGACCTCCACCGGAGCTAACTCTTGAACTTGGGTTTATTGTTATTCAAAGTTAATCTGGCGTCTAATTCGAGCTGCTGTGATCTGCAAATCACATTGTAAGTTAGTCTGGTCGCGATGAAAAATTTTCAGATGGTTGCATAACGTAAAGGACAAATAAATAATTTGCCCTATTGACTCACGCATTACCAATTTCCTCTTGTGCAATTGACTGTTGCGGATGACTGAGGATTTGCAACAAAAACTAGGCCTCTGGTAGCTAGAATACTGGGCAACTTTTTTCCGGTATTGGAAAAGAAAATCACAAACCACCGGGACCATATAAAACGATTGTCAGACGGTACAAATTATGGAAGACGTCCTGATGAGCTAACCAAACGTTTTTAATTGGGTAGCTGATTTTTGCCCAGAATATGTTCGTCTACGTCAATAATGCAATCTCGTAAAAGTAATACAGGGGTAAATAAACGTAGCCAATAAACAAAGGATGACAATTTTTTTTATTATTAGTAGCCACATAAAGGAGGTTTTGTGCGCAAGTTAGCATTTTTTCTGTTCACAACGGATGTCAGTACGTGCACTGAAATGGTGAATCTCTATTGTTCCCTTGGTGAAAGCGCCACCGCTGCACTTCGTGGTTACAAAGCCAAACATAGTCTCATCAAAGATCCTTTCACCGTGTCGACCATTACACGCTTGATTGTAAAATTTGAGTCCACTGGATCTTTATTGGATTTTCCTGGCAAAGAAAGAAAGTCTCTGAGTGATAAAAGAGCGCCCATCTTACAGAATGCCGTCGAGCAACTTCAGTCCCAGAGAACCATGACATTTTCGTCAAAAACTCAGATGTCTCAGTTGACCGGCATTCCCCGCGCCAGCGTGCATCGTATCATGAGACGCTACCTTCAGCTCTACCCGTATCATTCCACTTTATTTCAAAACATCACGTAGGAAGACAAGGAGCAACCTGTCACGTTCGCCAACTGGCTGCTGGACAATTAAAAATTGTCCCCAACATTTTATGGAGCGATGAAGCAAATTTTTCTGTGGATGGCATAATCAACAAGCACAATTGCGTGATATGCTCCCGTGAAGCTCCTCATGAGTACCTCATCCATACTCTCCATTCCCCTCACCTCTGTGTGTGGAGAGGATTCTTATCAAAGTGTCTCCTGCGTCCCTTTTTCTTTGATGCTACGGTTTCCGGCGACAGTTACCTCCATATGCTGCAGACGCATTTTATCCCGCAACTCAAGCAGCATAAGAAGTCATCGACCGTCTTTCAACAAGATGGCGCTCCACCCCACTACTCAAACCAAGTGAGAAATTACCTCCGAGAGCAATTTTCTGATGAGAGAGTCATTGCTCGTGGATTTCCGAACTTTTGGCCCGCAAGGTCACCCGATCTCACACCTCTGGATTATTGGTTGGATTGGGAATGATCAAGGCTCGCGTATATCATGAAAATAAACCGAAGAATTTGGTGGGGTTAAGAGCAAGAATTGAAGGGGAGTGTGCACGAGTGACGCTTGAAGAAGTTAAACATGCTGTGTCTCACATCTCATACCGCCTCCAACTTGTTATAGAGTAAAGGGGCAATTTTTTCAATATTTTTTGTAATGCCAGTTTGTTTACAGTAAACCTCCATAATGCGTATATTTTTTGTATAAAAAATGATAAATGTTAAAATTGGTGTTAAAGTTTTAACACAGATATCATTTTTTGCGTTTATTGTGAGACACTCTGTTAGACGTTAAAAAGCTGTAGAAAATGTGCACTTCACGAAGAGATTTTCCTCGTTCATAACGTTTAGTCGGGCCATTGGCGCATGCAAGCAACACTTTGTTCACTTGTCTGTGGCGAAATAATTGGCCAAAAAATCCGTGACACAGAAACATGGAAAAGCCTAAGGCACATAACAGATAGTGAGAAAATCTGTTTCCCCATGTAAAGAGTACCCCCAAACAGCGAGCAGTTTTGTCATATCCCTGGAATGGTTCTTTTAGGGAGGATTAATCACGCAGTTTTTGACATGCTTACCAACACCTACTTTTTATCTGCGAAATGAGTACGGATTGTAAATATCTTGTTTCCGCAACATTTTGTTACGCATTTCACGCGATAATCTTTTAGCCGTTTGTTTTTGCGATAAAGGGTGTATTGCCAGTCGGTTAGCACGCTGAATGGACAATTGGATAAGATACACAAATTGTTTGGGTTCTAAACAGCAGCGAGAAGAAAATAAGGGAAAGTAATAGAGAGCTTATTCCACCGATGAGTAGCCAATCGCGGCCAAACGGCTACGTTTTCAAAGTCTGGCAGGAAGGTTGCGGGTTCGAACCCCTCTGAGTTTTGTGAGGTGCGACTACTGATGATTCCCAACAAGGATGAAACAGCGCTTCTCAGTTTTTTAGCTTAGGTTGGCTTCAATGACAGAAAAAAATCTGTACTAAAAAGGGTGTAATTTGAGCACAGCGCATGAGTCATTAAATATACTTAGCTCTATCTTCCCAGCGTTACCCACAAATTACCACCGCTTTGACAGAAATTTGCCTCATTTTGTCCAAAATATCTTTGTTCAGAGCTCGTCCTACACATTCTTACCTCCATCTTCTCCGTTAATCTTAGTATTTTAAAATCTAAGCCCAACAGTTTGAACAACACTGGGATGTTGAAAGTCAGCGGAAACAACATGATTAATTTGTGAAGCTTTCATATCAGGTTTTTCGACGTTCAAAACCCTCCTGACCGTAATCAAATGTGTGGCCACACACCTGACACAGGAGTTGGGTCGGAAAGAGGTAGAACAAATAATTTGCTTGAAACCAATTTGTACACAGTTCGCAATCTAGAATGCCAGTTTGGTGACCTCTAAACAGAGGAAACCTTGGGATAGGGTGTAGGTGAATATTTATCAAAACTACCAATGATTTGCTTGGTACAAATTTCTTTGAACTGAACTTGCACAAGTTGCAAGCCTCCCACTTTTGTGAATCTTACCGCTGGGTGTTCAATTTGAAGCCCCGGTTCGCAAACAATTTGCCTTCTTGGGTCAGGTCAAAGCGTCATAGTGCTTTGTGTTATCACCGAAATGTGATTTGGCCGACTGCACACTGAGCTTTTGTAAGTTAGTTATATATTGTTTGAACGCATTTGTTAAAAACATATAGCACATACGGAACACAGGCAAAGGCAGTGTTAACGGGCCGTTCCAAGAGGATACTGGCTGTCTACGGTTTTGCCAGTAAGCACATGGTAAAAATTCCCAAAAACCGCCTACGCCCCAACATCCGTGGGGTAAAACTGATTAAAAAATTGAAAGAAAAAAGCAGGAACAAGGGAATGCTAGATCAATTACGTCATTAGTAATTGCTGAGAAAGGAATGTGGTCTCGGGTAATTAGCTTCCACCGCCCTTCCCCCCCTAATGACGTGAAAAGACCAATCTCATTGTACCCACATAGACTTGTTAGTGAGTAGGCTGAGATTAGATAGCAACGGATATGAATAAAAGAGTGTACGCAGACGGGCTGAAAGGTAACAGATGAAACCCTGATCCGGACAATCGGGCAATACCTCGAGTATCTCAAGAAAATCGGGGCGTTTTGAATTAAATCACGCTGCATTGCACGACAACATGGATTGTTCGCACCCGTGTGCCAATCCTACGTTTGGTGAAGCTTCACGAACAGAAGAGGTTTGTTTATTTGATGTTCGAACGTGAAGATGTGTCGAAAATGTCCAAAAATAGGAATTAAAAGGCATTTTGTCTTCTTCCTCTTTTCCTCTGAGTTTTCTTTTAGGGGAAGCCGGTTAGACAGGTTGTCAGCAATTTTCAAGAAAACTGGCATAAACCTATTTAGGACGGTTTACGTTGTTGTGGCGTGAAGTTCTCTCTACGTCTGCATTTGACAGAGGTGTGTGCGGAACCCATCGTTTATTGCTTTTCGTTTCGACGTTTTAAAGATTTCGAGAGATATGGACAAGATCTGGTTTCTTGTTATCGGTTATTATTTTTCCTGTTACACATTATCGTAAAAACTGACAGCATTTATGTAGCATTTATGTGTCTCTGACTTTCTAGATTTAAGGCACTGAGTCGGTTTAATGCAGTTGAATAACACAACCAGAAGACTTAGACTGTCAAATGGTAATATATAGTTTTTTCCATCAACCGCGGAATAAATACGGTCACATTCTTACAATCTGAGTAGTCAGTCATCATGTGGACCAATCATGTCGATTTCTCTACTCTCAAGGCAACGTAACTGCGCAAATCATGGTCTTCGGGGCGTATACGTTCGATCGATGGCGATTAACCATCACTGGTTCAATAAACGTCGACAGCTTCGGGTTGAGGATATGGAGCATGATCCTGAATCATGATTTTTGTCCGACCCGATAACCGTCGGCTCAGCTATGTTTAACACCCAATGACGCCGGGTTTTGGGTTTCATTCTGGAATCCGGTCGACTGTTCAGTTAGCTGAGTCAAGAGACGGGATACGTATTCCAATACGCTTCAAATACCCACCGCCAGTGTGAGCCTTATCGCAGCTACAGATGAACAGGCAAGCTTGTGTACAGCTTGTATTCTACTCCTCAGGTTGTCGTACCTCGTTGAGATCTGCAGTAGCTGGTCAGTTGGATAGGTGCGACCAAGTGCAACACAAGGACGTATGCTGTGTAACTGCCCAACATAATCACAACACCCTCTTGAACACCCATGTAGAATAGGTTAAAAAAACTAAAAATTCCTACTAAATCATCATTAGTATCTCACAGCTCAGAAGATTTTAAAAAATGTTAAGAATGCATAGAGAGTATTTCATGGAAAAGCTTTGTCCCTGAGGAAAAACGTGGATTGCTCACGTTGCGTAGATGTCGGTTTTTCTGCATCGTGTCGTTGTTCAACAATGCATGATGTGTGGGCTTATACACCGGTGTTATGCGTAGCCACTCAAGGCTAATCCACCATGCAGTGGTGAGTTCAACTCAACTGATGACGAAATGCAAAATCCTTAGCCCAGTAGACAAAATGGAAGATACTTTTGTCAAGGGAGATTTTGTTTGGTAAGTGAAGCTAATCAATGCCAAAAAATCGATACGCCGCACGGTTGTTTCATCTCTACTGTGAATTTTCAGCGGAGCGTATTGGGCGAATATCCTGGGAGATCCAGATTTCCAATCTACCGGCATACATGGTTAATTACTTAACCTTCCGGCCACGAGAGGCTGGTAAGCAATGTGATTATTTCATACTTTGGAGGAATAAGGTACCATGTATATTCGTAATGCACTACTCATAAGGTTGCTGAAAATGCTTTGACAGCCCACGACCGGTTTTATCCTTCTTGGGGCTCACAGGTAGGCGCAGCCCCCGAGTTTCCATCAACCTTATGTTCTACTTGAACCCAAATTGGACTGATTTCAAGAAATACATTCAATTGCTGGAAACATCACGAACGAGGGATTTAGCTGGATTCCAGGTGAGTTTCTCGCAAAACCAAATGTGTTTACAAATAAGTATATTTCGCGAATAAGGCACCACTTACCCTTCAGTCATGGAATTCACAACCCCTGGTCACGTGTCCACTGGCTTCTCGAGTGACTACATTTCAGATGGAAGGCTTACATGTCACGTGGATTATTCTTCTCTTTAGGATGCTTATAGTTTATCACAAAACCAGGAGGACTTCATAATACAAACGATAACAACATCAGAGTGGATTGAGAATAAGAAATCTTTCATTTCTCTAAAACTGTTCATAGTGGACTACACAAGGTTTATTCGTTGAAACTTCCCTTTCGCCGTTAACCCCTAGATAGTACCTGAAACTCAGCTGAGCATATGTTTGTGAGTTGGCAGCGACAGTGTGCTGTTTCCAGACAACTGAATGTGCTGCACCAGGTCGCCTCATGTTCCAGTTGCTACGATATTCGAAATGTCGCGATCCATGTATAGACATAATGCACTACTCATAAGGTTGCTGAAGATTCTGCGACAGCCCACGACCTACCTGATCAGCCCCAAAAAGGGCGAAACCGGTCGTGGGCTGTTGAAGGATTTTCAGGAACCCTATGAGTAGTACATTCATCTTAGTTCATGTTTTACATCTTCGAAATCCATCCTCTTGAATTTATCTTTTCGATATATCCGTTCACTGTATCAAAAAAGTTTCATTGTGCTGTTCACTCTTGGGAAGATTTTGTGTTGCAATAGTGTGCGCTTTTGAAAAACAAATTTCCATCGGTTAAAGCCACTTTATGCGTCGTTCATTGAAAGTTCTCCCCGCGCCCTGGAGTAGACAAAATAATCGATGTCCTCCAAAAATAGATAGGCTTCACCGTACGATGGGCAACGGAATCTAGATTGGGCACATAGTTGAGACTGTCAGTCAGAAAACACTGTCCAGTACGACATTACCAGTCAAACTAATTCGAGTGGACGCGCGAATAGGTGTGGTTACTTGCAAACGGTTCCTCCGGCAACATTCCATCTTAGATTTTGAGCAGGTGCTTACTATCCTGGTGGGCAAACGCTCGACTCAAATCAAGGAATTATGGGACTGACGCGTGGTTCGATACAGAAGGTTGCTCGAGAAAACCCAACCAACCGGTAGAGCACACTCAGCTTTTATTAGGAGCATTTACGATGTGTGGTGCAACAAGTTATGGGTGAGAATATCTATCAGCTTATCCTCCAATACCTGGTTCAGGATAGCAGGCTGACTCATCTGACGATATAAACCTATGTCATTTGGCGATCCTCTGCTGATCTCTTCCAAGCAGAGCAAAATCGGGCTGAGCTTAGGGGAAGACCGGAAATGTTGACCGCTGTCATAATCTGATCGTCAGATGCTCTCTGGTGCTCAATCGTCTGGACTAGAGTTGGACGCGTTTTCGCTCAGTTGGACTAATTTACCACGTGCAATAGTACTGCCAAGCACCATGTCATTATGGGTGAAAAATGATAAGACAACTGGAACAATGCCTTCTGGGAGTAAATGACAGCAGTAATCGCTAAATACCTCCTCGTTAGGGTCGTCGGCTATAGCCCGCTGAGCAAGGCTGTTTGGTAGACCCTTATCCACTGAAACCCCAACAGTTTAGTGAGCTGGTAAATCTCCATCCATTAGTTGGTTACCTTATTGCTTAAACACCGTAGCGGTCAATTTTCCGTATAGTAATAGGGGTAGCCATTATGCCCGAATGAGGACTGACGTCATTACTTGTGCAGCCTCCGAACCTCAACGCAATTGACCGTATTCAAACTCCATCTTTCGGTCTGGTGATAAGCGAGTTACGGAAATGTGTCGGACGTTTATGTATAAAGCAATACGATTTCGCGCGCAAGCATCTTTCTGGTAACTTTCTTAGAAGTCCATTCCTCAGGGGATGCGGTAAAATGAGGAGAGCATTCATAAGACAGCGAATGCCAAGCAAAAAATCTGAGCGCTGGTCACCTCTGGTCACCTCTCCGGGCGTCTAACTGATGGAACCGCAAGTAGGGCATACGTACTAGCGTGAATACAAAGTGAAACTGAAAGAGAGTTAGGAGTAACGACGCAGAAAAACAAAGATGGTCTGCAGTTGCATGCTGTTGCTTATCTTCCCTGGGGCGTAAGGGAAGACCTGACTGAGGCGATGGCCAATGTAGAATAAAGGTAGGTTTGACTGTGAACCTCATGGCTGTATACAAACCATTAAAACTTCATGATGCCCACCCCTAAATAAACAAACGACCAAGGTTCTAGTCCAAACACTAAAAGCACGACCGCAAAACAGCAGCGGCGTGCGTTAGTCTGGTGGAGTTCTCCAGACCAAGGTTCGACACATGCTCCGAATTTTAACCAGCAGAATCAGGAGGCCGTTTTTTTCAGATATCCGTGCAATGGACAAGTTTATAGGGAAAACACTTTGGACGCCAAACTACAGCCTTCCAGTCCACTAAAATGGGTTGCTAAGATTCGGAGACCCTCGAATCACAATGAAGTCAGTTCTCGACGAAACGGCGCGTCGGGACAAATTATTGTTCGGAGACCCTCGAATCACAATGAAGTCACTTCTCGACGAAATGGCGCGTCGGGACAAATTATTATTATAACGTGTGTACTTATATGTAGCTGTTTATTTGAGTTTAGATGTGGCATGGTATTTACAGCCCCAGTTGGTGACGTGTGATGTCGCTGCGGGCTGAAATATAAACTTACAGTATAGGAGTTGTAAAGTGAAAAAATCGCACCTTCAAGGAGACTGGTTTCTATCGGGTAGCCGTGGGCGACTTCCCGTAATAGGCCTCATCCATATGCCTGGTATTGACTGATTGGATTCGCTTTCGATTAGGAGCGAAGTCGCCCGAAACGACATTCATTTACCCGTCGGTTTTGGATGTGCCATTTTCGTGGTGGGATGAATCATTTTAACTGTATCTTACACTAGTTTCACAAAAAGTTGCCCAAAAGGATCCGTTTTCTAGGCACGTTACAGACACGGTTCAACTATCAGAGCTGTTTGTAGGCCACACTGCTCGTCATTCGTTAATTTCTGGTGGTGATATTCAACTTTCAGACAATTTCAAACTTACTAGCGCTACACAGAGGCGTCACTTAACTTTTTCTCACCGTTTGGCTCCTCCAACGCTACTTGTTACCCTTTTTTTAGGTCGTCGTTATTGAAACGTGTACAGTGGGCATTTGGACTCTTTTTGGAATAACACTGGCAGCAATTGTGATAATGATAAGTGATACTGTTGTTTTTCACCTCCGTTTGTCTGCCCAAAGATGTGTACAGCAATTTATCTCAATCGAAACACGTCAGGTGTCCTACAACCATTGGACTGTGATGACCTAAGCAATATTGCGACGTACAGTGGCCAGAAAAGTGCCGGTCACTGCTTTGGCCACGTTCCAATTTGTGGTCATTCATCCGACTAAATCCTATTTCACAACAAAGTCCCCCAGTTTTTTCTCCAGTTTTAATTGGGTAGTTGATGCTTCATCGAGTCAGACCAATGCAACAGCTAGTTACCTTGGAAAATTTGTGTTGTAGATACGTAAAATCATACTAAACCGTACAACCGCTAAGTAGCTGTTGTGACTTTTTCATAATCTGTTGGACAAGGACCAGAATTGTATCACAAGTAGTCCGAAATCGACGAGGTTTTGGCTTTGTATCCCTCGTGTGCCTGTGAGCTCTACCGTAATTCCAGTCACACAGTATGCACCCACTGATATTTACTAGGATATTCTGCATTTTCCAAGCCAAGAAAGGCAGTCCCCTCTGGATCATTACAAAAGCCCGTTTAACTACACATTACAGTCATTTATACTCAATCTGTTATTTGTAGAAGGTTGGTCGTCTACGATGACTGAGCTGGAAAGTTTAAACTACTAACATTTGACGGTAAGCAGTCTCAGGGTAGATGATTCTCAGCATGCCAAATCACTGAAGCACAGTCTTTAGTTTTGTGGCCACATCCTGAAGTGTGACAGACTTTTCCCAGTTTGCAAATGCAAATGCAGACGCTGACGATTTTGTGTTTCAGCATGCTTTGTGATCAAGTGTCTCGATAGCTCGGTGGTTGTTTGTGCCTTGTGTGACTACACTGGCATTCCGCACCCATGCCAACGGGTTTACCCGGGTTGTTATCCTCTGTTTATCTGTGATGAGCTGACGCTTGCTTCCCGTTGAGGGCCTGCTCACTGCGGTCATCGGCGTGTCGCGAGTTGATGCCCTTTCCACTGTTAGGCCGACTGGCTTGTCCTGTACGTTGGGCAGGTTGGATTTAATCCGTTTCGACTGTATCTATTCAATGTACCGATATGATTGCACGTGGCGGTTCGCGTCATTTACTACTCCGTACTGCCCTGCAATGGTGCGTGTGGTCCACATGTTACGGGCGCGTTTGGTTGCACCATGAGCGTCGCCTGATCGTGAGCGCCTACAACGCGCACAGCTAAACGCGCAATCTTTAGTTTTGTAGCCACTATGTGACTTTGGGTTCTTTCATATTAGCTTGCTCCTTGAGCGTACGGTGCTCCATTTCCCTTACTGAATGATGATTACGTAGTCAAAAAAATTCAATGCACAGTGCAGTGTTTTTTATGAAATCAAAATGGTTTCATGAAACAAATGTGCTCTGCGATGGAAAATCTAGCCTCTTATCATACTGATCAAAAATACCACCGGTTTCATCGCTATTTGTGAAAAGAGCCACGGTTGCTGCGCGTAAAAAGAGGTCAGTCAAGCCGCCCTGTGCATATTAAACACAGTCCAGGTGAATTGTAACATTGCTATTTGTTGAAAATTTACCCATCTAATGAAAAATACTAAAATTAACTGGAGATTTAGAGTCGGGGTTTTCGTCATGGTGCAGGTTGATTCGTTCGCGTCCTATCAACTTTTGCACGTGTCTCCAAGTGTTTGAGCAGTTTACTTTGACCGTCGCTTCATTTCATTCCCCGTTTAATTGTTCACACTAGTACAGTACGACTAATACGACAACACAAAGTGGAAGTACACGAGTCACACTCCCATACATAAAGAACACCACTGCAAAGACGGCAAGGTTCTCGTGATTGCACGGCGGTCCCCCTTGGAAAAAGGACACTATCGAAGCCAGAAGGGAAATCGGATCCAGCGATATGCAGTATGTAAGGCAAGAATAGTGACAAACAATACAAAGGACAAACGGGAACGAAGCTTTCCACCAAAATATATGAACACGGGGTAGCTGGTAAAACAAATCTTTGTGCGCAAAGATTTAGCTGGTAAAACAAATCTTTGTGCGCAAATATTAGGAAGGACACGAGTTGCACCGGAACGGCGCCCACACACTGGGTCAAGCAAAAACAACTAAAGAACTTGGAAGAGTGATAGTCCATGGAAGAAGTTATCGACAAACATATCGAAATTGACCCAATTTATCAACCATTAAGAGCACAGTAATGTCAAAACGGAGCTCTAAACTGCACGAGGAATGGCAAAAAAGCACGATTTTAAGGAACTTAACTGGATTTAAACGAACCAGGCGCCCGATCAATAAATCAAACTACTACGCAGAGACACCAACCGTTACAATAGAGAAAATAAGGCACTGTAACCAATCGGTGGCGAAAAGATCAGACCGAAAAGCAATGCAGATTGAGAATGGGCCAACGAAGGCAAGGGACAAGACTACTAAATATAGACGGCACCTGGGTGGGCAAGCGACTCAGAGTAAAGCATACCACAAACGGACCAAGAAACTCCCAACTAGCCAATCAAAATAGGAGATAACAAGTGATCCTCAAATGCTATATAAACTCACGCCGGCTAAGAGGAAGTTACAAACCATCTGCTGCTGCTGCTACAATTTTATCGTGATTTTCCGGAATCGTGAGTTGTAGAGGGGTTTCATCGTTGTGCAAAGTATGTACGCGCCAAGTGTTCAACAAAGGTTTTTCGCTGCCGTGCATCCATCTTTTGTGCAACTTAAGGGTTGGGATACTACCAGGTCACTCACACCTAGATAGGAGGACGATTAAGGTCCTCAACCAAAGCCCTTGGCTCAAGAGCTTGGCCACAAGACAGTGTTGTTTGGTACATCACCACTTTTAAAGAACAAGTCACCACACCTGTTCCAGCCCTTGACCTGGAGGGTAAGCAGACTGTGTTGGTCAAACATCAAAGCATTGACCAACCTGGTATGAGATACTCTGTGAGTCTTGCATGGACACCGGCCAGTATACCTCACTGGTCACGGAGGCACACAAGACATCACTCCACGGAAAGTTCTGGTCTCTTCGTGGTGAAGCAACAGCGTTAGTTAACAGATAAATCGTGATCAACCCGCACAACTACCAAACGCGCATGTGCCCATGCCTCATTCAAGCCAAATGGGCATGCACGGGGAAAACTATATGTATACCACGTTGTGTTCGAGAGAATCCCTCATCTAATTGTGCCCGTTTTGCCCCCATATCCCCGCTACTTACCTGTGACCTAAATGCAAACCACTCCATGACCTTGGCATTACGTTCCTAGTTCAAGAAAGTCATATGAACTTTAGTGTGAACCATGAATAGGTGCCTTCCTTCCTATCTACGTAACTAATCCATTGTTAGCTAACCCGTGTTCAGAAATCAGCATAGCCCTACGAGTTGCTTTTGTACGTTTTTGTCCTTCTGGTTCTGCATTCACATTACGGTGTTTGTTTAAGGACATCCATTTGTGACATTCTGTGCTTTACCAATGTAGTGGTCTGGCTGCCAGGAGTGTGTAGCAAAGAAATAAAAATAATAACGCTAGATTGAGTATACCATAATAATGAGGTCACATAGAACAGATCACTAACAATTGTTCCCTTTAAAATAGTTCGTCGTTGGCCCAGGTCAGCGAATAAAAAATAATCCAATCACGGTTGCCCAGGGGTCTTCTTCTGAACAGTTCTTATATGTAATACGTTCCAAAGATAGCCCGATATGCTTTGATACCAGAGTTAGCACATGAACTTTGTGAATGACCGCTGCAAGCGCGAGCGAAATCAGAAGAGAAAGTCGAAGCACGTGACCACGTTTGTATTGCGTGAAATTGTACAAATGCGCTTTTTTGCAGTTTTTCGTATTCAAACAAAAAACGTTTATGCAATGGACAAAATACGAAATGTTATAATAGAAAGCGAAAGAATGATACAAAACACCACACTACTCCCCCACTAGAGCGTGGACCTTGAAAGGTGAAAACGCTCGAATAATGCAAAAAAAATCAAAAACATGCTTACTTCAAGTTTCATAATCAGTTAAGCTTTGAGGAAAACGGACGCGTCGTCCGGAACGATTAGTGGAAGGAGTTAGGTTGACGTTACGGGTATCCTGAGTAGGTGCGGGTGCTGGTGGGATAGCAAGATTGCTGAATGTGGTCGTGGGTCACATCGGCTACATCATTTTAGTTACCCTTGGCAGATGTCATATTCTGGAAGATATATACTTTTGCATAGTCATGCCGTACGCTAAACTTTGATCTGCCTTAGGCCTTTGGGTTAACAAATTTTGAAAACCTAACGTAATACCGTGTAAAACAGTCGTGTTTACCAACATTCACAACATGTACCTTCTCAAGGATTACATCCAAGTCTTCTGAGTCATAATAACTTCTTTTTTCGGACTGCTGGAAGAAACCCTTAAATTGATGATGTGAAGAATGGCTTTTCGCAATATTGCCCGTCAAGTCCAAAGGCATAGTACGACATAGTAGTGATGTTTCAACCCTTTGAAAGTTTGTTTTGGAATGTGAAGACCATGATGCCAGACGACCTTTATAAGGTGCACTTATTGTGGCTTTGTTTGCTGCAACTATTGTTCCAGGAATTCCGCTTCGTTTTTGCAAGCTCACCGAAAATTTCCTCGGACCAATATCGGCAGTCTCTAGTTTTTGTTCAACCTAGAAGTTTTGCATTAGATGACTTATTTTCCCTGAAATTTTGTCCCATAAATTTTGCACACAGAGGATTTTACGCATGGCTTGTGATGGTCGCAGGATCGTTCCAAAAGCGGTCCCGGCACATTTATGGGGATTTTTCAAGTTCTGGAGTTAAACGGATACCCACGAGTGGATGGTAGGTGCCTAGTAGGTGCAAACGGCTTGGTTTTACCATATCGTTTCCTCCGTCGAAAAATAGTAAAGATACAAACGAAAGTTCATGACACTTTCTACAAAGTAGTCTGCTAAACAAACCGGTGCTCATCAAAACCATTCACAATGTCAAAGGTCTGGTGACCAAAACCACGTCCCTTATGTACAGTGAATCTCCAATCAACCCATAGTGACTTTTTCTGCTACGGAAAAAGAGAGTTCGTACTTTGAGTGCTACTAAGACTCCTATTAGAGCTGCCCACACCTTGAGACCACAAACCGAAAAATGAATGCCTGCTACTTCGGAGGTTTTTTTTAATCTGAAAACCTAGAACACAATCTCTGGACCGTAGCATGACTCCACAAACACAGCAATCAAAATCGTTCTTTTTGGTGGTCGGTAATTCCAGGTTTAACAGATCTGAAATCACTAGCCACGTCTCGGTATCAGTACCTTGGGTGACTTCCGACAGTCCATCCACTTTGTCACGAAGGTTGCTTACGTTAACGCAGTGAACTTCCACTTCCATATACCCCGTAGACTCATAGTCTAATTGGTGCGGTCTCTCTGGTTGTGAGGACACGTATATGATCCCTAGTTTTCGGACCGAACTTGCCAAATGCTGACAACAGTTTGCCGTCACGGCAAGAAAAGTGTCAGGAAGCTCTCGTGTCTCCCTTACAGTAGTCACCTTGAGCAAACAGAAATGTCTGGAATGCCGATGTTGTCACACTGTTTAGAGGAGACCTTGGTTTTGACCTTGCCAACTTCGTCGCACTTAATGAGTACGTGACAAGGGACAACAGTTTGAAGCCATCCTAGTCGTGGAGGTTGCATTTAAACAACAAAGCCACTCGGTCCACCCAGGTGGCAGACCACCGGAACCGCCTCCCAATGTTGTAATTAATCCAGAGTCCTGTGACTATTATCCATCTACCGGAGAATCTCCTCGAGATATCTTTGAATTTATCATGATATTTGGAAACCAAATCTTGTGAATTCTTAAGGCTCGAGATTTAGCTGCCTGGGTCGGTATAACTCACTGGGTTAGGTATTTTTGAATACACCCAATTCTCAAGTCCATTTATGAAATGAAGGAATTTTTTAAATAACTTTGGCTATTTTCGTCACGTTTAATCCGCCAGTGGAAGTCAAAGTGCGCGCCATTGTTAATTACAATCTCTCTTGTCTATTTTCAGAGATGGCGACGGCAATGAAGTCAGAATACAAAACACTCTCGAATACCCCCAAAGGGGAGCCCCGCATAGCTCACCAAATAGCCAAAGCCCCTTGTATGTCTATTGTTTTGTATTCCGGCGCGCTTCTACAGCCATCGCCCGTGTTTTTGTGCCCGAATAATGAACTGTCCAACTGTATCCTCGTGGTTCTCCGCTGACGAATGGCGAAGGCTACTAACCTGTCGCCATATTCACCGTAGCTATGAGTCGCCTGAACCAAGTATGGGATGCAGAGCTCTGCTTTGCGTAGAGCGAAAGCCTAATCTGAATATCACTCGTTACCATTTACTTCGCACGCACACGTTTCTCAGATTGTTTAACGACCTTAGAAAGGCAAGTAACCGCTGATGTTATGACTGCTGGCGTCCAGTGCCACAATACTGAGTACCTTCCTCAAAAGCAGACAGTTTGAGTTGCGCGAACTTAACCGATTATTACTAAGGATTATTGTGGTCACACATCAAATGCCGTTCTTTTTAATTCAGCGTTTGTATGACACTGAATCCGTTATTAAACCATTGTGAGTCTACTATTATCGTCGTGTAAATGGACGATGATAATCAACTTAGTAATGCGCCCTCTGGCAAGCCTCAACCTATTGCGTTGTTAAGATGCTTTTTAGGCGCTCTGTATGTCAGTACGACATGTCGAGATTGTTTTCGCCATGATCATCATCCATCAATCCTTCACAGCTGGGGAACAATTTAATCATGCGTTATTGAAGATGCTGTCTAACGCAATGACCCAACTAACAGGCTGTTTTGATGGGTTCTAGCAGCCTGATTGATGGGTCATGGAAGTTTTCGTGAGGTTCTACGAAGTTCTCAATAAAAGTACAGCAAATATGCACCCTGGTGCTGCAGCAGGGCAAAATGTTTTACTAGGTACTTAAAAAAAGGTCCCTATGTGATCAGCTCCGTCCTGTAATGCCAAAAAATCTGACGAGTTAATGACGAGAAGAAAACAATAACTGAGGACTCTCGGTACCAATCTCTGGTAGGATGTTTAACGGGCGCAACAAGTACTGGGTTCATGCCATACGGTTGCGAGGATCTAGTATGTATACTTCTTAGTGCCCCAATTGCCACCGCTTGTCGGACTACCCAGGAGAGAGAGAGGTCTGGCAGTACGATGAAGGTAGCTGTGGCCTTGACAACGCCACAAAACCTAGCCACATGACATATCATTAATATATGCAGACGTCGTAGCAAGAGCTGACAATTTGGCCCACTATTTTGCACAGTTACCATGATTGTTGCCTCGTCCTCTGTCAGTGCTTATGAAAGTGAGCAGTCGGGAAGCTCACTCGGTTACCAGACGACCAATTCACTCAAAACCACTGCTGGCGAACTGAAAGCAATGTCGACAACAGCATTCAGCTATGATGAGTGCAACATCAGCCAGTAGTTTCTGGAGAATAAGATTGCTAAAATGGCATGAGACGGCATTAATAAAATCGCCCGAAACAAGATAATTTTTGGCCTGTATGTGGATTAACCGTCATCACGAAGGCGATCGGAATCCGGCAGATGCACATGATCTCTCGAAAGAGACTTTTTTCGAGGTTGCCTTTCCACGGGTAAGATTGTCCAGGTTTATGTGATCCTTTAATAAGGAAGATTTATTTGAGTGAGTGGTATGTCAAGGCAAACATATACCATAAATTAAGGTACACTGTCGAATGAAATTTAATCTTGCTGGAGAGCATGAATCGCTCACAACAGATGAATGCGCCATTCAGCGAATGCCAAATGGATTCAATTTTTCAAAAGGTATTGTTTTCAAGGTCAACGATTCGTAGTTAAGACTATCTATATTCAATGGGTTTCGCTGAAAATTTCCTGTACGACTGATTTGTTTAGGTGAATGAATCTTCAAGGTCAGTCTTCACTGGAAAACAATGTCTAATGAAATGGGACAATGCGACTTTTGGTAAAGTCACGGACGAAAGTTACAGGTAGTTCTATAGCTGTTAGAGGTTGCATTGCGCTCTAGGAAGCGAAAGATGCGGGAGCGTCTCTCCTGTAACTAGATGTTGCTAGTATCTTCTGATCGACTAGATGGATGCCGAACTCCGTGCTTTGGGGCCTCGAGAATAGCCGGTCTGAGTACTCGTCGCTATAGACACATGCGTTGTATTGGGATATCTCATACTAGCTTTGAAGAACGTAAGGATTGCAGATGACAGTGATCTATACCCGCAGGTAAAGGTTTCTGTTACACTGCTTTATATCACCGTGGACGTATTCGAGTCTAGTTTGCTGGCAGCAGACTTCTCCATTGAACATGACGAAACACACCATGCTTTCTGTATCCAGCTCCGGGACGTTACCAAGTAGTTTGTCCCCAGAGATATAATGGTGAGTTTCTTACCATAACGTTTTCCCCTGAGTCCCAGCCTAACTGAAAGAGACTGTATTTGGTCGCACAATGCAGTAATAAGAGCTTAACTCACGCACCCGAATAAAATGCCCGATTAAGTCGCACAATGCAGTAATAAGAGCTTAACTGACGCACCCGAATAAAATGCCCGATTAGCCACGAGCCCTAATCAGCTAGCCAGACGTAACCAAACTCGATCATAGCAGACAGTTGGACGAACCTAGCTGATGCACACAACTAACATGCGGTTAATCGACTGGTTAGTAGCGTGTGAATTGTCGACATTTGCTAAAGCTGGAAAGCAGCAGAACAGTGCAACCTGTTTTTGTCTTGTAAAGCAGGTTTGGCTGCAGCGAACTTTTCCTGACTCTAACACAGGTACCATTATGGACTCGCAGAACTTAGCCGGGACAGTAGGCGTATCATCTGCTACAATGAAACCCAACACAACTACTCACCAGAGCTGGTTGACTCTTCCTGGTTTAGTTGTTGAGACCAATTCGAATTTATCTGCCACAAACTGCCGAATTCACACGCAGAAGTTCCATACTTGAGTGGGGCCCCACGTTTACAAGCTCCCTTCGGATAGCCGGCGATTGTCAAAAGTAGATCATACAAAAACTTGTACAATTTATGAGTTTGTTCAAGCCAATTAGTAGTGACTGTGAGATGGTTCATGTGTCTCAGACAAAAGCGTACCGGATAACAAACGTGCATGTACAGATTATTTTTAGCAAATGCGCTCAGCTCGCTAACTTATTTAGTTTCCCCGAACTTCCTTTGGTTTTGCTGGCGCCTGTAGCATTTCTAATACGCCCACTTGAAACGCAAGACAGCGTTAGTGCTTTTTTACTCACTGTGCGCGAAAATACCACACACCTATCCCCATATATTCATTTAACGTCTTATAGAATGCCATGAAAATGAAAACCGGACACCCACTAGTTTTTCAACAAACATATCTGAGACCGAAACGCTGAGACCGAAATTTGACTGCACGCCAAAAAATAAGAACACAGGTTAATTAAAACAAGTTGAAGTAAAAATAATGCAGATCACGTTGGTTTCTGGTTTGAGCATACATAAAGTAAAATATGAATTCTAACGCAAAAATTTTCATTTAACACACGATGGTTTTGAAGGCAAGTTGATCTGCTGGCTAACAAACAGCGCAAAATTGTGCATTTGCACTTCGGTTCCAGTCGACGCAGTTTTGGTTGCTGGAAACTTGGGCCGAAAACCAAGCATTGGAAGCGATCGGATGTACAGTTATTAAGGGGACTTAGAAGCTACGCGTTGAATGCGATGGCTTTGGTCCGCGGGCGCCAATGGCTGCGCCGTTAGGTCATTATTTACAGTGTTACTCATCATTCCCAAGCGGAGTGCCAGAGATGCCATCCAGGGACAGCAGTTGTCAAACTGACTCGTTTTACCGGTTAGCAGTTGCCTACTTCGTTGTGAAGTCATACATCGCCCACTGCTTGGTCGCTTCCACTCAACAAAGGTATCAGGACCCGCCCAGACATGAAAAAAGCGCATGTGCAGAGAATGACGAATCCCCAGGTCACCACACGATCCGGATAGCAGGTGCGTTGGCGCAGCTCACCACACACGGGTTAGCAAAAAACGACCAGTGGAGTGGGCTGAGTCTATGCACGATCGGAACACCGGCATTGGCTGCACAGAACAAGCAAGTGAAAGACCATAATTGGCCATTTAGTCATCCTATATATTTACGCAGAGGCTCTGTATGTTTGTCTTGACAATACAGCCGGGTCCCGAGCTCTCTGTCTTCTCCTTATCGCATAGTCTGGCAGGTTCAGTTCAGGCGTAACCAAAAGACGGCCACCCGCGATGCAAAAAAAAGTGCATCCAAAGTGTCTCTACAAGACAGTCAGGTCCTCACGGATTCGAGGATTGCTAGATAAGATCGAGGCTTTTGCCCAAGTTCCCAAGGTGGGTCTTGCTCTCGTTGTTCACCGACTGCCGTCCACCTAAAAGAAGACGAGCGAAAAAAGGCGAAACACTGCTCTTTACGTTATCAGCGTGAGACAGTAAGACTTAAGCGCAAAGACTCACATGAAGCAGCGTCTACTTGTGCTTTGAACTGATAACTAGGTGGAGCGTGGACAAACTTTGGAGTAAGGTTGTCCAACAGCTACCCGAAATGGGAAATTTATTTTGTCTACTTAAGTTGTGGGGTCTGAGTTTGAAAATCTCACCATTTCCCCGCCGTGTGTTGGCTGGATCAACGGTAAATAGCCTGTTGACCGAACCCTGTTTAAACGGGACGAAAGTAAGTATTAGTCCTCTTTGGAGCCGATGAATCACAAGGGGAAAAGGTCAAGTACCGCGGGACGCGTCTCATAGTCCACGGATTTAAGGCCGGCAACAATTTTCGTGGCAGCTCATTGAACACACTCAATTAGTGTTACGTCCTTCTTATAACATGAGTAGACAACTTGATCGTCCTATTCAAGAAGCGGTCTGATATATGTTCTATAACGTATTTGGAAATCCACGCGAGCACTACGGGAGAAGGTGCCTCTAATCATCCATAAAACGGCGAAAGTTTTTTGAGCCGATTTCTTATGGTGCAGTGAGAAGGATATGTTTGAAGTGAGCGGGATATACAGATCCTTTTTGGTATCTATCCTCGTGATGCCTTCCGGTCCATTCTCACCATGCACGACAAAGGCGTTCGCTGAATCCCCTCCGAATGACATATCGGCGCACTTTTCTTCATTCAGAGTAGGGCGCCAATCCAACGACTATTGCTTTGCAGTGTCTACATGCATTTGAAGGGCACTGGCATTTGAACTCCATGGTTTAAAGTCATCTGAAAAAATTGACGTAAACTGGAAAGGACGTCTGGAAAGTTGTTGATGTGCTGGTCCTAAAACGGAGCCCTGGGGAACTCCGATGGGGGACGGCGCCGGAGAATATTAGATCGAACCCTCTTCCACTCGGAGTGCTCTGTCTGGTAGGAATGCCCTAATTATGCGTACAATTTCTCCTGGAATCTCGTAAGACTGATCGCCATATAATCCACTTTACTTCATGACCTTTTGTGTCTAAGATGCTGGGACGCCTACTTCGCAGGCGTTGCTTCTCTACTTCATCTGTAATTGCAAATATTGTGGCCGCTGACTGGGAGCCTCTTTTTGACCCTGCTGCTATCGTAGAATCCCTAAACTCTTACCTCGCTAGCTGCTATGTTCCCTCCGCATCGACCCTGTCTACTCATTGCTCTCCACCTGGCCCCGAAGTGACCACATGTGTTGACGAGTTGAGCCCCACCCTCCGCACACTCTTATTTACTTTGTCTGACTTAACATCGTCACTCATCCGCCTCTGGGACTCCAATTTATTAGGCGCCGACGGTATCCCTTCGCTCATCCTAAAAGCTGATGGTCCGGACATCTCCACCCTCATCCTTAACCTCTTCAATATCTCCCTTATCTCTGGCACAGTTCCAAGTAAGTGGAAGCACTCAACCATTGTACCGCACTATGAGTCTGGTCCAAGAACTGTTCCAGCTAGCTATTGTGGCATCCACCATGCCTGCTTGCTCTTCCATACCCTGAAGCGCCTTATCAAAGTCTCCGTCATGGATTACTTACTCACCACCAAGACCCTTAACGATCGGCAGTATGGGTTTACGGCGGTCAACTACCACATGTCAGGTTGATTTCTTCAATCATATTTCGTCCACCTTTGAAGCCGGGCTGAGTATTATTCTTGTCTAGCTTGATATTCGCAAGGCGTTTGACCAAGTCCCCCACGATGCACTCCTCAACAAATTACGATCTACGGGGATTAGTGGCCCGCTACTGCGATGGTTCACTTCCTACCTCACTTGGAGAACCCAGGTCACCAAGATCGGGAATCTCTCCTCATCACCTCTTCCCATCACCAGTGGAGTTATTCAGAGTAGTGGGCTTGCCCCCAACTATTCTTACCACACATTATTGGTGTCACTGATTCGATCACCCATGGATCCTTTTCTCTGTTCGTGGATGATATTAAGATAGCCTACACGTTTAAGGCCGGTGACTCTGTTTTTACTCTCGCTAACATTCAGTATGATCTGAATTCTTTATCCCTCTGGGCCTTCAAATCCTCTCTTTCTTTCGCCGTTCCAAAATGCCAGTCACTTTCACATCGCTCCCAGCTTCCTCCTGGGATGCTTATTGTTAATGGACTCTCAAGTCCTACTCTCCCCGAAGTGAGAGACCTAGGTTTTGGGTATTCCTGTGCGTTTAGTTTTTCCAAACGTGCATGGTACACAGCGGCTAAAGCCCGCAATCTCTGCGCCGTTATTTGGCGCTCCTTCCACAATAAACCATGTTAAATCGACGTCTGTAGGCATTTGTAGGATCCATTCTTAAATCCAGCCCTGAATTTGCCTCACAATATGCGCAGGTATGCAGAATTTCTGTGGAAAATGTGTAGTTCTCGTTTACTAAGCCCTCGTTTCCGGCGTCATCCGTATTGTCCTCGCTGTTTGTCACTTGGGCTGGATCCGTTGTGGCTGAGACGCATTAGGTTAAACCTAGGACTTCCGCATCGCCTCATATACAGACGGGCTTATATAGCTTACTGCCGTCCTGAATTTTCTTCCTGTCCTTTCTACAATATCCACAACTCTGGATTGCTGCTCCCATTGTTGATCTGCCGAACGGTCTGCAGACAAAACTTTTTCCCCTGCCTTTATTCTAAACTATGGAACAAGCTCCTCTCCCGTATCCGTACTATATCATCTTATGTAGGCTTTCGAAAGGCTCTTGATTCTTACCTTTCTATTGAGGGAGCCAAGCATCTTTTCGCGCCACAGCTTTCACTAGATACTTTTTTGAAATAGGCCCTAAGCCCCTCTAATTTGGGCTCTCACCGTAACTGTTCCATCAATTAGTCCCAGCTTGTACTATCACCGGCTTGAACCCCCAAGAGTTAACCCACAAGTGAGATAACTATCCTCCCAAGTGTTCTTGTCCATAAATCATCATGTAATCTTACCTCTTCTGCAGACGTTCACCTCCTGGGACTACACCTGTACCTGCCATCTGAAGCATAGTCGTGTTGCAGAGAGTATCCAGCGCCTGCCATCGTAATTGTTTTCATGCTCGTCTCCACTGACCTCGTTGCATTTCCTTACCTCCGGCCTTAGGCCCCTGTACCCAGTCAACTTACTTCTAGTGCTTCTAAGCCTGGTCCCATCCCTGATTAACTCTGCTAGCTCCATTTAGAGTCTGGTGTTTTGATTTAACCATATTCAACTAACCTTACCGAAGATTTATTTCCTTACTGTTCAGAACCATTCCGCTTCCTCTGACCACGCGCAGAACACGCACATCAAGTAGTGTGCCTGAAGATGCGCAATGAAATTCTTGTTTGGTTCCACTCATTCTCACATGTACATAACACTCTGATGCGCCTCTGCTTGACATGGCGGTTCACACCAAAGCTCCGTCGTCATTTAGCCGTAGTAGGCAGGCTCTGAACGTCTCCATTCTACTCCCATGGTCCAAAAGGTAGCTGCCGTTTCATTTATCTCCGCCACTTGCCTCTTCCAGTGGCTGTTTGCTGTTTGCGTGTTCGAAATGGCTGATCCGTTTTATTGGCCTGACTCCCCCCCGACCGGACAAAATATCCGGTAGCTTGAGTTATTTATTAATGCACAAACCGTAATTATGACTGTTTGGTGGCTTGTCACCTTGCAGATCTGGTAGCATTCCCGAGGAATGAAAGCCTTGTTCGGTGGACGGGTGCGCTTTGTTACGTTGCATTGTGGTGCGTTCGTATACCTGCCACCCCTCCAGTAGCACGGGTGCATTGCCCAACGCCGGTGGTTCTGAGCCTGGCCTTTAATTCGGGAAAAACCATAGAAGAGCACCGTTGCTGTTTGTCTGTAGCTAGACTGGACTTGTCCCGGCTGTCATTTGTCTGGCAACACCAAGGAATACAAGTAAATGACAGCAGTCCTTTCGTTCGTTAAAAAATCTAAATAGGCATGGAGTAGCCTGAAGGTACTGTGTGAAGCTCACGGCTAGCATCGACGTGCAAGGGGTTGCCACTTTCGTCTTACTTGGGTTGCACCTTACTAAGTGCATCCCACCATCCAGACATACCGCACACGTTCTTCCTTTCATGTTCTCTGAAGCAATCATATACATATAAAAAGTGAATTCCTCCTTAGTTTCTGACTACCAGCAGTCACAGCTAGCACTTAATGGCTGTTTTTGCGATGCGCCATTCGTTTCTTGGAGCTGACAGCAGCGATCTGGTGACTGGTGACCCATACTCTTACATTCCTGTTGAGTGTGCGCAGTAGATTCTAGGTAAATTACGGTTCTCATCCATTATCTCTGAAGCTGTTGCCCAACCGCTGCTGTTCCTGTTTACATTAAAGCCCCCTATGAGCAACTGCGACTTTATGATTTGATTTTTTTGGTGAGCTAAATCTGCCGCCATGTAATCCCACCATGTAATCGCCTGTTCCAACTAGTCCAGCGACTAGCCTCCCAACCCCAGCGGCTGAATCCTTACCTTCCCAAAAGTAAGCACCTACTCTGTCCCAGCTAGTACCCGGTTTATAGGTTAGCCAATAATACTCACCCCTTTTTTGGGCTCATTTAGCCTGCTATCGTTCCCTTTTAGATTTTTTCTATTGAGTGCCTCCTGGCACTCACCAGATGCTGCTGCTCTCATCCTATTCCCTCCTCATCCTCCCTCTTCCCAAGCTTCATAATTCGGCTGTAGTTGCGCAAACGCCCCATGCAACCGTTAACCTCACTCAATTCGGCTTGTTCCTGGTCTCAACTCACATGTTCCTCCAATTGATTGGGATGTTCCGCGGCTCTGCATCGGCCTGACCCTGTCTGTGTCAATCTCTTCGTTCAACCCAGATCCAGCTGCCATGGAACTGCTTATTCCTTCTCCGATTGCGGCAACCCTGGCGACCGTTACGGGGCTGTCCAGAAACCGAAGTATGTCAGCGCGGTGACGCCATGGCACTGCCATACCCGGACTGAAGGCACTCTCGCAACTATTTTCATCAGAATCTCGACCCCCAACCTCTCCCACTTGAGCCTTACTTGCAACTACAAAAACAAATTATTCACCTGGCCCCAACCGCCTCGTTCTAAACCGCTGAACCTATGGTTCGGAGTTAACCAACCCAGTCTCCTGCCATAATTTCGGGTTTCCTCTTCCACAAGTTCATTCCCTTTTACGGTGTTCGTTTGGCTCCACGCATTGGCGCTGCCTCCCCATCAAAACTATCCTTTACACCTGACTGCCATGCAACAGTTAGACCAATTAGTCTACTTGATTTCAATTTATACCACACTCTTGGGACAAAACTTGTCATTTGTCTCCAGACCGAATTCTTCAATCTGAATCTCCATTTTCGCTTTTTGTGACCTTAGCCATTTACTCGAGCACCCAAGATCACCCATGGCCAGCAAATGTAGTCAGTTTAATTCATGTCAGCTGGCTTCACTTCTGAACTGGTCGCAATTCATGCCCACTGTCCTCGCTTTCTTCGGTTCTCATAACTACGGTGACACTTCACGTACTTCACATACTTCACATACTTCACACCTGGGGAGTTCGTACTTGAGTCGACAATAACGATGCGTAGTGTGAGTTGTTAAATGCAATGCTTGCCACTTAATTGCACAGCAACTCAGCAGGAAACCTAAAGTTTTTGGTGTAAATTGCTCAAACTTGTTGCCATTCCTCATGCCCTGCAGCCAAACGATTTCAAGTCATCTTGCAAGATGCAGCATACTTCGCTTATACCGAACAGCTAAACGAACCTAGCTCGTTGCACGAATAATGTTTGGCTCAGGGCCAAAACTCTCAAGACAGCTTGGGTACCTGACCTCAGTATGTTCCTCTCCAAGGGACGACTGTTGGTGACTGACGGCTCCGTGAAGCAAGGGGGCCATCAGGGGCCACTTTCTTCCACATTACCTATCTCCTTGATTGCGCAAACTCAATGACTGCTGTATATGCTTCAGGCGTGACACGAAGATCGAGCTAGGTATTGCGTTCTAAACTTTACCAGTGTAAAAATCCAGCTTACCCTCATGATAATTCCCCCATTTATTTGCGTACTCCGCCTATATACTTTTTGCCTCCAGTTGTTCTGCTTGTCGTACCCGCCATTCACCTTGCAGCAGAGGCCGTCTCGTCCAATGCTTGTGTATCGGCATGTGTATCTGTGTGCGTATGTGCGCGGCTGACCTACTTACCCATTGGCGTTCATGTCCCGTTTGTTGAGCCTGCCTTGACTTGCTTTCCCATGAGCTCCGTGTGACCGCACATCCAATGAGAATCACGAGACTACCGTCGGAAAGGAAGACCGCAATCCACGCTCCTGAGCCATCACTCCGCTCGCCGTTTTTTGGTGTGTAGACGTTGGCACTGCACTGTGCTGGTCAGTGACAGACCTCTGAACAGGTTGATGCTACGAACGTGAACAGTTGAGGTTTGTTGTAAACATTTGCTTTCCCTTATGTAAGTAGTACCGTAGAAATATGAACCCAAGTCTTCCTTTTGATATCCGGGATTGTCGAACCTACGCGTCACTCAGAGTCCCGTAACGGGAACCTCAACAAACAGGTTCTTCTGATTTATGCGGTACGTAACACTGTTCTCTCCTTTCAAAGCCTCTAAACATTAAAAAACTTTTCATATAAAATGTGGACCAACTCTTCACAAAACATGGGCATTAATTCTGACGACTGTACCCGCCATGATTTTTGCCACCGCGTAGCCTACAGCTCATACAAGGCCGTTCCGCGCGGTTTCACAAAAAATTCGCGGCCATCTTCGTTGAATGGTGTACTGAACTGACGGGACTGACCCATTCAAACCATGTATGTTCGGCGCACACTGGCTCCAGCTGCCACTTCACCTCTATCCACACTTTTTATCTTATCAACGAAATGGCCCCTCCTTGAAGGCCACGCTGCCCTGCAACCATTGCTTCAACCATGAATCTTCACAACCAAGATACCACCATCCTGCAACTCAACCAATCACTAACACCAAACAATTCCCCGATATTGCTGTCTCAAATCTAAAAGGCTTTCGAGTCCTTTTTCACTATCCTCTAAGGTTCTAACCCGAGCAAACAAAAACACCCCAAACGCTGAGCAACCCCCTAACTACCCAGTTCAACTCCGCAGAATTCCCACATCGCCAGCCCCCAGATCACCCCAAAAATCGGCGAGATTCTGCGCACAGGAATAGGCTTTCGCAGGCTTTCGGAGCCCTCGACTCAAACCCGACGTGCAGCTATTAAGCCTGCTAACCTCCCTGGTTACACAACTCTCGGCTCCTCACCTTCGGAGGCAGCAGAGACAGTGTTGAAATGCTTGTCCACAAACTGTCTTAGCCTCTTCAACAAACTTTGTGATATTAAACAGTCAGTTTGTCTTGAACAGCCGTCCATTATCGCACTCACAGACACCCGGCTTACACCAGATGTCTCTGACGCGGAAATCTCAATAGACGGCTACTCTATTTTTCGAGCTGACTCAAAACAAGGGAGGGCTGGTGGGGCTGCTTTATACTTACATGCGGCCCTGCCAATCCCGATTGTCCTCTCTGATACCACTCCTGCACCTTTTTGTGATGCACTGTGGCTTCAAGTCCCGCTGCGCGGGTCCGATTCTCTCCTTCTCGGTGTGGTCTACCGTAGCCCATCGAGTCCTCTGGAAGATGACCATACGAACCCTTGGGCAACTCTCCTCCAGCTACCACTTCACTCATCTCCTGCTGGTAGGTGACTTCAACGCTCCAAAGGCCCTGGACGGAGCTCCAGTGCGTCGGATCAAGTGGACCCTTTACAGCGGCGTTGACCGAAGTCGTTCAACAGAGCGCTTGGACTCAACATGTCGTTGCACCCACCAGATACCGCGCGGGCCAACAACCGTCCCTCCTGGATTTGGTCATCACCAACGAAAGACATTTCGTTGATCAGGTGACAATTAACGCTCCACTGGGACATAGCGACCACTGTGTGCTCACCTTTGATTTCATCTGCTATTGGGCCAGAAATCCCGAACCCCAAACGTGGATTCGAAACTTCTGCCGTGCAGACTTTTCGGGAATGCGCATCTTTCTTAACCAAGTTAAACTGGGGCCAGCCTCAGTGGAAGACTTATATAGGACTATTGTCCAGAAAGTTCACGAGGCTGACGCGATGTTCGTCCCAAAAAACCAGCACGCAGTCGGATGAGCCGTAAACTACCCAAAAGGATCCGGCGTCTTCTGGAAAAGAGGTCACAACTATTTTTCAAAAGTTGACTACAGGAGACACAGAAGATGAGCTGGCATTTCGTAAAATGCGGAACCGCTGTAAATCGGAAATCCGCCAATGGAACATACGAAAACAAGCCACCATTCTAGACCTCGCCCGGAAGAACAGAAATGTGCTGTTCAAATACATGCGACATCGCCGAAGAAACAAGCCATCCGCGTTCTCCCTGAGGGACAGGAACGGGGAACCCACGAGTGACCCAATAGTGGTATCTGAGTTCTACAGAGATCACTATGCAGGTCTGTATTCAGTCCCAGCGTCCTCGTCACATCCAACCTTGTCAAGGCGTACCTACGAACGGCCTCTAACCGACTTGGTATTCACGGTGGAGGACATTCGTCAACTCCTGCACAAGATCAACCCATTCTGCGCGTTGGGGCCCGACGAAGTCCACCCAAGGATCCTGAAGGAAACGTCGTACACACTGGCAACTCATTTCCATCTGCTGTTTCGTCAGTCGCTTGACGAAGGCCACCTTCCCTCTGTTTGGAAGGAAGCGATTGTCACGCCAATCTACAAAACTGGTGACCGACTATCGCCTGGCAGCTACAGGCCTATAAGCCTCACTAGCGTGCCATGCAAGGTGATGGAACGCATTCTGAAGCGAGCCATTCTAGATCACCTTACTTCCAACAACTTGATTTCTCAAGCTCAACACGGATTTCTCCCAAACCGTTCCTGCGTGACGAACATGCTCGTATTTATGGACAGCTTAACCCAAGCCAAGGACGAGGGACTCATATCGGATGCCATATTTTTCGACTTTTCAAAAGCATTTGATCGAGTCCCACACGTCCCTCTGCTCCACAAACTCGAGTCTTACGGGATTCAAGGGAAAATCCTACACTGGATCAAGGCATTCCTATCAGACAGATCATTCCGTGAAAGTAGGCTCGACCTACTCTTCTGCGGCGCCGGTCTCCATTGGAGCTCAGGGCTCCGTTTTGGGACCTTTGCTGTTTCTGATATACGTCAATGACCTTCCAGATGTTCTTTCAAGTCCATGTCTACTTTTGCGGACGACTTGAAATCGTGGAGTTCCAATGCCAGTGCCCTCCAAATTGATGTAGACGCCGCAAAGCAGTGGTCGTTGGACTGGCACCTTCCTCTGAATGACGAAAAGTGCGTCCATATGTCATTTGGAGGAGACTCAGCGAACTCCTTTGTCATGCATGGTGAGAAAGGACCAGAAGACATCACGAGGATAGATGCCAAAAGGATTTGGGTATCTGGCTCTCTCCAAACCTGTCCTTCTCACTGCACCTTGAGAAATCGGCTCAGAAGGCATTCGCTGTTCTACGGATGATTCGGCGTACCTTCTCTCGTATTACTCGCACGGACTTCCAAATACTCTATGGGGCCTATGTCAGACCGCTCCTTGAATATGCCAACCCGGTTGTCTACTCAGGACGCACGAAAGACGTAATCCTCATTGAGCGTGTCCAGCGAGCTGCTACGAAAATGGTTGCCGGTCTCAAGTCCATGGACTACGAAACGCGTCTCGTGGTGCTCGACCTCTTTCCCTTGAGTATCGTCGCCTCCGAGGGGACTTAATTCTTACTTACGCCCTGTTTGAACAAGGCTTGGCCAACAGGTTTTTCACCGTTGACCCAGCAAACACACGGCGGGGACACGGTAAGAAGATTTTTAAGCTCAGAGCGCACACCTTCATTAGGCAAACTTTTTTCTCATTTCGGGTAGTTGCTGCGTGGAATAACCTTCCTGAGACGGTTGTCCACGCTCCCTCTAGAACTCAGTTCAAAACACTATTAGACACTTATTTACGCGAGTCCTCGCGCTGGCAAACATACTGCCCCGCGCTGAGAACTTAAAGAGCAGTGCTACACCCTTTTTCACTTGTGCCTTTCAGGTGAACGACAGCTGCTGAACGACAAGAACAAAACCGACCCGAAACTTGGGCAAAAGCCTCGCTCCTGTGTATCAATCCGTGAATCCGTGACGAATACAACCTCACAGCTAGCACTTAATGGCTGTTTTTTGCTATGGACAATTCGTTTTCTGGAGTTGACAGCAGTGACTCGGTGACTGGTGATCCTTAATCTTACTTTCCTGGTAGTTTGACGTAGTAGATCTCAGTTAGACTACGATTCTTATCCATTAGTATCTAGGAAGCTGTTGTCTGTCCGCTTTTTACTTGTCTACTGTCACCCCTTTTTCTTGCACAACGGAGACCCTATGTCATGATTCTTTGGTAAGCTAAAACACTGCTTGTTCCATCTTAGCCTTACAGCTAGCCTCCTGCTAGCTACCTCGACGACAAGTTCTTACTATCCTAAAATCAGGCCCCTACTCTGGCCCAACTAGTACTTGGTTTCTAGATCAGCAGATGAATCCAACTTTCCTGGGTCCATTTATTTCTTGCTGTCATCATCTTTTAGATTTTTCTATTGACACCGCTGTATCATGCCTCCCTGACTCTCGTTCACACGCTAAATGCTTTCATTCTATTTCTTCCTCGTTGACCCTCTTTCCAACCTTCAAACTTATCAGGCTTGCCCAAACGCCCCTAGAACTTTTATTCATTCAAACTGGCTGGTCCCCGGTCTACACTCACACGGTCCTCCAACGAAAGGGAAATTATCCTTGACCCTGCATCCGTCCGGACTCGCTGTGTCAATCTCCGTCTCACCCAGATCCAGCTGCCACAGAACTGCGCGTCCCTTCTCTGATCACGACACCCTTGACAACAGTTACGGGGTTGTCCATAAACCGAAGCATGTCAGTGCAGTGTTGGCATGGCACGGTCATACCCAGTGTGATGGCACTCCCGCAACTATTCTCTTCAGAATCTCGACCGCAACCCCCCACACAATCGAGCCTGTAGTCGCAGCTACAAAGTTTTCATCCGGCCCCGTCTCTGGGACGAGTTCTTCGTACCTGAAGAATTATCGCTCAAATTTGGCTAGCCTGAATTTCTGCCACAATTTCGGCTTGCCTCTTCCACAAGTTCTAATCCGTACACGGTGTTCGGTTCGCCCTATGTATTAGCACCACGTACCCATCCAACCTATCCGCTGCACCTGACTTCCCTACAACAGTAACCAGTGAGTCTGCTTAGTTTGCACAAAACTCGCCATGTGCTCCCAATCGAATTATTCTATCTCCATCTCCACTTTTGCTCGTTGTGACTCCGGCCTTTTACCCAGCCGCCCAAGGTCACTCATGGCCAGCAACGGTTTTCAGCTTTTAGTTCATGCCAGCCGGCTGTCTTTGAACTAGTTGGACCTCATGCCCATTGTTCCCTGCAAGTTGGGAAAGAAACCTATGATTATTATTTTCATCGGATATTTCCCACTGTTTATGACATTGTCCTCGCGCAATCCGCACTACCCGCAACTCCCCTAGACATGCTTCATTCTGACTGTATACGTATGATCATGCCAGACGGTATGTCACCCACAAGTTGGGAATAAATATTATTATATACTCTTATGCCAACATACAGTAAGCGTCATCCGTCGGCCGTTGAGCGGCGCATCTTGATCACCCAAACTGTCTAGAGCCAAAAACCTTTTGCCACAGGCGTTTTGACTCCAACTATTCCACTCGGATATTTTTGGAGTCATTTTTCAGCTTGCGCAACAATATCAACAGGTTTTGCTGTCCAGAGACACTCTCGGCGACCTCTCAATCACCGATGAATATCCCCAGGTCCAAAAAATTAAGACAAGTGCCCCGTCTTCTGCCGTCCCCTCGGCTCAGGAGGAGAGCCGGGAAGTTTTTCCTCCCCAAACCATCCCCAATAATGTTATTTCAATGCGACTGACACCCGTTAGAACGCCAGCCACACGATCTTTACTGTAACGAGTTTTCCACAGTCAGCTACCCAATCATGTGTCCCACACTGTTCGCCCACTCTTGATACCCTCACCTGAACCCTCGATTTCCGGATCTCTATGTTATCCAACACCCTCCATTATCCAGCGTCACCCGCTGGATGCCCGACCATGTTTCCCAATATGAGTCACTTACACTACACCTGGTTTCCACGGAAATTACAGGTAGAAAATAATAATAATAATAATAATAATAATGTTTATTCCCAAATTTTGGGTGACATACCGCCTGGCATGATCCGAAGTGCGTCAGAATTGACAGCCTTAAGATCCCGAGTATTCACCCAACTAAGGTATCCGTCTAAAACCTTCCTGAAAAAAGCTAGACGTACGTCTGAAATCGACGAAAACAAACAGGCTTGCTGGGATGCAATACTCATTGCTTTAACTGCTACGGTGGCGTGACTGGTGTGGTCTGCTTACTTGCCTCCACTCCCCGCTCTTCTCAGCCATTCCACGGCCGCGGCCGGCCTAATGTTTGCAGGATGTGCCACATTTCAAAGCATCTCATTGGAGAGAATCGTCTGTTACTTCACTTCATTGAACACTTCTCATCGTCACCGAACAAAAACGAAGTTATATTATCTGACCTTTTCCATTTATTGCCGGGCCTAAATCAGTCCCACCACCCAACAAAACCAGACATAAACTGTCCCAAAGTCGGATGGGCCATGCCACCAAACCCAAAACAACGGTTTCACCCTTATCCTTTTGAACACAATTATATCATCGGAATGATCCAACAATCCTTCCATCTTGGAGGATTTCGAGTAGCATGCGCCCACCAGCCCTGTGCGTAATATTCACCCACCATTTCGACATTGCGCAAGAGAGACCGTTCCATCCTCTCCGAGATCCCACGTACCACAGTCGCTCTCTCTGTAACCACTAACCAAAGCTTTGCGTGCCATACTGATGTCTAGATTGGCACTAGAAATCACTTTGTTCAGTGCCCTGTTCCGAAAGGAGAGCAGTGTCCGCAGACTGCTGAAGCGGAAATGAACAATTTCGCACCTTACTTTACTACCCAACATGATGAGAACTTTGATACCTACCTCAACACCCGCTTGGGCGGTGTCCCTGCAAAAAATGCACCAGAAGCAAAAGGAGCCACAATGATTCTCCAGGGTGCAGAGCACACCGGGACCACTTTTCTGGCATGGTGGGTCCTTCAAACTCACACAACAATAATCAGCTCAAGCCATTAACAACATAGCACAGTTGTTGCTAAACGTTAGGTTGGACACCGGGTACTGTACGGCACCTGCTCAACAGATGCCAAGTGGATTCGAAATGGACGCATCACTTATCCGCATAATAGCCATAATAGTTCTTGCTGCCGCAAAAATGGCCATTGTGGTCTGGATAGCATCCATATATCCATAAACGGTCGGCCCTCTCAGATCAACAGTCATTTACCTCTCTCGGCGATGGCCTATTACGAAGGGGGTAGCGCAGTTACTAACCCTGTCTCTAGAGGTGCTAACCGCAAGGGCCCATATAACTGCTGTTCCAATTATCTCACATGAAATTAATCGTGGACAGGCCTTTGGTACGCCCAAAAATGTCCAGCGTAGACCCACAAAACTTTTGCTGGACTCAAACAGTTTCCATTACCTGATTGACTCCCTAGGCCAAATTAATTCCGCAGGTTTAGGGGACGCGTTATATTCAATTTCAATTGCTCCAAACTTTTCCAACCCTAAGTTGACCTGTGGACCACGTTAAACATTTTCTTCTGCATAGGCATTCCACTTTGGAATACAACCCATAACTAAGAGTGCTCTCCATCATCACCGCCTTCAAGTGATACACCAAGCGCCTACGCCTCAAACTTGTTCCTCAACCATTCACATGTGACTCATCATTCAAGAGTTCCCATGAACCGCCCTACTTGGAAATCGATCCCACAAGTTTAGGTATCACTAACTCCATGAAGACCTAGCATCGCAAGTTGTGGAGCCCTGTTCTTCTGCCCTCACTTCTCAGATACGCACCCTGAATCGGCGATTGGAATCGACAGTCAACTGAAACGAGCCCACAAGTCCTTGTCTTTCTACTGGTGTACCCATTGACCTACAAAAATTGGCGTCAGTTTGAATAAAATAGGCGTTATCGTGTGACATAAAAAACACAGGACTGGCTTGCAAATCCATGGCGAGCGCCTATCTGCTCGTTTCTCTGGTCGCAGTTTGTTCTGCCGAGATTTTTGAAAGTTCAATCAACAGTGACAAGGTAATCCATTCGCCAAAAAATTACAGCAATACCCCTGTTGAGTCAATGGACTAACGAAGAACTTTTTATTTTACAGGATGACAGTTACATAAAAAACTTCCTGTTCTCTTCGAAAAATAGCTCCTTTTCCTTTGAACTTGTTTATATGGAGGTAAGAAAATTTGTTCTCACGTCAACAACTTCAGACGTTTCACCCCATGAGGTTACGAATGTTCTGGGATTCACCAATAGCATGGGTCGATAGTTATAACATGCGGCTAGTAAGTGCATTTGCTTTATTTTGAATGGTACTATTTAAAGGAACACAATGAATCGTCCTAAGCTTCATTTCGGCTTCTACCACAATACTTGCCAGTCAGTCAATCATTTTCAGGTACATGTTGTGAAGTATATCATCAATAAGGCAACGCAGCATTTTCTTGCGTTAGCGAAACCACGGCACAGTGTATAGCATGGGCAATAAGTATAAATTTTACGAAATGGACTTCTGAAGCACTACAGGGGCTGGTGCTAACCATACGAGCACATTTTTATTAGAGTGCACCGGTATTCGGAAGAGAAAACACTCTGCTAAAGAGCATGCAGTAGCTAATCACCATGATGCTAATACTAGACAATGTTGGCTAAATTGTAGTTGATTGGGTTCAAATATATATCGCATAATTAAGAGAGATCCACATAAAAGTGACTGTGCTGCTCAGAATTAACTGCCTGAAGCCAAATTCTAAGCTATAGATGCTTCTGTTCTTGGCAAAGATGACCCAGAACATGAGCCGTTTATCAAAAAAGAACAACCGTAGTTACGGGATGTCTTTGGGTTTTATTTTCGTCTGGTTCACACATTTGGTGAACGGTCTTCTGGGAGCGTGTTCACATAGTTGAAGCATTCAAAGGATGCACTAGACAATCATTTTTAAAACAATGCTGACGTGTGCAGGGAGCAAGGCTGCTAAACCCCTGCCCATGACAACGCTGGACAATGTATCTTACTTAGTGACCTAAATGAAATAGACTTGCAAAAGACAAGTCAAGTTTCCCACTACTGCCATGAAACTAGGCCCGGACATAGGCCTTAACTTACACCGGCCGTTACTGAATTCTTTACTACTAGGGTTAAATTAGACGAACGTAACGTCATTGCGGATATTTACTAAGACCTGGTTTGTCAAGAAGTAGCGCTCTTAAAGTTTGCACCGTTCGAGAAAAATTAGGACACAACATCTTATTTGGCATGGGTGTTAACTTCCACTTTTTCACATTGTCTACTGATGCAACCCAATAGATCCTCCAAACGATACCTAAACAAGTATTATTATAAATTGGCCGTTGAAATATCTGGAGTACGTTGACCGGTAGTATTGCAGTAAGCTAGTGTCTTGCCATTAACTAGTACGATGGCGTTCTTCCTTTTGCACTCTTTTAACTACTGCAAACACGGTCGAAAAGTTTCTACGTGGTTTTGTTTCAACAGGAGAAAACAGCTGTCTTGTTGCACTTAGCTACCCAGCCCGAACATAGGACTGATGCTATTTTTCATGACCTGTCCAATACGCTTGGTATGGTCTTGCAGGGGGCACTCCGAGATGCTGGGAAACTCTTGATGTTAATGACTTAGTCTCTCATTGGCTGAGCTCTTATACATTCAGGAGCACTCCGACAGTTAGTGTAGAGTATGTCCTTGAAAATTTCAGAGCGTTAAAGATATTCAGCAGGGACCTTTCAATAGCTCCGAAATGGTTATTTTACCTGTCCATATATGTTTGTCTGACTTTATAATATGGTGATAAACCCAAAATATGAGGGAATGGCTCGATTCCTCTTTGGTATCCCCAGGACAAAAGTTCCTTCCTGACTTCCAAGAAGAATTCCAATGGAGTACATTTTCACTTTCACCATGCAAAAATCCATTGGACTACACATTACCCGTTCCGATTAATAATGTAAGCAGCTGAGTCCATTTTTTACGAAATAATAGTAGAGTTTTAGAAGATTCCTCTAGCAAGCTTATCGCATGAACCGTACTGAACACACTGCTCGTATCATTTTGTCACCGTCTACCGTCTCTTTTAAAACACCACAACAAACCCCGCCATACTTATTGCTTTTAAAGGGTGTACAAATTGCTAAAGGTAAAACGTTTTCCTATCGGTGGTCGTTGCTCACACGTTTTTTGTTTTATGCTTGATTAATCATCCTAAATGCACACTTGTACAATCATCTTCGAGTTTGGGCTTCCTGCTTACCGTAGTTTACGTCATTCTGACATGTGTCTAGATACCCCAGTTGTTGAGTGGATTGTTTCATTTTAGACAAGATGAACCAAATCATTTATTCTCTCACAAATGGACCAAACAGCTGCATCATTAAATTCCTGACGTAAAAGTGGGCAGTCTAGATACTGAAAGCCTGGTAATTTTATGAACGGCAGTTAGACACTTGTGGCTAGCACTGTAGTTATGATAATAATTGGGCCCAGTTAGATAAATCAAAGCTGTATGCTAGAATCCTGAAACAAATCCCGGCTTTTTAAGGAAGTATATATTTAATGCTGAAAATCCTTGCCGCTTTGAACCGTGGCTATTTTGCACTTGGAAGATTAACTGTTTGTCGGTCTCAATAAAACGGTATACGTTTTCAAGCAATGTCCTTAATGAATCCTGTTGGGGCCGTAACAAGCGCTAGTTTGTTCCTCATAGTGTGGTCCTTTTAGAGGTAGGGGCAGTTAATAATCCAATACAGTACCATAATTTTCCTTAATCGACTGAATCATATTTACGCCGTTTGAAGCGCACATCACTCAAAACACGCGTTTAAGACCACGAACGATTAACTCGGATGAGGTAAATGGATCAGCTCTTGTAAACCTTCTTTATTAACTCCGTTCTGTAGACCAATCTCCAAAGCAGCCACCATTACTAAGATGTTATACATTCGAATCAAAAGGCTGAGATCCAGAACAACCTTGTTAAATTCAAGACCATTAAATTATTTGCGTTGCACCCTGCATCATTTGGACAGAACCTTTCTATATTGACATTCAGGTGTTCGTAGCTTTCCAGGATAAGAAAGAAAAATGTTTCTAGTGGAGACGCCATGAGTAGCTTCTCTGGAAAAGGCTTCTTCGCAAGAACTGATCGGCTACCTTCAAGTGTTTTGGCATAACCATGTTATCGTCATAAATCAAGGCTCCAGACTCTGTTAGGTGTAATCTTTTTAAAGTGCCTTCCTGGTTACTTAACAGCGCAAACTTCTCGGAGCTTTTGTGAAATATTGAAAAGTTAATAGGTTTGTCCCGACAACTTTATTAGTTTTCTAAGTTGATGGAGTGACTTTGGACGAGGATGCGTAAAAACCTAAAACGTATTGTTTCCGTGACTTTTGAACAAACTGTTCAGTCAGTTAGGATTATGGAACCCCTAAAATCTCGTTTGGACTGAATGTAGGCTACTTTTGTTCCTAGTTCTTGTTAGTCAAAACACCGCAAAAAATGCTTACTAAGTGGCAAGATGGGAGAAGACCTTCATGCATCATTATCATCCTCACCAAACACAGCAACATCAGTGCTGACACCGATGCTTCACTTCCGTAGTTTTCATGCACATTTCTCGGCAACTGATGGGAGGAAAATGCGGCGACGCAATCTTAAGTGGGGTACTTTTAAACCTTGCCATCTTTGGCGAGGAAACTAACTCAAAATGCGGAGGATGTATTAGCCGCCAAGTCGGAAGAATAACAACTGAACGTGGCTGTTAGGAGGCGGAATACAGGAGGTTGTTATCTGTGTCACATGCCCCAAATCTTAACGTTGCTATCACCCACGGAAGGGAGGTTTCCTAATTCTTTGACTGACGGACTAACACATATTTGAAGGCTCATTTCATTGATGAAGTCATACAATAAGCGCGAATGCTGATGAGATTCCATTTGAATGAAAATAAAGTTACTGTGAAAAAAATGAGTCGATGGTTAGACCACAGTTAAAGCTTCAATAAACTTGTGGTCTCTATTGTTTCACTTGATTTTTCCTGGAATGGAGATAAGTATCCAGCCTTCTGGTCTCTAGTGCTCGATTATAGGACATGTGTTTGAGCAAAAATCTAGAAATTACCCGCTTTTCGAGATGGCCAAAAATTTCAGTGGCTAAACGGTAAAAATGCGCCGCAAGGGTCCTCTAGAAGGATGTGGTTTTTCTGGTTATAAAAACCTCTTACGTTTTGGTTTTTATGTTCTAAACTATGAAACTACCTGAACCGTCGGTGGGTTACAAAAAGAAAATTTACATACATGTTTTGATCGAAATTTAAATGATCTTTAAAAGATCACGTCACACTGCAGTCCAAAAGCTGGACTTTTCAATATTAAAAGATCACGTCACACTGCAGTCCAAAGGCTGGACTTTTCAATGAGACCTAAAACATTCGACACCATCTGACTCTCTTTAGAGCCACCAACAAGAAGCTTTTATGTTTCAACCATGTTCTTTTGACTCCAACCCCGACCATTTGGATAGAAATGTGAAAGCATTCCGTCTCGTTTGAATAAACCATACGAAACAGTTTCCCTCTTGGTGTGCTTCATCAGTATCTTCTTCAAGTATATATATATTAGCAGGAAGGTCAGACTCCTGAAAGAAACCACCAAATACCCGAAATCTACTAAGACCCTCAGATCCATTAAATGCTGACCAGACAGACAACGCCACTTTAATATGCAGCGCGATATAGCCTCGTACAATAGCCAGCCAGTGTGTATTAGCGTTGGACCAAGTTCAGACAGTGCCCCTCTAATAAACAGCTTGAGGCGGTTGTACTTTTGCACTCGCACGCAATCACGTACTCGCACTCGCTTATTCGGAATATGGCTGTTGTCTTCCCTTCCGTGAGTTCTTTTTCCCCGGCACTAGGCACTGGAGTAGGGTCAGCAGTCAGATATTCAGATTGGCGAATCAACAGATATTATATATATATATATGCGTTACTGCCCACAATTACACCATTGTATGAGCCTCTCGGTGTCACAAACGACAACGCAGTAACCGTTCTTCTTTCTCCCTCAACGAACCATGCATTAGCTGCGGTGCTTCAGATATTTAAAAAATTTTCCAATCAAATTTTTCCACATTATGTGAAAAAAAATTTATGCCAAACATTCTTGTTTCGACGTTTAAAGCAATGAACAAGGTTCAATTTCCGTTTACTCCGAGAAAATTGACTGCAAAAGGGATTGATCTATACGTTGTCTCTGTGTTGAGATAATCGCTTGAATGTAAAAAAATGTTTGAGATTGTGTACTACCAAAGTGGACGAAGTTGGGCGGACTGATAAGGTTGGACCGATGCCCCAAGGCGCCTGCAAATACAAGGAAACGAGGCCCACTGACTATCAGCCCATCGGCAGAATATGTTTTGATGTTGCGTTTACTACTGACATTGTCCTAACAAAAAAACGGTGGCGAGTCGCGCAAGAACGAAGACCCATTACTTGGCTATTAGCTGAAGATCTGAACTGTTTGGTCAACTCACGACACTGGCTTGTTTGCTGAGCAGTCATAAAACTTGACAGGGACAGAGCTTCATCGTGAAGCGAACCTATGTGATGTGACGCGCTGGTAGAAATGCTTTCATTTCCAAGCCCCTTTACCCATTGAAAGATGACTGTCCGTACGTATGACATGTTTCCTGATACGTAACTTAATAGCGTAAAAAAGTGTTCCACCTACCCAACTTGGCCGTGTGGAACAAATTTGTTTCTGAACATTAATTTGAGGATGTGGTCAGCCAGATACAGGCTAATTTTACCACGTGTTCCCATGTTTATCGTATTTGTATTCTTCTCACTACTAAGGATATACATGTTGAGGTTGTGACTCGCAACAAGAAACTCGAAAATAAACATTGTTCATTGAATTCTGCGTGCCCAGAGGAGAGTGCAGCGTGACATAACAGAGTAAAGTATTTATGTGAAGACTGTCACACCTGTTCATTCTTCATCACAGACATGTCAAAAACGTCAAGAAATACTTCAGCGTCTCTCACCGGGACAACTCATTCATCTGGATCCCCGTCTGAACAGCTGGTGCAGTACAATGACTTTGTCCCCAAGTATCATGCGCGAATTGTCTTTAATGGATCCCAAACAGTCGGCCACTAGAGACTGGTCCACGGTCCTAGCCTCCATTTTGCTCAGGCTAAGTGGGGCTGTGGCTACTTCACTTGAATGGATGAACCCCTTCGGCACTTTCTACGACAGTATCAGTTTGGGTAAGTGGTAACTATCTGAGCCCGAAACAGTTTTCCCTGGTGCGGATAACAAGCAGCCAAATCAGTTGGCAATCTGGCTTTACTTTGAATGGTTGCTTCTCCTCGTTTCTCAATTCGGTCTGTGGTCCTACTCCACAAACTTCAACATGTCGAGAGCGAATTTAAGCTTTGGAAGCCTACTTTTGACAGAAATACTTTCAAAGTTGTTTTCTGTAGGACTATTCCATGGTTGTTTCGACTCCACATTGTACCCTGAATGCTAAATGATTAAATAACTTCTCCATTAGGTGATACGCATCCCTTGCCACTGGAACTTCGTGAAGTTCCGGATAAACGCTCAAAATAAAACCTTGCTGGAAGACGAAAAAGTGCCTACTATAACCTCTGACGGACTTAAGCTCATGGCCTGCTGATTTATTCACCTTGTAGAAACAATGCATGCAGCCAATCAGACTTGGTCTGGTCCAGGACAACCGCCAAAAATTCCGGATCTTCTCCGTGCGGTGTATGAGTCGCATTTACTAGCTGTCGGACTGAGTCGAGCTGAAGAAATGCACAACTGGATCTACTGTAAATCGCCCGAGATGCAATTTCAATTTACTCGACCAGTTTGGTGGTTCTTCTCACTTGAGAGATGTCCAACAGAATCCGAAGAAGTGAGTAAGGTTTTCCTTATGTGGTGTCTTTTGTGTGTTATGGTAGGATGGTGAAAAAAATTCACTCGCATTGACAGGTGAACCGTGATCAAGGTGATGGCATACCCCTGCGACGTCAGATGGTTGTAGCGCAACGAATAAAGGCTAAACTTGTAGGACAATATATTTTCAACTGATTTGATACATTTCTGCAGGGTCCGTTGGATCTAGCGGCTTGTGAAAACCTGCAAGATATCAGATTGACCACTGGATGCTCATGAATTTAGTTGCAGGTAATTTCTTCCAATGGGTTCATTGATCGGATTCTGGATACACGTGTACACTCGTAAGCACGGTGAACACTACATCAAGAGTTAACTTGCTAAAATAATCCACCTAAACGTTACAGTCAACATAGGTGGTCACGATATTATTCAATCTGTTTTTTTTGCTTCCACGAACCGTTTCCAATTGGCAGCGACCGGTGAGGAAGAGAAGAACCGGTGAACCTGTACTTACTCTTGGGTAAGCTTCAGGATTTACAAAGGACAACCCTACAATGTTGTACGTAGGGTTGGCGTATTCCTCCCTCCATTCCGGTACAAATTCACTTTTGCAGCAATTTTTGGGATAAAATTTTCCCCTGACAACCAGTGCTCCCAAAAACTCAAAGTCAGTGACAGTCTATTGATCAAGGATAGTCCAGTGAATACAAGAACACTGTGTACTTACTATTGCCTCCTTGCTTAAAATTCTGGATTAATCACTGCCCAGTTCTTGACGAAACACAGTACTCATAAGATTACTGAAGACGCAGCTGAAGACCCCAGCTGAATATGGTTCATATAGGTCTGCTCATTTTTCAGTTAGTGCGATATTCCGGATATCGAGGTATATTTCGCAGAAAAAGCACACGACTATAAGCGAGAGATTCAGTCGAATGAACTTAGTGCTTCGAGGTCACTACAGGAGCTTATCAATCAAAACTGAAACAACTGGAGCCCATAGTTTTCGATGATGGTTCTCGGCCTTCTTGAACACGTGTATCAGAATTAGGTACGCAATCCCTACCTACACCATTTTCACAGTTCGACTCATGAACTGAAGGGTCGTTTTGTTGTCAATATTTGCCGCTAGCCGAAAGTGTGATCGGGCAACGATACCCAGAAACTCACGGGTTGGCGGTCAGAATCTGACAAAGGCAGGGATTTTGGCCATAATTCTGAGGCAAGCCGAAATACATTGCTGAGATTAACTGCCATATGGGGAAGTCGATCGATATGTTGAGCTTGTCTTACAGTCCAACTGAGTGAAGCAAACACTTACCGCACTATTTATCAGAAATTCTATTGCTGCACCTCTGATTCCAGTGTAGTACAACCAGATGAAACACGGTCAGACTTTGAATGGGAATCTGAGTATACATAACTCAGATAAAAAGATGGATACTCCTGTACAAGACTGTATCTAATAGCTTATCGAGTACCAGCAAATTATTTTATTACCTGAGTTGCCGTGGAAGTTGCCGAACTTCTCACTCGCGTCCAACAAAACAGCGGTTAATGTCTGTCAGTGCCATTACTGACAGTCTCGTTAGAGTACTCGTCTGGCAATCGATACGTCGCTTATACTAGCTCCTCTCAAGTGAATCGCTCCTTTAGTTTGCATTATTTAGGCTTAGATTCCCGCTCAGAATCATTCAACTCATTCTTTCTTTTATACAGGGATAAATCGGTAGTTGAACCAGACGATCATAGGTGATCGGTTTTATTAATAATCCACCTCCAGACTACAGTTCACCTCCACCTAGTTCTCCATCTCCAGTTCTAGCGGTTACAAATTCCACAACCTCAGAAACGAACGCCCCGTTTTTGTCAACATTTAACTTAAGAACGTACACAGGATGAGTCGGTCTTAGGTCCTATAGGGGGTCTCAAGGCATGATCTGCGGGATGTCTCATAATAAACGCAAAAAATAACACCCACTTTTAAACTTAAACATTAATTTAAACATCTATTCTTTTTTATATAAACATACATACAATATTGGGTTTACTGCAAATAAACTGGCATTACAAAAGATGTTGAAAAAAACCGCCCCTTTCTTCTATAACAAGTTGGAGGCAGTATGAGATGTGAGACACAGCATGTTTAAATTCTTCAAGCGTCACTCGTGCACACTCCTCTTCAAAGTGAAATGATACGGGTGGAGATGAAGGTGGTGTCTCATAATACGATGCACGCTGGCACCGGGAATGCCGGTCAACTGAGACACCTGAGTTATTGACGAAGATGCCATAGGACTGAAGTTGCTCGACGGCATTCTGTCGTTCTTTCATCACTCAGAGACTTTCTCCCTTTGCCAGGAAAGTCCAATACAGATCCAGTGGACTCAAATTTCGCAGCCAAGCGTGTAATGGTCGACACGGCGAAAGGATCTTTGATGAGACCATGTTTGGTTTTGTAACCACGATATGCAGTGGTGGCGCTTTCACAAAGGGAATAATAGAGTTTCACAATTTCAATGCGCGTACTGACATCTATCACAGACAGAAAAATATCAACACTTGCACACAAAGCCTCTTTAATGTGGCTACTAATAATGAAAAACTTTTTTATCCTTCCTTTGATTAACTACGTTTACTTACCCTATTAAATTTTGCGTTTATTATGAGACAGTGAAACAGCCATTCTTTTGGTGCAACATATGGTATCTTTTCTGTCCATGCTTCGTGTTACTTCCGCGACGGCTTAGTGAAATCAATAGCCTACGTACTACAGCGCCACCAACACCGGCTGGCAAGAACTCAGCTAGTGAAACGGTTAGCCATCATGTCAGTTAAGTTGGTTGATTGGATGTGGTCGGAGTTGGTCACCATCTACGTTTTGTCCAAACAACGTTTGTGGTGAAAATAAACTCACTCGTCCCATCTGCTGAATAAAAAATGAATTACGGTGTCCCTCAACCTTCCATGATCAGAATCAACACACACTTTCATGTATATGAACCCGATTCCAAGGGGACAGAAACGGGGAATTCATCGGTCGAGAGGAAGTAATTTAACCTACTGTACAGTAACAAGGTACCAAAAATGTAGAGTTTCTCGTTCACAGTGATCATCCTTGAAAAACCTTTCCAATTCATATTTTAGGGTGCCTCTCTGGTTGCCAGAGATATATCTTTTTTGCAAGCCTACCGTCTGTCCTATTGTCCTTCCTCTCCATGCAGTCTTTTTACGCTCAGGATTCGAGGCTAAAGCAGTCTGGATTGCAAGCACGTTATCGACTCATCTCACGGAATGGCCTGGAGGGGGATTTATTCCATGGACATTTTTCAGCTCAGAAATTCGGTAGGTAAAACCCAGTGTGGAGGACTTTGTAGAACACCTGACGTAAGCGATTCTATCCTTAATGTTTTGTTCAAAACTATTGTCGATTTGTCACCTGGTTCCTGTAAGTATGTCTACCGAAAATCTAAGACCTAATGGACATTGTTTATTTGGGATAATTAACTCCGGATACGGTCCACGCAAGAGGATTGTGTCCCGGTGGTAGGGTAGTACACCAAATCCAAAAAATTTGTAATCAGGAGATTTAAAAAAAACTCAAAGTTTACAGAGCACAAACAGTGTGTAGACTATCCCACAATGGTGGTCGTGGGATACCAAACTGCAGCTCACTCGTAAAATCTAGATGCAAAACCCAAAGTGAAGAAAGCACAAATCACGAGACAGCCTATCTACACCCGGCTGTGCTTAAGAAACGACATGGTCTTTCAAACGCTCATCCATCGATTCCTTGAAACGGACGTTCAGTACAACCTAATTAAGGGTTAAATGCAGCAGTGGTCCATTACTCAAAATCATTTGCAAGGGTACAGTGTTTTTCCGTGTTCCATCAGTGTCCATCTTTTTGTTTGCTAATCAGCGTTCAGCAACCAATAGCCGAGTCGTACCATTTTGCCCGGATCCGAGAGGATTCGTGAGCACAAAACTTATCACGTGTGAACTAGACTGGTCAGCACGTGACCTGATCGATACTAGCCAAAAGATCAACCCGGCTGAACCGTTCATTGATTTACTGGGTGCCGCTGAATCTTTCTGAGGGTATGTGCCAACCAGCACTGAAAACAGCCGTGAAGATTACTATGTGTTTAATTTACCCCACCCTCCGTCACGAAAAGGTGCACACAAAGGCCTTGAAACCGCTTTGGCTCAACAGTCACAGACCGCAGCAAATAAACTAACTAGATAGTGTCTTGTTCCAGATCTGCTGAGCAGCTTCCGATAATTTTATAATATCGTTGCATATTGATTACTATAAGAGACGCTACTGAATAAATCAGTTGGTGAAGCCTCTTGTGTTAATTTGCCAACGATTCAAATACAAGAGATCAACAGTGGAATTTTCCAAAACAGGATGTAAACAGGAATCCTCGAAGCCAAGAATTTAAGGTTTTAACGTTTTACCAGCGTTTGCCGAACATTAAATTTCAAGATGTTCGATACTTTTCCTGAAAATGAACAGAGTGACTTTTCTTATCGCACTTTGCTCACCAGATTATACGTATTCTGTGTTGCCACGGGGATTTGTTTGGACTAATAAATGTGAAAAAAATAAACTAATTGTTTCAGCTTTTCTTCAGTGTGCAACGGGGCAACACGTACACGGAAACACATAGATTGTTGTCTATTAGCAAAACACTACTCATAAGTTTGTTGCAAACCTTTCGACGGCCCATTTTCGGTTCTGCTCTTCTTGATACTTATCAGGTAGGCTTAGTCCCCTAGTTTCCGTCAACCCTATGTTCTGCTCGAACCCGCGGATATTCAACACCTAGTGAATGGTGTTACTCTATTCCGCGAATGGAACTAATGCTTTATTGATCGAGATTGACTTGATGTTGTCGTTTCCGAAACGGCATGTATACAGATCAGCGGGCCGGGGGCCGGGGGCCGGCGACCTTGTGAGTTTGAACTCCAATTCTTGAGATGGTGGTCCAGGATCTCATGCCCAACGTAAATATATGGTGTAGATAAACTCACTGCTCGTGAAGTACATCCAAGACACCGGCCAAGAGTGTGACCCAAGAACAACGTTCAGAATTTGAATCCGAGGTGTCGGTTTGAAACCGTTAGTTTCCAGTAAGGCCACACTAGTCACTCAACACCAAACGAGTATACCCCCGCAGAAATCCTTGGAATGCTTGGCATTCGTTTTCTCGGGGTTGGTTGTTTTGGACATGGCTGTTCTCTTGATTTCGTTCATCATTTTATTCTTTAATCCGACCAATTCCAATACGCTGCTGACGGATTAAAAACACAATCCTCTTATTTCGTTTTTTTGTTGGGATAATAAAATGTAGAAGTACTTAGCAGTTATACAGAAACATTTTATTTAGATGAACATTCCCTCAGGGGCTTTATCTTATTTCCACCTTGAAGTAACTCGTGGTGGAGGTTAACTTAAAGAGACTTAGGGTCCCGCAAGTAATTCGCTCGAATGATATCGTTCAAACGTGGAAGGAGTTGAACCCTTTGAACTCAGTTCCACTTTGAAAATGAACACCTGACCACACATTTCCACAGACAGATCACCCGTGATTGGTCATTTTTATGCCTAAGCCTTTAAAGTACTACTCCTTGCTGCTAGAAAAAGTAGAATTGGATCGGCTACCTTTGTAACAACGGGTACTACTGATGAGGCAGGCGAGTAGCACGTGGTTTCCTCGTAACTCCGTCTCGCGTCTAATGAAAGGTGGGGGTTACTACGGAACTTGTGGAACTCTTTTGCAGCATTCGTTTACAATTGCGTGAGAGTCAATTAATATTCACAAAAGTTCAAGAAAACGCGTGAGGATGTTGAGTTTTTAAAATTAAGGTGCATATGAGAGTTTTACTTTCCTAGCCAATAGTTTGTAACTGTGTGGTTGGTGTTTGCTACTGAGGGGCTCCGCGGTGAAGGGTTTTCCTTGTTGCAAACTGACCCCGGTCGCAAGGTCGGTCACATTACCCGATAAGCACCAATCAAATCAAGGCACGTAGTAGACAGTATTTTTCAGTATTGGCCATACAATGATGTTCAAATTACATATCTCCAGTCATTCTCAAGGAATTCAGTGAATGCGGGCAATCTGTTAGCTAATAATCCCAAGTGGTGGAATGGCGTCAGTTCGGTCAACTAGCATCAGAAACTCTTGTGTTCTAATGAAATGCTATCGAAATGTTCGGGGATTTAAGTCTACTTTCCGGATCACAGAAAAGGTCAACTTGTGCGGAGTAGACGAGCAGCATTCTACGGCTCTTTTAGACTGGGTTGAACTACAGTACACCGTATCAAGGAATAGCTGAACGCGCAACCCTTCAGACAGTAGCTACAGTCGATTAGGCAACGATGTATTCAACTTGCGTTGATCATCTTTTAGTTGTGCACAGCTTATCAGCTGATCCGAGTTGAATGGGTTGCTGAAATTACAGAAGCGTGCACCGTTTCTCTTCAGACAGTTCCGCTGAAAAAATTAGGTTAATCGTTTGACATTAGAAATAAATATCACCTGGTACGATTTCCTTTTTTAACACATTTACTAAACATAGCTAATCATGGTGGTATTGAAGTCCGGAACAGGTCAAACTCGGTCAAGCCAACTAACTTGCTCTGTTGTGAGCTCTAATTCGGTTCGCATCTTTCACGCACTTACAACAAAATAAACGTGGTAGCCAAAATGTTCATGGATAACTCACCGGTAATCAAGATTTCAAAGGCGATCACCACCGTTGAATCTTGTTCTGTCTTGAGTAAAAATTGACAAGTATTTCAGCTTGTGTAACCCTTCAATTTTGGGGTGCATCACAAAAGTACGGTACCGCGTAGTCTCACCAACCGGAGACATAAACAGTTTGGATTCGAACCAACCTATCGATGTCAGTGCACCACTGAACGATAATGACCCACACAGTCTCGAAACATACGACCTTCACCGTTTTTTTGTTCCTCTTCACCAGGATCACTGGAAATGGACATCGTGTTTGGCATTTTTTTGGCAGTACTTACTGGATTGGCAGTCCACGTCAGCTGTGAGTAGTCTATTTTTGTAGTAGTCTTTGTTTACACTCATCAATGGTAACTTTTGAAAAAAACACTGTCGAAAAGAACCGTCGAATGAAAGAAAACCCAAGGCAGCGTCCCCCAAAGTGAAGTCTTACGAGAAGAATGTGTGTAGTAAGAAATGCTGCAACATTAGTGTAATGCTTGCATTAGACTCAGAAAGCAAGCATTCTCTACTACGAATACGTATGCAACACTTCTATGCATTTATTGTGCTTACGATTAGCTTAGATTTATCAAAACCCCAACGGTGTGTTTGAGACAGATGGCCTCCTCTATAAGGGAGTTTATTAGACTAGGTCTATACGGGTCATTTTGAAGCGGTTTCTTCTGAGTGGTTCTGTGCCCAATGGAAGACATCTGGGTCAGCAGTCGAGTTAAACTCCATTGTTATCCTAATTCAAGTACTACGGTACTCCACGGCGAGATACCTCGCCCATTTAGCCGTGCGATTTGTATTGTTTCGTTAGAGGGACAAGGTAAATTGTACGTTCCGGTACATCGGCACTGACGGCCATAAAACCAGACATAAATGGAGAAATGTATAGTCTTTATTATGTTGCCTGTAGCACAATCTAGCCAGTTTGTTAACAGGGTTCACTGTTCTCTGTCGCGTAAAAAGTTGGCCCGACGTGTCGCGGCCTTCATTCACAGAGTTTGTGTTTGATCGGTTACATCTGATAAGAACAAGGGAAGCAGTCTGTTCCTAGGTGGGCCTCAGCTGAAACCCCCAAAGACTAGTGGTTTCTAGCTTCAAGCATGGTAAAATACGATCTTCTCAGCATAGTAAACTTGACGCTGGTGAATAAAACCCACACCTGTTCCGTGTCCCCACACTTGCTTACTTCAAATATGAAAAAATGTTCCCATTTTCCGCTACAGATCATCTATTTCGGCTTCATCGGCTTCACCCAACCGTCTATCTTTGGCTCTGCTCTATCGGGTCAAGGTCTTTCGCCCAATTAATTCGACTGATCTGTACGCTTCAGTTCGCGGTCACAGGGATTTACAGTCAAGCTTTAGCAGTCATATGTAAGTAACTCTAGCTCGATCCATTAATCTGAAATGAAACCATGAAGGATTGTCATTATTTGGTTTGCTCTGCATTTAGAGTTGCCCTGTTACTGTCGTAAATCAGGTACACCACTGAACGATATTGTCCTTGGAGTCGGGTGTAGCAGCAACTGGCTATTTAGTGAACTGAGTGAACTATCTTCCCATGGCTATGAAAACAAGAGCCTAATTTCTGGTAGTATATCCGAAAAATCGTTTAAAAAACGTTGTATTTCTAATATTCTTTGTTGTCAAAAGCCCTGACGTTAATTCCGTGCTGTAAGTACTTGGCTTGCTGAGTTGATTCAGCAACCTGGAGTAATCAGTGGAAATCTAAAGCGACTCAACCCTGAATGGCTCACTCGCTTTTGACCGAGTAATTAACTCAAGTTCCGTTTATTTTCAAACGCCTTGTGATTTTTTGTTGTTGTACGTCGTAGTCTTTGACGTTGCACTATGGTCTAAAAGTCCAGTGTGTACAGCCCATTTGTGTCTCAGCTTCCGTCTGGAATCAGTTGACGCTTGTGCACTTGTTTTTACTCATAGACCACCATTCCTTCGCACTGGAGACAAGTCTCGCTAACTGTCACTTTTGGCGTGACTGACAAACAAAAACAACAGCAAACCTACTAATTTTAGCAACCGTGATAGGGGTTGCTCTGGGTGGTCGACGCGTCGGAGAGTTTTAACTGTTCTAGTCACCGTTCACCAGAGTTTACGCAACTGACATAAGGTTGGGTTCCAAATTCTTTGAACCCATTTTGGAAATGATCCATAGTGTACTACTGTTTGTTACAAGCCCTGTTTTTTTAAGTACAATTCAAGGATTGCATCATAAATGCCCTGCTCAACCGGCCGAATGCCTATAGGAGCTACCCATTCCAAGAAGATTCCATTCATACACAATCACCTGTAAACCTGAGGAAGAAAGCGTCACCTATGGTGACTCCAGCGGCTAAATATGTGATGATATTCGCTTACAAAAGATCATGAGAGAATGGCTTTTAAAGTACTACTAGAGGGCGGGAACTAGTTCAGTCGTCAGTCAGCTGATATTGAAGTTTTTCTTTTAGTGTTCCACAGTCATTTCGATTAAAAATCAAGTTTACTTTACTCTTTTTCTATGAAATTAATGGTAACGTTGCATGTGTTGACGTTTCCGAAAAAAATCAGCTGACTAAAACGGACTGACCTTCTAGCTCGTTTTGGTTCCAATAACCCATAAAAGGGTTATCAGGAAGTTGACGACCACACATAAACATGAGTACTGTTGCATTTGAAGTCCACTGAAATTGAGTAAGCTTTAGCGAGGTCTGTGGTAATTATTTTTTCGGTGTAGTTCAACTGAGTATTACGGTCAAAACAGATTCGACTCGTTCCGCTACACTTTGTGTTTTATACTCCTGGGTGTGGATCACCTGGGATTTCCGACAAAGAACACTTAGGTTGGAAACAATACTTAAGCTGATTGAACGGCAGAAATGACAGCTTTCGAAGGCACAACCGTAAAACAGTGGTTTAAAAGAACTAAGTCGATTCAGTAGCTGAAAACCGCCAAACAGAGCTGGGAATTGACTGCACGAATTGAGCCGGACCGAGAGCCTTTCGATTTTCCGTTGAATCTCTTGACTCCTAGAACATCTTCCCCCGTTTTAGCTCAACTGCTCTACAGCACCTCGATGAGTACGCTATTTGCCAGTCTGCTTCTTCTGAGTAGTGGATACACAGTAGTGCATCACGTGTTCACCAGAGTCGTGGCAATTGTCCTTCTCCTGCTTCTCATATGTTACACCCTGACCAACGCCTGTTGCCAGGTGGCCATTGAGCTGGTAAGTCATGATCATCCATTGAATGACTTCAAATCTATTGCTTCTTGGTAGCAATCGCTTCCAGCCTGAGAGCTGATAAAATGATAGAGCGAGGGATGAATGCGTACGTGGTAGAATGCATTCATAACTTCGGCACCAATCGCGTTGAACTCTGACGATCGGAAGCGTTTCAGAATGCGTTGCCGTGTTATAAAAACCATCTCATTTTAAGCATTTTGATGTCATTTCTGGGAAGTTGAGGTCTATTTAACTTTGCGAAGGAATTTTTCACTTTCTGAATGCAACCAAAGCGTCCGGAAAACGTTATTTTCAGTTCATCCGTAGCTCGAACATCAGATTTCAGTAATAATACGGTTGATGTACCCGTTTTTTGTATACTAACGGGTTGTAATGAAAGCCCATTATTATCGCATAAACGGGACTGGAACAACTAAAAAACTGCATAGTTTAATCGACAAGCTTAGGAGAGCAAGGCAGATCTTGATCATAGGCGCCATGAAAGTGTGAGGGATCTATCGATCAGTGATGCCAAGTGTCAGACATAGATGAACCTTCTAATGTCAAGTCACCTAACCAGGGAAGATACAGCTAGCCTTCAGGTGTGTGGGCCCATAAACTTTGGTTTCATCGGGTCCTGTGTAAGGATCCATGAGTGTTTGGTCTAAAAAGCCAGTTTGATTGAATAGGTCAACAGAGTTCAAAGTAAGCTCTACATCCAAAGGGAATTCACAGCCATGCAAGCTGGTCAGCTGGCGCGTTCTCTTGTGATCGACGGCCCATAAGGTATTAGATCCGTCAGATCCATCTAGGTTCACCCAAATAAGCCAAGATTTAAATGTCGAATTTGTTAGACGTGACCCGGTTTTCGGTCTTGAGATTTCGCGGGTAACTTTACTCAAGTTCCTCGAACACCGGTCGTATTCAACATCCGTGGTGTGAACTGCTGGTTTGACTGTTTTTACCTGTATTTTGCCTCTACCATGCCATTCAGTATTGCACTGAAATGGAGTGCATTTTACTGAGTGCCGCTGATTTCACTGAGTTGAATTGCATAGTGTTTTTTGGGTTCTATTATACTATATTGTAGTGTGCTGTATTATACTTGCTGTGCTGTGTTGATTAACCTGGACCCTAGAGCATCACTCCAGTTACATGTGCCTTCTTTGACCGCCGTTTTGCAGAAAAATTCTTCACTGTGTCCCGCTAGCTAACCTGGGGAATGGCTTCATCTTCATCAACATCGACAGCATGACATAAGTGTTCAACACTGATGCTTTGCTGTCGTACAACCATGATATATTTTAAGGCTTTATTGTGTAGAAAAGAATAAAGGTGGACGGGAGAAGGGAATTAGTGCTAGCTTACTACAATCATTCCGAGATGTCTACACCTCCAAACATTCATTCAGACATTCTGGATAAAAGTGACACCAAGAACGCCACTAACATTGGTTGGCAGTCATATCTTGCAGTGTCTCCAACCAGGTGCAATGGGGATCACGCCGTTCCCATCCTGGAAGGCGAGTAGCACCGACAACACCCAAGCGTTTCACAATCTCCTTCATACCCCTTTGCCACGTCAAGGGTTGCCACCTCTCTGCTTCCGTCACGAAGAAAGTGACCGTCACAGAGAGACTGGACCATACCGTGGTGTGACGGTCTGTGCACCTCAGCGACCCTTTGAGCTATACTGGGGGTTGTCCCTGCGACACACACAGAGTCTCTCATACCAGATTGGTCGATAGTTTCAGGTCTGAGAAACACAGTCTTTTGTTCCTCCAGGTCTGCGGTTGGAAAAGGTGGCAATGTGTTCCGTAGAAATGGTAACACATTTGGATTTCCCGCCAAACACCGCTGCCTTGTGGTTAGGCTTTTGAGCCAAAGGCCTAGGTTCAGGACCCTGATCGTCCTCCTGTCTAGGTGTGGGCACCCTGACAGCATCCCAGGTCACGTAAAAACATGATACCTACGTCTAACAATAAACTCATGCGATATTGCTTACCTGCCGTGTGGACTAGCAGCCTAACTTTCTCGTGAGCTGCGCGTTTCCGCTACTTATATGTCTCACAATGTTTTTAATATTCGACAGGTAGTAGGTAGGACTGTTGTATCCTGCCCCCTCAGACTCCTTGGATTTAGAACGGGCACCATGCTCGGTGGCTCTTTGCGAACCGCAGTGTTACTACCCATCCGGTACAGGAATCGAACAGTCCAGTTTTGTATTTGATTTGACCTGAGAATAACTGCCAGTCTACGGCCCAGCTACAGGCTGTGAATCGCTCGCACATGAACAATGCTCCCCTTGATCTCACGTGGTCACACGGGCTAGTTCACGTAGCAGGAAGAGGATGGAGGATTCACATTTCATCCTCTCTAGAACAAACAGTGTATAGTTATATTTGTGCCCAGAATAGTTCTCAGGAGTTCTGGCACGCGATGGAATCGTGTTTATCTTTGCGAAGCTGGGGTAACTTAATTCCGTTCTTTGCGTTAGTACTTTCATTGACGTGACTCAGTTTCGTTGCACTCTGGCCAGACTGATCACACGAGCCCGGGGATTGAAATCTCGTGAAGGGTGTGGCGCGGATAGGAATTTTATGAATCATGCAGCTACTCACAATTGTCATGACTTAAAGTAGTATAGACGGACGGATCGTTACTTATCAGCATGTCAATGTGGTCCCTGCTCTAGTTGAGCGTCATTGGTGCTGCTGGTTACTTGAAGACTAAGCTGTACAAATATCGACTAGAGCAGTAACGTCAAAGTGATGCAAAACTTTCTACCTATGTTCTACTTCTAGTAGGTATGTCATTTCTACCAAAAGAATCTCTTCCATGGGTTACCAAAGCATCCCCCTTGTGATGGTGTTAATTCCTCGTGAGAAACTAATATGAACCTTGTCAAGTGCTTCTCGTACCGAGGTAATATAGGCTAAGTTCCGTTCGGATTCTTCAAATAGCTTTTGTTCGCCTACGGTGGGTTTTTCTGTCTCTTGTGTCTCTTCAGGTGTTCAACACTCTGGCCTATGCCTGGCTGGAAACTCAGTTTAAAATGGCAAAACTTGGGGTTCTCATTACTCATTGAATCCAAATGCGACCCAGTAACCAAAAAGAATTCCACACAAACATTTTCTAACATAAAATGGAAAGCAGTGTGTGTTTGTCTGAAATTCGAGTAAAATCGAGTTGGCGAAAGTTTGAAATTAAAAATTCTCTACCAAAACTGTGAGTGTTCCAGCGAATGGTGTTATGTCCTTGTCGTTGACTTGTCTACCAGTTCAGCCAAATCACACTCAGTCAGGATACATCGAACGATGTAGCTGGGCAGTTTAAAAACAGTGTTTATAAAATCGTTTGATTATTGTAACAACCGATTAGTAACTCTGCTTGACTAACGGAGAGAATTTTGACTGCAGTTTAATCACCCGATTTTGAACCGGGGGCTGTTTTTCTTTAAATTCCGGGTAGATGGTACAACCAAAAGTTGTTCTGTACTAGGAAAGTTGTCACAACGTTGGCGGCACCCAGTAAAGGGCATAATTTGCCATCATACTTACACATCGGGCTCCTTGGGGAACAGTAATTTGATGATTTGAGTGTCGGTCCAGCTGCACTTTGCAAAAAACCCTCAACTTTGTCTACGTATAAAGATGAGGACGGACGACACATTTGTTCCATGGTATTTGGAAAATCAAATAGAACTAATTCATGAGAAGGGTACAGTTCGACCCCCTAACAGCTGAGCTACGCAGACGTTTTCGTCTCTATTGAAAAGCTTCATGTGAACCTAGAGAGATCGGTCGAACTTTTCAGTCTATGGACCACAAGATGACAAGCCTGCTGACCGCTGTGAGTAGACGATGAAGGTAATCTGAATAAATCAGCGAGTGGTTTGACAAATTAACACCAATTTACTCAGTAATTTACTTTAAAAATGGGTATCAAGCACAGATTTACCTTTATATGACACTACTTATAGGGTTGCTGAAAACTCTTGGGTAATTCAGTACCGGTACGACAATTTTCACGGTTCATCACGTAGTATCTAATTAAATGAGAAATTTCTGATTTCATGGCAGCTAACGTGCTGTAGTTCGCTCTTTGAAATGATTTTTACAAGCACGTTTTAGTCCTTATGTATCGACAGTATAGCGATGAGAGATGGCGGTGTGACAGAGAAAAATGGGTTACTGAACCCAACGTAGGCAACTACACTCATCTGATCAGAAAGATCTCTTCTGCACGAAGACGTTTCCCAAGATGCAGCTTAGCATAACACTGTGCTACAAAGGACCAGGCAGAGAAGTCTGCACTGGTCCCTTCTAAAAATGGCTCGTACACAACGTGCAGCTGTATCGGTCAGATAAAAGAAATTTCCTCCCTTTGACAGATGTCTTCAAACTATTTCTGAACAGATTCACAGCATTATTTCTTTTGCAAACAATATATGCACACGAGCTAGCTATCTTATACACATAAGTGTCAACTGTCGTGGTGATAACCAACCACGCTGTAAAAAAACGGAGCGCAGAAATGCCCAGCTCAGTTTCCGAATTACTGCTTTCTCAGCTCGCCTTTCACTACCTCGGTCCCCTTTAGACTACTGATCAGATTGGTACCTTCATCATCGGTCAAATTTTATTCGCGTACATAGTGCATAAATTCTAGTTTGCAATTCTGTTTGGGCAAGTCAATTGAATCCTTTGGGGACAAGTCAAGCTTAACTAGAAAAAAAGGAATGCAGCCCCGCAGTGGTGATTCACCAGCATACATAGCTGATCAGTGATGAAACAAGGTTCGATGTCCGGTCATTTGCCATGGTGTGATAGGACATTTGGATCTGTTGTCCTTATTAGCATTTATTTTCACGTCTCTCAAACCATTCGTGGGCTTTTTTAGATCAGCACTATGGTGACGCACCATGGTTACCGATTGGCATTGGACTGATCAACATTGGTATCTCTAAGGTACAGTTTGTGTTTAAGCATTCTCCTCAAAAAGATCGGGGTAATCAACGATATGCTTGTTCGGAAAAACTTTGCAAAGAGCAGAACTGTTTAGGGCTTTCTATTCCCCAACGTCTCTTTATATTCAGTTTATAAACGGTGGACAGCGTGATTGCTCAAAGACACTGTTGTGCGTGCGCATAAACTAGAATGTGCCTTCAGCTTGCAAGCAACAGAGAATGGAATGCCCTTGCTTCTCTCTTGAGAACAGTGTTACTTCCTCGGAAAAGAATTCATACCACTTGCCCACCATCACCTCAGTTGTTCTTCCACTCAGGACTCAACTAATTCTTCTGACGCCTTCTTGTGCGTGCATGATTTCGTATTCTTGCTGTGTTTTGACCATAACATCACTTACGAGTATATTCTAGTGTTACTTTTGGTATATTTTTGACGGCTAGTTGATGACACGGTTCTGGATTTCACAGCTGATATCGGCAAATGAGAGGTATCACTGCCCCTGCTTGGTAGCCGTTTGACTACCCAAAGACTTTGTAGGGACAACACCAAATGAGAGGTATCACTGCCCCTGCTTGGCAGCCGTTTGACTATCCAAAGACTTTGTAGGGACAACAAGGGGGCTGTCGTTTCGCCGTTGCTGTGACTACGCATCAAGCACAAAGGCATTTTAAGACCTTCTCAGCTGGGTTGAAAACAATTGTTTCACATCAAGACCAGGCTCCTGACGAAAATAAACGTTCACCGCCTCATACCAAAACAGCAGTTTGGGTGCAACCAATAGAATCCGGCTGAATCAACGGTCGGTTTCTTTTGGTACTGAGTAGGAAACTGCATCAATTTGGCAACGGGGGAGATTGAAGGATGCAGTTTCATGTGGCTTAAATACATACACATGGAATTTCTTTCCTATTTCATACGCTCTCCAGCCCGGTTAAATGTGAGTCTTTCATCCATTTCTCATCCTTACTGAGTGGAAAATCAATTATTGGATATCGGGTTCACGCAAAGCGATACATCCTTTCACTGTGTTCAACGTCAGAATTCTACCTGCGTCAGTGCCAAAAAGCTTGATTAGGAGTTTCAAAGATTGGCCCTCTACTCTTCCTACATCTACATGATGTGCGTTTTTTGTGCCTGATAATATATAAAAACAGCTGATGTATGTAGGCAACGAGGGCTTCAGTCATTATAGATCTCCTTGGTCGACCTACTTTCGGTCCGTCCACACGGTTTTAATATGACCCTGTAGAAAGTAAGAACTGAGTGGATGAAGGTTTAAAAATAGAAGCCCATTCAGTAGTAACTGGAGCCAACAGCCACCCCGGTGTGTCTACTTGTGAGTGCAATCTGACCAGTGAACACGTTTCAGATGGGCTTTCCTAAAAGACAAGAGATGATAAAAAAAGACAAGAATTCCCGAACACCGAGTCATGAAACACAGTTATATTTAGGCAGTTATATTCAGCTTTCTTCCGCGCTACTGAAGTATAGCTCAGACTAACCATTTACTGTGCGAATTACAGGCAGTCGTCTGAAAAGACCTCCACCCTTTCGAACATTTCAGGTTCAAGATCGCGGGGATATTTTGTCACGGTACCACTCGCCGCCAGCCTACGTTTTTGTCGCCCTACAAATCATGGCGGCGATCGGGTTCTGGTTGAGCACCAGTTATACCATCGTTCATTGGACTGAAAAGCGTTTGTTTTTCATTCGGCTTGGTGCGTTCTACTCCGCTTGGTGAGTTTCCTTGAAAAACACTACTTACAAGTAGTTTGTACAGGTAGCCTAGTAAATTAGCGCTTTGGTCTACATTCAGCATCACTCTCCGCGTACCTTAATCTCATTCCACATCAGAACTCAACGCTGATGGTTGTAAGATAGTATCAACGTTTATTTGGTCTTCAACAATAAGCATATTCCGATGATTTCCAGCTGATAGAACATGCGAGGCTAAAGGTTGTCAAACTTGACAACTTGAGATATGCTTGAGACAACTGGATAGCACCCATACTCATTTTCCAACTGTCTACAGATTTCATTCACTCTCTCCCTCCCATACACGAGGAGCCAATGGGGTTGGATCTTTCAAGGTTTGTCTGATATGCCACTCCAAACTGAAATTGTCATTTTTATCAACTCATTTTGAAAGTAAGTAGCGAAATGTGCGTAAACGTCGGTGTTCAGTTGAGATATCAAACTAAAGATTGGGGAACTAAGTGTAGTTGAGAGGCTTTGGGAGGGGAATTGGGTTGCCCAGAGTTTTAATCGACCTTGGCAGTAGCATCTTACCTTGTATTTTTCAAATCCTTATTCCTGCAAACACAAATATGCGAATTACGGGGGCATCGAAGGATTACCGATTTCAAACACCAATCGAATTTGGGTGGCTTTTCATACTACTGTCAGTCACAATAATAGTAGTATGTCTGTATGTGTAGAACGTGGCACCAGTAGGCCATGAAAAGTACAGTGCGACAAGGTTGTACAAATGTGAAAACACGGAGGCAGTCCATGGAAAGTTAGGTAAAAAAATTTTGGTACTTTTATTATTCTATTACATAATCCCATTTGACGAATGCCTCACATCGAATAGAAGAACCGTCTCCAGTGGAACTAACTCTCAGTCTATTCAACTTTCAGGTTTCTGAACACCCCGTTTTGGACGTTCATCACCGTAGAACTTTCGCACAAGCCGTACACAGAAACAATGATACGTATTTGGGATGAGGCGGTTAGTATTGGGGCCTACATAGGCCTTTTAGTAAGTGGAGTCATTCACCAGACAATGCTTACGATCTGTGCTTCTACCTTCTTTGTGGACAGTTGTCGTGGCTGCACTGAGTGTGTAACACCCTACTGAGACACAGGTTAAAACTAACAGGGCAGTAGCTTAGGATCACAATCGATCTGCAATTGAGCCACGGAAAGGTTCTACACCTGAGTAAACTGATCCATGATTTGTTGGACTTGAACGAGAGGTGAGCTCCACTCAGTTTTAGAAGTAAAGTTCACCTATGTGTCCGACTTTGATTTAATAAAAATTTCTTCATGCAAGTGAGGTCAGTCTATGATGGAAAGCTGAGAAGCACTAAACAGCTGTTTTATCCTCAGTAACCATGCGCATTTCACGAAATTCTAATGAGGAGTTTCGAACCTGCGACAGACCGGCTGGTGGTTGAGCAGACGCTTCTCTGGAATCTGATGTAGTCGTACATAGTTAGTGCATAGTACGACCCATGCTAAAATCAAGAAATCCACACGTTGACTGGCTCCTTGAATAACGACTTCTCAGGTGAAAGGCTCACAAGTGTGGATTATTCCCACTCTGGTGCTACAAAGTATAGTTAGGTCAGAAGGAGGAATAATTTGCACTTTTATTTGAGAAGTAACTCGAGGAACAAGGGTGACTACTTGTTACGAATTCCTTGATTGCCTGGTGAGAGTGGCGCTATACAATATCCAAGTGTGTGTTCGGCACGGTGCCAGTAGGCTGCTGGTAGCCAAACGGTTTAGCCTTCAGCGAGGAGGTTGCGAGTAAGAATCTCACTGAAGATTCTTGAGGTGCGTGCTTCTGCTGATTCCCGATAAGGAAAAACTGCTGGACAGTGCTTCCCATCATTTCAACGGAGTTGCTTAAACCATAAGAAAAACTTCATTCGGGTGTATCTGAATCAGACCCTCTCCGTACATATAAATCTGCGAAAAACCAGGCCTAATCCATCGTGATTTCGACGTGTTACTTTCCTCTACAATTGCCTAATCAGCATTGTACACGGCGCCATTCCTAGTTGCCTACACACAGTTTCATATATTCAAAGTTTCCAATGCTTACAATTGGCGAACACCTACATGGTACGCTCCAACTGTTCGGCTCTGATGAAACCAAGTTTCCAAGACGAAATTCATTCAAACGTACCGATTAAAGAAACCCCCACTGGAATACTGTACACGAAGTTGTACTTCCGGAAACCTCTATGGTACCCTCAGACAAATCGTGCTCTGGCAACCAAGCATTGATTGTACTTATTTGCCCGGCCCTTCACATATTAAAGACTTTGATTAACACGTACGGATTGATCGCAGCGAACCAAACATTTCAGCTGTAGTACTCTCTCGGTACCAAGCCGCCGTGCATCCCGAAGGGAGCACCAAGGCCGGGATACTGCCAGCTTGCCCAAGCCTAGACAGGAGAAGTCGAGATGTAGAAGTCGGGTTCGAACCGCGGACCTTCCGCTCTAACCATTGATCCATCTCGCCCATAGATTAATCACATCTCGCTGAATTGGCCGGGGTACTCGTGGTCAAGAGTGTCCGCCTAACAAGCGGTTCCCCACCACACAGAATAAGGTGACGTTCTAAGCGTCAGTTCTCGATGTATTGCTGGCAAGTCTGTGTCAGTAATCATGTTTGATCGAGGAACTATCAACAAACGGGAAGAATCATAACCATGCATAACCAAGTGCTGTTTCTAAGCAACAAAGTAGAGCGACAGTTAATGAAGGTGAGGGTCTAATATTCCATTTACCAATGTCTTCAATTTGCAGCTACTTATCCGACCGTCAAATGCCAATATGGTATTTCCGTTGAGCACGAGCGAACCCGGAGAAAGCATTAGTCGTGAGACGGTTTTGGAGCCAGTTCCAACTCCCAAACCTGTCAAGAAAACCGCCGGGAAATCAACACAAACCAAGCACACTGAGCCCGCCGGCACCAGTCAGCCGGCACAAAAAACAACTTCTCGGGTGCATACTGCCAAACCCAAAACACCACTTACGTCCACCGAGAAACTGTTTTCTCTCACTGGAAAACCGGGAGATTTGACTCCACCAAGTCAGTCACTCGCACGAAGTCTGCCAGGAATCAGTAGCGAGCAGCCAAAGCGTCCGCAAACCACGCCTAGCGCTATCCGAACAACCGCCACTCCGAGGCCTTAAGTTATCAACTTATCATTCACATGTGTTCATTGTCTCTCCTATTCGGTTTATAACGCTCTCTTTTGCACATTGTCGGGTCTACTGCACGCACGAATCAAGCTGCCCTTTTTCTCTCTTCATATTTACTGCACACGCATCTTGTTAATAGACTACTCACAAGCAGTTTTCTCAATGCACTTCTCGTCGTCGTTGTTGACAGTAGGCTAGAATAAATTGTGAAAAACTGTTTGATCGCAACGAATCGATTCTCGCCATCATTCTAATGTGACTTCTGAACAAAAAAGGGACAGACCAAAGTAAAGCCTGCTCGTCGTGAACAATACCTACTCGTTTCTTGAAGCTGGTCAAATGGTCGACAGTATACAGATTTGCGCTCGGTTCTCAGGCCTACAGTATACCATGATGACGCTAAGCGCACTGATATGTTTTGTTACCGCTTTTTCCTTTCGATGTCTGAACATTTACGGCAGAGAAAGCCACAACGAAAATCTTCACAGCACCGTCGTTCCGACACGTGTGCGTTGCTAGAAGTACCGCCAAACGCATCTTAATCAACTGGGCTCCAACCTTTAACAAAGCAGAACTCACACATTTCCTTTCAGGGCACAAAGTGGCATACCCGCCATCCATTTCATCCTTCCGTAACAGATTCATTGTCCTACATTATTGGGGACCGAATCCAACAATCGGCGTTTACCTCTTAGGCAGACTCTTCGGCTAATTTAACTTAGAGGCCATTGTTATTCGGCTGGATACGGCTTTTGGCATCTTTCTGCTATCAAAAGAACTGCTCTGGAGCCGTGAAAATTTCCAGGAGAGATGGACAAAATCGGATAGTCACCGGTTCGTCCTTGCTGCGATTTATCGTTCGTTCATCAATCTGCAAACCTGGATAGCGCTAAATTTTGTGACATCCCGACATCTATTTCGCACGATATTTGTTCCATAAAGGTTCGCGAACACGTTCGCCTGATGTGGATGTCCTGAAGCCATGAAATTCTTTGGCTGACCACACTGACAGTTTGATGCAGACTTCAGTGTTACAGATCTTTGTGGTCTTGTTGTTCAAAGTACAAACCAGTAAACCCCCGCTCCCGTGATTTTCAACCTATTGACTAAGAGATCCGCCTACGGAACTCGGAGAATGCGTGTTCGAAGAGACCCAAAATACCTAGAAGAATGCAGGTGTCCTCAACTGTGTTTCGCCATTGCCGTCGACAGTCTTCCTCCTACTTTTATGGGCCACTTGTGATTAGCTCACGTCGGGAGGCTTACTCAAGGGTCGTTCAAGGCCTTGGGCAAAAATAATCAGACAACTAAAAGCGCAAACAGATTTGCCTGTTCAGACATGAATGTGTGTGCTGGTACACTACTGAAAACATGTTTGTATTTCATGTCACAATCTGAAGTTCGAATTACTGCAGGGCCGAAACTGCGTATTGCAGATTAGTTCCCACAAAAATGCTACTTAAGCCGACCACATCGCAGATACTACAGCAATAAGGAAATAAATGACCCGGAGATTTTTGGCTTATGAAGTGCGTCTCCTTTATCTCCAAGGGACTGTTTCCTTTTGTTTCAAAGACACAACATTCTGCACAAGTTACTGAAGTTTTACACCATCCAAGTAAGGCCAGCCCGGTGGTTCACTATTGAAAACGTGCCGTTTTGGCTGTTTCAAGCTTGATGAAGATGCTACCTTTTTACCTTGGTAGTTGTATACGGTGTGACCTTAGTACTGGTCACTCAACAGAGTTCATCCTTGTGAAAACGAAAGGACGGGGTGCGGAGCTGTAGGTTATTCGACAATTCAATTCAAGCTGGACGGAGGCACCATTAATCTCTAAGGTGAATTTTTATAGCAGCTATTAGGAAAGCGCGGTAGTTTTAAAGAAGGGGAACAGACAGCTTTTATAGAAGGCGAAACTGGGCTCTGTAGCCAATAAAAGGCCACTATTTTACACGATTCACTGTTCCTGTGCAACAAAGTACGATTGAGTAAAAGTTTCAATATGGACGAGTGAAAAACATTGCCGAGATAGCATCAAAAACTGCATGGGGTGAGCTAGAACCTGCAAATATGTCCTCATCGAAAACGACATTGATGGTACCATTTTACTACTAGTAAAGAAGAAAGTAGTTGAAAATAAACGGAGTTTTCTGCACAGCTTTTGTTCACACCAAAGACGGTTTTGTGCGGATAGGACGCCATGGAATGCATTGAAGAAAGAATCCGGAACGATATGCTCTAACAGAAGGCGAGATTTCCAAGGCCAAATAGATAATACGGGTGCTGCAGCAGCTCAGCGAAGCCTTTTGAGAGGACGGAAAACTAAGCAGTGTAAAAGAAACGGCAGTTAAGTCGAACGTCATGCACATAGTATCCGGCAGTTTGTTTTGTGGGTGTCCAAAGTCTCTGGCTTTATACAGGTACAAAGAATAACTAGAATGATAAGGGAGCTAACGTCAGAACTGATAGTGGTTGGTTCCAGACTGAATGCGGTTTCAGAGTTAAAAAGGAAGAGATATGCCGGTATTTTGGTAGTGCCCTAGAGCAAAAGCAATTAAAACTGAGTAGGTCTAGGACTAGGAACAGCATCCTGGACCGAGAGACTGAAACGACAAAACAAGCTGCACAGAGTCGTCTCTGATCAGAAACCCCTCCAGTCGTTGAAGAATCAGTGATCGGTTCATGGGAGAAGACGTGCGGACGGACGGGCGATATTTTGATCCAAATTATCTTGGCTTTGCTGTTATGCGGACCAGAATTCGACAATAAACAAAGCTCATATAACACGGGCCATCCCTTCGAGCAGGCATTCGTGTCGTAGATTTCTTCAGAACCTGCATTATTAGGAAACGTGCCACGTCTTCTTGGGTTTACCTCTGAATAGCAACTTGCACACCCCGTCAGGCCTTAAGTTAGTGATCTGAGATGTTGAGTAATCGTAATGCAATTTAGAATACAGGAAGAATTTCGCTGAAAAAATCTGTTTTTACTTTTCATCGAAAACTGCTTCAAAACAGTCTGCATTTCACGTGCCTAATACTTTTTTTTACTTTGGACCTGTTAGACTGTGTCATTTCGGTTTTCATTTCAATAGTGACGCTTGAGTTCATGGAGTTGTTGGGTTGTGTTCACTCGGGGAATTCCTTCGTCAAACCGATTTTCTTAAGGGGGACAAAGCAAAGCTGTTGTTTCGAACACAGATGAGCAACGGAGCTCGAAGCGAAATTTTAGCTGATGCTAAGGGCAATCACACTGTTCGGCCGAGCCAGGCCCTCGAAAACAAACAGACATCGATGGGAGTTCCACAGTAGATACCTCAGTGTAGGTCAGGTTTGCAGTTGTTGGACTTGTTTTATGGTGATTGTTATTTCACAGGAAACAGTTATTTGGAAAATAATGGTCAAACTGGGGCTGGAGGGGAGTGAAAAAAGCTTTCAAATTAATCAAGCCTAGTGTGCGAAACAAAAACATGTCAAATGTGTTACAAACACCAACGAATATGCACAAGGGGAGTGGTGAACGAAAACAAACAGACCAGAAGGGAGTCATTGTTATACCTAGCTCAAATTAGAAAAATGCCGTCAGTAGGTAACTTAGCAAGCAACATCTGCTGAAAATTTGACGAGAAATCGGCTTGTCTGACACTCTAGTGAGCACTGGATACATCTCATGAACTCCCTATTCCATTAGTGTACGGAAGAACTCAGTGAGTCGTGAACCCCAGACTTAAGTGTGGAATGCACTGTACAGTTATGAGAGTGCCGGAGGCGGGGCATCTCTGGTCGATAACACAACCATAGCGTGCATCGACTGGTGCCAGGCTGTTCTCATCACACAATCTGGAGTAACACTATTCGCTGTAACCGACCTATTGCTTGAGAGATGTGTCGATGACTGCCTGTGCTATCTCGATCACATGCCAAGAATGCAGTTACGTCTGGCGGGAAGAGTCCCATCAACTTTTTCACAGTCAGAGTGGGGCAGAGTTGGACGGAAAGGCACACGCATACTGTTCAAACTACGAGGGCTATCCGCCTCCGGACGTGGGATTCACCCGCTTTTTGCTGCGCTGGACTGAGGACATTGCAAACTGCGGCATCCAATGTCAACAACACCCATGCTATCAACCACCTAGATTGTTTGAAGTGAGAATAACTCAGTCGCCCACCTTTTGCTCCTTTTTTCACATGCCGTTAGCTAAGCAACCAGATATGGTCGCATGGCAACAGGACACCAGTGTCTCACTGCCACTGTTGTCATTGCTGTAAAGCGGATCATTGGAGCGATGCGCGCACCAAAACGATAAGGAATGGTGGTTCCTATATGGCCGTCATTTCGCTACCCGACAAGGAGCAAAATTCGAAGCTTACACACAGACAGCTTCCTGAATATCTCGTGTACTGGTCACCACAGAGGAGCATTATGGACAAAAATCGGGAGCCCCAAGAAGGGCAAAATTGGTCCTGGAAAAGTTTGCAGCAACCTTATGGTGTTCCGTCATGTTTTGGGTAGTTCAGCGCGTGGCAGCCTACCACATAAACCACTGAAAGGTTAGCGTCCAGAAAACGGGTCCCCCAACACCTCCCTCAAAGTTTACCATGCCCTGACACGAGAACCCCGGAAGTCAGATTCAATCCAAATTGACATTGCTGCAATAAGTGTGAAAACATGAGGGTATGGAATTTGGTTCACCATACAACCGAAAAACCAGGTGCGAAAACGAGCACACATAGTGAACGGTAGTGTGAAACGAAAAAAACGGCACGTTTCGAATGGAAGCGGAGATGTTGACATCCGAGTGGATTGAGGTGAGATGGAACCAAAGGGATCAGCCTACTCACCGAGAGCCATTGAGTGAGGCGAAATATATGAAGGACAGAGATGTACAGTGTGTGTGTGTGTGATGAGACAAGTAAATACACGTGCTAGTCTGAATAGAACCGTCCGATTCGGCATCTGAGAGTGGATCTGTTTTGTCTCAGAACTCGATTAGCGAGTTGCACTTAACTAAATTGGTCCTGAGCTGGAAAAAAGGCATAAGAAAGTTGGCTGGAAAGGATGGTAACTCTGATAAAGGGAAGAGCTGAGGTGAATAGTTAGTGAATTTTCAACAACAGCTGCTTGAGCGAGGGGAATAGATGGCCTTCGGGCAAAAAGACGAATTAAAGGGGGTGTAGTCTGTGACCAGACTACGCGGAATCAGGCATTCAACAAAAGAAAACAACAAAGATGCTGTGTGATGATGACAAACAAGGGACAATAAAAAAACCAAGAACAAGGTCACGAGAATAATACGAGACTAGGCTGAAGCAAGTGGATCAGAGAATAAAGTTATGCACGAAAATAGATGCATGAAAAATAACAAATGCGCCTACCTGTGAAAGGCAGCTCACGCGCGCTAATATACGTTAGGGAAGAGGAGAGGGAGTGGCGGCGAGGAAAACAGGGAGGGGGGTTTAGATTAACTAGTAGCGACTTGTAGGCATACAGCGGTAAAACTAACACTTCTTTTGGTCGGTTTTCGGGTCACTTTTGTGTTACGGTGGGAGAGACTAAGGAAAAATGCTGTACATGGAAAGACAGAGATGAATCATGTATCGTATGGCAACCACATTTTCGTATCCAAATCACGTCATGTGGACGTGATCAGCTTCCTTCGTTCGAAGGATTAACCCAAATAGACTCGAGCGGGCGTTGGGATCGAACAGCTTGATGGGTTTTGATGAACGCCTGTCGTATGCGGTTGAGCACATCGTCACCGTGCAATGACCGTGCAGCATTACTTTGGCAAAATGGTTCTGTAATGAAAAAACAATTGAAGCAAAGACGGTTTTGAGGTGAACATGGAAGAACACGGCGGTAAAGGTGTGAGGCTTTTCGGAAATTATATGATAATGTCGACTACAGCTGTCCCCTTTGACAGACAGAGAAAATGCCCACCCTCGATGGGGTGAATTGAAACCGATTACAAAGAAAAGAAACCACTCAGCCAGTTCGCTTGCTGGATGGATTGTGTGCGACTATGGAGGACAAAACTGATTGGTTTTTGAATGTTTTAGGTGCCTGTAGTAAAAAAAAAGCTGAAAGCAAGACTGCACCTGGTTTTGTAGATTGTTTGATAACACGGTCGAGTCACAGTAGCCAAGGATCGAGTTTGTATTCTCGAAAGTACTTTTTTTCTTACTACTGAGGAAACAGGTATTATTGATCAATACACATGAGGAAGTGACAATAAGGACAGGTGGAACGAAGCGCCCCGAAACTACTCTGTGTACAAATTAATTTCCTTACAGTGGCCAAAGAGACCGCTGTCCTCACCCCTGCATAATGGTTGGCTCCGGGTCGAAGCACGACGAGCAGACCAGGTCATACCAACCAGAAGAAGCCCAGTGGAGTGTTCACGAACTTCCTGGTCAACTAACAACGACAAAGTGGTGAACGGACGATTGCACGCGGCCCTGTATGTCTATTTGCTGTACTTCTTCAACCAGTTATTGCATATAACCCCATGTTTTGTACCATTCTTAGTGATTTACTGGGAGATGTGGGTGCATTGTGTAAGTCATCCAACATAAGTCGGTATTAGCATCAGCGACTCACGCAGGAATAAGAATGTACAACTGTGCAAACGGGTAATTTACGACTTCAATTCACCAATAGGAGCATCGAAAATTGACCGTAATAGAAACATATTATTTCTAGAAACAAGAAAGACCGACTAATAGGATAAATTGATTTTGAAAGCCTATGAACTCTGGTCTGCTAACTAGCACCGACCACTTGTCCAGTTTAGATATTAACAGTAACCGGGCTCGAACTAGCGCACCATGCAAGACGAATTATCTCATTTGCGCACGAATTATGAATTCAAATAAGTTTTTTTTAGTCTAGATCTCGAAAAAAAGGGTGTGCAACCCTGTTGTTTTCACTGCCTTGTTCAAAATCGGCTTCACCCTTTCAATACATAGGGCCTCTCTCATGGAACTGTTTTATCCAAGACCCCAGATTCAAATCCCTTGGTCAATAAAAAAGTGGCGGACTGGTTGTATCCGACACGGATCGGGCTCATAAATCGCTCAACGACACACTCCTGGGACATTCCACGTGAAGGAGTAACTACTTCTGAAAGGACGAAATCCCTTTGCTGAGAAGTTATTTGTTAGCAAACATGAACCAATTAGTTATAAGCTATTAAACACGAAAGTAAACGTCTTATCTACAAATGGTTTTTGAAAACTGAACGTTCTCATGCGTCCTATTGAACTTTCACGGAATATTAAACAATAGTAGCTGAACATTGCAAAACAGTTCCATAATTTCCGTAGTGACCTTCACATTTCATCGGATGCGGATGCAGAGCTTGGACATCAGGCCACAGACTACTTGCATGCTTCATCAGTAGTACACAGCATTACACTTGGATGAACTAAACAAGGATATATACTCACGATTACCAGGAATGATGCCCTATCAGAATGGCACCAGAGTTCTCCAACCTGCAACGCAGAATCAATTGACCTGATATACAACCATATTTATCACTGTCAGGGCTTTTACGATGTGATCGCATATTAGCATGAGTTACTCATCTCAGCATTGTTTTCGATGGAATTATGTATCCAACCTCCTAATCATCCAGTTGATACGAGCGACGGAGCGAGTAATTCCATTTTTAACGACCCTAAGCATGCTTTTACGGTTAAGCTCGGTGGCGAATTCGAGTTTCTGTATCAACTACCATGAACACATACTAATGCGTTCGTGAGGGAATCATGTGGTGCCGTATTGAGAGATAAGTTCTAGCTCAAAAATGTAAGAAGACAGAGTAGCCTGAAATTACATGTGGTGTGACTCGGAGTAAGTACACCCAATAGGCCATAAAACCCGAAACAACGAATCAATATGAATCATCATCATTATCGGCTGTAAGAACCGCGCACTTGTCGTACAGTGGTTGTAGCCGCCACAATTTCGTCCATCGATGGTTTGGGGAGGTAGCTGCGCATTGGAGACGGAAGCTGATAAATTGGTGTGTAAATACGGGTCTGTCAGTGAACTTTTAAGTGGGGGTATTGGGAAGGGAGCTATGCATTGAAGGCAGTGGCTTGGATGCACGAGCGCCATTGAGGTCGCGACTGGGCCATGTCTGAGAATGTCTCTAGTCATTGATGTGGCCCTGCTGGGGGAACCCATCCATGGAGACAGCAATGACCAGCGCAGCTGAGTTTGCTTGTAATGGCTTTCACACTTCGCTGTCAATTCATTATTTGACCTACCTGAATTAAGCTAACAAGCTAACAAAAAATAGGTACACGACCTTTCCAAAGCTGAGGGAAACCGATCCTTAATAGCGAAACCAAACACGGGATTGGTCGGTAGTGTAACACACCACAAGCAATGGTTCAGCGTTAACATATGAGCAGATTTAGCTACCCCTTCTATACAGACCATCCTTCCCAGAGCGACCGGGTCTAAATGTGTCCTAGAATAGGACCAACGTATCAGCTTGAAATATGGAGCAAAGAAGGGAAGACTCAGGACGTCCGCTTTGTTCGCACTTTGTTTTACGAACGCACATGCACTAACAGAATTATAAGGGGTCGTTGGTTTGTTCGCTGAGCTGGGCGATTTGCAATCAAACTGCCCATGTCAGCGAACAAACCAACGACCATCTACTCTACCTGAGCTATCGACATTCTCCTCTATAACAGGGGCACGTTCGCAAATTCTTGATGCACCTTACGAGGTTGAGGGATCCATGAAACTGGTCACAGAAATAAGTTATTCGTTAATATCATTTAATTCGTACAAACTTTAGTCTCTATGGGCTAATTCGGAATGAAGGATTTTTCAACTGTGTTGTTCTTTTGGTGGACAACTGCAGAACACAACCCCAAAAAAGAGTGAAAGCTTAGATACTACTAGGTTACCGAAACCTGAACAGGGGCAAACACAAAACCAAGGGTGGATTTAAACCACGGGCCTCACGGCCAGGAGCTCCCTCTTTAACATCTGGACCGGATAGGAACATGCCAGGCACCCCAAACTTACGAATCCCTAAGGAATTGTTCACTTTAATAAACTTAGAATTTGCGCAGCAGACTATACACTCACCCTCGACAAAAACTTTGAAGCTTCGAGCCGTATGCGCCTGTTCATGTGGAGGCAAACGACGAATGGCGACATCAATAGGCAACGGTGCCCCGTGTCGGACGGACACAGCCCAACGAGTGAAGTCAAACTCATTGGTGTAATACTGAATGAAACCCACAAACAGTTCAGCAAGACTGGCCGGGTTGTTTGAGCGTAGTTCAGCCCACGGGAGTTCCAAACGCATGTCCAGTTCGCACAAAGGTCGAGCGTAGTTGAATACCTTCTGGAGTAACAGAGAATGTAGAAAACGACAACGAATAACAGTGGATGCCACGGATCATCCGGTATTTCTGGAGTAACAGAGAATGTAGAAAACGATAACCAGTAACAGTGGATGCCACGGATCATCCGGTACACATTATTCGCCAAAAAACTAACACAGTGCTTCACCATCTGTGTGTGTGCGTTTCCGCGAGGATTCCAACATATATCTAGTAGTCGAATTTAATTTGGAGTTCCGACCCAGTCCCGTCGGGCCGCTTGTACCTCCAAATAACGGGGCTCGAAGCACAGCAAACCATATCCATCAGATGCACTGAATGGTCGTTCCAAACAAACCTATCATGGAACCTGCCCCCGTGCCACCTAGCTGACATTAAAACGTGAAGCAAAATCTATTCACCTGTGTTACCGAGAATGAACATCATATTAATTTATCTTCCGAACAATGCTAGGGGCCCAGCTCAGATATCTGGATAACCTGTCCAGGTTCACTGATGAGTCGGGTCGATGGGGCTAGAGTACCCTAACAAAAAATCAACCGTCTCGAATGTTGCCTTCCAAAGGTTGTCAGACTACCTTCCATGAGCATCTGTTTACCGAGGCGTGTGTGGCCATCGATGTGTTTTCTTTGATATATGGCTAGTGCACTCATCCTCCACAGACTTGTTTCAGTAGCAGTTCGAACAACTGCACACACAATGGAGTAATACAGCGTCCACGATTGATAGTACAAACAAACAATTTCATCACTATGGAATACATCATTCCGAAGCATCAAACAAGCTTCTAACTTCGAAACACGACTCATTCAAAAGTGTCTCCGAAACCAAGTCAGAATCTGATGAGTATATGAAACCGTGGAAACAGCTAACAACGCATGAATTCACAATGTTTTTGTTGCCCTGTCCTGCTCCGCTGAGATACAAGACCTTTCCGGTGGAAGACAAACAATTTCACGAAATCGTTGTCATCTCGTGGGGTGAACAAATGACGTGAGCTTCGTTCGGTTATAAACTGACAACTATGCTTTGTTAATGTATTCTACACAAGTCAATGCATTGCTCTAGTCACTTTGCGAGCGATTGTAACTGGTATTGATGTTCCAGTGTGGACGCAAGCAAAAGACTCCATCTAACGTGAAGTAATTTCTATGGCTAACAACGTCCTCCAAACAATAGCTGTAAGTTCTGTCCAGTTCGTCGGATGTATTGAGACTAATATTCACATGGCGTGCGGCTAGGAATTGGCGGTAACCAAGTTGGACAAATTTACCAATCTCGATTCGCTGAACTGTTGGTTTTTAAGCATTCCTCCTTGGAATTTGGAGATCACCAGTCACTTGGGATAGGAGTTCTCGGTCTTCGCTGAAACGCGACAAATCTAACTGATGACACTGCATGATCATTTATCAACTTGTCATCCCGCTGAAAAACGATCCGGGCAGTCTGGTCTGCACCACTGACAAACAGTGCCCTTCCTTTCTACATTCGCACTAAATGAATCTGTTTTGCCTGAGAGGCAGATCGATTTCTCCCTTCTCACTGAAGATCTCTATAAAGAGATGGGCACTGTTTCATCTGTCACTCAAGTGTAGAAGATAAGTGCTTATAAAATAGCAGTGAACATGACATTCAAATAAAAACAACCGTTCAGCTGTAGCACCCTTTCGGTGCCTAACTGTCCTGGCGCCCGAAGGAAGCACGAGGGCTAAGATACTGCCAGGTTGCCCAAGCCTAGACAGAGGAAGTCGAGAGGCAGAGGTCGGGTTCGAACCACAAACCTTCCGGTCAGTAGATGCGAGCTCTAAACACTTGAGCCATCTCGCCCATTAGTATACAGTCCGTTTCCATCATCTCATCTCCACGTAATCGAAAAGATTTTCTGTTCAGTCCTCTGGCAAAAGATTGAGTTGTTTTAGTTTGAAGTGACGATACTGCAGAAAATCGGTGACTGTGCCATTGTTTGACAGATTTTATAGAGAATTTGACCGGACCCACCAACTGTGCTAGTCGATCTAGATAGGCTGGGTTTTCCTGTTAAATTAACGCTTTTCTCTCGAGAAGCAGTAGCCGTCATCCAGCCCAGGCAGAGAAGCGAAATAGTTCTACATATGTGTGGGGGAAAAGTCACGATTCTGATAAGCACAATGCCAGAGAATAACAGCAATAACTGGGTGGCGTACCGGATATTTGGCTTGCAAATTGGGTAGAATTGGCGGTGTGCAGCCCGCTTGCAAGTAGTGAATAAGCATCAAAAGGAGAGGGTAAGTAGACAACCGCCCACGACTTCCATCGTGAATGTCCATTCGTTGGGCCCAGTACTTCACAAACATCCCGAGAGGTCGGACACGCCAATCAACTGAAAATTGGAGACGAATAAGAGTGAAAATAGGGAAGCATGTTCTTCAGATGCACTTCGAAACAAGGTGCTTCGTCGGACCACACACACACTGGATTTAGTGGCACCGTGAATGGTGATAACGTCGACTGCTGTGACTGCTGTAAAAAAGTTAGTCCGCGCCGGAAGGCTTGAAAAAAATGTAATGTCTTTGCCTACCTGTCTAACTTCTGACTGTATGGTGCTCTAGCTTTAGTTTGGAGCATTGTTGGCCCAGGTATCTGTTTTAAGCAGTGCAGTATCAGTGTGATATACGGTAGGGACTATGGGGAAGCGACCACACAAAAACCCAGCTGGTTCCCGGAAGTGAGTAGAGCTGCGTTCACATCAGAGAGTGTGATCAATGCCGGCCAAATCGTATCCTACTGACCGTTTTGGAATGTGGGTCCCAAAGCCCTGCAAGCAAGGAAGTGAGCCAAGTGACTCGAACGATTTGGCTGCGACAGGACTTAAAATCGTGATTGTCCAAGAATCACTACTGACGACGCCGAATTTGAAGTAAAGCTAGTTATGATGCACAACAGACGTTCCAATCCTACCAAAAGTCTCCCTCTAAAGAGTCTAGCCCGTCTTCTCTCGTTTCAATCACCCTCCTCAAATCTGTTAATCCATTTCACAAACCCCCCACGCCCTCCCCCGAGCTCCATCAATCCAATTTGGCGGCAGCGCAACCATAATTTTTTCATAAACATTATCTCTGATCATGAATGAAGGGAGAACAGCAATGAAATGTATCCCCATATGCTAGGTATAAGACTGTAGAATGTCCCATATGCCACCGTAGCCTGGCTCGCTATACTGATGTAACCTGAAAACCAAAACACTAGTTTCAACGCCCCACAAAGCAGCTGCGGAGATCGAGACACACCAAGAAAACAATCACAGTAATATGAAAAAAGCAGTCAAGTAAGAGGATCACACAGGCAGTGCATCCCTACTAATCGCGGGGAAGTCGGTATTTAGTGTAGCTCAGGTTTCAGACCCTCAAAGTCCTACAGAGAAGAGCAATTAGGCATGTCACATGTCTGTGCATTTTAGTCAAATGAATTAATTAGGTGGATAGAAAAGTTTGGCACAATGTCGCGTCAGTTGAACTTGGTCTCCACAGCGATCACAGTCATTGTGCTACATTCGACAAAAACATTTCCATCATCGATTTTCTATGCCAATCGTGGCGCGAGTCCAGCGACCACTGTCTGGCTGGAAGACCACCAGCTGCGTAAACCAAGTAGTGAGCAGAAACTCAACGAAGAATCAGATGGAACGAACAAAAAAAACAAAAACCTTCACGAAACAAAACAAACCGAACCTAAACCTCCCACAGGTACAGGTGGCTCACTTCGTGTGTACATGGCAAGCAGATGCGTATTGTATATACCCACCACATTGTTCACGTTTAGGTCGCAATCGACCCCGGCCAGAGTATCCCGAAATTTGAGGATCGGGACCTTAGCACGGATCAGGTGAAGATTTCGGATGAAACCTGTGAAACGTGAAAAAGTATGGTTCTACATCAATAATGGAAAAATAAGTGAACTAACTGTGAGAAATCTCTTACAAGCTGAGTTGGACCTGCCGGATGCAGTTGCTAAAGGACGGTATCGATAGGTCCTATGACCACAGGATTTCCCGCTTGAGTTCAAGCGAATCGGTAACTTAAGCGTGTCCGATTAGGTCAAATAGACCAGCAAACAAGAGTAGGGTTCAGTTTGGTTCGTCGCACCTATGTGGCACATGATTTGGAACAAAGACGAACTCTTCAACCACACAGATGAGTAAGTCGGCGACCAAACAAAGGTGAACAGGATAACAAGAGCTTTAGCCAACGCTACCTAACTCACTGCATTTCCTGAGGGGAGGTAACAGTTGACTGAGTACAGCAAACGCTTCCTTCTTCTGTGTCAGGTCACGGGACGTCACCGTCAAACACATATCCATGTCACTCTCGTCCGAGCCGAAACCGTTCATCGACGAGCCAACAATAAACAGGCCAGCATCTGACAGTAAGAATGGGGTCAGTAAACTTATGATGTAAAATACATACAGGTACAGTAAGTTGCAGATGAATGACAAGGGAAGATAAGCGAAATTATTTTGAAGCTGGTAACCGGAAGATTAAACACAGACGTCCGCCAGACGACACTCTACGGTTTGCTTGAAGTGCAACAGGCAGGTTTTCAACCTACAAAAAATGAGACTAGTGGTCGATTTAAACGATCGCGCCAGGAGACGTCAATACATTTGGGGGTACCACAACTAGCCAGCTGCGCTACGAACGTTGAAATTAGTTGGGCATTAAGCTAAACAACCCGCCGAATAAACGCGTAAAAATAAATAACGATGATTTGGATGTAAAGTATTTCGAAAGTCTCCTGAGATAGTGCGCTCAACATCATCATCATCATCATCATCATCATCATCATCATCATCATCATCATCATCATCGACAGCATGACATCAGAGTTCAACACCGATGCTTTACTGCTGTACAACCATGATTTACTGGGAAGCCTTACTGTGAAGGGAAGAATGAAGGTGGATGACTTAGTGCTACCTTACTACAATCATTACGTAGCCTACACCGCCAGACACTCATTCAGGCAACCTGGATAGCAACTGACAACAAGAACGCCACTAACATCGGTAGCTAACCATATCTTGCAATGTCTCAACCAAGCGAAGTGGGGATCACGCGGTCCCCATCCTGGAAGGCGAGTAGCACCGACAGCACCCAAACGTTTCGTAATTTCCTTCATACCTCTCTGCCAGTTTAAGGGTTGGCCACCTCTCTGCTTCCACCACTCTGAATTAGGCAAGGAAAACAGCACTCTCTTCAACAAACGATGGTTCGGCATACGCAACACATGCCCCAGCCAACGCAGCTTATGGTGTTGGACACATTCTTCGATGGAAGTACCCGGTGCACCAACCGAAAACTCACTTTCTAGTTGCCTTGTTACAGACTCGCCGACACCAACCCACACGAGCTATGGTTCTGAGACGATGATCGGACACCTGAAGACGTCTCAGTTCCGCTGCTCGAACAGGCCAAGTCTCACAGCCATACAACAAAACAGCTCGCACTGTAGCTTGATATACACGTCCCTTGAGATTCAGAAATACACCACTTTGGCGCCATAGGTGTCTCAAATTAACAGACGCGACCCGGGTCTTGCAGATTCGCGAACTGACCTCATCTGTCACACTACAATCAGAACTGATATAACTTCCAACATAATTGTAGTACACTGATACATAGTTGGTCAAAGACTAAAGCATCAGAGTTATCCCGCTATGCCTTTTCTACACCACCTCAGTCGGATTTGGGTGTAAAAAGGCACCTCACAACAAGCGTCGCTTCATACGGTTCTTTAGTGCTTTCATCACTGTGACCATAAACTGTACAATCCAAAACACATTAAATCAAGAGACTGCGATAAAAATCAGAAAGTAGTGGAGTTGGATTGTACGGAGGACATTTTTACGCTTCGACAGGATATACTATTTTGACCTGTATTTAAGCGGGGCGAGATGGCGAGATGGTGGTTAGAGCGAGAATTTACTGACCGAAAGGTCCGTGGTTCGAATCCGACCTCCATCTCTCGACCTGCTCTGTCTGGGCTTGGGCAACCTGACAGTATCCCAGCCCTCGTGCTTCCCTCGGGTGGCATGGCAGCTAGGCACCGAAAGGGTGTTACAGCTGAACAGTATAGTAGTTTTTTTTGTATTTAAGCACCCCCTACCTGAGGTTATCACCTTGAAAGAGTGATCGGCATTCAGTGCTGAAAGGATCTTGTGGGTTAAACCGGCTGGAACCAAGCCAGGAAAATCCATGGACGTAGAACAACGAGGACAAGTAACGCAAAAATTCACATTACGAAACGGTTTGGCTGTAATGTTGAAAATATAACAACACAGTATGACCATCAAGCCGTCGGCCGTGTCTCAAGAAGGCTCTGTATGCCCACTCACGTGGAAGTGGCAAATTTTCGCTTTAGTCCATCAGGTCCAGTGACTCCGCACAAGGATGCCCTTTCTCCTTAACTACGTGGTCATTAGAGCAATCCACCGCGTGTTCAAATGGCGCATGCACCCAAACAGGATAAGCAGGTTTTGAACCAATGTGAGTAGATATGAACTAAAACATGGCGACTGGCACACGGCTACTATGTAACGCCTGAAATAGAAGACAGCATCATACGAACGCATATATGAAAACATATATGACCATGAGGTTGAGAGTACAACAGTCCATTTTACACTAGCTTCTCAATTCTTTTTGCTAGCTACTAAGGAGACCTCACGAACAGCCCGGTTAAGTTCATGCGATTGGTCATCAGGTAGTCAAAGTGAATCCATCGTTGAGAACACGTGGTCCAAACGGCGGGATACGCATTGTTCTTCACACTCTCCTTCAAGCAAAGCTGATACCCTCCCTCTTCGTGGTGCCGTCGTAAGCATTGTGGAACGAATGAGTTTGTTTCACCCGAGAACCCAGTGATGGACACCGGTGAACGCAAGAGGGGATATGTTTTCAGTTTCCAATTGTAGATGGTTAAATTGTTTTTTTTTCACAATCTGGTATCCTTTTCGGTTGATGGACATTAACCATTCCCAAGATGTATCGTCACGATAAGTTTAATTCGAATCTTTGCCTGGTCTTTGAGTTTGTCATTAGACACCTAGAGGATTCAACCTTATCGAGCAAACTTATGCCCCATTCGTTTCCGCGGGGTCGGATGGAATAAAGTCACGTTTACTATTAAATGTTCGCAAGGGCAACAGTAACAGAGAAGCTTCAAATCAGGAAGACCAGCCTTCCTTGAAGGGTAATGTGAAGAACAACGTGGATTTTACTGTTTGCGTCATATGGTCGCCATGATGAACTCGTCATAAGCGAATAAAAGATAAGGATAATCATTCAGCTGTAACACCCTTTCGGTGCCTAGCTGCTATGTCACCCGAAGGAAGCACGAGGGTTGGGATGCTGCCAGGTTGCCCAAGTATAGACAGAAGATGCCCAGGTTGAGTTCGAACCATGGGCCTTACGGCCAGTAAATTCGCGCTCTAACCACTGAGCCATCTAGCCCCTACACGTGATGAGTAAGCGAATGGACAATATAGAGCTTTTTCGAAGCCTGCTTTGGCACTCAGCAGGAAGAACTATATGTCAGTGTACTAAACAAGAAAAAACAGACTGCCTTCATAATGGCGGTGACACAGAAAAGGTGGTGACACTGTGAGATGAGAGGGCACACGCAATGTTTTGTCAGCACTGTGAACGGTGAGGTCTTGACTTTTGATCCTAATTCTACGAGTAACTCTTAGCTTAACTGAGCTGAATACTGACCTCTGCTCGCTGTCGCTCACGGGACTCAAAAAATCACACATCCTTCTTGTTATTTGCAGTAAAAACCGAAGAAATTAAGAGAGTTAAGATAGTGTTTAGTTGTAGATAGCAGTCGAAAAACAAGTTGCGAAGCCGAAGTTACGAGATGTAGCTTGTGTCTCAGTTTCCGTACCATCGACAGATTCGCAAGTTTGTAGTCACATACTTTGAAATACAATGACCGCCTTGTGTCGGGTTACAAATACGAGCGCAAGAGGATAAAACATTTATATCTTGGCTTACCAAATCAAAGTACTGAGGACCGCAGGACAATATCCATCTGGCAGAAATACACCGAGCCGGCCTTATGTACTCTTGTCATTTCCGCCGTGGGTTGTAATCTCATGAGATCGGTAACCGTGTACTAGTATTTCTGCTTTTGTTTTTACACACATCCAAACGTTCACCAACTCAACCAACACGAAACGTACTTTCAAAGACGCCGGATACCACCATATGAAGCGCGTTGCGCAGGTTAACCTTCTTTGCATATTTTGTTTTGGTTTGTCGAGTGCTGGTAAAGAAGTGCCAAATTGTCAGCGAAAGAGACTCCATGTATACAGACGGATGGGGCGCTAAACACGGGGAGGGTGACAAAAGACTGCCGGCACTGAGAGTCGTGGCGTTGGGTTGCGCAGATGCAAACGACAATGGTGCTCCGGGAGGGATTAACGGTCCACTTGCAACCATCTGAAGGCCGCGAGATGCACTGACAACAAATGGCGAAGCTAACTGAGTAGGATTCGTCCCATTTGACTGAGATGCACGGCCCAAGGCCATAGACTGCAACAAGACGATTGAGAACTGATGATGATGATGATGATAATGAGCGTTTTGAGAATGAGTTACGCGAGAACAGAAAATGAACTGTGTAACAAACGATGAGAAAGAAGAATGGAAGGAAGAAAAAAGTGATGCACAATGTAACGTGCCAGTCCATCTCAGACCAGGTCGAACAGCCCAAATCCAATGAGTTGGAACAATGAAGACCCACTTGAACAGCAGTGGCTTGATGTTGGCGCGTTTTGTTCACAGTTGCTTCGCTCCTGACGCCGAAGCCAGGTCCCTCATTTCCATCCCCAGGAGCATGAGCAGTAACTGGACTATGAGAGAAACCGGTATTCGTGGGGACTGCCAGATTTGGAAAGAAAGGGCTAACATGATTCCGCATGGGGGCGGGAACTCCAGCCTGCGAACTAGCAGGTGGGTGGTCACCCATTGGACAATCCACATCGATGGGGTACTCCATTTTCAAACGCTTTTCGTCCCCAACAGTCTGTGTGGCCAACCTGGTATACAAAACAGCAGGAAAACGCAAAAAGACGGACAATAGTCATGAAGTCCTTAGGATTCCTCTGAAAAACGATGGTGGGTCACAAAAATAGCCGCGATGTTTAAAAAAAAGTGTCGATTTGCCTGCAGCAGCACCCTAGAAATACAGGTACTGCTGAATTAAGCGAGTAAACAGGCTTCCTTCCACAATAATTACCCACAAGAAAGTACCAGAATGTCAAACAAGATGCGAACATCAAACAATCACTTCCTGAGATGGCTCAAGTGGTTAGAGCGCGAATTTACTGACCACAAGGTCCGTGGTTCGAACCCCACCGCTGCCTCTCGACTTCCCCTGTCTAGGCTTGGGCAACCTGGCAGTATCTCAGCCCTCGTGCTTCCTTCGGGTAGCATGGCAGCTAGACACCGAAAGGGTGTTACAGCTGAACGATTATTATTATTATGAGAACAGCTTTTCGTCACACGGTCCTGGAAGCCGGCTGGACTCAGATTTCCTCAATCTATGTATGATGAACAGTCTCACTAGATCACCGGGGTTTTTGATCATTGATGAAGACTTTCAATACATTTACCAGACTCAAAAGGGCTATCTCTATCCTGGGAAGCCCACGTCAACGTTCCCATCAGCCACGACTAGCTCTGCATCAAAACGGTCTGCGGTCACTGCACAGCTGAGGAATTCGTTCGCCATTATCCGCACGTAACGAGTCCAATCGAAGCCAACGACCTAATTGAGCCTCAGAAGCCCAAACCTGTCTAATTGTGCATTCAGATCTCCAGAAACTACCACGCCGCAACAGGGCGTCATAAAAGTTGTCTTCGATGGTGTCGGAGCTACAATCCGTTGAGGCGCACGCTGACACAACAAACAGACAGCGATCAACTTCCCGCCTGTGAGACTCGTTCACTGACGTTGCCGAGCCGCACAGAGGCGACTACCAAGTATCACCCAGTCAAGAGAAGATCCTTCCGCCCGCTCGTTTAGGACGATGTCCACTCCTGCACATCCTATCGCAGCGGCATCTGGATAGGCAGAGGCGCGCAGTTGGATCCGAGTAGAAAGTGATTGGGCAGTTAGCTCTACCACTGTGTCTGCATCTTGAATTCGTGTTAAAGGTACACCGCACACGTCAATGTGAGAACAAGAGTAGCTAGTTCCCCTGCTTGCTTTATAGTACGAGTAGAAGTCGTCCAACTGTAGCACCCTTTCGGTGCCTAGCTGCTATGCCATCCAAAAGAAACATCGTTCATACCGCCACCAGGGACGACAGTGACAGTGTTCCCTGCTTGTTGAATGAACCCGGATAAACCTCGATAGAAAGTTACCTCAGCGTCAGAGCATCAGTACGTTGGGTCATATGTCGATACTAAAAACGGGCATGGGTTTTTACGCCGAGTAGCATTGGGAATGATTGATTTGGTCAACCGAACGGCGTCAAGACAGGTGTTCATTGGAATTCAATCAAGCATAGTGCGCTCGGTTTTCGGGCCACATATTGAACGAATTATCACCTCTGGATCACCGGATACATTGAGCGAAATTTGAAAGAGCTGAGGTTGTCTTTGGCGCCTTAGGATGCATGATCACGCTTGTACGGGTGTTTCGGAGACACAGCACACCTCAACTTTAAAAAAGTATACGGTCTGGACAAGTACTGTCTGTTTGCCGAATTGATATAGGGTACGGACGTTGAAAGTTCCTCTGTAAAAAGGATTTCGTAGATTTAGAAGTGTTACTTCCTTACTGTTAGTGGGCAGCGGTGTATGATGCACATATGTCAGGTGACTGACAATCGGGTGGTCGCTTATTGACTAGCTTCTCGATTATAGTAATAATAATTCACTTCGGTGTCTAGTTGCCATGCTAACGGAAGAAGGCACGAGGGCTGGGATACTGCCAGGCTGCCCAAGCCTAGACGGGGGCAGACGAAATGCTGAAGTTGGGTTCGAGCCACTGACCTTGCGGTCCGTAGGCTGGCGCCTTAACCACTGAGCTATCTCGAGCCCCACATTACCATGAACCAACAGGCAGCTCAGAGGATGAGTAATTTCACTGGATGTGTGAAACTATCTGCTGAGAAGTCGTCACTCGAGGAGCTAGTCAGTACGTGACCAAGTGACGCGGTTTCTGTTGTTGAACGACGAGTGCCACTATGCCCTGCCTAGGTGAGCACTAATCATACCGCTGATCGGCCACTCGTGGTCAAAGTGTTAAGTGTTCAACCACTGACCGGAAAGTTGCGGGTTTGAAACTCCTTGAGTTTCGTGAGGTGCACACTGTCGATGACTTCCGACAAGGATGAAACGGCTACACAGTGCTTTTCGGCTTTTCAGCATGGACTGGTTTCACTGACAAGATGAAATCTCTATTGAACATTACCAAATCTCCTCACATCATCATGAACCAATGAGCAGCTCCGAGGAGAGATAATTTCACTGGATGCGTGGAACTTCCTTCTGAGAAATTGTCAATAGAGGCATAACTACGTGATGTGGTTTCCGTTACTGAAGAGTGTATAGTAGAGGTATCCCACCATGAATCTTTGGCTCACTGGTCTGGCCTGCTCGGCTGCCGAAGGTTGGCCCATCCCGAGGTAGCAGGGAGTAAGACATGATTGTCTTACTTCTGAAGCTGCCGCGCACTGCAGATGCGTTTGGAGCCGACCTCATGGTAATGTTTCGTTGCTTTTCGAACGTATTGGACAACTCGCCTGCGGTAACAGTCGAACGATCGGAGTGTGCGGTTCTTAGGGCAAACCTTTTCTAACCCGTCCTTCCCCGACAGAAGGCATCATAGCCGCTTCCATGAATACGGACCTGCTGCTCGCGTAAGAGGAACACCTCACTACCTTCACACTCCCACTGCAGACAGTACAAATTTATCCCCAGAGCGCTTCGTAGCACGACTACTCGTAGTACTGGGTATCGTTACTCATGGTCTGACTGCTCACCCTGGGTCTTCTTGGCATGACTGCACCTTGTGCAACGAAGTTCCAGCCAGTGTAGCCCGTGTGGTGATTGCAGCACTCAAGCCCGATAACCATGACAAGGTGGCAGCCTTAGGTCAGTATTTAACGGTACTTTGTACAACTTTCAGGAAAAACTAGCTGGCCATACTGCGCAGGTCAGGCTGGGTAAGAACTCATGAAGACTTCATGTCAGCGGACCGTCTTCCTCAAAGACATTTTTCGCGCACCCATGAAAAGGGTATAAAGAAGGTAAAAGGGGCCGCATTAAGAATCCTGGTTTGCAAATGGACTTCCTGGATGAAGACGTTGGAAAGGGGCACAATGGTTGGCGTCACCGATGGGCGCCGTCAAGTTGCGTGGCCAGTGGCACTCACGGATTAAGGCCATCGACTTTCATGCGTAAGTACCTCAGTTTCGAGTGAGAAAAATAGGACCATTCGACGCCAGTGAGCCAGAGAGATCATTACCCATGATGTGACTACCCCGCTGTCTGTCCTCTCATTCTCCATGAAACACGCATTTTTCACAGCACTTTTTGTAGTATAACATAGCATAGTAGTAGTATCGTTCAGCTGTAACACCCGTTCGGTGCTTAGCTGCTATGCCACCCGAAGGAAGCACGAGGGCTGGGATACTGCCAGGTTGCCCAAGCATAGAAAGGGGCAGTCGAGAGGAAGAAGTCGGGTTCGAACCACGGGCATTCCGGTCAGTAAATTCGCGCTCTAACCACCCAACTCTTTCAACCCTCCCCCCTCCCAAGTAGTATAGTAGTAGTAGTAGTGTAACGGTGGACAACACTGGTGAGGCATCCGAATAGTATGTTTTCTCGTAAATCCGCTTCAATACAGCCTTTAAGTGAACTGCGTGCTCTGGTTCCGAATTGCTGTACACAACGATATCATCTCCGTACACGGCAATATTCTGAAGTCCCTTCGTTAAACGAAGCATCAAGCGCCGGAATGTGAATGGTGCCCCAGACAAACCAAACAGCACTCGTCTAAATTGATATTGGGTGTCCCCATCCGTAAACGCCGTTTTCTCCCGGTCCGCCGCCTTGATAGGTAGTTGCCAGTATCCGGAACGCAAGTCGAACACAGTGAAACATCGGGAATGCTGGAGGGAATCGAAAATCTCCGCAACCGAAGGCACAGCTACAACCCGATTTACGGTCAGTTCATTCAAGCGCCGGAAATCCACGCAAAACCTGTATTTTCCGTTCGCCTTCCTTACAAACACAATCGGGGAGTTGTACGCACTATTGGCTTCTTCGATTATGCCATTTTTCAGCATCTCTTGCATCTGTTTATGGACCTCCTCCCGTAGATGGAGCGGCAGCGGACGGGGGCCGTAAGGTCGAAAGCGTTCTGACGAGAGGGGATTTCGTGTTCAATCCACGGGCAGAAGCCAAACGAATTCCCGTCGCCCGTGAACAGTTCGGAATATTCCTTGACCACGGACTGCACTGACGGTACGTTACAAGACGGAAGCTTTCGGACATACAGATTACTTACGGCAGTGCTGGGATAACCTTCAAGCTTGACTGCGCCATACCTTGTCACCAGCTTTCCCTGCTTTAGGTCAACCACGGAATCTGTGCTCTTGAGAAAATCTGCTCCCAATGTTGTCTGCTCTATGTCTGGGCTGATCAGGAACGCAGGCTGCACGGACTTGTCGCCTAGGCGTATTGAGTGCATTGACAACCCGCCAATTTTCAGTCGATATCCACCCACTGCTCACGGCTAGCGCGCACGGTCTGCGCTCAGCTCGGTTCCTCTCCGCCTCAGCGATACCCCTGCTCCTGTATCAATCAAACACAACTCCCTCTTCCCGTCTATCTCGATGACGGCTTGTATGGTAGTTTGTGTCAGTGTGCTAATCGCAACCCACCCGGGAAAAGAGGAGTACTCCGAAATTTTATTATTTACAAGTGGTCGGGTACGAGGGCATTGATTTCTCCAGCGGCCAGGCCTGCCACACTTGTAGCATCGGCTCGTTCGAGCGCGCCTCCGCGATTCCGTCTTGACGGCTGCAAGCTGTTCGGTAAGTTGATCCACCTTGTTCTTCAGGTCCTCCACTGTTGAATCCTCCCTGTTCTCCTGCGATTGACGCGTGACCAGTGGCGCCTCGGCCAATTCCTGTGCCAGATGCACCAGGTGCTCCACACTCAACTGGCCAGTTGCTCTCACCAACCGCAACTGGGAACCAAGCGCCGGCTGCACACCTTCGACGATCTGGTCAGAAAGCAACTAGTGACGCGACATTCCGTCTAGTCCCGGCAAAGTCCGATCCAACGAATGTTGCAGGCTGGCGACGAACACGGTCGGGTCACATCCAGGTGCCATCCTGGCCGTCTTGGACCGCCTCATAGCCTCCTGGCGATCGGCCGTCGTGTCGTCCGCTGCAAGGGCTTCCTGCGCAGCAGCCCAGTCCATCTTCCGAGGGCCCCTTCTGACCGCATCCAGGGCCGCCTTCGCCCGGCCCCAACCGGGGTAAGTTGGCTGCGCTGAAGACCCTCCTCAGGGGTTGTGCTGTTCCCAATTCAAAGCGGTCTCTACGGCAGTTTCTTGAACGAGCTGCATACTACAGCCGGTTTGTTAAGGTTTTCAACACGATTGCTGCTCCACTATACGACTTGGTCGGGCAAAATCGGAAATTTGAATGGACCAGGGAAGCACGTGAGGCTTTCGAGCGCGGATGTTTGGTCAGCAACTGACCCTCAAACTGCCCAGTGTTGGAGAGATGTTCACTTTTGGTTAGTGTTTTCTTCAACTGTAGCGAAGGCCTTCTTCCTTTTCATCCTGGTCACGGCGCCAAATGAAAAGGAAGAAGGCCTTCGCTGCGGAGTTGTTTATTAGAGAAACACCAACTCAACAGTTACAGACTATTGGACAGGGAGGAAAACTCTCATATGCATCTTGTTTACAAAACTGAATATCCATCTTCTCCTTGAATGCGTCTTCCTGAACTTTCCTGGATATTCAGTGACTGTTACTCAAATGCAAGCAAATGCTACAAAGCGACTCCAAAATTCCGTAAAAGATCTCATTTTTCAAGAGACGTGAAGCGGATTTACGAGAAAACATACTACTCGCATGCCTCATCAGTAGTATCCACCGTTGCAGTAGTACAGTACTCTTTATAGCCGATAAGCTGAACCAGTCATCACACGTGTCCCTTAGGTTAGATTTATATTTGCAAGTCGGAGTTTCATCTGACTGTCGACCCTCTCAAGGATCGGATACATCAACTTATGGTAGGAGATGCTCTGTTAACTACGACAGCAGCAGAACTGGGATCGTCAGTTTTTGGGCAATTATCAGGAAACCCGTAGCGCGGACGGAGAAACCGTGGAAATCTTAACATGTTCCTGGTTCTGCATGTAGCTTTGGTTGTCTTACGTCCGACACGCTCCTCGCACCCTCGAAGTTTAGGGCGCTGCTGCAAGACTGGTTCGGACCGATGCGCGACACTTCCAGATGAATTAACGAATGTGGTCGACCAATCAATTTGCCTATGTGGTTGAATTAGTCTCCGGAGTCTTACCAAGGGTGAGGTCGTTCGAGCGGGGAAGGTCAGGGTGATTTTCATCAGTGCAAAAGATCTACAGCGTGAGATTTACATAAATGTTTCTATCAAGAGCGGTTCGAAGTGTCTGTCCTTTCAAGACCTTACGTGGATCTGCGAATGTTGGGTGGTTCTCTGCTTCATAGAGTTCCTTCAAAGCAACCATGTGCAGTATGAATCAAGTCATAAGCTGACGACAAAACATGAAAGCCAGTAACTCAAAAACCAGGCACACTGACAAATGGACGAAGACCTCAGGGAGGGCCAAATCAATGGTTACATACACTGACAGATACGGTCCAGTCGCATGTCGGATGGCGTTCCTCCTGCTTTCAATGTATGGCTCAATTTTACGTCAACCCCTACACAAATATGGCATACCCAAATCACATAGTCATAACTAGATCTACACCTCAATGTTTTAAGGTATAGTTCTCAATCCCAATCCTCTCATTTCAATCCAGTATTCACCGGAGAACGAAGCTGTGTTGGTATCCGAAACCAACGTATGACATGCAAACGGTTTACAGCTGGCGGTCGTCAATCAGGTTGAACAAAGTGAGAGATGATCACAATCTGATGATTCCCAATAAGGATGAAACTGCTGTACAGTGCTTCTGAGCTTTTCAGTACAGATTGGCTCCAATGAAAGGACAAAATCTCAAATGGAATCAATTTGCTTGAATCAGGCAAGGTTGATCAAACCAATCGAATAACATACATACACCACTCGATTTCGACGCCGATACGATCAAATGTTGTCTCATTCAACAGATTAATGAAAAGCTGCCGGGTATGTTCCAGTGTCACGATATTCTTCGCTTAGTTCCGAATCAGCTCTTCACATGGAAGGTACCACAACAGGAAAAATCCGCCTTCACCTTCATATTTGGTTCAGTGGTTCCACGATATAATCTTTAAAAAAGAATTTTGTGGCTTGCCACATTCAGTATTCAGCACACTTTTGGACTGCTGAACAACCGACTCCCCCATAAGGGGATGACCTCACAACGTGGCCCTCGACTGAAAATCGAATGTGAATGGAGCAAACAAACGTTTACTTTCGCCCAAACGTGAAACGTGAAGCAGATGTAGAAACATCACGACAAGCATACGTCGCACCGAGTGATCATATATGGTGACCAGATGTAGGCATCGATTTCACAGGGCAAACACCAGTGAGTATAGAGAAACTCTGGAATAGGTTTAATCCTATCGTGTTGTAGCAGTTCACCACATTTAGAACTAAGCAGCTCAACTGATGCCACTCCAACCCGTTTATTGGAGTTACCTGGGCAGTGAGTTAAGTATCTCGGCAACTCCACGTAGGTTTTGTCTAGTTCAGCTCTACTCCCATATCGATGTTGCAAACCAGACTAGAAGGATAGAGTAACAGGATAACTCATACTGAACGGTGGAGAAGTAATTGAGACATGTATAAAGCCGTAGAGTTAGTTGGTTTGGTTTAGGTCCATTCCGTTCAGCTGTAACACCCTTCCGGTGCCTAGTTGCCATACCACACGAAGGAAGCACGAGGGCTGAGATACTGTCAGGTTGCCCAAGCCTAGACAGAGGAAGTCGAGAGGCAGAGACCGGGTTCGAACCACGGAACTTGTGGTCAGTAAATTCGCGCTCTAACCACTTGAGCCATCTCGCCCCTCTATGAAGAGCTAACACAATGGGGCCTATAATAAATAACTGAAATCAGACCTCGAGGGTCAGACGACGATAAAGATTACCCTGTGTTCTTTTGCGCGGTTCTTGTTGTGGACCCTGTATAGTGTCACTGGTGCGGGTGGTAGCATATGGCTCTACTCGCTTCTGGGTTATCCTAAAGATTACAGTAATAAATGGTAATGCATGAAAGAGCAGATCATACGGCTTGAAAATGCAACGTTATATCTATATGAGAGTAGCCATAGCCGTGAGACAGAATCACCAGGGGGTTTCGGGTTCGCAACACGTAAATAATAGTTCGCAAACGACCAACAGGAGTAACAAGTATAGGGCTTAAACAAAACGCGGCGAGGAGCTTACTCTGATACTGAATGATCGGTCTCCGTGTACTCTGAAGTATTCTTCTGGATATCCGTGTTTGGGTTGCAGTGATCAAAGTGACGTATTTCCACACCCGTGTGAGGTAAGGTGCAAGATCCCACATTGGCTGCATCGTGTTGCCATGGCGGGGAATCCGAGGCGCCCGTAGCGTTGAAGGATGATGCCGAGGATGTGGGCTGGTTTGAGCTAGTCGATGAGGGGCGGGAGCGCTGGTGATCTGGTCTAGGTGAACTGGGTTGCTGAACTTCGCGGCAGCTTCCATCAGTGGAATGGTTGTTGGCATGGGCCGATGCGTTTTCTCCCGCTGTTACGCCAGTCATATTTGGATGCTGCGAGGAAACTGCGGAATTAGATCGTCTTAGGAAAGAATACGGGTGGGAGCGAATTAGGTGTGGTGGGTAACACCCCAAGCTGAACTCCAAATTCTGAGTCTGTACTTGAGGAAGGGGATGTCCTAGGAGAGCCTGAGGCATTGAGTGAACAAACGCCAAAGATTTGGAATTATCGAAAGGACTGACGGAAGGTCTCCCGAACGAAAACAGAGGCATAGCATTGTTCTGTTGTAAGTTGGCCATTTGTACGGGTGAATAGGATGAAGCGATATAAGTTGGTAGAAACATCTGATTATATGCCTGCATTTCGAGTAACGATCCTGGAAAGTCAGCGGAATGTGGGCTGGGAATGTGTGCACTACCGTGAGGCCCAGGTACACACCATGTCTGAGAATTGGCTAGCTTCGTGTGCCTACAGTAGAATGTAAGGAATCACAGTTATGCAAACCTTGTCATTCTATGGTACAAATGAGGAAACACCGTAAAACTAAACTTAATTTCACAGTCCGGGATCACCTAAGTGCGTGGGCTGCAGTCGGGATATAAATTGATCAAGAAACTACCAGCGTCATTGGAACTCCCATGCTCTCATGACAGCAGCACCATAAATTCGCAAAACCCGCCAAGATAAACTAATACGAACGAGCACGTATCCCTAGGATTTAATTCTCGAAATCGCGCCAGTCGACTCAAGGTCACAAACATCACGGGCTCGCAAGGTTCACGAGCTCTCGGTGAATCCAGTAAGGGGATAATTTTCCTGGCAATCGGTGTCATCTCTGGAAAACCTTGCAGGATACTGAATGCTGACACATAGGGAACAACAGTGCTGTAGCTGGTTACCAAAGTGTATCTGGTTTATCATTTCCAATGGGGGGGAAAATAAAGGGGACTGGCGGATTCACAGATTCACTGATTGACATTTTCACGAGGGCTTCCCGCACCAAGCCTGCTCTTGATGTTCTGTAGCTGCCATTCTCCTGAAAGTCGCAAGAAACAAAGGGTGTAATGCCGCTCTTTACGTTCTCAAGGCCGAGTAGTAAGCTAGTCAGCGCAAGGACTCAAATATAGAAACACCCAAACTGATTTGGACTAGGTTCCAGATGCAGCATGAACCGCCGGATGAGGGTTCTTCCACACACTGACCACTTGAAACGGGAAAAATTTTGTCTGATAAATTGCACCCTCTGGTCTTGAACATCTTGGCATATCCTCGCCATGTATTAGCTAAGTGAACGGTGAAAAAACGCTGGTCAAAGCCCGTTCAGACAAGAAGAAAGGAATTTCTAGGTCCACTCGGGAGCGACGATAGTGTAGAGGGAATATTTCAAGCACCTCAAAATGCGGTTTATGATCAATGGGTTTGAGGCCAGCAACCAACTTCGCGGCAGCCCGTTGGGCACGCTAAATGAGGGTTACGTGCTCCATGTTTCCTTGGTGTAAAACCTGGTTGACGCATTCAAGTTGGCCCAGAGAGGTAGGCCTCAGAGAGTATCTTGGGCTACATGCGATTAGTACGGTGGAGGGTACGTCGACGACAACGATGTACTTTGAGCTTATTTTTCATGATGGAGTGAGGACATGCTTGAAGAGAGCTGGATATTTAAATCCTTCCCTGTATCCAGCTTCGTAATGTTCCCCAGTACATTCTCATGTCGAAGAGCTGAGGCTTCCGCCGAGTCTCTTCCGAACGGCATTTTGGCGCACTTTTCGTCGCCTAAAGGAAGGTGTCAGCCCAGTGGCTACCGCCTTGCAGCGTCGACACCCATTTGGAGGCGTATAAAATACAAAAATTTACACCGTCCGCAAAAGGCCGGTATAGATTTGGGAGTCCATTCGGAAGGGCGCTGACGTTGCCAATGAAACGGAGTGGCCTTAGGACGGAGACCTGAAGCTTACAATGGAGACCGATGTAGAGGAGGAATAGACAGAGTTCACTTTCACTCAAACTTTTATACTTGATAGGGAAATCCTAATTCGGCGTTCAATTCCTCTATGATTCCCATAAGACTCAAGTTTTTAGAGGAGTGGAACGTGTGGGACTTGACCGTATGCTTCTGAGGAGCCAAAATACATGGCCGTTGGTATGGGCCACACGCCTTGGGCTCGGGTTATGCTGCGCATAAATACGAGCGTGTTCGTTAATCAGGTGTTTAGGAAGATGCCTTATTTCGCTGGGGATATCAAGCTGCAGGAGGTGAGTTGATTCAGAATGACTCGCTTCAGAATTCACTCTATTACTTCGCACTGTATGGTAATGTGGTTCATAGTTTGTGGCCACCGAGCGATAAGCGGTTACCGGATTCGTGGATTGACATGACAGTCACCTCCTTCTCAGCAGGGGGGATGTTGCCTTTGCCAAGTGACTGACGATACGTCAAATGGAAATACTTCCACACTGTGAGCACTGGTTCCTTCAGACTTCGCAGATGGACCCCATCCGGCCCCAGATGGAGTGGTTTCTCTCGTCCAACAGTTGACGAATATTTTTTCTTCCTGAAGACAATTATGGTTGCAGACTGTTGTTCGCTAAGATTGGACATGATGAGGTCTTTAAAGCGAAATACAGGCCTGTGTATTGTATGAGTCAGATATCGTTAATTGGTCACGACGAAGTCCCTCATTTCTGCCCTCCAGGGAGGAGGCTGGCGCTTATTTCCCCGGTGATGCCCCGTGTACTTGAATAGCACATTTTGTTTTTCCTGGAGAGGCCCAGTAACATGGCTTGTTTTGACTTACCGAAGTCCCGCACTCCAAAAGAATGTCAACTCTCCTTCCAGGTCTCTCGTAATTATCTCTTTGAAGAATGGTTAGGACCTCCCTTCCAGAAGACGCCGAATACTTTTGGGTAGCCTCCGGTTCGACTGCACGCTGCTTTCTTTGGAGCGAACACCGCATTGGCTTCGTGAATTTTCTGAACAGTGGTCCTGTCCGTTGAAACTGATCGAGGAAGATAAGTCTGACAATTCTGCACGGAGAAGTTTTGGACTCGCTTTCGAGGTTCGGGTTTCCCGATTCACTGGCAGCTGTCATCAAAGTCAACACATGGTCGTCAGCATGCCCCAGAGGAGACTACCCTGACAAATGATCATCAAACTATCCTTCATCCAGATTCATTAGGGATGGTAGCTGGCCTGTGTGGAGTCTAACCACCGCGCTCCATGGCCTGTGTCAGTGCCAGTTAAGGAATATCCACCGGACCCGATGTGCTGGGATTCCAGTCAGGGGTCCTTGGGAGTGTTAAAAACGCCCAGCAGCTAGACACAACAGGTGTTAGTTACAGGGGCGTTACACAATGGTTTGTGGGGGGACAGGTAGTCTTTTGGCATGCTTCAGAATCAAGAGTTGACGATGCCAAAAAGAAGGACATCGGTCTCACGCAGCGTTATTTGAATCTAAAGTAATTCGCAAAAAGGTGGAGGAACGGCAATGGAGAGTGCAATGAGGGTGTGCAGGGCCTTGTTTAAACGTACGGCAACTCCACTTGCCCTTTTACTTTTCGAATCGGCCCGGAACTGGAGGAACCACCTCAGGAATGTTCTCAAAGTCAGGGCTGTCTGGTGTAAGCCAGGTTTCCGTGATTGCGCTCATGTGGGACGCCCAAGGCGGGTCGGCTGTTGAATGACTGAAAAGACTGAGGCAGTTTGTGGACAACTTCATCAACACTATTGCTTCCGTGTCCGCATAATATTTCTACCGCACCAGAATCGCTGAGCTTGGATTCCGACTTTAACTTAGTTTTGAAGTGGCAGTGATGGGAGCAATGATGAAGGGGGGCTTTGCATCCTTTGATGATGGGCTTGATAAAGATAGCGATTATACGTTATGGGCAACAGCGGAAAAGTTTCAAGCAATGCCACAGTGTGGCGTTTGAGACAAGAGGCTTTTAGACTCGGTTCAGTTATCTGTTGGTTCTGGTCGTAGTTTTGGACTGCGTGTCTATGAAAAATAGATTTCCTCGCTTGCGATTGTGAGCCTTACAAAGATTGGGAGTGCAGGTAAGGCCTAAAATGGTTTGAAGAGTGGGCTAACTAGTACCTTTCGAAGAAGGCGGAATGCGATAATTAGGTATGCGGTCCAACTTTGAAAGGAAACCATGGAAACCCTCGACTGTAGGTTCGATACTTCACGGACCTGAGTTGTATGAGTGGGCCAAGAGACATAGGCCTCGCGATTGGTAATGAGGTGAGCATCTCAGCTGTACAGACAGTCCATATCGCTATCGATTGCCGCAAAAAACGGGGTGCAAAATGACCTGCCTCGGAGTCGTTCCAGAGGAGAAGGACTGCTGAGGATGGAAAGTTTGTTCAAAGTCGACTGGCACACCTGGGCAGCTTCAGAGAGGTCTGAGCGCAGGGCAGAAACTGTCTGCTGTTACTTTAGCGTCGTTTTTTGCATTAGCACCTTCTGGGAGGAGAACGAGGTAACTACCAAGTTCCCGGTCTAAAATGGGGCACCCAGGACTCATCTTTGGTCCAGTAGTCCACGGATGTTTACGAGAAGCTCTCATCCGCTGTAGGGAAGGTGTACTCCTAGATGAGGCGTTTACGTAGGTGAAAGTTATAAAACGCCGTTTCACTCTCCAGGTTCTTCAGGTAAAGACTCTTCAGGGCTGATTAGTACGCTGATCCCAGGTATTTCATATGGCTTTCAGCCACCACAGTGATATGCAAAGCATGAGATGACATTCACACAGTTGAACTGTCTCTGCTATATGGGAGCCCCGATGATAGTTGTATAGTCAGTCTTGTGCAATGACCAAAGGATGAAAGTCACGTATCGCAGGCCCCGTTTTTTGGCGGACATGAGATTCAGAGCTGTTCAGCCCCGACCGGTCCCGGAACTAGTGGGCTGCAGGGCCTGTTAATGAAATTTTAGTGATATTTGAATCCAAAGGGATAGAGACAAAATAATATTTGTGAAATAAGAGCGTTAACCGGTGGTTTACTTTGACGTTCAAAATTCTCAACAATAGGGGGCCAGAGCGTAATGTTTGGAGGTTGAACGAAGGCTGCATTCTTTTCCGCTGGTGATGGAGGCTGGCAGAAAGGGCTGACCAAAGGCAAACCTTCCCCTTGGTGCACATATCCGGCAATAATTTATCGGTAACTTGTGCGATAGACGACCCAGGAGGCGGTAGCAAGGACGCACACATCATCAGGCTTGTAGCAGTTGGAGAAAAAATAACGTGTTGTGCATTATGGTAGATATTCCTTGCTTACGCCAATTTCAAGACTGGTATAGGCACTTCAGGGCCATTTTGCTGGTGAGAATAGTGAACATCAAGATCATTTTGAGGCGCGTAATTGTGGACTGTTTGATCTGGTAGCCAATCGGTTATGTGGAATATTCAGGAGTTGAGGTGAGCAGGGAAGCAAAACCAAAATGCTAAAACTTGGCAGTTGTGCGGCGCGTCAAATTTGGGTTGACGGGTACATGTAGTCAAGTGACAGCTGAGGAGAAGGGACTTAAAGTGGAAGCGGAGTTGGCCAGGTGAGGATTGCTATCAAGGAGGGTGCTGGGCACCTGCGATTTACAGCTAGACTTGGGGATGGCGACTTAGATCATACGACCCTCTTTCTCAGGAGGACGGCTTGCGAGGGGTTCTTTGGTGACTGAGATGCTGCCATTGTAGTTATGTCGGTTGGTTATGTTGGAGAGGGGAGAGAACTCCAGAAACATCTCGGAGAAAGTCGGCGGTCGAAAGATATATGGTCAAGAGGATTTCAGCGCTAAGTAACAAAGCTGGGAGAAGACTGGCTTCTCGAAGTGCAGGGTTGGAAGTCCATGGCTGGCCCATTGAGCCAGAGTGAAGCCGTACCGGATAAAGACATCTCAAGCGGATCGTTACTTTTGGTAGCGGAATGGTTGTTATTAAATACGGTGGGGATGTTACAACGAGAAGAGGAATTTCTAAAACTTTGGTGCTGTCGATCGCTGACAGTAGAACCGTGGCCAGCAGTGGATGGGGGCGACCGGTAATCTCTTTATTTTTGGTTGTATGATGAAAATGGGGACTATGCTGATAATGAGCCGGCATAGTTGCAACATACTGGCCTTTTGGATTGGAGTAATCGGCAGGAGACAACAGGGCGTTTGCAATAGAACTAGACCGAGAGCATAATTTTCAGCTGAGAATAGGGAAGACGAAGAAACGGGCGCATGCTCTTTGCCGCGTGAAAATGGAATATCGCGGATGATGATTTTTGCTGCCTATCTGAATGAAACAGTTCGAGCACACAGATGGCCTCAATCATGTATAGCATAGGTTGGTTGCTTGCTGTGGCGTCAGGACCAGTGGAGGCTATATTATTATTCTGGCGGGCTCGCTCCGTGTGAAAAGCCATCCGACGAGTCCTTTATAGATATACTGTCAGATATGTGGAGACTGCAGTTTCAATTGGAGAAGATGGTCCAGCAACCGTTAGGATGAAGGTTGGGACCAGTTCAAACCTAGAGCAAGTAATGAAGGTTCCGCTATAGGAGGCTATAGGCTATAGGAGGTTGGGGACAACGGTCAATCAGATGGCGGGGGAAATATGGGCGAGCCTGCCACTTATCTGCGGATGTTTCCTGGTAATGTAAGAGTTACCTGGCCAATATGCTATTCCGTGCGGTGACACATGAAGCCGACATATAAGTAGCAGCTGCTGCTATTTGTAACGGGACATTGTTTCTTGTCGGGATATGATGGATTTGACATAAACATAATAAGCACTTAAAGCCTCGACCGTGAGAGACGTACTAACGCAAGATAATTAGTACGGAGGAAACATAATGGAGTTAAAAACAGTTCAAAATGAGGACTGTGTGCGTAGAAGCTGACAGAAGTAAACGGTGGCGCTGTGTTTGATCGCAAGTCTCTAGTCCAGGGCTCAGATGGTGATACTTTAATTTTGGTGCTGTGTGATAGAGCAAAAACGTATCAAGTCTGTTTATCTTGATTTGCCTATTTAATCGTTCACGGCCAATCAAGAACTGACCGAAATATTGGAGGTAAGAAAAAGACTGTAGCTTTCGTAGAACACGAATCTTGTGCTCCGATGTATACCGATGTAGATTCACGAAAATCAGAGAAGCCAAATAAGGTAACAACGTTTAAGGTGAGAGATATAAGCATTTAATAATGGTGAGAAATTTCGCCCTACTGAGGCTGGTAAGCAACCGGTATGTTATATACAAGACTCGTGGTACTCTTGGTTGGCCGAAGTTACTTCAATCTGGAGACATGCCAAACACTCTCCGCATCACAAAGGAATTATGCTGGAATACCCTTAGACGTTCAGTGGCTTTGGTGAAAACTTTATATCAAAAATAGTTGCCTTAATCAGACAGTTACTATGAGTAAATTTCTGAGAGTTGATAGCTTGGGAGCTTTGCTGATGGGACAAGAGCAGCAGCAATTGGCTGTCTACTTAAAAGAAGCGAGGTCACTTGTCAGATTGTTGGGCTAACCGCAAAAACAAACAGCGGGTACTAAAAGGAAATCTGCTGGAAAATGAATTAATCTAGGTGCTGAAGAAGGGTGATGAACAGACCGGGGTTGCTTAACGAAAGAAAAGCAAGCGCTGATTCATCGGTAGACTTTTCATAGGCTTGCAAAATTTCCTTTGACGCTTTTAAAGCGGTGTGTTTCCATGTTCAGATGGTTTCCACCCTTTAAAACTGGGTGAGGTATACCTCTTTTAAAGTGCAGACAACAGCGTGTAAGTAGAATAGTGGATAGTGCGGGATACCAGCAGGTAGAAGGAGTACAGTCCTTGAAATTCTTAGGTGTATTCCGTCAAATACTATAGGGAGACCGGAGCAGTAAAATACAGGAGTTTCTGCATATCTTAGAGTTGAAAGGGCGTATCAGATAGACAAATGACCGGTGAGTGGATTTGGGTCAAAGCAATCAGTGGATTGGTCATCTGAATGCATGATCTAGACAGACTGCCCAAGAGCATTTGCTGACACTTAGGGAGACAATAGCAGTTATTTACTAAGGTCTTCTAAAAAATGTTTTTGAGCGTAATCCGGGAACCGGGGAAACAAAAACAAAACGTTTGGCGCTCCCCTTCGTTCGCTCTGGGAAGGTGTGAAGCTTGTCAAACAAGCGTCTTCCTGGGACCGTATAAGACGGAGAATTGACGCTAAACATCTTCCTGGCGTAGCGTCATTAAACCGTTCGTTTTAGGCTGATGATATAGCGGACGTTCAGTAGACATTTAAACGCTTACAGAAGTGGGGCTCAGAAGAAGCCTCAAGAAACGTTTTTCTGGGACGTAATGGACGATCTAAGGTTCTTAAAAATTGAAAAACTTTGAGAAATTGCACTTGGACGATGCCAAGTAAGTATATTTGAACGCTTCTTTAGGCTCTGTAGTACTATGCAAATTAGGATAAGAATCGAACTCCTGAGGGGATGACGGGTAGCAGGTCAAAATCTAGGATAGTGTAGCTACTTATACAAATGCAGCAAGGGTGTGAACCTTGTCAGTCGGGCGCTGCTGCTTCGTGTAACAACAACGGCCTCAGGAATAGATCGCAGCTTGATTGCATCGGAACCAGCCAAGAAAAAGATTGGCGCTCAGAGCCAAAAACATGAATAAACTCCAAACAGTATCCCCTGTATTGTCGCCTTTATTTCTCTTCCTAACTTTCCTCTCCGTAACTTTCTAACTTTTTGCTTATCAAGCCACTTTGTATTACAGCTCGATGAAGCTGAGTTAAAAAGCAACTCATTAGAAAAGACAGATAACTGAGTTGTGACAGTGAATTTATTCACGAATGGTCGAAGAAATAGCCTCCGTTAATCAGAGCCTTATTTTCTAATAGCGACATTGTTTTCCAAGGGGCCTGCATGCTCATAGTCCACCGCCATGTAATACAACAATAAAGCTTGCATGACATCAGATGTTTTTGTATGATTAAGCACAATTCATTGCGTTTTCTGGGCGCTGTTGATTTGGCCACGTTGTTTTTTTATCAATTTGCTTATTAAAATTAGCGCTGTGCCATCCATAGTGCGCACCATTATTCGCAAATTTACGCCGCGGTGTGAAACTTGTTCCAACTCTCAAAAGGCGATCGTTGAAAAACTCTTAGGAATAAAAACCACAGCTTTTTGTTAAGCCGTTCCGCTAAAAACTCACCGTGTGCGGTTAGATCTGAAGTCAAATAGACTGTCGATATCACCCTCATCTAGGAATTGCTCGGAACGACATGGTTGTCCATTAATTAGACAAAAAGCCTCTTTGCCAAACGGAGGTCTAGACACCTACTGTTGGCTTCTAGAATGCTGATGAAGTATTTTAATTCACCCGTCTGGTAAGTGAAAAAGATGCCAAAATTTATTGTTGGAGCATAAGCCGGAATAGTGCTGGGTGGAATCTGGAAGTAAGACAAAACTTCCGCGTATCTTCTATAAATATGCTTGTTGCACTCAATACGTGAGGTAGAAAAGCTGTGCCGGGCTGTCCGAAAATCAAACCATAATAATGTAACGCAGTTGAAACTCGACTGCATCCGCTTGCGCGTCTATCAAATGACCTTATGTGTACCTCTCCCTCGCACTCCCTATTGCAGGTACCACAGACGAGCCACCGCGATCCCCGGACAGGAAAGAGTAGACTGCTTGTATACCCCCTGATTGACTTTGACCTATTTTTTGTACTCCACGACACATCCGGTTTCGGTCTCGGTTGATTACACGTGTGTTTTTGCCACGCTCCGGTCTTTTCTCCTGTGTCACCCGACCTGTGCGAACGTGTGCTGTGTGTGCCGCGTGGATTCAGTAATACCAATCTATGTCTGCACATTTCAGAACCGACGTGTGCCGTCACTACATCCTCTCGAACGTCGAATACCGCTGACCTCCTGACGTCGTACGCTACAATGAGATGTTGATCAAATTTCTCTCATTGTCTTATATTCTGATAAAAAAGGCACCGACTTAGAATTGAATTAATGTGGCAACAATAAACGTCAAATTTCAAAAGCGATAAATTCATCAGCTGGCAACTTCATACGACGCAACCTTTCGGCCACGAATGACAAAAGACTAAAAACAAGGCTAATAACGGCAAGAAAATGAAGGAATCAAGAGGCACGCAACCGGATAGATAGTATCAGGCCACAAGCAAGACACAGCCAGCATGTTAGAAGCATATACGGCATAAATGATTAGAAACCGTCCAGGAGGGAACAGTGCTATACAACCAGCTCAAAATAAAAAATAATCGGACAAAAATGAACAAGTCTTCAGAATATACCACTCCGATCAGAAGGAGTCGGTTACGGAAAATTAAAGGCATCTAAACAGTTGATCAGTTGGTGGGTAGATACATAAAATGCAAGACGCCAAAGCCGCAAGCAGGCCAGATAGAACGAGGGTCCCAAACTTTTGAAGTAAAGGAGTCCAACGAAACAATGCAGCGGAGTGCGCCGCATCGCAGCACAGATTCTTAACGAACTAAAAATTTTGCATGCAAGATGTAACAAACAATAGCACTGTGCACATTAGTTATTCTTGGGACCATAGAAGATCAAATTGGCCTAACGAAAATACCAAACTCAACGCCCCCTGACGATTTCTCATGATCTGGTGACAAAACGCTTGAAGGTAAATCGTTGGGAGCAGCAACAACCAACGTACGCTTACGAGCCAGCGATAAAATGCAAATAGCGGAGTGCTCACCATATTTTGCTGTTGTCTGCCTACACCATCTTTGTGGATTTAGCCATATTCAATATCTTCTATTCAGTAGTTCAGGATGGAATCCTGAACCCTGAAGGGTGCATCGAGTTTCGTGCAAGGTGGGCAACTTTACTTCTCCTCAGACCACGGAGGACCTTCCTGTCAGATAGCCGTGGAACTATTGATGTCTACAGAGAGGAAAACAGCCATGGGGATTCCGTGGCCTACCTTAAGGATTGCCTTGGCAATTCTTGTTGCACAGAATCAAGAAAGGTATTAAGACAGCTTGTGTAGCCTAATCATTTGCAAATCGCAACGGCTCAGATCTGCAGTCGCACCCCTTAATAAAATGACTTTACTTGTTTTTGAGAGAGTTGAAACGGTTGAGACAAATTAGGGAAACGATACGTGCCTTTCACGACTTTGCAGTCGCTAAAATGAGTGAAGTTTTTGTGTTGCAATCCACTTCTGAAATACAACATGGCATGTCGTGCCCTTGTTTCCATTTGCCGGAACGTTCCTCTGTTTGGCGGCTATGCTGAAATATCATAGAGGTCTCATTTTTATGCACGTCAGCTTAATTCGTCACGATCATCGCTGGTATTTCGTCAAATCACACGGTCTTATTTGTGTGGAAAATTAGTTTTCCAGTTTTATCTTCTTTCCGGAAAAGCTCAGTTTCTCGACGGAATCGAGAACATCGTAAGCGTGATTTGATATCTGAAAAATGAGATGCGTGGGGCGTCGTTTTTTCATGTCTTGCTGATTCACGTAATGCCGAGAAGGTTGGACACGTTGGTCTGCTCAAGAGAGATCTTCAGAATGATCAAATGTTCCACTAGACTAGCATCTGCCCAACTGGACTTTTAAGCTAATTTGTATGTGGTTTTGCTTGAATCATTAGATAATCTTTTTTGAGTGAGGATACCGGTACCTTGTGCTTTTTACTTTCTGAATAATGGCTCATTAGAACACAGCTTAAAGCGCATATTTGCGTATTTTTTGCTAATCTTTTTAACTGATGATCTGCGGCGGTTTACAGCCTTAGTTATTACGTTAATTGATGTTTCATGTAGAGACTCAACGCTCGGATTAAAGCGCGTTCTTTCAGTGTTCAGGCCGTGCGTCGCCGGGTGAATGTAAGGCGATCTTGACAGTATGCAGTAATGTGGTGAACTATGCTGTGGCTGATGTTTGCTGGTTCTTCCAGTATTTTCCACTACCTGCTGCATTTTTTGAATTGGCTTGACGGATGACATATTCAGGTGATGATGGAAATGGTGGCTTGGGTAATTAAGGTATATTCGGAAAACCGGCACCCCTAGCCTGAATCTATGTGTCAATCTCCTCACCTAGACTTAGCTGCCACGGAACTGCGTGTCCCTTCTCCGATTGCGGCACCCTTAACGACCGTTACGGGGCTGTCCATAAACCGAAGCATGTCAGTGCAATGATGGCATGGCACTGTCATACCCAGTGTGATGGCACTCCCGCAACTATTCTCTTCAAAATCTCGGCCGCAACCCCTCGCCCAATCGAGCCTGTAGTCGCAACTTCGAGCAAATTTTTCAACCGGCCCCGTCTCTGGGACGAGTTCTTTCGTACCCGATGAATTTTCGCCCAAATTTGGCTAGCCTGATTTTCTGCCACAATTTCGGCTTGCCTCTTCCACAAGTTCAAATCCGTATACGATGTTTGGTTCGCCCTATGCATTAACACCACGTCCCCATCCAACCTATCTGCTGCAACTGACTTCCATACAACAGTGAGTTTGCTTAATCTCAGATTAAGCCACATTTTTGAGACAAAACTCGCCATGTGCTCCCTATTCGAATTATTCTCCCTCCATCTCCACTTTTGCTCGTTGTGACTCCAGCCATTTGCCCAAGCGCCCAAGGTCACTCATGGCCAGCAATGGTTTTCAGTTTTAGTTCATGCCATGTTCATGTCTTTGAACTAGTCGGACCTCATGACCATTGTTCCCTACAAGTTGGGAACGTAACCTATTATTATTTCATCGGATATTTCCCACTGTTTATGACATTGTCCTCTTTTTGCGCAATCCGCAGTGAACAGTATTCTTGTTTTTGCAAGACTTGTAGTATAAGATTTTGGAGTATCCTATATTGGGTTTTCACTCCAGGGTCCCTCCGGTACCGGGTAGTTCCAAGCGTTCCTGTCTGAATAGTGAGAATGGAGGCCAGAGAAATCGATATGCTTATGTCCGATGTCCATGATAAAAATGCACTGGGCTTTATTAAGTGAAGGCAGTTGAAAAGAAACGGGCAGAGAAATTAGGATTTTTCGGTACTTTGTGTATAGGAGCACGATGCATGAGTTGAATAGGGTTGTCCAAACCCATCCGATCGCAAAATGGCCATGCTTGCTAAAAGGTTTTTCTGACTGACATGTTTCACACTTTTTCAACGCGAATAAAAAAACGAAAAACCGTATGCAGTAGTAGTGCATTGAAGCGCCAATCTTGCCCATGCAAGCCCGTGAGTGGGTGTTCCTAAAATTTTCCAAAATCTTTTTGCATTTGTTGTCATTTCTCAAGGCATTTCAAGATTTCTTGTTTTTCTGCCACTCTGATTCCGGCTAATTTTTTAGGATGACCGACAGGCCAAGAACAAGAGACACACTAGATTACCAAAGAAGCCTTGCTTATTTAGAAGCTAGCACTGCTCTGGGATGTAGGTAAATCGTTGCTTGCAATGCTGTGAGTGAAATTTTACCCGCGTCACCAATTCAGAACTGAGTGGTGAACCCCAAATTATTTTCTCTCTCGAGTGCTGAAACGGAATCAACGCCACACATCAACTGGAAACGCCACTTCGGGGAGCCTCGTAAGGTGAGGGAATCTCTGTGTTGTTGGGCGAACAGTTAGAATGAGTGTTCATCAACCCGGGCTGTAATGTTATTGTTACTTGATATTCATTTTATGGTATATTGTTAATTTCAGCCGTTATATCAACTCAAGGTTGCAATCTGCACTTTTTGTCGGTTGAAGATTTTGAATCCAAAGACGGTACGAGATGAGAGCAAGGTGATCTGAGCCAACAGGGACAGCTTTGGAAAGTGTCTATGATTCGGCGCAAAAGCGTGAAATGGTATTCTTTTCCTTGTGTATGATAAGTGTAGTATCATGTGACACATGAGTAGGCAACAATTTAACGGCTCGCGAAGAATACGGTTTCAAACATGCTCACAGTTACTGAGGTATGATGATGGGTCAAAAAGCCGTTGAGTTGTGGATGCTCGCCCCATCGTAAATTGGCGTCACAGGGGTCATCGTTTGGCCCGATGATCATCTCGATAATTCAATAACCGATTGAGTAACCATTTGGTGACCGACCGGTCGTACTGCTGAAGAGTTCGGCAGTCCATGGTAGGTAACGCGGGAAGCAGGAGTTCTACTGTTTGGAAGTCACTGGATTGTATTCTTTACGTTGTACCCTTATGCACATGTAGATCATGTGTGCAAGGTTGGTTGATATTGGTAATGCTGACGATAGATCGCTCTTTATCTCGATTTCGACAGGGTTAGAGCATTTCAAGGATTGTGTGTCCTTTTCGTTTGCTGAATATTTCATTTATCCCTGCTTGGATTTTTGTTTTCTTTTCGGGATAATTAAATTGACTCCGTGTAGCAATGGATCGCGCGGTTACTTTAAGCCTTTTTTAATAATTTCCGCTTCATAGGTAACGATGCCGACAGCGAATCAACCGAGCCACTTACCCTGGCTTTCAAAACACGAGACTAAAATAGGCTTTTGAGAAGAAGAACTTCCCCTCCACTCCATGCCATCGGAGTCTAGAGCTTTGTACGGGCTTCGTCGGTGCCAGATACACAGGCTAACACTCTCCATATTCGTTAACTTGGTTAAACAGTATCAAAGGTTTGCCTTTATTTGTGTTTTGTCAGTTTTCCGTACCAAGACCCCCTGGGTCCAACGATTCAGTGCTCGCATCTTTTAGAGCTTCATGCAACACTAGGCTGCACTTCAATCCAGGACGTGTGGCACCTTACCGCTACACTTGGAATTGCCGTTGCATGACTGCCCTTCTCCAATCCCTCTGTTGAGTTTAAGATCCGCCAGTCATTCTTCATTGTGTGGTTGTGGATCTAAAGCCAAGCATGCTGAATCAACCTTGAACTTCGTGGGTTGTATCAGGCCCATATAGAGAAAGTAACACGCGTTGGGTGAAAGCATCTCATTTCCTAAGTCTAGCCGTAGAAGTTTGGATTCACGACCATGGATACTACTAACCTTGCCGAAATGAAAACTTTAGTGGCTCCATAATCAAACATTTTGATGGCCAAGTTATTGAAATAGACGCAGGTACCGGAAACTACATAGCTGCGTTTTTGAAGTAACCCTTTAGTGCTATATTATTTGCGACTTTACAAACCTTTTGTGCATAGGCACACGTTTTCCTGTGCTGGTGAAGAGGTGTGAAGCTCCCGGGGCTTCGTGAATCTCTGCGTAGTTGAACCTTGCCTCGCTCACGAGAACGTTAGTTACTTGAACAGGCGTGGTCTTGCATGACTGTCGCAAGGGCAAGCTAGTCCTTGGAAGAAGGTTAAGCCAAGTCTCATTAGGCGTTGAGACGTGTTAGACGAGGTACGCTGATAAATGAAACAATCAGATCTCCCAGTTTCAGCCAAGGGATGTTTAGGTTCCCCTGCAGAGTCAGTTCCCAGGCATCTTACACCTCGTTCTAGTATAGTCCCTACCCCGGATTACTCTATCAGCTCTGTCTAGTGACTGGTGCCCTCAGCCTAACTCTAACTGACAAGAACCAAACCAGAGTCAGCTTTTTTTCTTCATTACCAGAGCACATTCAGCGCCTATATATATATATCCATCTGATGATTTACTGCACCATACACTCTCACACAACATCGCGGTAAGCTTCTGCTCGACGTGATAGCTCACATCAGCGCTCCGACGCCGTTTAGCCATGGTGCAATCGCTGTGAATATCACTATTCCACTCCTACTGTCTCATTGGCAGCTGTCAGTTCACTTCTCCTCCGCGACTTGCCTCTACCAGCGTCTGTATGCCGTTTGTCTGCTCGAATTGAATGAGCTGTCTTTACTGGCCTTGCTTTCCCCAGACCAGGAAAAAATTGGTAGCTGGAGTATTTTTTAATGCACAAACCGCATTTACGACTGCTTGGTTGGTTTTCCACCTTGCAGATCTGGTAGCATGCACGAGGGATGAAAACCTCGTGTGGTGGACGGGTACGCCCTGCAGGGAGGGTCGCTCTGTTACGTTGCACCATGGTGCGTTCGTATACCCGTCACCCATCCAGTAGCACGGGTGCATCGCCCATCGCCGGTGGTTCTGAGCCTGGCCTTTAAATTCAGGAAATCAAAAAAAAAAGTACCGCTGACTTCTGTTTGTTGCCGTTGGTGCTGGACTCGCCTCGGTTGAGTTTTATATCTGGCAACGCCATAAACCACAGATGAAAAAAAACTGACCTCTCATCTGTAAAAAAAACAATAAAAAAATACACCTGGAATAGCCTGAAGATAATCTGCAATGCCCATGGCTTACATCGACGAGCATAGCTGTATCTGCCTTCATCAGAACAGAGGCTACACCGCACCAAAGCCCACTCCGTCAACCAAACAAAGAACAAATCTATCTGCCGCTCCCAGTGGTAGACATGAAAGTCTCCATCATTGCACCACTTACAGATTAAAGCTTATAGCAGTGCTTCGGGGACTGGTGACCATTTCTCTTGTACATGCTTTCTCTCCTGATACTGTCCAACCCATGTAATAAATAACAGATCAACCAGTTATCTCGAAAGTTCACTCCCGTCCGCCCTTATACATCTGATTTCCACACCACCACTTTGCATGCTTATATCGGCCTTTACTAGATCCCTTGTAATTTAATATCGTTTGTTAGCAAACCCACCCCCTTGGTCGCTAGTCTATATCCTATTCCATACAATCACTTGTCATCACCCTAATCGCGTCAGACGTCAAGTTTTTCTTTCAATGTATATTAATGCACATTACCCCATTTGTTGTCTTTTCAAACTCACCATGCTTTACTAATTTCATCCCACCCCCTCATCTTCCCAAGCTTCGAACTTCGGCAATGCCTGGTTTGGAGGACCTGGTTGGCTGTTACCCACTCCACCTGGCAGGTGATCTTCAACCACAGGATACCCAAACGGACCAAAAGAACCCTGCGATTCCATATCGGCTTCGCTCCACCTTGTTTCCTCGACCAGCCTGAAATGAATCCCGCTGCCCAAAGAACTGCACACCCCAGCCCACTCACCTTAAAATGTGACGTCCGTTACGGGGCTGTCCAAAAACTGAAGCATGTCAGGCCAATGATGGCACGGCACTGCCATACCCAGTTCGATAGCACTCCCGCAACTATTCCATTCCTTCTCTCGACCGTGCCCTCGCCCACTCGTTCCATTAACTGCAAATACGACGAACTCCCCAATCGACCCCAGCTGACTCCATGACACATTCATTCCAACCTGCTGAACTGTTGGTTGAAATTTAACCATCTCTGTGTTACTGTGCTTCCCACCAAATCCAATAAATTTCTATACAGTAACAGCGACACCGGTGAGTCACTACAGTTTAACTGTATACTATGTTTTTGAGATCCCTGTTACCATTTACCCGCTTTGCTGGTCCCTCCATTTCATCATCCCCACTTACGTTTTTGTGACCCTGGCCACGAGCCCAATAGTCCAAGGCCGCGAGGCCTCAGCGGTTGTTTTTGGCTTCAGTTCAATTTGATCGGCTGGATGATGCCAACTTTGCTGCTTCACTAGATCTGATGTTCTGGTTTCTGATTTTCCACAGCTTACATTTCTCTTGTCATATTTTAGACAGGAGGCCTCTTGTTTTGCCCTCCCTCGCTTTGTTTTTGCCCGCCACCTTCAAATCCTAACGATCTGACCTTGCTTGATGTTCTCTTCGGCAAAAGAGCTTCCCTGCTCTTGCCGGTTTAGTGACGACCACGCCTACATTGGATACAGCTCACCGCCTATGGCGCTGTCCTCTTTTCCCACCCAAAACCCCCCGTACCCAGTCCCACCAGTCATACCTTTATTCTGACTGTAACCTTATGATCATGCCTGACGGCATACCCCCACAAGTTGGGAATAAACATTATTATTATTATTACGGTGCAATGGTCAAATGACTAGCAGCTGAGTTGACCGCCGCTTACTAGTTGAGGATGACGAAATGCCATTTTCGGGGCCGCTGAACGAAAAGTTTAAAATCCAGGCGATGTTTTATGGTTGCCCAACCCAATGGTGATATTGGCTCTTGGTACCCTATTTTGTAGCTTCGTACCAAAGCATGTTTCTCAGGGGAATAATCAGAGTTCTGAAACCACCATGCTGGCAATTGGTTTGCTGCCCTGTTCAATATTATACATAAAATTCTTATATTTTAATGGGATGAATAAAGCTAATAAAACCGTGTTTTAAAGCAGTCAACAATGTCATGCCAGTATGTTCTCAATGAGAGGGGAATCAATGAGCTATAACCGGCCAACTGCGGCCCACATTACTTTTGGTCACTCGTAACCACCTGGTCCGTAGGTGGCTCAAATTACACTCAGTCGGTAAGAGTGATGCAGAAATATTCTGGGATGCCCTCCCAAGGTAAGGAGAGGGAGAGCAACTGAAAATGGTGTAACAAATTTGGAAAGTTTTAAAAAGACCGAAATGGGAGAAACAGACGAGTTTTATCAGCAGTAGCAAAATCAACTAACATTGCGCACATCGTCGACATATGCAAAAAAGTGAAAGGTGAAGGATACGATTAGGTAACTTGCGAACAGTAAAGACTCCAGATTCTGACATTACCTCTCATGGATTGTCGAAATTTTCAGCGATACGACCGGCCGGCTGCCAGATGGCTACAAAATCGGTTGGCGAATTGCCGGGATGGTCACCAGCCAAACGATGACTCCCGTGATGCAAGTTCACGGCGAGGAAAGCGTCGACAATTCATGGGATTTTTGATTCATTAGCCCCACCTCAGTAACTATGATGGTATTCCAAACGATAATTTGAGATTGAGTCGCTTGATACCTATTTATCAACGGGTTTATCATCCTCATCCTTGATGCATCCGTAAAATAACCGTCATTTGAAACTAAATCATTTTAGTTGACGAAGGAAATGGTAGACGTGTGACTGGTAAATAAATGTATACTCGACCACCTTAACTTCGGTGAGTAAGGCTTAATATACTGCAGTCACATTTGGTAAGCCAGGGACTTTGCATCCAGTTAGACGGCTATGATGTTAACGAAGGATCGTCATCTACTAGGGGAGCAGGTTCAGCACATCCACTGAGGGCGTCTTAACGAACACATTGCAGTAATCATTTCTGTTCCCTACACACTTGTACGGTTAAAAGTGTCTTTAAACTGTCCTCATTGTGTCCGAAGTTACAATACTGGTAGTTAAGTACATTGAGCAACCATAAGTTATGTCGTTGCCTTGTAAGTTGGACCAATCACTTAGAGTCTTGCAAACTTCCAGTTCCTGGGTAAGCAGGACAACTCAGCTCCTTGCATCCCACAGAACTCGGATGCGTATATTTTAAGCGATGTCAACGGCATCCTTGCTGTCAACCCCTTTCGAGATTAGCTGACTGAACTCCCAAAGCAAAATGATCCTCCATCATCCATCCCTTTCCGTTTCCTTCACGACGGGGCACCAAATATATTTCACCAAACGGTCCGATTTCGCAGCGGTAAGGTATCGGCCTTAACACGGGTTTGCTAATTCTGATGATTTTACTGATGACCCCGATGATCGTTATGTAGTAGCGAGGCTTGCAAGGGAGTTGGTTGTCAGTTGCAGAGGAATCGCACATGCCACTTTACCGAGGAGCATAGTTAATTTAAGCAAACTACCTTCTCCCCAGGAATTAGAGGCGTGATACCGGAGCGTGTTGCAAAATCGGCACCAGCAGCAGCTTCATCACTCAAATGCCAGCTTTGGTAATCAGTCGTTGTTCACTGGCTCAATGGCTTTTTTTCGTAGGTACGGTCGTTGGCCATAGGAACTCATCTTCGGTCACCTGAAAACTAGTCATCTCAGGCAATCGCTGTATTTTTTTAATACCAAAGTGTGGCTCTTGGCCGGTTGGGATCATTTTGGTCCCTTGTGGCTTGGTATGATGTTATGCACTATCACTCTACCGACTGCGTTCACCTGGCAGTCTGGTTTGATTGTCTGGTCGGTCCACCGCAGAATGTTTCGTCGCCGTCAATTTGACGCTGAACATAACAAAAAACCGCTCTGTGGAATTTAAATGTCACAGCCGTCTGATTTGCGACACCTGATTGTCATGGAGCACTCTTAAGTTTCCGTTTTACCCAGCGCTTTCAGAAACTCCCCCAATCATCAAAAGTCCATTGTCTCACTCACTATTGGGTATTGTATCTGTAACCTTGTCTAGGAGTTAAGAAAGTCGGGCGCGATCCTTGAAGACCCATCTCCCCCAGATTGTGGTCTCGAATGGCCACGTGGTATTTGTTCATTTTCTCTCGTCGCACCATGTGACCTTGTCTTCCAAAACTCTTCACGGTGATCGAGTTTGACGTCACAAATCAAATTAGAGCGCTTTTGGGGTACAACGGTTTATTATCTTTACTGCTGGAGGGGTTAGAGAAGAACATATCCCGTCTCCAATCCTTCGTTTACCCAGGACGACTAAACCAGAGAATATGCTAAGGCAGGTCAAAGCCGGCATTCGGGAAGCTACTTACTGGAGGCGACATAACATCCTGCTGAGCTAACTGATGGTATGACATCAGAGGCTTCATGCTGCCGTGGGTTGGATGATGACTGGAATAATGAAGGACCGTTCCCGAGTTCAGAGTATTTAACTATATCGGTTATAGTTACATAAGGATCCGTGCGTATGTCATTTTTGCTTTCTTTCCTCACCAAGGACCCACCGACAAGCCAAAAATTTCGCCTACCAATTCCTTTGTGGCGAACGTCAGTTGGGGAGAGCCATATGATGCTGCAGGATTATCCCATGACGATATAAAAATAATCGTTCAGTCGTCGCGCACCTTCAGGGCTTAATCACCAATACAACTGAAGGAAGCTTGAGTGTTGAGACACAGTCAGGTTGCCTATAGTTAGGCGGAAGCCAAAACCAAACCCTCATCACCGCTCCCAGATGGGCGCTGCTAAGGCTAATAGATATAACTTTCGATTGGTACTCACCAAAAGGAAACTACCTTTCGGAAACTGCAGTGTTTTTGAAGTTGCCCCATTATAGTCAAGAATGCCTGAGTCTACTAAGTCTTCCTGTAAATTCTCTGTATGGTTGATTCGTTTAAGAGGTTGAATCTCCAAGACCAACATTTACCTCCAGTTGGTAAACAGTGCCTAGTGAAATAAGATATTGCGACTTGCGATAAAACTTGAGGCGCTCACAACGGGTAGCGCGAATTGCTAAACCGAGTGACCATCGTGGCAGGGACACTCAATATAGTCGGATAACTCGTACTGGGTTTGAGGAAAGTGAGGCTTGCATGTGATGTTGACCTATGCATGTAGGTCGAGTTTTATGATAAACTGCAAGATATCACACCAGAAGCATTCAAGTCCCTTTCGCTGGTGGCAAAGTTCTCCGTTACAAATGGCGCAATATAACAGGCCTTCCATAGCCGTCCTCAGAGAGTTTCCAGATAGTTTGCGTTTCGGATGCACCACCGAGTCTCAAACGATGTGAAGGAAGCATTCGTTGCTTGCACAACAAAGCAATGAGAATTTAGATGATGCACACGACTAACACGTGGCTAGGGACCCACCATGCCTACTCAACTGGCTGCATGTGACCTACGTCGATCACAGCGGATAGCTGAACGAACCTAGCTAATGCATACAATTAACACGCGCCTATCAATTTTGATCAGGAACATTCAAGTTTTCAAATTGGACAAGGTGAACGTTGCATTTTGCTGCATGTTGATGATTACCTAGTTCCTGGCAAGCAGTGAACGTACTTCTTGGTGCACAGGGTTCATCTAGCAACTGACGTCCTGAAATTTGAGGACGACATGTTATTTTATCCAAACATTACCTTGAGAATAAGCCTGAAAATCCCCACCGCACAGTGGAAATATTCTTCATTAAAACAGTCGACGGGATATGATAAGCGATCCTCGCAAAACGGTGGTCATTGTGACTAGTCAGCGGGGCACAAAGCCCAAAAAGTCGAATTCTATGTCCCTAAACAATCATCTGATTTCACGCGCACTATCCTCCACCACCGACGGCGGGCCGCCCGCCAGAGACATCGAGCCTCGATCCAGTGTTCTATGACTTTTGTGGACTTCCTGGGTTCGAGGGCCTGACGATTACTCACCACGTGGTTGAGTTCATACGCGGGCAATCGAAAAGTGGTTGCTGTGTCTTGGGAAATGTGTAAAGGGTTTATCATGCCCCGGTAGTTTGATCATACTGGCGCTATTTGTGGATGTGGGAGCGACCAACTAACAATCTATGAATAACGTTTCTTACCGCTTGGAACCGACTGGTCTCTGGTTATCGAGAATAACGGACACAGTGAAATCACACTGCTTAGTGTAGGGGACGTGTGCATTTGCCAGCCCACACAGGGACACTCGTGTTTTGCACCAAGAACCGTAAGTTAATCGATGTAGATTAACTTAACCTTGCTAATGCCAACACAATGGTGGTGCAGCCTCGGTGGTCGCGGTTCCGAGTGCCTCAAAATGAGCATAGACGCATATGCAGTCACTGGACAGCATGCGCTTAGAACGCAGTCCTCGCCCTCCAGGATTCCTTTTTGGTCACAGCGATAGGACGTATGAATACCGCTTTCTCCCACGGGCCATTCAGTTGACCAGGACACCTTCTGTATGACACGTTAGTGTGTCTGAGAGCTGCCCCCACTTTTCAGGCGACCGTTGGTGTGTTTCAGACGGTTGTTGGTGAAATTGCCAAAATGGACCCTCCTGGATGGTGCGGGCACCAGCCACTTGCAGGTGACATGCTGCCAGGGGGCTGTGGGGATAAGAAACGAACCGTGGGTCCTTGCGGCGCAACAACTAACAGGCCTTGTCGGAATCTGCGTGCTAGTAATATGATAAACAACAAACCTACTGTGTGGCATTATCTAGGCAAGCCATAAGGTGGAATGTGTCGGCTGTTCGCAGCGTCTGTGATCAAATTACACGGATGTTATATGACACGCACATTCTTCTTGATTGCTTCACGACAATGGAAATAACGAACTTTAACATCTCACCGGAGAACTAACATCGCCCCCCGCATTTGTGCCGCCATTTTTCCATGACGAACGCTTTTGCTTGATACTGTTCACGAATCATTCATCTGAACGAACCAAACAGTTTACGCATAGGAGCAAACTATTCATTTTCCACGAAGGCACACAGCCGGACGACCGGCACCTATGCTATATGTGGTCGCAAACGTGTGCAGCCTGTACCTACAGGCCACATGTTACATGGGATAAACATATCCATCCAAATCGATTGGTTGCGTGTGTGCCATCAGCAGTAAATGCATCCGGGGAGTTTCGGAACGGTGCCACCTGCTGCTATCCGGTGTGGCTATAGTGACCTTCCCACGACTGCGGCGCCAGCACCCGTCCGGACTCGCGAAGCCTAGCCAGAACGGAACGCATATCGTCTGCCGAAATAAAACCTAAATATCTGTCACTTACTAGACAAAGCTGGTCGGACCCTCCGGCGGTAGCTGTATAAGTCCTGAGTGGTTAGAACCTTGTCGAATTCATCGGCTACAAACTACCGCAGTTCACACGACGGTGTTTCGCACTTCAGCAGGGCCCTGGGCGCCCACCTCCCCTTTGATTAGCCGTCGATTTACTGGAAGTCTGTCGAACAGAAATTGGTCTACTGATGTTCGTGTTCACGAGAATAGAAGGTAAGCGAGAAATGGTTCCCTATCTCCTTAGACAAAGCCGTACTGGATAACCTGTGCTTCGTGGACTGTTTTTATTGGCAAGTGCGTCCAGCTTATTGGCTTCTTCAGGTTCCCGAGCATCTCATTGGTTCGACCGCCTTCTGAGTTTGTAGTACACCCACTCATAACACAAAGCAGAGCCGGTGCTTTTGTCCAACAGCGAGCAGAATACCGCATAGTTATTTCTGAAGCCACATCCGGAGTCACATCACTGCAACTGTAAAATTGAATGCATGCTGAAAATTACGAAGGGAGATTAATTAAAACAAACTACAACAGAAGTAAAGTCGGTTATGATGGTTGTTGGTTTGTGCATGCATACAGCAAAATGCATTCCATTCGACACAACGGTTTTGGATAAAATTGCATTTCCGGAGGGATATCAGCAGCATAGCCCGTAAGGGATCGGCCAGGAGAACGAGACGATTGCCAGCCCAGCACCAAGGCAAGCTCTGATTGGCGATAAGTTTGGACTCAATAGCCAATCCCAAAGCAGTACCTACCGAACGCCGGTCGACAGTGGTACGTCCATAGGCCGTCCCCATTTCCTACATCTTGTCGCCTTATACACTTCAAGTTGTACATGTTTTTTTGGTGTGGCTTTGGGCATTTAATGCACCTTATGCAACTTTAGTCGTTCGTTTGCTGAGAACGCATGATTTGAATTATCAGACCGATAAATGGGCTTGGGCATTATATAATGCCCACACACCTAGACAGGAGCAACCGAGATGCAGAGGTTGAGTTCGAACTGCGAAATTTCTAATTAGTGGGTTCATGCCTTAGAAACCAAGCCATCTTGTGCTCATGGAAGATTATTTCATACTACAATCACAACCGGAAGCAGTTTGATTGGTCCGTGGACAGTCGTTTTCTGCTGAGTGCGGTTAGGTTCTTCCCATCCTGGGACGTATTCCTTAGGCCCTCAGGTGCTGCACAAATCCAGCCGTACAGGGGACCTCCAGGTTCAACAGAACCTGGAAGGCATAGTCGAATGCTGAAAGATTTCTGACGCCAACAACAAACGCGATCTACTTCGTGGCACCTCCGGAGGCGGAGTAACTGGACGTGCACAATATTGTTCTGACACATGTCTTGAACGTAAGGTTAGCTTCAAATCGGTGCAGGTATCATAAGTTGGTGATCTTTGCCATGCATAGGGAGTCCTCGCCTCCCACTTTGCCTCAGATCATCTGTCCGCAGAGACCATGTCTTGTAACCATACAAGAGTGCAGCCCTTACTGGAACCTGGTATACGCGACACTTGAGACCCAGTGATACTGCGCCGCAAGTGACACAAGTTAATAAGCGTGAGTTGGGCCTTTGAGACCCGTGCAATGGCTTCGCCAGACACTTCCGTCGGAGCTAATACAACTACCGAGATTTGTTGAACTCCCCGAAACCACCAGTGACTCTCCTTGGATCGTAAGAGATTGCATGTGCCGATGCATTTGCACACTGAAGATGCAAGGCGCATGCTCAAAGATGGTATGTTGGTGATCTGTCTATTCATTAGGACTTATGCTTCTCTTTTGTATTCAAATATGATAGCAGTGTCGCCCGTGTACTCCGGATCGGCAAGGCTCCTATCAGTGACGATTCGAACACCGGATTTTGAAAACCTTCCAGCATTCTCGGTTGAAATTCTGCTTGATGCCTATTGTAGTAGTATGCGCGCTATGGAAGCATCAGGTGACAGCCGTCACGAAGAGACTGGACCTTACCGTGGTGTGGCGGTTTGTGTACCTCGGCGATCCATTGAGCTATACTGGGGGGTGCCCGCGTGACACTCACAGAGTCTCTCATGCCAGATTGGTCCATGGGTAGAGGTCTGACGAACACAGTCTCCTGGCCCTCCAGGTTGGGGGTTGGAACATGTGTGGCGACGTGTTCCGTAAAAATGGTAATGCACTTGCATTTCCAGCCCAACACCGCTGCCTTGCGGTTAGGCTTTTGAGCCAAAGGCTTTGGTTGAGGACCCTAATCGTCCTCCTGTCTAGGTGTGGGCGCCCTGGCAGTATCCCAGCCCTCGTACAACCATGACATTCACAAATAACATGCCACATCGGCCGTCACGTGGTGCCATCAGCCGGGTCGCCTTACTTGCTGCATACAGCAGGGCGGGTAAGCGAAAACATGCTACTGCTAACGCCTCCCTTCTTACACTTTCACGTTTTCCGTCTTCCACCCTCCCCCGCCCAAATTTTAATACTTTCTCCGCAGGTATCAGCTCTAGGACTGATCGGTTTCCCCGCCCTGCATCACACTTAGCTGCAGATTCTGTACGTCCGAGTTCAGCTACAACCCGAAACACTACGAAGTCTGTTTTCAAACCCCGAAAGCCTGTCTACTTAGCCACCTTTAATGTTCATTCACTGAAGCAAGCAGGTCAACAGGTGGCTCTTGCTCGTACGCTGGATTCCCTCAGCATTGATGTATGTTGTCTGTCAGAAACAAGGACGCAGGACGCAAGTACCGTAATCGAACTGACTGCCCCCTCGCCCTCTTCCAGGTTCCGGCTGCGCACCTCTGGTGATGCAGAGGCCGCTGCAGCTGGATATGCTGGAGTGGGTATTGTACTGAGTGAACGAGCGGAAGCGTCTCTGCTTGATTGGATACCCGTTGATAGTCGCCTCTGTGCGGTTCGTTTGGAAACATCTGTAAGAGAATCTAGAGGAAGTGAGGTCCATCGCACCTTGTTTATTGTGTCTGCTTACGCCCCAACTGACTGTAGCTCTGAATCTGCCAAGGACAGTTTCTATGACGCTCTAGGTGCCCTTCTACAGCAGGTTAAAACCTCAGATATCGTTGTGGTTGCTGGTGATATGAACGCCCAGGTAGGTAGACTGAGCGCTGCTGAGGCCCGATTGGGTGGTCGTCTTGGTTTGGACACGAGACGCACGGACAACGGAGACCGCTTACTTCAGATGTGTGCCGATCACAGACTGTTCCTTTGCAGTACGAATTTCCGGAACAGCGGAAATCGCTTGACAACGTGGTGCCCACCAACAAACCAGCGACGAACCCAAATAGACCACATCGCCGTGAGTTATCGGTGGCGAGGGTCGATCACCGCTTGCCGCTCCTTCTGGAACACCAGCGTGGACTCCGACCATGCACTTGTACGCTGCTGCTTTTCATTGCGCTTTTCAGGTGTACGCAAAACGCGCACACCTCGCTTAGCCATTGAGAAGCTAGTGGATCCAGAAGTCAAACGAAATTATCAAAACCAACTCGTCGAATGCCTGCCGGACGGTACGGTGTCGGATATAAACGGCCACTGGGAAAAGATATCCAAAGCGCTACTCAAGGTTGGAACGTCTGTTTGCGGTACAACCCAGCCAACCTCTTTCAAACACTGGATCTCTGATAGGACCGTGTCTTTGCTGGAGACCCGGCGACAGATTCCCCCTGGCCGCCACCACAACTCCACCCGACGCATCATCCGACGCCAAGTGAAACTGAGTGTCCGTGCAGACCGAGAAGCTTGGTGGACCCGAAAGGCCCAAGAAATGGAAGATGCAAAGAATGCTGGAAATGTGCGCAGGCTGTTCCATTTGATTCGTTCGACTGGTCCTCGAAAACCTCTTGTCAGCGAAACAATCAGAGACCAAAATGGCTCCCTGATATGCAATAAAGCAGAACGTCTGGACCGCTGGGCACAGTACTTTGAACAGCAATTCAGCTGGCCACCTGCTACCTCCAATCAAGAGACCTGGCCTTCAACAGAAAGCTGGACCGTAAATATGGAGTCGCCTTCGGTCTCAGAAGTGTCCGAGTGTATTTCTCTACTCAAGCGTCATCGTGCTGCTGGTCCTGACGACCTTCCACCTGCTCTTTTCAAGGATGGCGGTGGGCTCCTCAGCCAGTGCCTGTCTAGACTATTTGGGTCTATCTGGGAGAAAGAGACCGTCCCAGACAACTGGGGTGAATCGATAGTAGTGCCCATTTTCAAAAAGGGTACTCGCAGTGAATGTAGCAACCACAGAGGTGTTAGTTTGACTCCTGTTGTGACAAGGCTTCTGGCGTCATTGATTCTTCGTCGTCTTACGATGGCACGCGAAACCTTGACTCGTGAGAATCAAGCGGGATTTCGACCGGGTAGAGGCTGCATTGACCACATCTTCACACTCCGTCAGGTGTTAGAGCAACGCCACATGTACAGACGACCCACAATCTTGGTGTTCCTTGACTTCAAGGGTGCGTTTGATTCTGTCGATCGGTCAGTGCTGTTAAATATACTTGCTCAACAGGGTATGCCCCAGAAGTTTGTAAACATAATCCGATCCCTATATTCACATACTTCTGGGCGGGTGAGAGTGTATGGCGAGCTCTCCAAAAGCTTCCCTACAAAAAGTGGTGTCAGACAAGGATGTCCACTCTCTCCATTCTTGTTCAACTTCGTCATTGATGAAATAATGAGGCGAACGCTGGAAGGTCTTCAAAACCCCGGTGTTCAAATCGTTGCTGGTGAGAGCCTTGTCGATCTGGAGTACGCAGATGATATCGCCCTCATCTTTGAAGACGAAAGTGAAGCACAAGCCCTGTTGAACAGACTGACCACCATCATACCATCTTTTGGCATGCGCCTTGCACCTTCAAAGTGCAAAGTCATGCTTCAGAACGTGCAGTCTCCGGACATATCCCTTAAAATTCAAGGAGAATCACTGGAGATTGTGGAAAACTTTACATACCTCGGTAGTTGTATTAGCTCTGACGGAAGTGTGTCTGATGAAGTCAGTGCAAGAATCTCAAAGGCTCGAATCACGTTTGCTAATTTGCGTCACTTGTGGCGTCAAAAAGGCATCTCACTAGATCTTAAGGGTCGTGTGTACCAGGCTACAGTAAGGGCTGTATTGTTGTATGGGTGCGAGACATGGCCTCTACGGACAGATGATGTGAGGCGTCTCCAGGTTTTCGACCACCGATGCCTCAGAAGCGTGGCTGGTTTTGGATGGCGTCAGCGTGTTAGTCACGAGGTGATTAGAAAACGGGTATTTGGTTGTGCTGCAGGTACATCAATTGGGGAAATCATCCAGCACCACCGACTAAGATGGCTCGGTCATGTACTACGCATGCCGAAACACCGTCTACCGAGGCGAGTGTTGTTCTTCGTGCCTCCTTCAGACTGGCGCAAACCGCGAGGTGGACAGCGCATGACTTGGCAGAAAGGCGTGAAAGAGATCACGAAGAGTTTAGGTGTTGTTGGTGCTGTACGCCTTCCAGGATGGGGTCCCCGTGACCCCGCCTGTGCTTGGCTGGAGACGTTGCAAGAAATGGCGGCTAATCGATGTCAGTGGCGTTCATGCTGTCAGTTTCTTTCCAGATTGTCTGATTGAGCGGTTGGAGGTGTAGGCACCTCAGAATGCTTGACATAGGCCAGCACTAGGTCCCCTCCCTCATCCACTCTTTTTCTCTTCTTTTCACTCTAGGGCTTTTAATATATAATTATATATATATGCATATGAAATTAGACGAACTTTATGGTTGTACGGCAGTGAAGCATCAGTGTCAACACTGATGTTGCTGTCTTTGATGATGATCAGGTGACAGTGATTCTCTGAAGACAGGTGTTCACGAAAATTGCTGTGGATGGAAAACAGAAACAAAGCTCGTGAGCCGAAGCCCAGTACATCACCAATACCTACATATAAAGCAATCAAACTGGCAGACACCGTATACTGCACTATGGGTCACGCTTGCCGCCGTATCATCATCATTATCAGCTGTAAGAACCCCGTACTTATCGTGCAGTGGTTGTAGCCACCACAATTTCGTCGATGATTTAGGGAAATGGGGTAGGTAGCTGCGCATTGGAGGCGGGAGCTGATAAATTGGTGTTTAAATAAAGGCCTGTCAGTGGAATTTTAGGTGGGGGGATTGGGAAGGGAGTAATGCATTGAAGGCAACAGCTTGGATGCATGAGCGCCATTGAGGGCGCGACTGGGCCATGTTTGACAATTTCTCTGACCATCGGTGTGTCTCGTCTCAGGGTCCCCGTCCAGGGAGACGGCAATGACCAGCGCAGCTAAGTTTGCTGGTAATAGCTTTATACTTCGTTGCCAAGTCATTGTTTGACCCTCTGGCCTCGTTTCCACCCTTCACGTGGTTGTGCGAAAAAAGCCAGCGCAACCTATGCAGTGTGATCAGTTCATCTATCGAGGGTGAGTTATTTCTCCCGAATACCATTCGACGTACTTCAGCATTGCTGATCCGGTTTTCCCACCAGACCGGGGCGATTCTCCGAAGACATCTGTGGTCAAACACTGAAACCCTTTTGACGTCCTCGGCGCGCCGTGACCAGGTTTCTGACTCATATAGCAAGATGAAGCGCACCGCAGCATTGTAAACTCGACCACTGACGGATAAGCTGATGTCATGCCTACGCCACGGGTGACGCAGGTTCACAAAGACTGCTCTCCTTCCCAGTCCGGATGGAAATATCTTCTTTCACGAGACAACCGGGACTCATACAGCTACCCAGGTAAACAAATTTGTGTACTACCTCAATCGGTTCATCCGCAAGCATGATACTAGGGTTGGAGCCCCCCAGTCTTGCAGTAGCACTTTACACTTTGCAGATGTGAAGTGCATGCCGAACCGTGAGGCGGAATTAGTTAGATTATTTAATATTGTTTGCATTGCCACGTGGCCAGATCCAAGGAGAGCTACGTCCCGGGAGCACTTCGACCCCACAGGCATTAGAGGCTGATAGTGAGTCTTCCATGATCGCATCAATGACGAAGTTGAAGAGGAAAGGTGAAAGAGGACAGCGCTGTCTGATACCACTTGATGTGGTGAACTCAGAAGAGAGCTTCCCTTAGACCTTCACACGGCCGCGGGAGTTGGCGTACAGCGCCTTAAGGAAGGTCAAGTATTAATGGGGGCACCGCTGCTGCACAGACACTGCCATAGTGTCTGACGGTCCGCAGAGTCAAAGGCAATTTTCAGATAAAAAAACACAACCATTGTTGGTTGCTGGAAGCAGTGTCACTGTTCCAGGATCTGTCGGAGGGTGGAGGTGTGATCGATGCATCCTCTTGCAGGACAGAACCCAGCTTAGTTTTCACGAATCTCTCTCTCTCCCTGTGTTCATTCAGCTTTCGAAGGATAACACTGGCTGCGAGACTTGGCCTGTTCAAGTAGCGGAACTGAGACGTCTTCAGGTGTTCGACAATCGTTGTCTGAGAACCATAGCTCGTGTGGGTTGGTGTCGGCATATCCGTAACGAGACAATTAGGAAACGAGTTTGGGGTTGTGCTACGGGTACTTCCATTGAAGAATGTGTCCAGCACCAGAAGCTGCGTTGGTTTGGACATGTGTTGCATATGTGTAACCGTCGTTTGCCAAAGAGGGTGCTGTTTTCCATGCCCAACTCAGAGTGGCGGAAGCAGAGAGGTGGCCAGCCCTTGACCTGGCAGAGGGGTATGAAAGGTATCACGAAACGTTCGGTTGCTGTCGGTGCTACTCGTCTTCCAGAATGGGGACCGCGTGATCCTCACTGTGCCTGGTTGGAGGCGCTGCAAGACATGGCTGCCAACCGATGTCAGTATCGATCTTGCCAGTTTCCATCCAGATTCACTGAATGAGTGTTTGGAGGTGTAGGCACCTCGGAATGATTGTAGTAAGCTAGCTTTAAGTCCCTTTCGGGTCCACCTTTATTCTTTTCTTCACGACAAGGCTTTCAAATAAATCATGGTTGTACGGCAGTGAAGCATCGGTATTGAACACTGATGTCATGCTGTCGATGGTGATGATGATTTCACGCAGCATTCGCGTACCCTTTTTGAAGATAGGGACAACTGTCGATATTCCTCATTCTGCAGGCACCTTCTCTTCGTTCCATATAGCACCAGTAATGTTTATCTGTTGGGTCACCAGAGATTCTCCACCCTCTTTGAAGAGGGCTGGATACAGACCGTGCGGTACTGGTGACTTGTCACGTTTCAGTGAGGATATTTCTTAATTTATTTCTTACTCCGACGGGCGATCAAGGTTCACATTTTATTCACCCATATGAGCTCTTTCCATAGGCTCTGTTGCAGGAGGCCAGCTCTACTGTTCTTCGAAGTGTTCGGCCCATCTTCCCAGTCGACGTTTTTGCGAGTGAATTAATGAGCCATTTTTTTCACTTACCGTTTCTCCAGTCGTTGCTTTCCTAGGTCCTGTCGATCGCATCAATTAATATAGGTCACGGCTGTTTCCCGTAGCGAAATACTTCTCTATCTCCTGAGCTTTCGATGTCGACCAGAGCACTCGGTCTTTCCTTAGACTCTTCACTATGTGGCTTTTTAGGGATTTGCGTGCGTCATCGCACTCGTTGCCTGCTGGCGTCAATCATGGATAGCGATCTCTACGACATCCAGTGGTCTTGTGGTCAAACTGGAGACAGCACCGAGCGCCACTAACATAGCTCCTTTCATATTTTGCCACGCTTCATCCACATGCTCACTGCGACGACAGTGTTGGTTTACCATGGAGAGTTGTTGGGCTAGCTCAGATCGATACTCTTGAGCTATGGCAGTTCTTCGAAGATAGTGGCATGCTTCTTGCTGATTTGCGAGGGCCTGAAGGGAAGCAAACTTTAAGGCTTGCACGCACATGGCGTGATCGAAAACAAGTGGTGTGACCCAGAAGGAACGGCAGTCTTGAATTGTGGCCCTCCACCGATGGCTGATGGCCACGTGGTCCAACTGGGTCCACGGTTGATTTGCAGTTGGCCGCCAGGTTACGCGATGCGAACGTTTATGTTGAAAGTTCGTACTTGCCAGAAACAGTTCATGGTCAGCACATAACTGAAGGAGTCGATCTCGTTGTCTGTGCGGTGAGCATCGACTCCGAATCGACCGCCCAAATGTGATTTTAAGGAGCACAGACGACCTACTTGAGCATTCATATCGCCCGCAAGTATCACAATGTTAATGCGTTTTGCTTGACGAATGAGCCCGGCTAGCTCTCGATATAAAGTATCCTTCTCATAATCAGAACTGCAGTTCGTTGGGGCATAAGCCGTCACTACAAACAGGCACCGTTTTTACGCTGAGAGGCATTGGTCTTGATCGAGCGGGATAACCGGACGACGCAAAGATGGCTGTTCACTGGGATCCAATCCAGTAAAGCGCGTTCAACTCTAGGGCTGAGTGCAACTCCCACGCCATATATTCCTGGAGTCATCGCTTCTGGATCACTGGACACACGGAGAGAGAAATGTGAAAGAGCTGAGTTCATCCTTGACGTTTCGAAATGCATAACCACGCTTGGGTCTTGTATACCTGTTTCGAAGACACAGCATACATCAATTTTAAGGGAGTATAAGTTTTCAGCAAGCATTGCCTGTGTGCCAATTTGACATAGAGTGCGGGCGTTAAAAGCTCCTGTATAGAGAGTATTTCATGGATTTGGAAAGGGGATATTTTGTATCTTGTTAATAGGCAGCGAGGAGCGTAAGGCCTTTCGGTCAGGTAGCTGACAGTCAAATGACCCAGCGACGGGCAGGAAGGGTTTAGGGAGGGACATCGGTGGACACCGAACTGCGTGGACAAATGGTACTTCCCGGTCACACAGGCCGAAGAAGGCGGTTTGGTTGAGGTACCCCACTTTGAGCCTTTATCTCAAAAGACTGACTCGTGAGGCAACGGACAGTAGGGCTTTCTTCAGGGCCCCTGCACGGAGCCGATGACCCAACAATCTGACCTGCTCGGTTGCAGGGGGTCGGCCCAATCCGAAGACGCAGGGAATAGGGCATTGCCGGTTCACCCCTGATGCAACCGCGGGTGCCTTTTGTGCAGTACTGGATTCTTTGGTTTTGAAAGTATTTCGACCGCATTGAATAATGCGCCGGTGGTCATGGTTAAATGTTGGGCGATCGGAGTGTGCGGTTTTTGGGGCCGACCTTTCTAACCCGTCCTTCCTAGGAACAAGGCAGCACCATTGCTTCCTTGAATATGGACTTGCTGGTCGCCTTTGGGAAACACCTTACTGCCTTTACACTCTTATCACAGAGGACAGTACGACATTACCCCCAGACCGCCTCGCAGCACGATTACTCGTAGTAGTACGTAGTAGCACTAGGTCTCTCTGATCTTGGTCTTACTGCTCCCCTTTGGCCTTTCTGTCATGGTTGCACTTTGTGAAAGAAAGTTCCAGCTAGTGTAGCCCGCGGGATCATCGCAGCACCCAAGCCCGGCCACCACGTCAAGGTGGAATTTTTAGGTCGGGCTTACCGCCGTAAGACGCCTTGTTACAACTAGTCAAACGGACATCACTGTGGCTTGTGCATTCTCTTTGAGCACTCATTTTGAATGTGGGCACGATAATCAACTCACCCTGGTTGTCTCGTAGGGTCTCTTTCTCCCTGTTAGATGCAAATAGGCTAGACAGCATTGGCATCGCCATCCTTAAACAGAGCAGCTGGATGGTCGTCAGGACGGGCAACGTGATGACGCTTGAGTGGGGATGTACACTCAGACACTTCTGAGGTTCATATTCACAGTCCACTGCTGAAGTCCAACAGTCTTCATAGGAGGCATCAGGTGGCCAACCGAATTGTTTTTAGAGATACTGTGCCCAACGCTCCACTCGTTCTCCTTTCCTGGATATCAGGGAGCCACTTTAGTCCCTAATAGTTTTGCTGACAAGAGGCGTTCAAGGACCAGTCGAACGCATCAGGTGGAACAGCTTGCACCACTGTCCCTTTTGGTGCGATTTTTAGGCCATGTATCGCGCATGCCGAACCATCGTTTGCCGAAGATAGCTGGTTTTCGTGTCCAGTTCAGAGTGGCGCAAGGGGAAAGTTAGTTTACCTGTAACCTGGCAGAATGATGATGTTGACGATGATTACTCAAGATACGGACGGACATTTGGGTTATACTGGACGTCTGATTGAGGGGTGCACCAGTACTCGGTAGTAAGCACGCGCTCAGAGCTGTCAGACTCGGAGAACCCTTGCTGGTCTTCATTGGCCCGTAAATCCGATCCTTCATTCTGCCACGTTGTGGACTTAATGTCGAACGCCTCTACTTATATGATCTCCAAGCCTTGCGCTTTTAAAGGCACTATACTTGGTTGTTGATCAGTCAGCAGTTGATCTGTTTCGCCGAGCTCGGCGGTTAGTTTGGATTAACAAGGATATTACATACCTACACTCTTTGGGGCATTCGGTAGAGGCAACTATAGATCTTCCATTTATCCTTACTCAGAAGACGACCGGGTGCTTCGTTCGGCATGCCAAACACACCGTTGGTGCACTACCTACCTACCTACCTTGTGGTTTTTCGAGAATAAAGGGTAAATCAAGGAGAATGCTTCGTCGACAAAGACTGGGGGAATGGTCTGCCAGAAAAGCAGATCAGTGTCAACAACTCCGGTTTCCTGTATCGCGAGTAATCAGCGCACCTATTACCATGTGAACCAGGTGTGTGCTTTTTGTTGTTCTGTGGCATTCCAAATTATTGCACAGGAATGTATATTGGCGTGTGCGCGTGAAAAGTGTAGTTGGGCGTGTACGTTTCACTTTTACTTGTCATAAATCGTTTACTTCTTGCTACAGGTTTTATCATAGCCCCGTCGTGCTTTCGTGTGAATGCATACGCGAGGTCTACACAGAGGCATTGCTAAGAGCTTTCTCATTCTAACCGACCGGGTCTGTAGTCTCCAAGTGCACCACCATTTCGCGTGCAATGGACCCACTCGTGCCAAAATTTTCCCCCTACGAATTGGATTACACCACTGACATACAACAGAAGATGCGGGTTCCGGACAAAATCTCATACAATTCTGATAAGTCTATAATAGCAACCGAAGATGAACCAATCGCCTTACGGAACTATAAGGTTGCCGACCTGGGTAAATCGTAGAATCTGAAGTTATTTATCCTCTCAGTCTTAGATGTCAATAATCCCTCAGTGAAATCTCCGGGATTTAGTCCCGACCTTTTGAACAATTCGGATGTACGGGGTCCGACTTTCGCAAGGTGAGTGATTGATATCTGCGCTGCTGCTTTCACTGTCAGTTGTTTGTTATGCAGTTGGCAAATTTTGCATCCTTCGATCATGTTTTCTAATGACCGCTCTCTTTAGTGTTACTGCGCCGCTCTGGATAGCATCCTACCATGTCATGCTGACAATGCAATTAAACTAGCTGTAGCCGGCTTATGGTCGCTTCTCGGCACAAAGTATACCTGATCTCCACAACCTTCTCGTCTTTCGCGGGTGAGGGCACCTCATAGTGACATCAGTCCCGACTGTTCTAAACAGATTTGTCATCATCTTATCCCGTTATCTAAAGACATTTGATAATAGGTGAGGAACCTTCAAATCGAAACAAGATGTCCAAGTTCAGGGCTTCCGCTCAGAGTTTATGCGTGGCGATCCTAACTCACGTAGAGTAGCATTGAATTTTCCTCCAAAGGCAAGCTGTTTATCCGTTGTAGCTCACTGTCATTTCCGCTCTCTTGGTGGCTCATCACTTGGGTATAATCCTCAAGTTTCCCATTTAAACATCAAATTAATCTAAATTCGCCGGCAGTCCATCAACAGTACCTTTGTCGCTTAGACGGTGGCTTTGCAGTATGTCAAGGAACAGATTCATGCCCATTGGGGAGTGAGTCCGGATTTTGCAAATGCTGATCCATCAACCTGTATAGCGGTTGGCAGACGAAGTCACTGAAGAATAAATGCCAGCAGAAAATATCATGAAGAATTGTCAGACTTTATTTAACTCAATCTGAGTTAGCAGGATGTAGATCCTCCTTTCGTTTTCCAAGGCCGAGTAATTTGCGGGCAAATCGCTTGCCAACTGAGAGATTGGCAGAGCCGAGCGTTAGAAAAATTTACCAGAATCGTCTTCCGAAATCTCTTCCAACTGCTCTACCATCAGATGTGAATTCATGCTTGAACGAGCTTGCCCCATCTTTGCACAGTGCTGGGACCTTCGCATGCTGCATGGCGTAGCGGCCCACTCAATCACTGCATATCAGACAGAAAAGTGGCGCTGTTTGAATTTCGGATAAATGTCTCCACCGGTCCCGAATATATTTTGGCCCAAAGAATCATCAGATGTCAAGTGAAAGTGAGCGTGCGCGCCGACCGTGAAGCCTGGTGGACATGGAAGGCTACCGAAATAGAAGAGCCCCCGAAAGCTGGGAATGCTCGAAGATTATTTCAGTTGATACGTGCAACCGGCCTTCGGAAACCACATGTGGACGAAACCATCAGGGATTGGCGTAAAGCGACCATCTTGAGTAAAAAAGAACGCGTCGGTCAGCAAGCCGAATATTTCGAACAGTAATTCTCATGACCACCAGCTGCCACTCTTCTGGAGCCTACAGCTGAAGTAGGATCCTGGACCGTGAACCAGGAGCAACCTACGGTCTTGGAGCCTTATGAGATACATGGCGTCAAAGCGATATATCCCTGAATCTCAAGGGACGTGTTTATCAGGCTGCAGTACAGGCTGTTTCACTGTATGACTCAGACTTATTCTATTCGATAAGCGTAACTGGGACGCCTTCAAATCTTCGATAATCGTTATCTCAGAACCATAGCTCGTGTGGGTTGGTGTCGGCGAATCCTTAACGAGGCAGTTAGAAAGCGAGTGTTCCGTTGTACAACAGGGACTTCCATCGATGAATGTGTCCAGCAGCACAAGCTGTGCTGGTTAGACCGAGTATTGCGCATGCTAAACCATTGTTCACCAAAGAAAGTGCTGTTTTCATGCCCAATTCAGCGTGGCGGAAGCAGTGAGGTGAACCTTTGCCCTGGAAGAGGCGTATGTAAGAGGTTATGTAAAGTCCGGATGCTGTTGGTGCTACTCGCCTTCCAGGATGGGGACCGCGTGATTCCCACTGTCAATCAATCAATCAATCAATTTTATCAGCTATAAACCGTGTACCATAGGCACATTGGTTCCAGCTGCTACAGTTTCGATCACCGGAAATGTGGAACGTAAGAAGCCTTGGAGGCGAAGGTGTGTTCGGAAATTGAGTAGCTACGCATTGAAGGCTATAGCTTTGATGCACGAGCGCCACTGACTGGGCGATTGGGCCATTTCTGCCAGTGTCGTTAACCACTGGTGATTTGAGTCCCGGGGTCCCCATCCAGGAGGCGGCAGTTGCCCGCCCGACTAAGTTTACTGGTTAGCGCTTTCGTACTTCGTTGCCAGGTCATACACTGTCCACCTCTCGGTCGCTTCCACTCAGCACAGGGCTGGGCGAAAAGAGCTCTGCAGGGCAGACGGTCTTCTGGCATGCGGAGTACATGTCCCAACCAGCGCAACCTATGAAGCGTGAGTAATTCATCTATCGCGGAAGAGTTTCTTCTTCCTAAGACCAACTGACGTACCTCAGCATTACTAATCCGATGTTCCCACCAGACCTGACCAATGCTGCGGAGACATCGATGATCAAACACTGACATCTTCCGTACGTCCTCTGCGTAGGGAAGGCGTCTCTGATCCATAAAGCAGTATGGATCGAACCACCGCTGTAAACTCTTCCCTTGACAGACAAGCTCACGTCACGTCGGCGCCACAGGTGTCGAGGTTGGCAAAAGCTGCCCTGGCCTTTCCGATTCGAGAAATGATCTCATCTCCAGCCAGTCCACCGGAACTTATACAGCTGCCCAGGTAAACAAATTTATCTACCACGTCGATTGGCTCACCTGCAAGCATGAGGTGCGGGTTTGATCCCACCCAGTCTTGTAGCAGCACTTTACACTTTGCGGGTGTGAAGCGCATGCCAAACCGTGCGGCAGAGTTATTTAGGTTATTTAAAATCATTTGCATTTCGGAAGGATCTGAACCAAGGAGAGCAATATCGTCCGCATACTCAATGTCTGCGAGGAACGTCCGGAGCATTTCGACTCCCGAGGTTTCAGAGGCAGGCAGAGAAATTTCAAGCAGCATGTCAATAACAAAGTTGAAAAGGAAAGGGGAAGAGGACAGCCTTGTCTTACACCACTGGACGTGGTGAACTCAGGCGAGCTTCCCGTATACTCGTACGCGCCCAGGAGTCCGCATACAGTGCCTTGATAAGAGATAGAAATTTGGAAGGACACCTTTGATCGCCAGACACTGCCAAAGTTGCTGACGATCGACAGAATCAAAGGCAGCTTTCAAATCCAGAAAAACGACCAACGTGGGACGTCTGAAGGAGTGGCGCTGTTCAAGAATTTGTCTCAAGGTGAAGATATGGTCGATGCATCCTCGACCGGGGCGAAACCCAGCTTGATTCTCACGAGTCTGTCTCTCGCGATAATCCATCAACCTGCGCAAAATAATGCCAGAGAGTACCTTAGATGCGACGGATACCAGACTGATACCACGATGGTTTTCACATGACGTTCTTGCTCCCTTTTTGAAAACTGGGATGACGGTCGAGGAGCTCCATTCGGCTGGTATTCTGTTTTCGTTCCAAATCTTCTGCAGTATGGTTGTCAGACTGTTCACCAGGACCTCGCCACCTTCTTTGAAGAGCGCGGGGTGTAGACCATCCGGGCCAGGTGCCTTGTCGCGCTTCAGGATTGAAATCTCACGCTGGATTTCGGTTGCTGATGGTGGGTTGGTGTCAATGTTCCATTCGGGCCTGCTTGGTTCTTCCAGTGGTTGTGTTGAAGGAGAAGGTGAACTGTTCTTGGAAGTGCTCAGCCCACCGCTCAAGACGGCGATTGAGGGAGTGAATTGTTGTTCCGTCTTTTTCGCATATTGTCTCACTGACACCTGCCTTCTTTTGACCCGTTGATCGAATCAGTTGAAACAGGGCGCGGCTGTTGCCTGCAGCAAAAGCCTTCTCCATTTCCTGGGCCTTCGAAATCCACCAGCGTTCTCTGTCATTCTTCAAGCTCCTGATTATCCGGTGTTTGAGGGATCTGCGTGCGCCATCATAGTCGCTAGTTGCTGGTATGGACTTTCTGGCAGCAATAAGATCTGCTGATCTCGAAGATATCCAGTGTTCATTGAGTCGAGTCAGATGGGCTGGACAAGCAGTTCTGAAAGCTGAGAGCATTGCTTCTTTAACTCGCCTCCATCCATCCTCCAAGCAATCTTCGTCGTCCACATGACTGTGCGTTTCCAGCAGCTTTCTAGCCAGATCAGCTCGATACTCTTCAGCTACTGAAACTTGTCAAGTTGATGAACGGAGCTGCCCTCTTTCGGCGCGTAGTGCTGGCGGGAAACGAAGTGATAAGCGGGCTCGCACGATGGCGTGATCAGAGTCAAGTTGCGTACCCCAGAAGGAACGACAGTCCTTAACTGAGGCTCTCCATCGGTAACTGATAGCCATATGGTCCAATTGAGTCCACGACTGTCTTGTGGTAGGTGGCCTCAAGTAACTCGGTGTGAGCGTTTGTGTTGGAAGTTCGTACTGGCCAGGAACAGACGATGATCTGCACACAACTGAAGAAGCCGCTCTCCATTATCCGTACGCACAGCATCGACTCCAAATCTACCACCTATGTGCTTCTTCCGGACTTAGCCGTCCAACTTGGGCATTCATATCACCCGCCAGGATTACTATATCCGTCCTTCTTGCCGACCGAAGCAGTCGTGACAGATCTTGATAAAACTCGTCCTTCTCATTCTCAGAACTGCTGTCTGTTGGGGCGTATGCTGATACGACAAACAAACACCGTTTACCGCATCGACCTGCGTTAATCTTAATTGAGCCAGACAACCGCACAGCGCAAAGGCGACTGTTTACTGGGATCCAGTCCAGTAAGGCGCTTTCAGCCTTGGGGCTGAGTGCAACTCCCACACCGTAGATACCACGAGCCATTGCGTCAGGATCACCGGATGTCCGAAGAGTGAAATGTGGAACATCTGGGTTCTCCTAAGCGGCTTGAGAAGCACGACCGAAGTGGGTCTTGTATTCGTGTTTCGGAGACACAACATACATCGATAGAGAGGAGAAGTAAGGTTTCAGCAAGGGATGCCTGTTGCCCAATTTGACATAGAGTACGGACATTAAAGGCTGCAACGTGGATCAGATCTTTTGGAGTTAGTAAGTGATTATTTGGTTTTTATTTCTCTGGGCGATGGTTGAGACTCACAACAGTGGCTAGGGGATTGGCAGATGGGTTGATTGCACTGCATTGTACGATGGGTTGGGAGGGAGTGTGGGGGAAGGCCGGTGAGCGAAGAGCTGCAAGGGCAAATGATACTTCGGTTGCCCAGGCCGAAGAAGGGTTGAGTTGAGGTACCCCACCTTGAGCCTTTGACTCAAAGTCTGACCCACAAGGCAGTGGGAGGGTGTAGGGTTTGCTCGGGGACCCTGCCCCTAGCCTCTGACTCAAGAGTCTGGACCGCGAGACAGCGGTTGTTAGGGTTTTCTTGGGGGACCCTTCCGGAGCCAATGACTCAATAGTCTACCTACTTGGCTGTAGGGGGCCGGCCTGGCCCGAGGGCGCAGGGAATAAGGCATTACTGTCTCATTCCTGATGCGGCTGCGCACAGCAGGGGCCTTTTGAGCAGCACCGGACTCTTTGGTTTTAAAAGTATTTCGACCGTAGTGGATAATGCGCCGGCGGTCACGGTCAACCGTTGGGCGATCGGAGTGTGCGGTTTTTAGGGCCGACCTTTTCTAACCCGTCCTTCCTTGGGGGAAGGTAGCATCGGTGCTTCCATAAATATGGAGATGCTGGTCGCCTGGGGGAAACGCCTTACTGCCTTCACACTCCTATCGCAGAGGACAGTACGACTTTACCTCCAGACCGCCTCGTAATACGATTACTCGCAGTACGGGGACTCGCTGTTCTTCGTCGGGCTGCTCCCCGTTGGCCTTCCTGGCATGGTTGAACCTTTAGGAACTGAGTTCCAGCCAGTATAGCCCGAAGGATCATTGCAGCACAGAAGCCCGACCACCACGACAAGGTGACAGCTTTTGGTCGGGGATTCCCACTGTGCCCGGTTGGAGACGCTGCAAGATAGGGCTGTCAGTCGGCATCACTGTAGTTCTTGTTCTCAGTTTCTATCCAGACTGCCTGAATGAGTGTTTGGATGTAAGCGCCTCAGAATGATTGTGATAGGCTAGCACCAAGTCGCTTCCCAGACCAATTTTTTCTGCTTCACAATAAGGCTTTTAAATAAACCATGGCTGTACGGGAGGGAAATATTAGTTTTGAATGCTGCCGATGATGATGACGTTGATTTTTACATGTGGCCTGTGTCACACTGTTACCACATATTCGTTACTCATGGTGGTGGCCGTAAGCTCGGTTCTTACTTTACTTTCGGTCGACTATCTCCTGAGACAGGATTAGTCGGCTTTAGAGGTGTCTCGGATACACGCCGCCCAGGAGCAGCGATAGGCTGACAGGTCTACACAAGTTGTGATCCAATGTTAGCTCAGTGACGGACTTCATAGGCCATTTGGAGACCGAGTTGCTCCCCGTAAATCTTGACAGTACTGAGCCAGGTCTTCAATTGTCTTCCGAGGCGTAGGGTCCAAGGTTTGGTTTGGCAGCATCGTTGCTGCTCAGCAGATGTCCGCTCGAGGCTCCGTGGTTGAAGGAGTTGAGGTAGGAGCGGTGGATCATGACGGCGTTTTAGGATTTCATCATTGGACATCTCCAGGAAGCGAACTTTCACTATACGTCAGATACATAAAAAAAAACTTAGCTTCCAGATATCTGCTCGTAGAGTCGATGTTTCATAGACGTAAACCGACGTCGAATGGGTGGCTTTGTTGAAGACCTGAATTTTTGTGCGTTAACCAATCCGTTTTTTTTTCCACAAGACTGAGTTCAGCCGAAGCCATGCCTGACTCTCATTACGCATTGGAATTTTTTTTCAGTCTGCCCTTTGGGTAAAATGGTTGAACCAATATATTTAAAGTCGGTGACCTGTTGGATTATTTCACTTATTTTGTTGAGTGATTGAACAGGCACGTCCCTTCAGTTGGAGAAGTGCTTTTCGGTGTGTTGATTTCGAATCCTACCAGTGTTGCGTATGGTGTGCGTGTCCAGCACATGTTGGAGTTTTGGGCAATCACCCAGCAGGACGATGTCAACAGTGTGTTTCAACTCGACCATCCAGTTTTCGATGGGGTCCCCGTGACCCTGCCTGTGCTTGGTTGGAGACGTTGCAAGAAGTGGCGGCTAATCGATGTCAGTGGCGTTGATGCTGTCAGTTTCTTTCCAGATTGTCTGATTGAGCGGTTGGATGTGTAGACACCTCAGAATGCTTGACATAGGCCAGCACTAGGTCCCCTCCCTCATCCACTCTTTTTCTCTTCTTTTCTATCTAGGGCTTTTAATATATAATTATATATATATGCATATGAAATTAGACGAACTTTATGGTTGTACGGCAGTGAAGCATCAGTGTCAACACTGATGTTGCTGTCTTTGATGATGATGCTCATCATCATCATCATCATCATCCAGTTTTCAAGGCATGATTGGACGTCTGAGTATCTTCCCAATGTCCGTGGCTAATGAATGACGAATTTAAAGAGTATCGGCAAAATTGGGCAGTCTTGCTGTATGATAGACTCGATGTCGAACCCTGTGGTCTCCTTGGCGCATACCCGTACCTGAGTTTTCTCTTGTGAGTAATAGGCCGTAATGACGTCCAGCAGCTTTGCGAGCACACCGTCACCTAAAAGGATTGCTCATACTGACACGTGATTGCCTGAATCAAATGCAGCTCGAAGGCCGATGAAGCATGCCGTGGTTGGTTTCATGAATTTGAAACGGTGTCCCAATGTGCGTCGCAAAGAGAACAGTTGGCCCACGCGGCTTTTTCCAAGGCGGAATCCTCTTTGGTTTGACCTTATATGTGCGTCTCTTGTTCGAAAGAATGTTGTACCATAAGGGACGCAAAAATTTTGACAGGAACGTCATTAAGACTGATTCCACGATTCATCCGGCTATGAGCAGTCTATAAGAAACTATTGCTATTTCCCAGAAATGTAACTTAGCTTGAACATTAATATTAAGGCACCCCAACCGCGCGGATTCTGTTTCTCGGATTGAACAACATAGTTTGTGGAGTAGACCGAGAAGTGCTGAGGTCCAGGATTTATAGACCTCAACAGAGATCCCTTCCCCGGAGACTTCTGTGTCTGTTGACTGACAAGCGCAGCGATCTCAGGTTTAGTGGCTCCTCGCAATTGACGTCACATGGTATTGGGTTTGAACTGGTCTCGAGGTCCCGAGTTTTGATTGACGAGTGGTTTGAGTTTTCAGTTATCCTCCTATCGGTTCTCTATCTCGTGATTGTTGGGAAACTCTCCATTTGCTCCAGATGGCAATTACCGTTGAGGCTAGAAGTTCTGAACCTGCGCATATGAGACGTAAAAGTTTGCGGAATTCGCCAACTTTTCAAGCGGATTACATTTATGCTGCCATGTCCGTCAAGTGTGAGATGCAATCTCTCCTGACCGGTTGAGTAACTTTTCGCCTGAGCTTGCGAAAGCTGGCAGCTTTGGTGATACTGACTGACTTTGTATGTAGAAATTGTTTCCTTACGTTTGCAGTCCTTGCGATGCCGTCGCATACAGTCTAGCTGGTCTACAATGGCTTATTATACACTGGTTTTGAAAACTGTCTCTTGGTTATTGTATCGGAGTGTCCGTTGATTCCCCGGGCGGTTGAATGGTGATGTGTTGGTGCGTTTAGAGTGGCACTTCTGTCTAATAGTGAGGTGGAGTTTAATCCCGACTCCCGTAAGCGTGCAATTTGTATCTCCCACGTTTCCAGAATGCGCGCCTGTGTAAGATCTATAATCTAAATGGTGCCCAGCGTGTGCGCAGCAGAATGTAGTATAGCTCGGATGTAACGTGGCCATCATTTGAATACCATGTCAGTAAGCGTAAGAGTATTGGTAACAACTGGCTTATCTAGGAAAGTGAAGAATGTGAGCCCGTCACAGTTTTCACAGCGCTGATCCAATCCAAGCTGGCCGAGAATGTTGTCATCCCGTCCACCAGCTCGAGCGTCCCAAACACCCGCTGTCACCAGGGATTCTCATCTTGAGGTCTTGTTGGTCAGCTGCTGCAATTGTGTATAGTACTCCTCCCTTACGGTTGGCTGCGGGCGTAAACCGCTGTGGCAGTCAACTACACTCGGGGCTCTTTTAACCAGTATCCTTACGGATAATGGATTCCAGCTAATAAGTGCTTTGTTAGCACGGTTTTTTACTCCAGCCAAAACACCGTGGGTGCATGAGTTTTAACTTGTCCTGCTGTGATATAGGCGTTAAGAAACGTCGTATCCAGGATACTGTGTACCAGAGTTAGCTAACGGAGTTTCCAAAAGATGGCTGATATATGATCGACAGTCATGAAGACTGTGCGTGCTAGTAGTCGTTCAGCTGTGTCACCCTTTCGGTGCTTAGCTGCCAAGCCACCTGATGGAAGCATGAGCGCTGACATACTGCTAGGTTGCCCAAGCCTAGACGGCGGGAATCGGGACGCTGAGGTTGGGTTCGAACCCACGGACCTTCCGGTTACTATTTAGATGGTTTGGTTAGAAGCGTTGGGTAATGTGTGAACGTGCCAACAACTATTGAAGATCTTTTTTACACTGGGATACCCACCCTAGCCACTGGGTCAGCAAAGGATGCGTCGCTTTCTGGGGAAGTCGTGTTACAAATTTGTTACGGTAGCATGCCTGGCTCCACCCCTGGGGTGCATCTCAAGCTCTTTCACAACCAAGTGCAGCATGCAAGACAAAAGAAGCAGGTAATCAACAACACCAGTATGATCATTGAACTCGGAAGGTAATCTCATTAACCCAGTACACCGTAGTTACTTTTCATTCTTGTCGTTTTTGTTTCGGTATCAGGGTTCAAGCAGTCTCCTAGACGCACAACCAATGGTAATCGCGCCTAACCGACCATCGCCCTTTCAATTTGGTGAAAACACCTCCGACACATGAAGGCAGTATATAGGATTTCATCAGCAAAGGCTACATTATAATGGGCCACATTGGAGAGTACTTCAGTAGGTTGCAAAAGCGTGCATCAGTCATTTCCGAAAACACACACCCCCACCATGCTGAGGCATTAGGAGACATGAGTTCGATTCACACAGTTTTCATTTCCCTTTAACTGAAGGCTTTATGAGAACCCGTCCAGATGCAGTTTCCATGCGCTTGTTTCTAGCAGTTTACGGCAGATTGTTGATCGGTTTCTCTATGGCAGCTCGATTTAACTCTCAGCAGAACGACAAACTCATGTTTTCCCTCCAAGGGGCGAGATGGCTCAAGTGGTTAGAGCGCGAATTTACTGACCAAAAGGTCCGTGGTTCGAACCCGACCTCTGCCTCTCGACTTCCCCTGTCTAGGCTTGGGCAACCTGGCAGTATCCCAGCCCTCGTGCAACCTTCGGATGGCATAGCAGTTAGGCACTGAAAGGGTGTTACAGCTGGACAGTAATAGTTTTCTCTCCAACCACGTGTGCAAGCGATTAATTTTCAGCAATTTCATCTAAAAGAGTTCGTACGTTTGTTGCTAAGTTGATAAACTGAATTGTCTCCCACAAGTATGAAAGTTTGGAGCAGTGGTCCTCAACCAGTTTTCTTTCAGCTCAAAGTAGCACGTCGGTTAAGGTGTGAGGCTGCTGATAGCAACTCAACCCTCGCTGTTCACTTGTCCCAGGTATTTCCTCGACCGTCTTGTTTCCTTTGGGCTGCATGCACCGAACGGGAACCACGCAGCTATTTCCTGCCCACAATCCCCCCTGAAGACAATTCCAGTAACTTTAGCTTTCTCAACTATTGTGACTTGCGGTGATTGCTGTTTTCAAAAAACACACTTCCTTTTTTTGAAGACTGGGATAGCGGTATCGTTATCCCTTCCCCTTGTGGAATTCGTTCTTCATTCCCGATTTGTTGAATGAGCCAGAATAGTTATGCAAAGCAGAACATCATCATCATCATCGACAGCATGACATCAGTGTTCAACACCGATGCTTCGCTGCCATACAACCATGATTTATTTGAAAGCCTTATTGTAAAGAAAAGAATAAAGGTGGATACGGAAGGGACTTGGTGCCAGCTTACTTCAGCCAATACCAGGTGCCTACACCTCCAAACTGACAACAAGAACGCCACTGACATCGGTTGGCAGCCATATCTTGTAGTGTCTCTAACCAGGCACAGTGGGGATCACGCGGTCCCCATCCTGGACCGCAGAACCTCCGTTTTTAATCGGGAATGAGTGTAAATTGTAGGGTTCAGTAAACAAACGGGTACAATCAGGGGGGGGGCTATCCGGTAATTTCAAAAAAAATAAAAGAGGGCTAACCTTACAGATCAAGGGTTGAAGAATAAGATTTTGTCTGCAATGCTTAGTGAAGAAAGCCAGTTAAATTAGTTCTCGTTATGTTCGACCAACGGTACAACCCGTCTATTTAAGTGACATATTATTTTGATTCGATCAGATGTGAAGGAATTTGCGGAAAGTTCTGGGGCCATTTTCCACTCGAAGGCATGCCGGGCCACTCAAGTTCTGTCATTCTTGAGTCGTCTTTCTAACCCTGTTTGAAGCTTTTTACGACTTCATTTCTCTTCTCTACTGCGGGAATGCATAGAGACCAGATCAGTACTGCTGAGAAACTTGAGGAGATCCATCTTCCAAAGTGTTGTGTGGTTAGTCCACAAAAGGTGATATCCGCCGACGATTGTGGCCGCATTTGTAAGAGACTGTTATAAGTGTCACTCGGGTGATACAACGAATACCACGCTTGGATCCGGGGATGGGATTCTACTGCTGCAACAGACATGAGTACTCAAGGAATGGAGATTTGTTTTATCTCTGTCTGCTGACTAATTTGCATCAGAAATTCCAAACCATATGCCACCACATGAAATTGATCGTACGAGGATGAATGCAAGGCATAGTTCGGAGCAAAGGGACGACGGGTTAGGGGGTTAAATTATTGATATGCCGTTTACTCATAGGATATTTGCGACATATAGCGTGAAAACTTGGGTTGGTAGGACCGAGTACAGAGGGCAGAGTACAGAAAAGTGTATATTAGGCCATATGGCCGGTTATTCCCAACCGCTAGCACCTCGATCGATTAGTAGTTTGAGTAGGACATCGCGTATTGGATGTAGTCGTGGTGGTATGCTTCCTCGATACCCAGTCCGAGGAAGTAATTTGTCGTAGAGGCTCTCTCCGGGCTCCAAATTGACCTGTTCCATAAAGCTGATGATAAAAACACCCAGCTTGTGGTCTGCTGAGTGCCGGTGACTTTTTTCGGTTGATTCATCCTTCGAGTGGAGGCAAAATTTCCAGGATGCCTCGTGCACTCATCATCTATAATGTTCACGGATGAGTTACAGTTAGTTCCATCTTCATCCCATTTTCCTCTAGCTTGTACCAGGGAAGGATGGTTCATAGACCGTCCGTTGTTGGTGTGAAGTCGGAGCTCCGTCAGTCCTCCCGGACAGTTGACTTATCACCTTCAGAAACACCAGAGGGAAACACTGGTGGTTCGGTGCCATAAGACGACCAACTTGAACCGCCGGACACCCACTTTCGCCTTCACTTAGCGTAAACATCATGAATAGTAATACAAACAAACGCTCAGCTGTAACACCCTATCAGTGCCTAGCTGCCCTCCACCCGAAGGGTCACGAGGGTTGCCAGCTTGCTCAAGCCTAGACAGGAGAAGTCGAAATACTGAGGTTGGGTTCAAACCGCGGACCTTCCGGTCACTGAGTTTGGTCGCTAACGACTGAGCTGCCTCGAGCTCACACCACCATTGGAAGGCAATAGGCGATAGCCTCTCGTGAGTAACGGATATTGGTCAGACCAGACTGACTTCTTAGTACATTCCTCTGCTACACTGCGACATTTGAAGACAATCTTCAACTCGTCGCCTTCAAGCACAGTCCATGCCGCTTTACGTCTAGTTCGGTTTTTTCTTGTTCTATATTTTATCAAGTCATCGGTTGCACTGAAGGCAGATCGATCGGCGCAGATTGATCAATTGGACATTGTGGCAGCCAAAATCATCCTGGTGTTTAACACAGACAAATTGTAGTAGTGTACTTCATTCTCTGTCGACCCTCCGCACAATGATCCTTCTCTATTAAGATCGACCTTCTCATTGCTGATTAGCTAATCTGCGATTTGCTGACGAACTTACCCCAGACCTCTCTCTGGCCTCGCACAAGACCGACTTCTTTTTGTTTAGTAAAGAGGGCGAAATGGCTCGGTGGTTAGAGCGCGAATTTACTGACCGGAAGGTTCGTGGTTCGAACCCGATCTCCGCCTCTCGACTTCCCCTGTCTAGGCTTGGGCAGCCTGGCAGTATCCCAGCTCTCGTGCTTCCCTCGGGTGGCATGGCAGCTAGGCACCGGAAGGGTGTTACAGTTGAACGATTATTTATTATATTATATGTTTAGTGGAGCCCTTGTTATTTTAATGATAGACGTATACTGATGTCCATAGTACAGTTCGTCAATGTCGAACTGTTTGGATGTCCAATATCCAGGTTAGGGCGCACATTTTCCAGGACTCTTGCCTGTATCTGGAAAATGGGATCACCAGTGCCTCGCGCTGTGAGAAGCGGGCAGGAAGAGAGTGCATTTTAACCAAATGACGCGTCGGTTGACATCCTTAGCCTCAGCACAAACTTGCCACTGTTTCATCGTGAAGAGGTTCCGGAATTGGGTTACTTGCTGTCGTGATCTCAACGTGGCTGTGGAACACATTGGCACACGGAGAACACACAGACACAGAATTTTTCAATGCCAAAATCAACTTGATGACTGTTTTGATACGGGACAAGAAGTGCACCATCTAGATCCGCATAACGTGTATGGCATAGCAACTTCTAGTGGTTTCGAGTGAGGTAGCCCCGATCAGCTTAATTAGTTTGTCTACTTTTAGTGTTGCCACTTGCATTCGAAGGTCCTCCTTGTCAATAACTTCGATGGCGATATGTGCAGTCGCTGGTCGTCATGTGACATACCAACATCTTGTGTTTATTGATCTGGCGAAAAAGCCAATACACACTCGTCGTGGTGCTATAATTGGGATAGCTTGTTCTGTGGTGTCTATTCAGTAGTACTTTATCTGCTAAATTTTGTGCTAATATCTTTGACACGACAGCGCCTAATCGTCTCGCATATCTTACCGTGGGTGTTAGTGGATATGGCGCCATCACTGTTGCATAGTCCGCTTATAGGCTTTCGAGGAGGTAATTAGTTCTCTCGTGGTATGCAGAAGCTTTCGGATTTCGAGTAATTAATTAATTTGTCGAAAATCCGATAGACTATCTCCTTGCCCTCAGCTGGAAGCTTTTAGTCTAACCGCGCTCAACGGACAGCAGCGTTGGCCTCCACAGTTTATCCCTTCTATTCAAAGTGTCTGAAAGTACCTCCTCGGTGATCCGTATAACTTCGGTTATCTGTTTGAGCGTCAACCTCTCCGCAGCCAATTGCGGTCTCCAAGACTTGAAGAGCATAAACTTTCTCACTTTCATTGGGCCCAGAGCTTGATCTAGTTCACCAGGCCTTTACTCGTCATTGTAGCTAACTCGAGGATTGGAGTTCGGTGTTGCACGCGCCATTCAAGGCAATATACTAAGTTGCAGCAGTTATTAAATGGAAAGGGCTATTTTTAGTAATAGTTCAAATTCGATTCCAGGCGATCGGTGACAGACGAACCAGAGTATGGGGGACACGATAGGAACCTCATTAAGAGATGCGTCCCATGCCTTCCGATGGCATTATTCAACAAATGGTGCAACTTTAGACTAATGCTAGGTAACTAGCTATCGAAAGGCTGTGCAGTCGTTCAATCATCGGTTATTTTTATGCTCAGTAGGTTATGCTGGTTTCCTTGCATCTTCGGAACTTGAGATAAGTCCCAGTTCGACAAAAGTTTCCGTCCTTGGTGAGCACTTTTGAATTTTCTAGCCCAGTGTTTATCTCACCGTTGTGACCTGACCATATCTCTCTCCCTTCCTATACAGAGCAAATGCTGCGGCTGAATCTTTTGGGAGAGACGCACGCGCCGCAGCCACTGCACATGCCATGTCTGTCTCCTCCCACCTTGTGTCTGATTCCCCCACTACCGTTTCTGCCAAGTCTTCCAACAAACGTCTGGAGTCTCAACTATCAGACTTGCAAAAGCGCGTCGCTTCACTCGAATTTCAGCAAGGCCTAATCGGAACTGGTCTCACACTCTACTTAGCGTTTCGTCTTGTTCGGTGGCTTTTGCGAACGATGGACTAGATGTGAATTATCACTTGTCGGTTATCCAAATGCCTATCAGTTATGGTTCCGTAGCTTTTCACTCCCTACGAATAGAATTCCTCTCATTTGGTTGTACATAGATTTATTTATCAATTAAGAGCCACATAATTTCATACTTTCGGTTTCCGAACATATTCGCTTTTTTCTGATAGCTTTCGACGGTAATCATGCAGTAATCTGTATTAAGCCTGCAAATCAATAAATACTTTTTTCTGATGACTTCCTGTTCTTTGTGTCTTCTTCTGTTTTTGGGTGTTTCCTGGGTTGCCGGAGCTAGAGTGCTATTCCCTGTGGTTACAACCAACTGCGTGATCTTGTGTCACTTGAAATGCACAACATCTATGCTTCTGTCCTCATTTTCGGGTTCTATTTCGGTCTCGACGACGCGACTGGCAACAGTCTCCTGTAGGCCGACCTTGAACAGTTCGGATACTTATTCGCCCTGATTTACCGCTTATTAACGACTTCGTGGACGGTGGATCTTGCAGTGTGCATTATTTGTCATCCTCCGTTATCTCCACACGAAAGTGAACTCTTCTTCACCCTGTTTCCTTTCTTGCTGCCCGACATATGCTTTATTCAGCGGTTGTGTTGCGTGTTACTCATGAGCGAACCGGATGATCTGTAATCGATCCCTTCGATTTGACATCCAGTCAATCAGATTGGCCGTCGATCCTTACAGAAAAACGGTTGTTAACGAGCCACAGATGTTGATCAGAGAAATATGTGACCGGATTCCAAAAATCTCAGTTACATGAAGCTGCTCCCCCCCCCTTATTGAGACCTGTCAGGTGGGTGTCAGACAGTTTACGTTATGACAAAACGGCTTTTTCCGTCTGCTTTGGTGGCTTCACTGTCATACGATGAGGTTTTGGGTTTTCTTGGCAATAGATGTATCTCATGAATTTTACTGCTATGCAGAATAGACTTTTTAGTAACTATCAGGAAGGTCAGATTCCTGAAAGCAACCACTGAATGCCCGAAATCTACTGAGACCCTCAGCTCTGCTGGATGTTGACCAGACAGACAACGCCCCCTCAATATACAGCGCCTCACAGCCTTCTATCAAACCCAGGCAGCGCGAGTCAGCGTTGATCAAGGTCAGACAACGCCCCCGCAATATGCGGCGCGTCGCAGCCTCGTACCAAGGCCAGACCGCGTGCGTCAGCATTGGACCAAGTTATACAATGTCCCACCAGTAACCAGCTTGAGACAGTTGTATTCTCGCACTCGCACGCGCTCACGCTCTCGCACTCGCACACACTCACGCTCTCGCACTCGCACACACTCACGCTCTCGCACTCGCACACACTCACGCTCTCGCACTCGCACACACTCACGCTCTCGCACTCGCACACACTCACGCTCTCGCACTCGCACACACTCACGCTCTCGCACTCGCACACACTCACGCTCTCGCACTCGCTTGTTCGGAAAATAACTGTTGTGTTCCCTTCTGAGTTTTTCTTTCGGCATTAGGCACTGGAGCGGGTCAGCAGTCAGATGCAGCAGATTGGCGAATCAGCAGACATAACAGTAACTTAAGATTACAGCTAACTGATGCAGCAACAACGTAAAAATACAGCTGCTATCTGTTGACCTTCAGGATTTGCGTTACTATAGGAGAAGAGTTAGGCGTGCTATGTAATTGGTGGTCGAGTTTTTTTGTGTTGTGATTTCATATCGTTTTGTATCGGACGCCTTCTAAAAGACTTTCAAGGTCAGCGTACAGTGCCAGAGTTACGGGTTCGGACAAGATATGTCGCTGTTATGGCGCACGTCTTGCTAGATGGTCTCAAACGAATTCGGATTCCATCTCTCACGCATTTAGGAGAAGAGTACTTTGCTTTAGTTTTCGGACTTCTCGTCGGCAGTTAATCACCGGTGCTTAATTCTAGTGTATTACTGTCGATGCTGGTGATGCATCACATTAATTTAGCACTCTGTGTGCCCATCACATTACAGTGATCAAGTGCGTCACCCTCGTCTTCATCAAAGCTATATGTGATTAGGATTTATTCCTGTGCAAAAGTGCTTAGAACTGGTTAATGAGGCTGATGACGGTTTATTATGATAGCTGGTCAGGTGATTTGATGGTTTACGTTCCCGTTTGTCGTCGCAAACTTCTGTTACGTGTGGTACCTATATACATATAAAATGCTGGGTAAACAGGGATGAGAGGGTGGTGAGTTTGCTGTCGGAACCTGTGAACCGCCCGTAGCAGTTCTGGAGGAGGCATTTATCTCATTTGAAAACAACTTTAGTGGTTGCAAACTTCACTGAATGACTTCCTCGCAAAGTGGTACGCAAGTTTCCTGTTTGGAACCGTCAGCTGTGTATTTTCTATCCTGGGCATTATTATATCGTAGCAGGTGGGAAAAGCAGAAAGACCTGGGGGATGCAGCCGGTCCTAGCCTGTCCCAGGTACTCCTAGGCCTCTTTGTCTACAAACAATGGAACAATCTGAAAACAACAAACGCGGTTTGTTGCCGTATCTTGCAGTGTACTCGGCCAAGCAGAGAAATTATCACGAAGATCCCATTCTGGAGGGCTTCTGACACCAGCAGCACTTTTTTCCGTTTGTCTGCCATGTCTCAGGAATCTGCTAACATCGCCAAAAACTCTTCCTAACGATGTTTTGAAATTATCAGACGGCGTGCATCCTAAAAGAAATCCGTGTCACGTGTTTTTTCAGCTCCCGCAGTGTCCGTTTTCTTGACTCCATTCTCCTATCAGTACAGTCCTCATCGATTGGGTCCCACTCGACTGGACAGGTGCCCACTTTAAGCAAGCATAGGTAATGCCCTGCATGCCCGCCAGTCTTTATGGCACATCACCCACCCTTACCGTTTTTATCCCTTTCAGAACTTATGGATGCCTCCACCGATCAACTATACGAGTTTTTCAAACCGCTTAACGAAACAGATGTCGCCTTGCGAAAATCGTTTTATAAACGGTTGTTGGTTGCGGCGACTTGCTTCGGCATTGCATCAGTCGTGTGTCTTATCCTGGGAGTCTCTCTGATGGGTGTCTATGAGTCCAAACGATACTCCGAGTGAGTCTTTGTCCGCAATGTTTTCAAGATATAGGTTGTGTTCCGAATTATGGTTTTCTTGATTGAAGCGCGTCTGGAGTCGAAAATTTTTTGGATTGAAATCTTAATAGTGATGAGTAATCCCAAGCCGCAAAGACCACCAGTGCAAAGACTCAATGGAGGCGCCTAACTCTTTTTGAAGTTGTCAAGTACAACGAGCGACAGGGAGGTTTCACACACCGCATGCGCTATTCTGTTGGACGCTTTCTCCTCTCCAATAAACGGAAGCTACGTGTCTGCTGTTAGTATGACCGCATCGGCTACAACCTCGTTGTACCAAATGACAAACTAAAAAACTCCATGATTTCTGTATGGTTGTCACGTTGAAGACGTTAAGGACTGTGGCATGCTTGCGCGTGTGTGCCTATTGTCCCCTGTTGTTTATATACCGTTTTTTTCGCTTTATCCAATTCCCAGTGTAACTTCGTCCGGTTTGTTCGCTTTCGGTTGTGCGGCATTCAGTTTCTGCCTCCCCACATTTGTTATTGCTGGTCTACTAATCAAGGCACTTGTGGTCACAAAATCCGCAAACGATGAGGCGCGCCGTCAAAGACAATTCAGAGTGGACGAACTGCTTACTGTGAGTTGTTTACAAATGTGTGTGTGTGCGTTCTAATGACTGTTATGGTTCGTCTCCTGTTCCAGGTGGAAACTACCAAAATACTTAGTCTTCTCATATTAGGATTTCTCTTTAGAGGAAGTCATCATCATCATTATCAGCTGTAAGAACCGCGTACCTGTCGTACAATGTGGTTGTATCTGCCACAGTTTCGTCCGCCGATGATTTGGGGAGGGGAGGTAGGTAGCTGCGCATTGGAGGCGGGAGCTGATAAATTGTTGCGCAAATACACCACTGTCAATGGACTGTTAAGTGACGGGATTGGGAAGGAAGCTATGCATTGAAGGCAATAGCTTGGATGCACGAGCGCCATTGAGGGCGCGACTGGGCCATGTCTGACAGTGTCTCCAACCGATGAATTGGCCCGTCTCGAGGTCCCCATCCAGGCTGAGTTTGCTGGTAATGGCTTTCGCACTTCGCTGCCAAGTCATTGTTTGACCTCCTCTGGCTCGTCACCACCCTTCACGTGATTGTGCGAAAAGAACACTTCTCTGTCGTACTTGTTGCCTGCTGGTATGGAATTCCTGGAGTCATTCATGGATAGCGATCTCGACGACACCCAGTGGTCTTGTGGTCGAATTGGAGAAATCGGACAGACAGTACTGAGCGCCGCTAACACAGCTCCTTTCACATTTTGCCACACTTCGGCCACATGCTCACTCGTTTCCTTGTCACTGCATCCAGTTCGACCATTTCTGGCACTTTTGTGAAAAGTTAACAACCGCTTTTCTGTGCATGATTCTAAACGGAAGTTGCAGTTGGCGAAGCTTCGTCCCAGAGGTGATCAAACCCGGCAGGTGGGGCCAGTTGCGAATGGTTGCCTGACACAGTCGTTGGAGAGCATGAGGTTTGAACAATTCCTCCTAAAAATATTGGTTTTTGTGGTTTAAAGTATTCACCTACAAAGAGAATACAGAGTAAGGAATAATGGTGTTGAATTGGCGTGACTGAGCAGCTCGGCAGATGACCTTGGGCCGCGCCCCTTAGCAACAGCGTCGTTCTGTGAGATCTGGCTGTACTTTCCTCGGTTTAATTCGCACATTCGGACAGCTTCGGTATTTAGACGGGTTAGAAGGACTCATTTACAATGTATGTTCGATTCTTGTACCTTTTTTTTGCAAAATTTAAACACCTTGCCTAACCACAACCGAACAAGCCACGTAGAACACAGTGATGTCTCCGATATGGACCACCTATGGGGCATGGTCGATTTGGTCCCTTCTGCGGAAAGCCCCGTGTTAGAGCGTTCAACCCAATCCATAGTGACGGCCAGCTAATCACTTGATTTTACGGGAATCATTTTATGTTCCATGGTATCCTCCCTTTTTGAAATGACCTTAGTTGGAACAGGTTCTACGCAACTCTTTCTGCAATTCTTGAGCCACTCTGTTGTCGCTTCACCGGTTCGTCTTCCTTTACGCTGCCGGTCGGTTCTCTCCAGGTCCGTCATCTCGAGGAAAATGTTATTTACAATAAAGTGGTGAACCCCAAGTTCTCTGATAACCCTATACTGGTGAATTTTGTCACACCCTTTTGATGGAATGCAATCCAACAGAATGGGGGTTAACTTTCACCCCGTGTGTCACGTACACAGCACAGCCGAAATCCCCAGTCGAATGAAACCAGGCTAAGTTGTCAGCCTATCGTCAAAATGACCGATTGGTATTTATCCCAAAAACAACTGGTTTGAAACTGCAGTTGTTGCTTTAAACCGGAGTAGTAAACTTTTTAAGGACAGGCTAAACTTGGTTGCTATTTAATAGGAGAACCAGCTCCAAACGTAACTGGACTACACAACTGCCAATGGATTTAATTGGTTATTCTTCACTTACCCTTGACAGATGAGTTCTATTTTTAGCATCATTTTTTGGCCCGCCTAGAACTTTCCACGTGAGCTTTATAAACAGCCCGTTTTCGGCTGCACATGACACGCCTGTACGCGTCAGTGTTCAATAGATCAGCTGATTCGCACGTTCATTGGCTTTCTGGTTTGGCTAAGCGCATCAGGCTATCAAGCGGCTATCCAGACTCGGGTTCGCGGTATTAAGAAGGCATTAGGAAAACTGTGGTCCATAACAGTATCATGAAGCTTGGAAGGGCGTTCTTCATAGAGTATTTTTTTATACGTCTACCGGTGTGATTCCAAGATGCGTATACTGTGTCCTCCAAATGCACCTTCAAGAAGCGGGTTATAGAGACCTCTACATTCTTCGACGATGTTATCATTCTCACGTCGCTAATCGTCAACAACTTTACCATGGTAGATCAATATCCCAGGGCATTTTCGACTGAACTAAAATTTCCTCATGCCTTAATCGTCCACTAATCTGAGTTGTTCATTTTCGTTAACAGCCACACCGCTGTACTCATAGAATTGAGAAGTTCATAGTGTAACTAGAATAATCGGACCTACTGCTCGACTTATACACTCATCTGCATACCGATTTGTTTTATACAGGAGACTTACCTGGAACCCAGCTGGATCTCTCGTTTATGATGTTCTCAAGTAACTTAATGTGCTGCATCAGGTCGCCTCATGTTTCAGTTGGTACAATATTCGACATATCGCGATACATTGTATAGACGAAGAGTTTTCAGCAACCTTGTGAGTAGTGTTCAGTTCACGTTACGTGGTATATCTCATTCCCTAGCAATTGAATGTAAACACGGACCTGTTGAGCAAAAGTCTAAGAAGGCTTTTCTCCTTGAGTCACTGACTAGTTCGTACTCACTCCCTATTCCTCGTTGTCGTATGTGTCTGCTGTTAGAATAGTACACTCTTCATACACCCTATAGGTTGATTACCCGAAAATGCCAAGTCGGATTCTGACACCTCCACCGGAGTACGAGCCTGCCGGAGCAGCGAACGAACCAACAATCAGAGTGGTTATAACCCGTGGTAATGCGGAGAGCGATGCAGAAAGGGAATGTGAACAAATACCTCCACCTCCGGGCTACTACGACGCACTTCGGGTATGTATCCGTTTTCCCGTCTGTCGGTTTCATTAGGGTTAAGCGCACGGTAAGACACTATTCCGATTCACCATCCTACGGAACTCTCCCAGTTTGGGCCGTTCTGGGATGGGGTACTGAACGTCCTACTTTCAGTTCTTGCTCTCTAATCTAACCATTACCTTGTTACTATTGCTTTATACCATCCGTATGCTTTCTTTTGTCTGGCACCACGCAATTGCACTGTCCGAAACTGTTGTGGCATATGGTAAAGTTGTGCTGTACTCGTGTAATATGAGGGAGTACTGGCAACTCGGATGCGTTCATTATGTGTTGATCAGGTGGCCGTTGATCTGCTCATTTAGCTTGGCTTGCAGACGTTTTTTGTCACCATCCCGGTAGATATTGTCAATGCGCCGTTGGATGGGTGTTTTCTTTTTTCCTGCTTGTTTCTTCAAAGAGTTTGACGTGATCGCCAATTTGAATGTTACCTTACTATTGGTTTGATTGGCTGAATAGAATGGCCTTCAAATAGACGATCGCGTTAGAGATGCAAGACACTTATTGAAAGCAATGTAGACCCAAGCAATAAGATGAAAATACCTACTCAGCTGCGCGCGCTGACGATGTCCCCTCAAATGATGACGAGATGTTTGCAATCCAGTTACCAGGTTGGGTGAGCAGATCAATGGCCACCTGATCAAAAATACACTTTCTGATCGTTCTTTGATAGAGTTCGGCAGCGAATTTCCCTCAGGATTTGAAAGATGATTCTCACCGAAGAATTACGCATCTTCTGAACTTTACAACAATGTAAATTTACTTTGTTGTGAACAGTGAAATCCAAGCACCGGAGCTTTGACATTTCCCCAGTAGTCATCACGGAATGTCCAATGGAAGACCGGCGTTTTTTAAAGGGTCGACACAAGAACCGCGACTGTTTGTTCTCAATAGCAGTGTCTTCCAATAGTGTCACTATCTGAGGTTTACCTTGCATTTCGGGACATTTGAAATCCGTGTGTGCTAATCTTCAAAACTCTCATAGAAACTGGAGACAGTACTATGTTTTGACGGAGAGCACTGGAGAACATCAGACAGATCCACTGTGTATCCAGACCGTGTTATCCTGTAGTGACTTTTCGTGGCCGATTATCAGCTGAACTGAAATTAGGTGCTCGTGTTTCGCTTTGTGTAGGCCTATGGATGTATTTACAGACTAGAACTAACGCGCGGGATCTGGTATCTGGGATGGAGTCGCTTACGTGCTTCCAGGGGCCCCTGCTATCCTTTTGAGGTCTAAAGGATCTTTGAAGAAAGTATTCACAACGCAGCAAATCCAGTTATCGTTCAGTTGTAGTACCCTTTCGGTGCCTAGCTGCCATGCCACCAGAAGGAAGCACGAGGGCTTAGATACTGCCAGGTTGCTCAAGCCTAGACAGGGAAGTCGAGATGCAAAGGTCGGGTTCGAACCACGGACCTTCTGGTCAGCGCTCTAACCACTGAGCCTTCTCGCTCCATTTAGTGCGCAGCGATTCGTTTACGCAGGGAACACTGAACGTGTAGAAAGGAGAAAACCTTGCTATTCTCAGCTAACCCTAACCTACAAGAAGTACAAGAAATGAAAGCCGGAAAGAACTCTGTCCCCCTTCTAGATGGAAAGCTGTTCGAATGCAAACAATTGGTTGATCAATGTACTACATTACTTGGCATCTGCAGGAACGAAAAATTGCATGAATAAAGTCTCCATTAGTATTCCAGAATGAACCACACTCGACCGGCTTGAGACCGGCTTTTGTGCGACACGTACTGCTTAGTCAGCTAATATCGTTCGTTTTGGAGGTCGTCGCACATACTTGTGGTTGTCCTTGCGTCTCCATTCCAGTCCAATTCGATCAATCAAATGAACCTCGGCGACACTACCAACCTACTTGCGCTTCTATATCCCAAAAGACCACGACGCAACTAAACTTTTAGCCCCCGTGTGAGACTTCAGAGGATCGTAGAAAGCTGTATTTGAATCATTCTTTTGAGGTGTAAGTTTACATAGTCCTCATGCGACCATCGTGGCCGTTTCTTGCACGATAATTTTACAAAGGTTAGAACGGTGGTGGTCGTTAACGGGTGTTTAGTCGGACAGGAATCCTTCCGTTTGATCATGGAAAACAGCACTTGCCTTGCGCAGCCCGCTTCATAGTACTTTGGATCCCCAGAGTTGTACGAGCGGGGGCGAGAAGTGACTGACAGATTGCTCATTTGAAGAAGCACACTCGATTCCTTTCTCAGGTAAACAACAGACGTTAATGGAAATCGAGATCCAGTCTGTTTCAGGGCGCAAATTCGAAGGGAGGTCAGATGAATCAGTGTTGGAACTTTGACTTTCCAGTACCTGTGTCTGTAGTGACCTTGAGGTGTTTTAGCTCAAATCGATGTAAGGTGACCGGAGCTATCATTCCTTAAGATGAGTCAACAATGATATTGCTTTCAATAGCGCTGGTTAGGGAAGAAAAACGAAGGGAGGGGCATCACTTGAGTCTGTTTTCGATTGCGCACTGCTGTCAGATGCAAGTAAGACGACCCAGTTGATGTCACTACGTGACGACTAACGGGGTGACAATTTGTAGTAACGGTACTTTTCTCACCTTAGTTCTCGGTCTGAGCCTCCCAAACTAGCGTTCACGTCAAAACAACCACCGAAGATGCACAAGGTATATTGTTGCCCAAAACGAAGTCAAGAACACTTGTACAGCGCTTCATATATATAGCGTAAGCGGCAATAACTTTCCGGAAATTCTGACGCGTTCTGGATGCACCATTGGCAATCGGCATTTGATTGGCTGTTGGGTCCACACTTTCGACCAATCAGATCTGATCTTGATGTCGGACCGGCAAGCGTCTTGAATTTCTGGCCAATCTTGCGTGGGATAGGCTTCTCGGCCGTAGCAGCACCCGACTGCGAGCGGTAAAGCGGGGTCTGTGTGGAATTCCGCCTAACACAATTCATAGTTATCTGTGGTCTATGTATTGAAATAACACCCAGACAGGTGGGTGACTAGGATGCTCCAGAATGTCCATGTCACTGTATTGGCAGTAATTTCGCAGCTTGGTTTCCAACCTCGGTCAGTTCAGTTGATAACGGATCTCCTGCTACCCTAGATTTCGTAGACTCTAAGCCGTTTTTCATGTGCATGAGATAGAAATTTCGGCCGAATCAACATGCTTGCTGCCTCGGGGAACCTCGGCATCCCGTTTTGCTTCGTTCATTCATTCTTTAACCAGTTGAATGAGCAACAGTCAACATGTTTTGACACTTTGAATGCCAAAAAACTGCATCTGAATGACTGGCTAGTATACTAAACACCGGAAAGTCTATTGAACCAACAATTGGATTTGGTTAAAGGCTATCAACTTTCTTTAGCACCATGCAGTCAAACCAGCATTTGATTCAGGTCCCTGTTATCTTTAAAGACGCGATCGGCTGTGAAAAAAATTAAAAACGGATTGCTCGTTGATATGGTTTTCGATACATATCAGTTAAGGACATTCGAAGTGCAAAGTCCAAAGCCATCAGTCGGTGTGAACAGTGAGATTTCTCACCTTTGCGGGCGTTTTCGTGCACAAACCGACCCTATTTCATGTGGTCCGTACCACGTCTGTTTTCCGTTTCATTTGTGGTTCTTTGCGCAGTTGACTACAGTCATTGTTGCAGACGATGGCAGGAAGATGTATTTTGCCCCAAGTTCGATCGCTGTTCCTTGCTCTTAACACGTACAGTTATTTGGAACTTCGTATAAGCAATTCACTTGGTTTTGAAATACGTAATTCTCAGATCTCGCTACAACCAGTTCTCCATATGTCATACTAAAACTCTGTTATCTTCATTCCGTTTGTTTCCTCCCTGTTTTTTGTCCACATTTGTCCTTGGTCTAGCTCCGTTTTTTCAGGTGTTATGTGGATCTGCGAACCGTTTGCTCGCCACGTGTTGAATCGTAATCTGCACAGATGTGTCCTTTCTTCGGCCAGGCCGAACCACCTGGTGTGTTGCACAACTACCCACGATTGGCAATCTCACTAGTCCTGGTTTCCACCTAGCGTTTTTCTTTAGGAACAGCCTTGTCATTTGGTGTTCGGATCTTGCCTTCTTGCTATTCACTGGTCGATGCACATCCAAATTTAAAATCAAATGCCTGCGATGTTTTTGCCCACACAGCACATTCGTGCATGTTGGTTTGCATCATGGTTTTTAGATTAGATTGGTTATGTCGGGTATTTTTCAAATCCGACACAGGTTTTTGAAAGTTCAAACCTTTCCATTCTTCAGTTTTTTTTGTTAGACCGACGCCTTTTAAGCCCTCCAGGTTGATCTGGGTTTTTTAGTGAAACCAGCTCGTCATTTAAATGTCGATTACCAAACCTCCTCTAACTACCTGATAGGTCGCCTTTCGTGGGTTTCTAGGCTTGTATGCACAGCTATCCTTTGTGCAAGATAACAATTTTCTTACTCCAGAAAATTTCACCCTGATAACTCCCTCTGGAGAGCGACACTCTGGGACGACGAAGTTTACCTGTATGCAGTCACAATTTTTTTCCAGTAAAGTCTCGAAGTCTCGATATATATTAATGTCAGGAAGGTTAGATTCTTGAAAATAACCCCAGGACGCCCGGAACCTACTGAGACCCTAAAACTCCACCAAAATCTCAATAGGGAAGCCGACAAGCATCCAGGCCAGTCGATCAATCAGTCAATCGATTCAGCAATAGCCTGGATCGATGAATAGTGGAATTCAAATAGCGTGAGGTCCCTTGTAATTGTTGCACTCGCTTGTTCGTAATAAAGCTGTCGTGTTCCTTGTTGGCGATTCTTTTTCCGGAACTAAGGCACTGGAGCGGTGGCAGCGGAAAAATTTAACAATCGCGATTTGTGTAGTTCTGGCAGCGTTTCTGGAACCGACTAACCGTGTTTCAGGAGATAGGCACCCGAATGTCATACTGAGTAAAAATTGGGCCAATATTTCGATTCAAGCCATTCTGGTTTGATTGACACCGTACTACGAAAAGGTAACGTTATGCAGAACGACATGGGAGGACACAGTTAGCTGAGTTAGAGTAATCATCCAAAACGCGCACTGGACAGGTCATGTTGTGCAAAAATTTTTAATCTGTTGATCAAAATTATCTTAGGTGACAGAAGGGGAGTAGATCTTCAGCGAAACAGTCAGGAAGTATATTGATTAGCTGCTGACCAGGTGGATGCTGATCTATTCTCCGAGCCTGGCAGTTGACTTGCAAACATTTCATCACCGTACGACGAGACGTCATCAGTGGGTAGGTGGGTGCGTTTTTTCAGGAAGGTCAGATTCCTGGAAGTAACCCCCAGAATGCCCGGAACCTGCTGAGAATCTAAAACTCCACCAAAATCTCAATAGGAAAGCTGGCAAGCGTGAATGTCAGTCAACTACCCAATCAATTCAGAAAAAGCCGATGAGTGTTCAGGCACACCACAGAAGCACGACCAACTATGATAAGTGTTCAGACATTTCATAGAAGCAAGGTCGATCGGTGTTCACTAAACGTCGATCAAACAGACTGGATCAATGTCAAAATGTGTCCTTTAAATAGCGCGAGACCGTCGTGAATTCTGCACTCGCTTGTTGCAGTAAAGCTGTTGTGTTGTTTGTCGGCGAGTCTTTTTCGGGCACTAAGGCACTGGAACGGGGACCGCGGTCAGTCATGACAATTCTGCTGATGGATTTGATCACCATTGTCACCGCTGACTGACACAGAGCTGCTTGACTGTTGTCGTGATGATTGTTTGTTCTGTAAGACCACTTGACGTATTGGTTGACTGCGTGGTGAATAGATCTGCACACGCGGTGATATCCGGTACATCGCAGTTAGCAAATTTGGACACAACACATCCACGAGGCACTTGTGACAAATGTCGAAAATGTTTGCTTAGGAGTGGCTCGTTAAGCGGCTGAACAGATCCCAGACTATACACTCTTCACATGCGCGGAGGATATGCAGGGAATTCCCGTAAATTTAAACGAGGCTGTCATCTGAAGTCGATACTCTTTTATGGCTGACTCTTGTGGGAGGATAAGTCACGTATTGCACCTACCTTGGCTCTATGACTCGTACGAGTATCGGTTTAGTGTTGAACGCCGTTTGCCGACTGAAGGTCAGTCTGATTGGTGTCTGACTTGATGGTAGAAATTCAGGTCTTTCTTTGCTCCCCGATCTTCATTGGTAGTGCTAACCCCAATTGGGACTGGGGTTGAGAACCTTCTCTACAACTGGTCATCGGGACTGTGGCTGCATTATTTGTTGCTGAATCTGATTGGTCAGTTTTGATGTCGTGACTGACAGTGTCGTTTGGCTGCTTCACTAAAGATCCGATCAGCCTCCCTTATTTTGGACGTGGTCGATTATTGCAGCTCTATCGATATAGTTTCGCAGTCCGTCCTTCACGTAGTTACTCTATAAGATGTGAAAATTGTTCATTTTGGCCAATGGGGCTTGATTCATCAGCTACATGCCTTATGACAATGGTATAAGTTTCGTATGCTTCGGTCACATCTACCTGCCTTGTGGCATTTATTTTAGATCGACACATCACTAAATACTTTTGCACTGGTTAAACGAAGATGAGGCGATAAAAACTACACCTTTCTTCCTCTAAATTCTTCTGAGACATCTTACCGGTTCCTGTCTTTTGTTGGTCTAGTCAAACCAGACTACTTGAATATATATGGCATACCTTCGAACCCAGGGTCAAAAATATAATAAAAAAACGAGAAATACACTCATTTGCAAGTCAATTTGGTTTTTGCGAGAGAATCACCTGCAACACTGCTGAATCTCCCGTTTGTGATGTTTCCAGGCAACTGATTGTGCTGCACCAGGCCGCCTCATGTTTCAGTTGTTACGATATTCGAGATATCGCGATACATGTATATACGTAGTGCACAACTCTCGCAAAAATCAAATTGATTTGCAAATGAGTGTATTCCTCGAAGTCAGTCCAAGTTGGGTTCAAGTAGAACATAAGGTTGACGGAAACTCGGGGACCGCGCCTACCTGATGAACCCAATGAAGGGCGAAACCGGTCGTGGGCTGTGGAAGAGTTTTCAGCAACCTTATGAGTAGTGCATTACGTAAAAAACGACTTCATGATTGATGGCGAAACAACTCAATTCGGGGGTGACGCCTATCACTTTTCTAATTAAAATTATGTTTCCTCAGATAAAATGTACCTTATTATCATATCAATTGTGTTTTCGAGCTATTTAGTATGAGAATAAAAAACAGTTTGCTTCGAAACATCGGTAAAACTTTCGGTGCCCCCAGTGTCAAATCGTTTGTCACGTAACTATGGGAAATTTACTCTGAAAATGAAAATGCAAGTCCCGCATAACGAAAACAGTTTGAAATGTTTTTTCTTGGTGATATGCCCCCCGTACTTATCTTAAGACTGGACTCAGCGTTCCTAGTATAGCTAAACTGCGAGACACATAGAACTACAATCTTTGTGGTCAATTGTACCTTTAATTACTTTGTTCTTGGCCTAGCCACTTTATTGGAATCACATTTTGTGATTGTTGGCTCCGTGAAGTTGTACAGGGTGAGCCTCGAGATCCATATCCGTGTTCCTGTTATAACCAGGCCCATCGGCTGTAGCCGCATCAAATATCTTGCAACAAAATAATTGGAGCAGTCGACGAATAAAACAAATCACACAGCCTTACATCTGTTCTCAGCAGTAATTCTCACAAGTACGGCCACGCATTCGAAGAATCCACTCCAACGTTCCGTCGGCTGCGACGTTGTTTACAATCCCTCGATGTGAGACCACTCCCCATGTTTTCTTCCCATTTGGGTTCCCTTTGGTGCTCAGTTACTTTACTCGGTCAATTCCGGAGAATGTCTCCACACCGGGGGAACAAGCGGGAAGTCACTCATATAATGAGTTTTTCGGAGTTCTGAAAAATTGGAGATAAACACTGGTAGTGATCCTCCACAATATACCAAAGTCCTCAAAAACAATGGAATGAAGGAGGGTCATACTTCTGGCTGTACTCCAGGAATAGGTAGACACTAACCTATTCGTAGTATGTCACGTTACTTCATGACCTTCACAGGTTTTTCCGGACTATCTGCGGACCTCATATGCAACTGCACGTCTGCACGCAGAGAAAACATCTAAAATGTTAATTCACGGGTCTGGGAATTACCTGCTGGTATTCTAGTCAGTCACATGTTGAGAGGCTCGTGATGCAGAAGTTTGCATTCCCCATGGAACTATACTGAGGATCACCAACCAGCTGACACAGTCTGCTGGTTTTCCAGTTTGGATGGTTGGAATAATTGTGGCAATTTATTTCCTTGAGGGTCTTAGGTAGTGGTGGTTCTGCGCTGACCACCGCTACATAAGGTTGCTGAAAATTCTTCGACAGTCCACGAGCGGTTTCGTCCTTCTTGGGGCTCATCAGGTAGGCCAGTCCTCGAGTTTCCGTCCACCTTATGTTCTACTTGAAACCAAATTGCACGAAATTAGCGAAATACACTCATTTGCAAACAAATTTGGTTTTCCGAGAGACGCACCTGCTTAGAAACATCATAAACGAGAGATTCAGCTGGGTTCCAGGTGAGTCTCTCGAAAAAAATAGAGATTTGTTTGCAAATGAGTGTATTTCGCTAATTTCGTGCAATTTGGTTTCAAGTAGAACATAAGGTGGACGGAAACTCGAGGACTGGCCTACCTGATGAGCCCCAAGAAGGACGAAACCGCTCGTGGACTGTCGAAGAATTTTCAGCAACCTTATGAGTATTGTATCACGTTTATAGATATATAACTTAGTTTTGCAAAGTTCTTACGACTCAGCTTGCTTTAAGAGGTGAAATCAGTGTGTCACTTCCCATAGCAAACTAGAACTGGAAGTTTTACGGATAGCGTTCATGTTTTTCTAGGTATTCGTAAATGTAGACACATCGAGCAGACTAACACTAGACTGATTCACAGTTTCTTTTGTTCTTATTGTTTATTGAGAGTTGTAGAGAAATGAGTTGTTTATGCAGTCGAAGCAGACCAGCTATCTGTCGGTTACCTGTTGACTAACGCTCAGTGTTAGTTGGTCGTGACATACGCGGCAGCATTAGAGTAGCTAATAGTGCCCTCGCTATATGCTCACCTCTTTCGTCGTCGAGCATGTTCACTTTGGAGCTTAGCAGTGTCCTGAAGCCGTAAATTTCACCATGCTTGCGTTGTACATTGGGAGCGGTGCTCGTCCCTCATGTGACTCTGAGATTGGCTGTTTCCAAACTAATTTCTGGACACCGGGTTATCTTGATACTCGCCCGCCCCTGAGGTCGTCTATCCATCGCTACTTTGAATTCACGGTAGCTAACGGGTTAAAAGGTGAACCAAATATCGAAAGGCACCTGGTTTGAACTCTTCCCCGATTTCTCCCGTCTAGGATTGAGCCGCCGGGCAAATTTCCAACCTTTCTACCTTCCCCAGGTTGTCTCGTCAGCTGCTACGGCCGAGTGAATTGCGTTGAGGGTCTGATTTTTTTCCAGCACAAAAGTGCCACCATTTCTGGCCCAGTGGGTTTGTGTTAAACCGTTGTACTGGCGGAAACTCGACTGCTGTGTCTACCTGATGAGCCCCAAGAAGGACGAAACCGCTCGTGGACTGTCGAAGAATTTTCAGCAACCTTAGTAGCATGTCTCCTCGTAAATCCGCTTTGCTTCTCTTGAAAAGTGAGATCTCTTACGGAATTTGTGGAGTCTGTTTGTAGCATATGCCTGCATTTGAGTAATAGTCAATGAATATCCAGAAAAGTTCAGGAAGACGCGTTCAAGGAGAAGGTGGATGTTCTTTTGTAAACGAGATGCATACGAGAGTTTTGCTCCCCTGTTCAATAGTCTGTAACTGTTAAGTTGGTGTTCTCAAATAGACAACTCCGCAGCGAAGGACTTCTTCCTTTCACCGGTAGTGGGCTGTCGAAGAGCAACCTCATGAGTAGTGTTATGTCACGTAGATAGAATTTGTTTATCTTGTTTTTTTAATGCTCTCTGTCTAGCCACCACTGCTGCTGTTCACTGTTTTTCTTTACTATGACGAACTTGGCAGTCCAACGAATTCTATCCTCATTGTGTGGATCATAGGTTCACAGTGCTCTCCAAGACCTGTCAAATTTAAAGTCGCACTTGTCTCCTGGCTTTTGATAGACATAAGTTTATGTGCTCTTTCATCCTCGCATTGTTTTTCTTATCACCAGATGTTTCCTGCTTATAACAGAGAACTCTCATCCCAGCTGACTCCTTGACGCTTTTCAAACAGACGTCAGCCTCCATCCAGACGAACACACACACATCCGTTTTACCACACTTTAAATCCGTCATTTTTTAATAAAAAGTTCATTTCAACTCTGGTGCCTTGACCACTGTGATACACTAATTTCTACTTTTTTGCACGCCTATAGGAAGGTTCAATTTGTCTTTTAATGCACATTTGATTCAGATATATCTTTAACTTGCTAAAGTTGCATGGTCACAACTTACAGAATATACAACTTCTTCGATGTTGTTGATGGTGGTGGTGGTTGTCTTGGGGTTCCTACGTTCATTGGGAGTTCAGTGGGTCATTTGGAGTTTACCTACTTGCTCCGGCTGGCGTGGCCGCGTTGTAATTGTCATTCCCCAAGGTGGGGACCCGACAAGCGCCACGCAGCCAATGGTCTTGTGGCATTAAACCTATTGCCTTCACAGCGTAGCTCTCAATCCCTGCGATACAGGACAAACAGAAACACCCGGCATCAATGACTTGATTAAACCATCGCCTGCAACGCGTGGCTCTCTCTCCCTTATTTTCCTTATCCATGGTGAACGGAGGTGTAGCAACTAGAGCCATTTAACTTCAGTGCACGGTTCGTGAGTTGAAAAGATGGCTGAGTGATGCTGCGGATAAAGCATGACCGAACCCCTCCCTGTCTATATTTAAGACTCTCTCGGTTTACATGACAGCTACACACCGAAAACGTGTCAAACTCGGAAGTGGTAACGCACAGGGGAACAACCCTAATACCTGATCATATTTAGTGATGGATATATGCGTGGATTCTTCCCGACCGTTCACTAGAAAATTTTGTAATCTCAACCGGGATAACCGTCGGAGAATGCGGAGCAAACTTCTTTCCTCTGGGATTTAAAAGTCCAATTGGCCATTGTTGGCATGGCGACTGGAGAATATAGGAGCGGAATGTTTCGAGGTAAGGTGTATGTTTCTTGGATGACCAGTCAGCCTTAATGTGAGCAGGGATAAATGCCCATCAGTTCAGTTCTAGGTCCGGCACCAGTAGATACGGTGTTCCTGGAACCTGAAAACAAGCGGCGCTGAGTGGACCAGCCTAGTCACAATCGGATCTAATAATCGACCGATCGATTGAGGAAGAAGATGATATATCATCATTATCAGCTGTAAGACCCGCGTACTTGTCTTGCAGCGGTTCTACTTGGCACAGTTTCGTTCACCGACGATTTAAGCAGATGGAGACGGGAGCTGATACGGCCGCGGTGTGAATATATTTTTAAACGAATCAGACAGTGCGATAGGTAGGCATGTAGTCCTCCATAAGTTGTTAAAAGTCATTCCGGGTGCACGCCCAAACAATGGCATTTATAGACCAAGTTAGCCGAAAATGGATGCACCCTCAGGTTTTACCGAGGTATGCGAACCATCGTGTCAGGACAAGGCGTGGTCTCTTTTTAAACTCAGAAGACATTAGTAGGTACGCGAAATACTTTCACGCTAGTTTGGTTTCGTCGAGAGACTCGACTGAATCCAAATGAACCTAGTTTATGATGCAGGAACGAAAAGCGGCGACCAATTTAATCCATAACTGATGTTTGAAGAAATTAAGAGCCAGTTCAGAAATTGAGGAGACTGAATTGTAAATCGGGCGGAAATTTTGAATAAAAAGTAAACCATTCTGATAGTTGGGAGTGACTCTGGGAAAAATAGTGTTGTTTGACCTGTCTCTTTTGACCAGTGCTGGAAAGTTTCAATACACTCATCTATATTGGCGTATTCGGCGTAGTTCGGGGACGAGATGCCTCAAGTGGTTAGAGCGCGAATTTATCGACTGACAGGTCCGTGGTTCGAACCCGACCTGCGCCTCTCGACTTTCCCCTGTCTAGGCTTGGGCAACCTGGCAGTATCCCAGCCCTCATGCTTCCTTCGGGTGGCATAGCAGCTAGGCACCGGAAGGGTGTTACAGCTAAACAGTTTATGGGGTATTGTTCTCAAAAATATAAACCATCCTAGCAAATAACCTCAAGCTTGGTCACTGAGAATGACAAGTTTTAAAACCGTAGACAAGAAAGTTAATAGAAAGGGACCGGACACATCATTCTAACTACCTTTACAAAATGCTTTTCAGTTCAGTTTTGATACGCTTCACACACCATTTTTTATACTGATCTGTATTCTTTCGTCTGTTGGCAAATATTTACATTCAATCGATTTGACTTCAATACCGCATTGTCAAAAACGTCTCGTCCTATTTTTCGTGAAAGATAGGCGTTGCAGCAATAACCCTCCTCCCTAGTCCCTTTCTTACTATTCACCTGTTTGATGGAAGCCTGGTTTCCGGATTTCCAGTATGGTTCCGGTCCTGTCATCTTTCTCTTCCCGTGTGGGGAACCTGAACAATACGGCCAACGCATGAAAATTGGCAACTTGTATTGTGTCGCTGCAAGATGAGTTATTTTATATTTTCCGGGTCTGTATAGACCATAGTGCGAGGTTGATTTAGAATAGAACCAATACAAACAGACCACGCATGCATAACTTTGCGCTCCAATGATCCACAGCCACACACGCATATCCGTGGCGTGGCACCACGGGATTGGTCGGTCAGTTAAAGCAACGACCTTGAAATACTGCAATCCGGCTCGCACTGTTTGCGATATAAAAGCCACTGTATAACTGCATCATAATATTGATCCTGGCAGCGCATCAACTGATACTAGCTCGCATTCAAATGAGAGCAAGCGTCGGAGAAAATATCACGAAACAGACGGTAGATATGATGTCAACTAACCCCTGATAATTTCACATAGGACTGGTTTCAGGTGGTAAAGTGCTGACGGACCTTTCTTTACACCGAATAGTTGTTTGGACATTGTGATGGCAGTTCCAATTCATATTACCAGGCCCCTGACCTGAACAATGAGTAGACAGACAGCAATCATTCAAAACAGATTATATAGTTATTTTCCAGCTTCATCCTCAAGGTATCGTAGTACTTATGAAGTATCGCGAACGTTTTGCTAAACAGGCAGCCATCAGTAGCCGGTCTAAATCAAGTTTGAGAATAAAACGAACTTAACCGGCGGTGCATACTGGACGTGGTTCGGAGATCAGTGGCCTGAAAGTGGGAACCGAAGGGTCATGTATTCGATCTCTGTACTCCTAACTGAGAATGCTTAACGAGGACCAAGACGGTCTTGTGAGTGAGGTTTTTCAGCCCTTTAAGTATCCAGGCTGATTCAAGAACCCGTTTTGTTAATTGTGAGGCCTCCGTGACGAACTATAGGTTCCCATATAAAAAAGCTAATTGGTCGTCAGCAGTAGTTGGGTAATGGTCCGAACAACCGTAAACATCTAACTGACACAAATACACAATATTTTCTTGGAGGACGATTCTACCCAAAAGGTTGTTAAAAACATCTTGACAGCCCACGATCGGTTTCTCCCTTCTTGGGGATCATCCGGAAGACGAAATACCCCAATATCCGTCAATGCTGTTGTACGCCATTTGCCAAACACACTCATTTGACACTTCGAACGGTATGAAAACTGAAGCATGGGGCAGGACATCCAGTTGAAGAACATGCTAAACAAGAGGTTCAGTTGGATTCATTTGGATCTCTTATTAGGAAATTAAATTAGTTTTCAAATGAGTGTATTTTGCGAACACAATATGATGTCGTACATGGCATACAGTGATGTACTATAATGATGCAATACATAACACTGCATTAATAGGTGATATGGTAGTTCATTCGTGCAAGTGAGATGCTTGTATATTGGGTGGGGGAAGTTGTAACACGAGTGAATGCTGCTTAAATCCATACGAAAATGCCAGTATACAGAATAAATACTGCAATATAACCCTAATGGTTTGAAGAGCCAAGATACATAAGAAACCTTCCTGTCTATCAATGTCACTCAACTCTGGATAACCGATTTCGCTCTCTTAGGATCCCCGAATCTCCATCAGTCTTGGCTCACACTTGAATTTTAGATTGTCTGTTACGGCAAATATTCTTTTTTCCACACTAACTTGGTGTCGGCAGATGGCTTGGCTAAAAACCACTAGTTAATAACTATTGTAAAGGAGAGATTCAGGTGAACGTCGGCTGAGCTTCTCGTTGACACCAGCTTAATTGCCACGCGTGTACAACGAGCTAAGGAATAGCGTTCTTACGGAAATGGAGGGACTGAATCAAACTTATGGGCATGAATGTAACCCTCGTAGACAAGAGCCGCTGTGAAAATCTGGCTGCTTATTCCGTCTTGTTTTTTAATCAATGAAGACGTAGAAGCTGGCAGAACAAAGAAGAATAACAGACTCCCACTTTTTGAATTCCACTTTGTTGTCCCTTCTTGTACAGTTGTGATTCTCAAACAAACCAAGTGTCCAGTTGTGAGTTAGTTTTGAAAAGGTTGACACCAAAGATGAGACTAGCGCACAGGAACTCTAGAAGCGGTAATTCTCTTGTCCTGCGATCGAAGGTATACGCAGTTTTGACGAGTAAGACACCGCTCCAGGGTTGCAGCTCGGTAATTTTCAGGTTCTTGAGCATTTTTTCGACTGTTCATGGAGTAGTCAGACTAATGGCGAATTTAGTAGCACTTGCAGAACCAAGGAGAATTCATTTGTATTCATATACACCATATCAAAATATGAAATCGCCGACTGCTGTTTTTTGGGGTGTGAATTCTGAACCCGAACACTATTCCATCGAAACCCAATACATCCATCGCACCGAATCAACCTTTCTTTTAAGTTATTGTCAATGAGGACATTGTGTTACTTAAAGCAATATTCAGAGTAACGGTGAGATGTACACTTTCGTCAAATGATCGATCAGGCTGGTCGGTCGCAATTAGTCGGCTCATAACGTCGCATTGACCTAGACTCACCGATTTGTGAAAACATCACTAGTTGAGGAGTCATCTCCGGAGCCGAATGTGAGAGACACAAGGAAATTTTGACGCTATTGATTCATGGAGTTTGAATGTTTCCAAGGAAAGGTCTACTGTATTCTCTCTTCCTATATTGCAGAAACTGTCAGTTTAGTGAAAAATGGCGATCTTTTTCTGCGACCACTGCAAAACATCCGGAAGTTGTTTGTGCTGTCAGACCTTTCAAAATCGACTTTATCAAGTTACTATTAATAACTAAATACTAATAGGGATACTCTTGCATTTGTTTCTTGTCTTCCACGATTTACGGACGTTCATTTAGAAACTGGTGGAAAAATCCGAGTGAGCCTGCTTGGGCTCGTATTTGTGCCTCGTACATAACTGCGAAATTGAAAACAGAATACTCAAAGGTGTGCACAAAACGCGCCTATTAAACCTAAACTGAGTGCTTGTCAGCAAAAGGCATTCTATAGATATCAGGATATAAGCAGCTATGTAAAAATGACGTGAACAACCCAGCGTCCATCGAGCGGTTCCGTGAGGAATGCGGTAGAAATAAGTGGTCAATTGACTTCGGGTCTGTTAACCCCGAAGCGATTGCTTATATGTGCTTTAACACACATGTGGACAGTGAGCTAGTTCAAATGGGGCAAAGCCGCATGGCACCTTCCTACTAACTGGATATATACAAGAAAAAACAAAGTCGTGATAGGCGTGTGGTTGTCCGATGACACTGGGCCGCCATTCTGGAATATCAATACGACAACATGCACCAACAGTCTGTCTCGTTTAAATAACCTGGCTCATGCCGGGAAACTCGACAGGCATCAGTATGAATGCTTCACCTAGTGGAAAGACGGGTCTAATTAATCTAGTCAGCGTTAAATTGTGCGGTCAACCGTGGGTGGGACCTTGAAGGGCGAGAATAACTCTACTACTATTGAAAATAAAAAGTAGGCAAAAATCATAGGCTAAATACAAGAAGGCCTCTGCCTATTGGTATATTCGATTCCCATTGACTACAACGCAGCGGTACCTTCGCAAAAGACAGTTTTGGGTCAAAACTTGTTTATTTTTCAACGAACTTTTGAGATTTGCGTACTCATTGTGTTCTGCTCTAGCTTCGGCGCTCTGCCAGGAGATGGTGAGATGAGTACAGAGAGCATTCTTTAAGTAAAAAGCCAAAAAATCCCTTTGAAAAGATCAATCCCTATTAACGATGTCCTGTAAATGGCAACCAAAGGAAACGTTGCAGTTCCTGAAAGCGATCCGGAACCTTTCGTTCCATTGTTACAATCAGCCTCAAAAAGTTATATAAATATTGCACGAGGATCATCTTCCGACGAATGATGATGACTTTACTACCAAGGAAGAAAGTCCTCCCTAAGCAGCTACAAGCCATTAGACACGAAAGCAAACATCTCATGTGCACATGTTTTTTTTAGAAAAACTCAACGTTCTCATGCGTCCTCTTGAACTTTCCTGGATAGTCACTGACTAGTAAGCAATGAGAAACAAGCAATGCAAATCACATCCACGTTTCCCGCAATGGACTTCACCTTCCATCAGATGCGGGGGCGGAGCTTGGACACCGGGCCATAGACTACTCGCATGCCTCACCAGTAGTGTACACCAATGGACCAGTACCTAAGAAGTACCCTGACAGCGACCGCACACTGATTTACTCTAACACTGCTTAACTAACCAAGTGGAAACGAAAGTCCCAAAAAGTGCCTTAAATTCAAGGCACATTTTGGTCGTTCATATGTAAGTTGTAACTGGTAGCCTAAACCTCAAAAACTCCATGTGATGCTCTGTCTTTACGCTGCACGTGATGGAGTTCCTACACTGATTGGCGCCAAGTGGAAGAGAAAAACGGATGAAACGAGGCTTTTCAGGCAATCCTGTAAGGAAAACATTGCACCCAAAGTCACCAATGACGAGTACAATTGTTGTGGCCTTTTGAGAAAACAGCCGCCCCACTAGCGGTCCCTGCAACTTTGGGATATATTCGAGACTTTCGGAAAAATAGTGAGTTATTTCGAGATGCTAATTTCTTATCCATAGGAGTTGAACTTGTCCGCAAGATTAAACGTGATGATTGGTTGTGATTGACAACCCATTTAATCCATGTTACATGATCCTTAGGTTTTATTCCTGACGTGATTGGTTCCTAATCCCGCACACCTCAGAAGTCAGGTTTTGTCACATGGACATTGACCAGATACTCCAAGTCCGAAAGTCCGTAAGGCATACAGAAAAACTGGACAAAACTGAACACATTCTAGTCGATGTCAAAGTGAACATCAATGAGTAGGATACCAACCAACGTGATACACGGTTTCATTTCAGTTCTCACTAACGGTAAGTTCTGACTTGCTGGCGGTAGTGCAACTTTTACGTCAGTGTTTGGTTTAGTGTTCCGCCCACTATGGTATATCGGAGGGCAGTGGAGTTTGAGAGGAACCCTTATGGAGGCAACGGGAGAATATTACAACTGTGTTTATGGAGTTACCACCCAATTTTCCACAAGGTCACACTAGCATCTCCGTGAGAGAACGAGAAACGTCAAGCTATGAGTGCTTGCCCCTGATTGGCTGATATTCCAACCAATGAGATTGTGCCTTCGTCTGGTCCAACATCCGTCCACCTGACGTGATGTTCGGTTAGTGACTGGCTGACCTCTGGAACATCAATTTGGACTTCAACCGAGGCGCAATGAGGAACCTGATTGTCTCGACGTTAAAATTTCCGAATTTTTTTACGTAACGCACACATCTTGGACGCTGATCACTCTGATCGATTTGTTTAAGATGTGGTAAACAGGAACCAGGTGTACCAACACGGCAAAGCAGGAATCCCCCCTAAGATAAAACTCCCTCTTAGCGCGATTATTATGGTGTCGTATCGCAATCGATGAACCCCCTATCAACGGTTTGTGAAATCAGGCGAATGATAATTTTGCCCTCCACTGACCAAACCTCGAGATTTAATTCTACCAGAATATCGAACTACCCAAGGTCTTCCTTATGCTATTTGCTTGACAGCGTCCCAGAAAATTCGGCTCATTTTTCAGAAGGTTGCAGCTGGTCTCATCAATTCACGCGTGCTGTTTGCTGACTGTAGCTGTAAAAATTCCCAAAAAGTGGTTTTGTCTGAGTTTCCTATTTACTAGAGCATTACCGGCTCCAGAAAACAGGTGCAGTTTTTCATTGCGAGTAAATGACCATCACGATACCAGTGCCGTGTCGTTTTACTCACGACGTTCTCATATTCATTTCCTAGCAACGAGGGAAATATCAGTAAAGACATTTACAACGTGCCGTTGATTATCTCATGTTTATCGGTGCCAAATTGGTTGCCCTAAGTCGTCGCGGTCTCGTCGGTGTCCGGCACTTGATGACTAATACGTGGTTTGGTCCTACATTTTCGGGAATCTCATTAGTGATCACGTTTTCGCCGCGGGTGGTTTGTACTATCCCCCTCTTTTCATGTTCAATTTTATGGACAAGTGGATCATGTTGGTTTTTTCTCTCGTGCTATTCAGCGTCGTCTGGTCGTAACTGCATGGAAATCGCTTACGGGACTCTGTCCGGTCGCGTCTGTCTTATTGTTCAGTACCCGGAAAATGTGGGTCATAGCCCACAGCTACTCCAGACTTTCACTGTTCATCGTGCCATGGTCACTCGGGTTGTCCTATCGGAGAAACACTTGATTTCAGTCTGCAATGATTTTAACCACGTCCGCACTTGGGCTGTCACCCGGTTGGTCAATTCGTTTACCTACGCAGCATTCAGCGGGTGTTTTTGTAGTTTTCCTTTCAGCCAGAGTGATCAGAAGCGATTTCCCATATTTTTATCCAATATACCAATATCTGCCAATTTACACCGAACAAGACTGTTGTTTATCCTATCGCCATCTCACTCAAATGCTTCGCAAGGCCTTTCTCCTCAAATCAGACTGCTCCATCGTTCCACGCAACCGCTATTGGGGGGGGGGGGGGGTAATTCTGGTAGCGCAGATGACCGTCACAACTGGATTAGAACTCCGTGCGCACTTTGTTTTGATCACCTCCAAATTGTACGCTTCCGCAAAGTACAATTTGTGGGATTTGGGCTCATGGTATCTGTTATGGTTGGAGTGGCTGACCAAACTACGCAACTATCAAGCGAGTATGTTCCGTCCTATATGACCACCGCTCACCTATGGGGAAGGAAAAGACCAATTTGCCTTTCTGTTCTGAAGACATTTGCAAAATGTATCAAAGAAATTAGGGTGACCTGAAACTTCTAGCATGTGCGCCGCACGGTGCAGCCCCGAGCTTGTCGGTCGGTTGTCGCATCGCAAGCACACACATGCATGTCTTTCACTTGCACCTCAAAACACTTCAAGGTTGGTTGGTGCGATGTGCTTGTTTACGTGCGTGCGTGTTTGCATGTGCGTAAGCTTGGTCGAAAACAAGAGCTGAATCTCACTCCTCTAATTGAAAACGTGGTGGATGGTCGAGAAACATGGGTGACTACTACTGACATCAGGACGTAGTCGCACAACCGAGTCAATCGGTTTCGCCTGTCAAAACGGAAGTGACACTAGTGATCGATCGATAGGTTTGTCAGCGGCCGGTTGGCAAGACCAAAGCCGAAGCGGAACTGTCCTTTGACTCGGTACTAAACAAGGGCAGGAGAGACATTCTCGTTCGGGCTGAAACAAGTCGGTCTGTGCTTGGTTCTTTTATGGAGGGGAGAAGATACAGTCGGTATATAATTCCACCACGATTTTCGAGGCATTTTCATGCCCTCGTACATTAACTTAGGGCATTCTCTACTGGTGGGCAGTCTGATGCATTCAGCTTCAACCCGATAGACATGCTTACGAGGCTTATGTGGCACACCAAAAAAGAGCAACGGAACTCGACGTTCTGTTCATAATTTTACTCAAAAAGTTAGCTAAGAAACTGAAAAAGGTCTAAATCGATAACAATACGTCGTTTGGTTGGGTACTGCACACACTGGGTTACCGGCTAAATATAAGTTAATTCGGCTCATGTATAGACGTAATGCACTACTCATAAGGTTGCTGAAAATTCTTCGACAGCCCACGACCGGTTTCGCCCCCTTTTTTGGGGGCTCATCAGGTAGGCGCAGTCCCCGAGTTTCCGTCAACCTTATGTTCTACTTGAATCCAAGTTGGACTGTTTTCGAGAAATCCACTCATTTGCATATCAATTTGGTTTTTGCGAGAGACTCACCTGGAACCCAGCTGAATCTTCCGTTCGTGATGTTTCCAGGCAACTGAATGTGCTGCACCAGGCCGCCAAACGGGAGATTCAGCTGGGTTCCAGGTGAGTCTCTCGCAAAACCAAATTGATTAATTCAGCTCAGTTTCAACGGGATTTGAGAACGTTTTCTTCGGACGCACACCAAAGGTGGGGTCATGTGACAAATTGCGCTGAGCTTTTTTAAGGAAAACGAACACTACTAGTTTTAGTCCAAGCAGCGCCAATCCAAGGGCAGCTTACTTAATGCTGTTGCTGTCGCTACGGGCGATATCTTCCAAACTGACAGGCCACAAGTTCTCTGCAGAGGACCAGTTTTCTTGGAACCCATTTCGAGCAGCGTCATCATGTAATTTTCGAAGCAGTCTCTGCCGACTGAGATTGTCACCCGCTCAAATGCGATAATCGTTCCGGATTTTCTGGCCGCCTTGAGGTTATGTATCAAACACTGCCAACTAGAATGAAATCTCTAACAAACTGCTTGAAAGTAGCCAGAAATCTGGGGGACCAAAAGCTCGATGGACACACCTAATTTGCTTCATCAGTTTCCGGCGTCCAGAAGTTCTGCTGTTTCATTTGTCTTATTCAGGACTAAAGTTATGACCGCATTGTTCCTACGATCCAGTGAATAGTAAAAAATGGCTGTATGGAAGCACGATGAGCTAGCAACACCATTGGCAAGTTCACTTCCCAGTCACCTCCTTTGGCCATCAGCCACTCTTTGATCGCTCGGTTATTACGTTCTGTTAGACCATTTGTTTGCGGGTGGTATGGTGCCGTCCTTAGCCGTCTGATACTCAGCTTCTGCAAGCAATCCCCAAACTCTTCGCTCTCGAAGCAAGGCCCCTGATCGGTTAGGATCATTTTTGGCACTACATGGTTGGCCACAATGTGATGCATTACCACTCCGCTGATCGTCGTTGCCCGTTGATTTGGCATGGCTGCCGCCTCGATCCACCGCGACAAGTGTTCTGTCATTATCACGATATATTGATTCCCGCTAGTTGTCACCGGAAAGGGGCCCATGACGTCAACGGACCATAACTCGCCGATTTCTGAGACAGGAATAGGTTCCATGGGATGGGTTGCCCCCGTCGTGTCCCCTTTCATCAGTTGGCACCGCTTACAGGACACCACATAATCCATCACCTCACTTCTCATCCCGGGCCAGTAGGCCCTCTGCCGAAGTAATCGTACGTCTTGGTGCACCCTGTGTGTGCCATCTCATGGCATTCGACGATAAGCTTCCGTCTCAAGACGCGAGGTATCACGGGCAGCACAACACCCAAATCAGTGGCGTTCCAGGAAATTATGCCAGCTTCATTCAGACTCAGCCGATCAAAGTGACTCTGGAAAGTTTCCAATCCCTTGTCTCCCTCTCCGTTCTCCATGCTCCTTCCATCCAACAAGACGGCTGCAACCTTCCGTAGCACAGGATCCTGCCGTTGGAGTTGTACCAACCTTCCGGGATCCAGTTCGACGACGAGGCTATTGGTTCCAATCATGATCCTGGGGACCTCATCTGGTCCAGTGCAAAACCCGCTTGGCCATGTTTCACTGGTCCCATGTCCTACCGGCCAGACCGTGATCTGTCCCTTACAACTTAAACCGTAAATTCATTCAAAATTCACTCTTTCCGTGATCACTTACTTCTGTTTTATACGCGTTACCTTGATGAGCAGAATATGGAATGAGGATTTGCGATCCTGCTTGTCTCCAAGCTTTGATGTATCTTTCTGTTGACAAGAGCACAAAATTTCCCGTCAGTTGGTGTCACTTTCTCTACTGTCGCGATAGCTTTTAACCGTGATGCATTGGCCTTCTGGTCACTGATCCGCATTATTTTGTTCAAACAATACAGTAATAACTCAACCTTGCTTGTTTTTATTGTCTCCAACCTCACGGCAAAGATGGTTTGTCTCCGACAGCTCAAGAATTTGAGTTGGTTACAGTTCATTAAGATGTGTAAACAGCAAACTGATGTTCTACGATGAATAACAATGGTATTTAGAAAAGTCTCTCTGTCTCGAGCGACTGGAACTTGAGATCGAGAAGGACTAACTCCAGCTTGATATCGGTTGTAATGTGTGGCGAAACCCAACACAACATCCTGGGTTCTAATTTGAAACCGTTGTTCAAGCAGTTTACTCAATTTTCGAGCAATATGGACATTACAGCGAGCTTGTGTCACCAAAATCTTGTTGTTCAGAGCTGCAATCCGACCTGTAAGATGTGATATATTTCCTGAACTCTATCGTGGACGTTCAAGTTTCTGGCCTTTCTGCGCAAATGATTTACTTCATGGCTTTTTCGACCCCAAATGCAACCAAAAAAGTCGCCCATTGGGTTTCAAGCGTGTGTCACGCTACCTGACTGGGAAGTCCTGACTGGCGGGTCAATCGATCGTCACAACCAGGACAGTTACTGAGTCGTCGTTCCATAGGTCGGGCACACCAATCACATCGCTCAAGTGTGAACACGTTCGCCTGTCCAGACGTGGAAATTCAGATGCGTCCAACGTGCGTTGGTGGGATAGCGGTAACACGCTCGCCTCGCATGTCAGATGTCCGGGGTTCAAATCCCGGCACGGCCATTGGACGTGCAAAGCTGATGAGCTCTAATAAGAGCGAAACTCGAGTCCAATGCTTCCCTTTGGTGTGCGGACACCGGAATAATTACGCCAGAACAGGAGAACGACCGTTCAAACGAGAGTGGTGTGAATATGAACAAAATACCTATCCCACAAAACCCCAAATGCAACTTTCAGAAATGCTTCGGAGATTTCCGGTAATGAAAACTTTATAAAAGTGGAAATGTTTTCAGTTAATCGGAGAAAAGAATTCAATCGATTCGACAACATTATGAGTAGTTTCCTTTATGAAAATATGCTGCGACATCTCGAATACTGTACCGAATGGAACACGGGGCGACCTGGTGCAACACATCCAGTTGAAGAATACCAAAAACCAGAGATTCACTTGGGTCTGTCGTGAAAACCAAATTGATATGCAAATGAGTGTATTTGTCGTACATCAGTCTTTTGCTTATCGAATATTCCTGAAACGATGAAAATCTTTTGTTGGGTAATGGTGACAATTGTAAGCAATCGCGGTACTTTTTACCGCAGTTGCTGGGAGTTCGACAACAATTGCGCGGTTCACTTATGTGGGGTTTGTTGGCTCGACTCTTTGTTCCGACTGTCTCGGCACTGCTTAGTGAACGTCAACTTATTATAATAATCAGTCTGCTCAAGCCGAGCACCGTGCTGCTATTTTTGGATTTTACCCGTGAATAACGCCCAATTAGAGCAGTGTTTGCGTGCGAGCCCAAAAGATCCTTGTTAGGTTCCTAACATATACAGCTCACTTGAAACCCTTCAGAGAGTAGTATATTGGAGTTTGGGTGGATTTTGCTATTCACCAATAGAACGTCAGCTGCAGTACCCTTTCGGTGCCTAAGTGACATGTCACCAGAAGGAGGCACGAGGGTTGAGACACTGTTAGGTTGCCAAAGTCTATACAAAAGAAGTCGAGATGCAGAGGTCGGGTTCGAACCATGGGCTTTCCGGTCAGCAAACTTCGCGCTCTAACTCCCACTGTACGTATCCTTCCTCGATCCCTATAATCCTTCGGCGAACTCATAACAGTGTTCCTCGTCACCCATGAGCCAGACGTTGCCCTCTCCCAAAGAGAAACCGGTATGTAGTCATCAAAGATCATCAAAGTACTGTTATTTATAAATGTCATGGTTGTACGGGGGCTGGGATACTACCAGGGCGCCCACACCTAGACAAGAGGACGATTAGGTTTCTCAAGCAAAGCCTTTGGCTCAAAAACCTAACCGCAGGGCAGTGGTGTTGAGCTGTAAATGCAAGTACATTACCGTTTTTACGGAACGCATTGCCACAAATGTTCCCATCCCCAACCTGGATGGCCAGGAGACTGTGTTCGTCAGACCTCTACCCATGAACCAACCTGGTATAAGAGACTCTGTGAGTGTCACGTAGACACACCCCAGTATAGCTCAGTGGGCCGCCGAGGTACACAAACCGCCACACCACGGTAAGGTCCAGTCCAGTCTCTTCGTGGCGGCCACAGTTCCCTTCTGCGTGTTGGCCGTTCGGGAATTAGATTACTTCATGCTACCGTGAGTAACGGTCTCTTTGAATAACCCCAATAATGGTTCATTTACCGGTGGATGAGGGTATCTCGGTTTGCCTATTTTGGACGAAAATCTCCTGGGTTACATTCCGCGTTGAGGTTCTTGGTGATTTTTGTCTAGCTGAAAAAAATATGCCAGTATCCTCAAGAAGTGAACAAACCATCCTCAGCCTAGTTGTCATTTGCAACACGTCCAGACAACCATGCCGTTTCTTGTCTAATGCAACAACACTGACTGGTCTTGGAGAGCACAAAACTCGCTTTTTTTCGCACCAACTCAATTAACAACAGCAACGCAATTAACAGCAGTCTAGCCAAAAAGGATAAGCCGTGGTTGTTTTTGTAACTAGTAGGCTTTGAAAAAATCGATTTGATCATTACACAAGTCCGATACACACGACCCTCGTACGTGGTTGGTCAAAAATACCACAGTCAGTTTATCAATCAAATACTGTTTGGTTATGTGGTTGGTCAAAAATACCACAGTCAGTTTATGTTGGTGGCATTCACAGTGAGATACGATCGTGACGTCTGATTCGATAAAACTGTACCAAACTGTACTAATTTGTAATGCACAGAATGGGGCTTACCCATCACATGGGAAGCAAATAGTCTCATGAAAACGACTCCCACAAAAATTGTGTTAGCCAAGCTACAGGTTGTGTACAGAGTTCTTTGAAGCATTCACAAAGATCCCCAATACGTACTGTTATGTATGTGGCCCAACGATGCGGTCGAAGTGTCCCTTAGGTTGAATGAATTTGCCAAGTTTGTTTGCTATGGAAACTTATGGGTCCCAAAAAAGCAAACGCTTTAGGACCGGTCAGCAAGTTTCCCCGGAAGATGTCGATTACATGGATATCACTGACAATCCGCTAAGCTTAAGACTGTATGGTGATTCAACTGTGAGCAGGAAGCGGTTGCAAAATTATTGCAAACGATTGGTCGAGGCGATGCTAGGAAAGTTCAGAATGACCGACCCGATTACAAATTACAGCATCCTTCCCTGGTGGGGAGGGAAAGAGAAGGAAATAAAAACAGGAAGTGGCTGTTGTTCCGGTAATTGAATTATCACGGAACGTCGCGTATAAGTAGATACTGAACTTTCTGGGTAAAGACTACCCATAAAATGCCCGGTCTTCTTGGCATTTACGAACCGATTTAATGTTGTTAACCTTACCATCATTTTGGGGCTTTTTCGACCTTTTATCTGTTTCACACGGACATAAGTTTTCAAAATTAAATGAGTACAAACACCCGGACCCATTGTGAAACATTCATTTCTGATGAATCCCGAGTGAGAACGATGCCCTCATCTTTACTGTTGATTTACCAGACAAGTGACGACGAGCTGCATGGATTCATGACGACCTACTCCCGCAACCTCCACGCATGCCGCTATGAGGAAACTGTCAATCAGCATTCCACCCATTTGTAAACCGATTAGTACCCGATATCGGTTACTCGGCTAGCAAGACTTGTACCGGTGGACATTTCCCAACAGACTAGAACAAAACTAAAGGTTATGTCTTCTGAGCACTTGCACCACGACTACCGGAGACCTCTGATCGTGTGGCTCTTGGTTATTTTCCAAGGATAGGGGTGCAGTAAAGTTCCTTTGGAAACTAGCTTTCAACTGTCAATGGTGCCTGAGGCGACCCGACAAAGTCAAGCCATATGAGGCATGTCATCTTAGTAAGAACACACCTTGGGCGCTGTTACAGTGTTCGCACACCATGAAGTTGTGATGCATGTTACGTCATCAAGCCATATGAGGCATGTCATCTTAGTAAAAAACACCTTGGGCGTTGGTGCAGTGTTCGCACACCATGAAGTTGTAATGCATGTTACGTCAGTTGAGCGATGTGATTGCTACAGTCTAGCTAGACGAACAGTTCGAAACTGTATTCACGAAAATTCATTCAACTTTGAGCACTATCAGTCCCCTCTGATTTATTCCTCACTGAAGTGCAGATAATAGAAAGAACTGCGCCCGGATGAATTCATTTTTTATCGGGGAGACTACTCCCGAAGGCCGGGGGGGTAATAAGCATACCTTCATTTGCTTTGGTGAACTAAACAGGCCACGTTCGGATGAACCAAGCCCGCTGATTCCAGTGAATACATCTGTAACATTCTGGAGGCTCATATGTTAGACAGTGGTTACCAGCAACCCCAATAAGAACCAACACTTCAAGTTCTTTGTCGGAATTCCTGTAAAATACGAATGTTGTCCAACAGCCACAACCTGGATTGCGCTGTTCTCCCAGAAAGGACGCGGCTGCAAAATTATGTGAGCTGACTGTCAGCGCCACCCTCAACTTGATATGCGAGTCGATGTGTGAACCAGAATATGGTACCAACCCAGGGATAAACAGCTGTCCAACCCCACCAATGGAGACAGCCGCTGCTAAGGTGGGTATCTCAGAACGCTTCCGTGTCTCCTGAGATCGGAAATGCAGGCACCAATTGATGGCATACACTTGTCATAAGTTATGCCTGTGCGGTGAGTAGCGGCCCTCGCGGTTGACACTGAAATCATTCGCCAAATGAAGTAGAAACCTGCTTTTACCAGGTTCCTTTTGGACTCGCTCCACTGCATTAGTTAAGTGGCCTGTCAATTATTGTGTGCAATGTGACGTCATATGGACTACAAATTTCAAGACGGAGGGAAGCTGAGATTAATTCCGTTTCCCTGCAGTTAGTACTTTCGAAATTTCCCCGAGATTCTTGGAGTAATCGTGGAAATTCTCTAAAGCATAACCGAGACCTGAATATAGACCCAAGTATGTACAATGCAAACGGAAAAAACGGAGTCCTTGGACGGGACCTGAACCTGTTACCTCTGTTCTTTCATTTGTGGTTCGATTGGTTCCATACTCAAGTTCTTCCAGATCGCAGTCTCTCCTACATCGATATATAACCAAGACTCTTTTGCAAACGACTGGTTTCTGTCATCGATACTGAGACATTTCAGATAAACAGGTGCTCAACTGCAAGTCGTTTTGCTTGAGGATGTTCACCTCTTGGACCGCTAAAAACAGATGCAAGGTGTAGCCCACCTTCCAACACTGATGAGTGAGTTCACATAATCTTAATCAGCAGGGTGTGATGGAGGGTAATCATATCCAAAGGCGAACCTTGAGTTGAAGAACTAGAGCAGGCGGAATTGGACGGGGGCGACATAGACGACTACCGCTTGGATAAATAGATGCTTTCCAGTCCGGAAACTAAGTCAGTGACGCACATTGAGAGAATACAAGAACCCCTAACAGGTAAACCGATGTGTCCCTCCTTGGTGGGTTTTGTGTCGAATATTCAAGCTATCGAGTTCAATGAAGAGCAAAGCTACAAGAAAGGAATGTGCTGTTTTCTCGAGTGTTCTAGCAGACCTAAAAAGTTGCTGATATCCAGGCAAGGCACTACATGTATTGAGTTCGTGACACAGGGCATTATTCCTTCCAAACATTTGACGCATCTTCAAGCGCTCTCTCCGGTTTTCAATGCAGAACAATAATTGGTGTGAACAAAAAACATTACTTTATACGTAATATGAAGACTACCCAGTGAAAGTAGGCTAAATGAATTGTCCTTCCCAAGAAATCGTTTCCGGTGAATATCCGTTTGCTTCACCACCTAACAGCTGACTGGGAATGTTATTGGGTATACTCAAGCTTAACAGCAAGTCACTGAAATCAAGCTACCCCCAAATTACACCTTCACTCAGCTGGCCCCCTTTGCAGCAGCGCTTCCGGTTTCGATTTTCAGTCTCCCCAGAGCAAGAGTCTAGGATTGAACGAATCGCAACTACGCTGCAATGTCCCGTATATCGATTGAGTAGGCATCGACTAACTAAGTGTTTTGACCCACACAGCTTAACAAGGACAGAACAGATCTCTCGAGGGATACATTGCTCGTGTGGTGTCCGGCCGAGTGGCGGTGATATTGTCGTCGTTCGCTATTCCAAGTAATGGTCGCATAGCGGCTCGCCTTGCCGTGCCACGAATACTACAACACGCAAACTTTTAAAACTCAACATAGCCTATAGTTTTGGTCTCCAGTGCGTCAGTCCATATGACGACCAAGCGGAACGCCACAGATAAAATAAAGCGTGAAGTTGTCCTTACCTTTATGCACACGACGATGAAGACACTGTATTTCGATTCGACCTGTGATTGTTCACAAAAACCGACAAAACAGGCTAGGGACAAAGTGGATCACGTGATGTATACGCGGTGTTTCAATGTGGTATTTTTTCACATCACCATGTTAACAACTAAATTCATTAATCAGTATAATAAATTAAGAAACCACCAGCGAGCAACGCATGATTTTCCATAAATAACTAGGCGAATAAACAATCATTTTAACCGCGGGATGCTCCTAATCCATGGGTTTTAGTGTAGTTACCAGTCGTGATTTAACGTCCGCTTCTTTCTGGAAAACAAACGACACTACGCTCATTTCGCTTCTGAAGATCATCGCGGATCAAGCCAATAGATTCTCAGGTGCTAGTTATATACAGCATTTCCAAGGAACCATACTAGGAAGGAAAGCCTTCTAGTTATAAGCGTCTGACGGGCGTTATGGGTCACCAAACAACCATATCGTGAAAAAACACCGTTCGGAACTGCTTCAACTAGGTGGGTTTTGAGGCGGCTGAGGTCACTCTACTGCAGGACCATAATGCCACCGGATATAAAGCGATAAATGAGGATGAAACAGATGCTCTCAGGAGACTAAAAAACTGTTTTTGTTGATCAGATTTGTTAGAACCCGTAACATGTGAGCAAATCGGAATGTCACCACCATCAGCACTGTTGACGCCGATGCATTACTGCTGAACAAACACAAAGCTTATTTAATTATACTTAAATTCCTAAAGTGAAAAGACAAAAACGGCGAATGAGGATGCGACCCAGTACTAGCTTATGGCAACCATTCTGAGGAACCTACACATCCAAGTGCTCAAACAGATGACCTGGGAAGAAACTGGTAGCACGGACGCCACTAACTTCCATTTCATGCAATGTCTCCAGCCAAATTCACGAGGGGATCACGGAGACCCATCCTGGAAGTCGGACTCCAAAACCATTCTTAGACCCTTGCACACCCTTCCGCGAAGCCATAGTTCGTGTACCTCACAGCTTGGCACGGAGAACACACGACTCAGTGTGCATGCGCAGCACATGGCCGAGCTACCGCAGTTGATGGGACTGGATGGTTTCCGCGAACGAACTACATACCAGACAACCAAATACCCGTAATTACCTCGTTACAAATTCTTGACGCCATCATACATGAACAACTCTTCTGAAGCATCGGTGATCAAAGAGGTGGAAACGCCTTACAGGGAGGCCACGTCTCACAACCATAAAACAAAACGGACCTCACTGTAGCTTGCTACGCGCAACCCTTGAGACCCAATGATGGCTTTTTGACGGCACAACTGACACAAATTAGCAAACGTGATTCCGGGTTTTGAGCTAAGTGCACTGAGTTTATCAGACACACTTTCGTCAGAGCTAATACAACGTAGAATTTTCCACAACCTCAAGTGATTCTCCTTGAACTGCGAGAGGGACAAATCAAAACATGTCTCATTAGCTGCAAGTACTAGACCATAACAAGTCACTGATCTGTTCAGAGCGTTACAATAAACGATGGCGATGAATTGAATTCAGTCACTTCACGAATACGCTGTTTTTCTCCCACTGGCCATTATTGCAGCCGAAACTGTGACAGAGTGCAGGTGGCAATCATTCACGCCCATCCGTTGAGTCCTAACAGGGATGGGAGACCTCGTGTGACTCAGCCCTTTCTGTACATCGAACCACTCGTGTTTGAAACATAAGAAACGGTTTAGTTATAATAGGAACGTGGAACTGTTGTGTACGGGAAACCTCGATTACCGGGTCTAGACTAGCAACTAATGAGTTCGATGACTGCCACTATCGAAACCAACCAACCCACAAGATCGAGAGAACCAAGGGACTGATATCTCCCCAAGAACTCAAGATTCCTGGTGTAGAAGCTTGTTCGGAGACTCAAACTGTCTCACTCCACAGTAGGTTGCCCTGTTGGCCGATGGACACTACCATCTGTAAGGGACTGGTGATCCAGGAATACCCGAATGAAGCGGTTCTATTAAAAGCTCACAACTTGGGAATGTTTAACTCCACAGGTAGTAGATGTCAACAACAAGTATGCACGGGCATTCAAAATCCAGATAGCTCAAAGGGCCCGATGTGCACTAGTTTCAGGCCAGTCCGTGAATGGTTAGATCGTTGATATCCAGACGTAAGCAGACCCAGACCGTAAACCTCACATTAACGTTGAAACGATGGAGTCATGCGTCTAGACAGAAACCAGACAATCACTATCTACTTGAGCAGTCAGTACCCAGAAGAATGAGAGCCCCCAGGTGTCGCCGAATTACGGGGACGAGATGGCGCAAATGGTTGGAGCTCGAATTTACTGACCGGAAGGTCCGTGGTTCGAACCCGACCTCTGCCTGTCGACTTCTCCTGTCTAGGCTTGGGCAAACTGGCAGTATCCCAGCCCTCGTGCTTCCCTCGGGTGGCATGGCAGCTAGGCACCGGAAGGGTGTTACAGCGGAACGATTATTTACTATTTTATTATATGGCTGTCGGCCAGCAGAACCCAACAAGTTCGCCTAAGCAAATCAGAGTAGCTATCTACAACCCATCAATCCTAACGCTCTCAAACAAACAAACAAACAACACAGTCGATGAAAAGACGTTCAGTAGCTGAGAATGCAAGGGAGTACAAAATTAGGGCAAGAAAATGAATGATACACATGCGTGCGGAAAAACACCAACCAAGAATAGACGCGTCGTCAGTCAATGACCGCGGACCATTCATTAGTGTATGTACAATGGGCGGGGGATGCCGGAAATGCAGCTACAGACTGACAGGATATGGGTGATCAAATCATCATTATTGGCATAATCAGTAAGTAGTGGCTAGGATCAGGAGGAGATACAAGCGTCGTCGAAATGCGTGTGTGCGTGCGCGCGCGCGTCTAAATATGTGAAAGAAGCAACATTGTGGATTGTTCCCAAAAGGTGCAGCGATCCAAAATTTCATATCGTGTGAAAAGCACAACAAGAAGATAAGAATACGCAGTATTATAAACCAGAATAGAAAAACGATCAATGACCGGAGAGAGCACCTGCATCACTCGTCCAGAAATCGTAAGATGACATGAAACATGGACAACTAAAAGTGACGACGACGGAAGGGAACCGGTAGGCCGCTGGCGACCCAAATTATGTACACGAATAACAGCAACAGTGTGAGAATTTTGGGAGATCCCTACGCTTGATCGAGTAGAAGACAAAGCAAGTCGTAAGTTGACGCAAATATTGACCGCCGGAAGTAAATACAGAGAAAAGAACGAGACAACACCACTGTCAGACGTAACCGACTTGAATGTGAACAGAGAACTATTTTCGCAATCAGGGTGACAAGGACTGTCCGTATTTGTCACGATGTACGGATGACCAGTAAGAGGCAAACATCACATGGGCGTAAGATAGAGTGACTGAGTCGTGTGATGAAAGTATAATTAATACTAGTATCGCGGAACGTGAATATTCTCTCTCTCTCTCTGTCTCGTGTGAGTGAGGGGAAGGGATGTGTGGTTTTCTCCGCAGTTCATGTTGAGTCATGTCTCCTGGGAAATTTCGGGTGCCGTGATTCATGAGATCGGCGGCCGTGATTGCTTTCATAGCGGTTAGGATTTGGATGATCTTTGTGATAGTACCTATGATGAAACTGGTCAGAATCAGATCGGGATCGGTCTCGATGACCGTGAAACGGGTAGTGGTAGTCATCACGATCTCGATCGTGTCGATGAGACCCATGGTAATTAGATCGCGGGTTGCTGCTGCTATGGCCACTGCAAGGATGCGAAGATTGAGCGGAACCGTAGCGATCATTACGATTGTGGGTACTCCGTGGATCGGATGACCGGTGGTGATTAGTGCTATACCGCTCGGAGGCAAGTGAACTGTGTCGTGAGGTATTTTCGGCCTTCTGGTTTCTGGATCTGTCTCCTCGGTGAGATGGTGGATCTGAACGAGAATGTTGTTGCTGAGGGTCGGAACCCTGGTGGTTATACTGTAATCGGGTGGACTCTGACCGTTCTGGGAGGACGGGACTAGTAGGGTGTTCGCACCAGGGTAACTTGCCCTTTACCAAGGGGTCCATCATCCGGGTGGGGGAGAAGCTATCTATATCCTGCGACGACGTCGGTTGATGGCTGGAATCCCCACACATCGCCGGTTCATCGAGGATCGGGGTCGCTCCAGAGTCGTTCCCCGAATCCGACACAACAGACTCTAGGTAGGGGGTAGTCCCATTTTCAGCAGTCGAATGAATGTCAGCGTCAGGAACAGACGAAGCAGTCGTCACACACGGAGTTTTAGGGTCAGGAGAGGCGGACTCGCGAGACAGCTGATTGCTGCCAGGTTGGGGCGATGGGGAACATTTGGTTTCTGGGGTCTCGTCAGGTTGTGACGAAGAGCTTTCACGCTCCTCCAATCGAATGCATGGGTTGGTTTCGTCTGATGCAAGACAATCCACTGAAAAGTTTGTGCATCCTTTCCTAGTGGTATCCGCATCGAGTTGCTCTTTGACGCAAGAGGTCTGGGAGTCTGTAGGGTCACCTATTTTCAAACTTGCTGGACTATTTGGACTCTGAACTCGTTCACATGAGGCTAGTGACATCTGAGGGCTCGAAGCGGAGGGTTCTTCAAGTGGTGATGTAGACATAAGTGTTTCTACTTCTGTAGTTTGAGCTACTGTAGCCTGCGGACCGTCAGGCTTGTTCTGGCTTGTCTCCATCACCTGGTCCGAGCGAACCGCAGAGAAATCCGCTTCAGGATTAACGTCCACGGTGCTTCGTTCGGGACTGGATACCGAACTAGATGTGGCAGTATGGGCACAGACGTCACCATCCGTAGACGCTTCTTGGCCAGCTTCAAACGACAATTCACCGACAACCTGCTTCTGAGAAGTAGGAACTTCAATCCTATACTCCGTCAAAGTCAACGTTTCAGTGGGAATGTTGAGTGGATTATTTTCTTGCAATTCTGTTGCAGTAAATGTCGGACTGAGTTGAGGCCCTTCCCAAACCTCTACCTCGTACAAAGACTTCGGCGAGGGTGTATGAGCAGTAAGTGGGGAGTTACAAACAACTGCAGTCTTGAAACTCACATCTGTCAGACGGTCAGTTTCATGCGGAATTGGTTGTGGCTCAGATTCGCTTGAGGCAATAGCTTCGGTGCTTTCTATCAGGGTACTATCTGGCATCGGAAAAGGGTCCTCAGCTAAATTCCTGGAATAAACTACAGTGGACGCTTCTAAAGTAGGCTCTGTGGGCACTTCTGAGTCCGAAAAGAAGGTAGTTGTTTCACGTACCTGAGAGATGACGGAAGCTGATGCTGAGGCTATCCGCTTTCTGGTTACGGCACATTTGCGTTTCCGTGCCGAGGCAGAGGTAGTGCTCATATTGTCGGTAGTTGTGGTTACAACGGTGTAACGCCGCTTTTCTGTAGTATGTGGGTTGACAACCTCAGTTGTGTTTGAATCAGAGGAAGTCGGAGGATTGTCTACCTTCAAGCTATCTTCCGAAACCACGACATTGTCGTTGACCGCTCCAGTAGCCTGTGGTGATGCGGCCGAGGAAATCAAGTCGTCCGATTCTTGTTTCACTATTGACGGTATGGGCTCGAGAGGTACAACTTCGGGTAGAGGTTCTATTTTAGGCTCCTCGCGTCCCAATAGCTCTGGAGCTACGACACTTTCGGATAAAGGTGCGGACAGTTCTAGTCGCTCTTGGGGAACCTCAGTGGCGGATACCGAAACAGTAGGCAGTTCTTGCGTTACAGGCTGTAAAATTTCAGCAGGTCGCAATAGCTTCTTTGCTCTAGACTCTGAGGGGTCAGCCGACTGTTCCGCCACGGCAGCCTCAGTAATAGTAACAGCATCGGCCGTTTCTAAAACACCGTCCGGTTGCATGTGTACAGCAGCAGCAGCAGAGTCGGAGTGAACAACTGCCGTTGGAACTTGGCTTGAAATCTCGGACCCTAGGTCAGTCACAGGCTGCGAGGCGGAACGAGGCGGACGACCTCGCCCCCGAGATCCACGAGGGCGTCCCCGATGCGGGGTTGTCGGGACTGATAAAACAGGAGCAGCAGCTGGCTCAATCGGCTGTTGGTTATTACTGACTGTCTTGATATCCAAAAGACGCTTCCTTTCCAACCAATCAACAACACGTGCGAGCTTCTCACCCTGAAAACAGCGACAGAGAGAAACAGAATTAGAGGTTTAACAAGGAAACGTGAGTGAGCAACCCAGTGAAAACTAGAAGTCAGCGCACGAAAAGACGATGAGAGGGGTTCTAGTGAGCATTTTACCGAAACAGACGGTTGGAGTTTTTACAAATAAATATTCATTAAATGACAACCTCCTGAAAATTCTGCAACAAATTCTTTGAAAAAAATGCGAAAAGGTGCACAAGATTAAATTCTTCATCCAGACAAAAAGACCGACAGGCAACCTACAGAGGTAGATCTGTACCGAACCTCAATGGAATACGATCTGGCAGCGAAGAAATCATTCCAGCTCCCCGAGTTGCACCTTGAAGTGGATGAGGTACAAGTAGCGCGGAGCTAGTTTAGTGAGATTCTGCGATAAACAAGGAAGCTGATGCCACATGAAAAAAAAACAGGATGCCCGGTAAGAATATGACAAAAAGAGTAAAAGACGAAACGTGAGAATTCAAGATCCGCCGTGGTAGTAAAAATTTTTTATGGATGCGTCTTTGCTAGAGTTTACGGTAAACCACCGAAAAATCTCTAATCACGGATGGGACCCAGTTCCTATCATCGCAGCTGACGTAGACACAATGCTTAGAAAGCCTAGGGTGGAGGTTGATCATTACATACAGTAGTTCATTGATTTTGTCGCCGAAATGGCGAATGTCATACATCCATGGGAACATATGAGTGGCCAGAAAACTTACCTTAGGTTTCGATGAGGTCGGAAATGAAACAGATGTCGGAATAGGGGGTTCAGGAGCACCTGCTTCGCTCACTGGAACTCGGTCGTACTCCAACAGCTGAGCGGCGGTAAAATGACGAGGTAATGTGGCTCGGCCGACAGTCACATCCGGTTTGCGCAAGAAGCAATACGGCTATGGAACAGGAGACAGAAAATACAGAAAGTTTAGTAGGCAGTCAATAACTTCATTGGAATACTGAACTGATCAGCAAGAAACATACCCTCATGTTGACTTTGAGGTAACCGGGGGAAATTTCATCGAATCGAACAGTGGTTGTTTGACTGCTCGGTGTAGCGCGCTCAAACAATTTATCACAGACGAAGAACAATTGGTTCCTCCAAGCTTGTCGTTTGATTGCTTCCAAAGTATTGTTCTGAGGTTCATTTGGATTGCAGACCATGGTGTAGCCGGACAAAAACTGGTCAGCCTCATGCGAGGAAAGCAGATCAGCCGGACGGCCGGTGCGATAAGCGGACGTGCAAAGAACGACGCACCTACCGCTCCAGGCAGAAAGCGGGAGTACAAGTCGACTAGCTTCATCGTAAACCACCTCACGATAGTGCCACAAGCGTTGCTGAGTGGCGGCAGTCTCATCCGTCTCCTCGGGAGTCACCAAGAGATCATACGGTCGAAGGAAAAGGCCACCTTCTAGCCACGATTTTCCACTGACGGAAAAAATTTGAAACAAAAGTGAAATGCATTATAAAAGCAAAGCAATCTAAGGGAAAATAGTTTTCAGAACCCCCGCTGAAGCCACCAAATTAGACGGTAACATGTGTTCTACATTGATCATCAAAACTAGATTTCCATCCTTGCTGGCCCGTCGAGGAGCTGGTTTAACGAAGTTCTCCTCTAATTATCAACATCGAACTGGTGAAAAATTTCCAGATATCAACGAGACATAGTGACCAACCGTCCAGATACTTTATTCCGTCCAACAACGGGCGCACCGCAAGGGGCGAGTGACTGATAGAATAAACTGGATGGACAACAAAGGTCTGAGTCGGTTCTTTCAAGAAGTAACAGGTATATAATCAAAAGGGTGACTAGAGTTGCCTTCTTCTCCAGACAGAGCCCGTTTAAAAAGTAACTTCCACGTGTAGCCCACCTCAGGTCGGTTCTATCAAAAGGTTTCTCCTAAAGGGGACAATTTTATACAAGGAAACCATGTCATAAGCCAACCAAGGAAAAGCAGATGCAAAAGTCCACACAAACACATACCTTTTATCTTTCCACAATCGGTAGATTCGGATGACAACTCGGTCGTAGAACGTGGTAATCGGATGGGCGTCTGCCGCCGCTCGAGCCTCATCTATGGTGAGATGGCGTGATTTCATATCCGCACGATTTAATATGCCTTGTGATGTGCGCACACATTCCATCCATGCACGGTTCACGAAGGCGTAGTCGTCAGTGCGTATCTGATGTCGACCATCAACACTAGCCAGGCTCCAGAATTCATGCTCACCTTCCACGGTTGTCTCTTGTAGACTGAACACAGAATCCAGATCGTTCATGGCCATCGCAGCAGACAAAGACCGTGGGTATTCCTTCACAGATAAACAAGAAAATGAGGAATGCTTAAAGCTTGCAACCCAGTGATAGATCTGTTTGCAAATTAGCCGAACGTTGCGGACTAAAACGCCTCTTCAAATTCGTGCAATCTAGAGTGACCAATTTACGCGTGGGGGTCAAAGTTATCGAAAACTAGCCTAACGCACACTATAATCACATTGACTATTTTGCTCACCAGCGTCAAATCAGGTAATTCCAGGCAAACCGGACAAATGTAAGGTAGATCCGTATCATCCGATTTTGTACTCAGCTTCGGTTCGATCAACTCGGCCAAATATCCCGATCCCGCAGCTTGTGCCGCGACCAAGGCGGCTTGGCACAGACCGGACCGCCCAACAGTCCTATTGATCCGTCGATTGTTGATGGCCTGATTCAATGCCCACCAAAGGCAAGGTAAATGTTGCCAAGAGGCACAACGATCGCATTGTACCATAGCGTGCCCACCTTCGACACGGAACCCACAGAGACAGCGGATCACCTCTGCTCCTCGTTCCAGCGCACGGCGGTCCGCCTGGTGTTGTTACATAAACAGTTAGTCGGTTACTTAGGTTATCAGCTCAAAAACAAACATAATGGCAATACATTGATGGAAGAAAAACATCACAAACAGACCTTACTAAAATCGGGCTTGTCAAGCTATCCCAGACAGAGAAAACGATCAAAACACATGCCCGAAACGACACAATACAACTTCCAGGTACCTTTTTCTTCACACCAGCACCGGGTGTCTTGCATACTGGCATATTCAGCACAGCAGTAGCTTTGAGTGGAGGAATAAACTGTCCATATTCTTCGGCAAACGACCGGGCGCAATCATTCTGAAATAGGGAAAGAAGACATAAGCAAGTGCGACCACAAACCCCACAAAAGGTGGCCTATTTGCCTACTGGCTAAACTCGAGTAGTTTGTTAAACATTCAAATTTGCGTAAGGCAGGCGTTACAAACAACCTACCCGCAGGGTGGAGTACAATGTCCGAAGTCGTATCAATCGACGGCCCAGCCAGCTGCGACGTCCAGCGAAAGATTCCCAAACAGTTAGGACACTTTCTACGGCAGCGTCCAATAGTGGTATGCTATTCTCAACATCAGCGGGGTTGAGCGATATCAGGCCAAGTTCGGATTCCGTGAGACCCAGATCTTGGGCGAGCTTCTCCAACTGTTCGCTGTCCTCCGCCTCGATTACAAATCGTCTGGCAATACTGGCCAAACACAGAGATGGGAACTCTACTCCAAAGATGGGTTCATCCAGTACTGTTCCGTTTGACGGTTCCACCGAGAAAAGCCTGCTCAGGAAGGATTTAACGAACCGAGTTCGGATGAGCGTTCCCGAATAGGACGAGATGACGAAACGATAAAATTCCGGATAGCTAGAAAACAGGAATTAAAAAGGAAGCAGAGTCAACCAGACGTGAGCCGAGTGTTCCGGATAGCTAGAAAACAGGAATTAAAAATGAAGCAGAGTCGACCAGACGTGAGCCGAGTGAAAAGTTGGAATGAAGTGCTAAAACTTTCAACAGCAGAAAAAGACTCACCGTTCGGGAGTGGGTAGGAAGATGAACGGGGCACAGAGACGAGAGTCGGGTTCAAGTGGATCCGGCTCATTCAGAAAACGCAAGAAAATATCACAGACTGGGCCTTTGGTTGAAGCGACCGAATTCATTCCTAGTGAGATTGGACTGAAACGGCGAAATAAAAATTGCAAAAGGTTTATGAGTTAACCTAACGGATGAACAGATGGCAACCGGGAGAACAGTTGAGTCTAAAAAAATAGACCAAAAGATGAGGTGAACTAGATAGCTGCGGAAATCCACACACGTACTCTGTAAGAAGATGTCCTTTGAACAGACTGATCCTGCTGGGAAGTTGTATGGTGGATGAGTCTGGCGAAGTTTGCGGAACAGGAACAGGATTGATGAGTTTCCGAACAGGTGTTTCAGGTGCCTTATTCGAACGCGGACGGCCAACTTTCCGTGGAGTGATAGGCTGTGGGACGACCTCAGGTGAGGCTGCCGGCAAGCCAAAGGGTTCCGAGTCAGCTGACGACAGCTGTCACCAAACGGAAGGGAGAAAGAGTATAATGACACTAAAACAACCATTATAAGTCTTTCGTCACAAACTGCTCGGTTGTTAAGATGAAAAACACAGTTGCTCACGAAATATGTAGAGAACCAAGTCAAATTGTAGCCTACTTACGGCCATGACCCAACCTCCGAAGGTAGAACACAAAGGTAATTCCCTTGGACACCACAAGAGCGTTTGCTGTCAAGTATGACCTCTTCCAGAAGAGAAGACTGAAAGCCCCTTTCCAATTGTAGCCTACTTACGGCCATGACCCAATCTCCGAAGGTAGAACACAAAGCTATTCTCCTAGACACCACAAGAGCGTTTGCTGTAAAGTATGGCCTCTTCCAGAAGAGAAGACCGAAAGCCCCTTTCTCAGCGCTCTATTCCATCTGGGTATATGCTATAGCTGAGATTCTATCACATTCACGGTAAAAGAACAAGGCATTCGTCCATGTTTCCAGTAATAAGTGAACATGGCATCGAAAACCTAAGAACAATCGGAAGATAGGTTTCCCAAAACCTAACCATTGCGCTCAATAACATGGGGCTTCAAATAAGCGGTAGATCTGATTCTGTCCTTGTGAATATTGTGAAAAAGAGGTACGCTACTAGAGAAAATGACGGGTGGCACGAAGAGTACTAACTTTTGGTGCCCCTCAATTCAGATGAGCGGCAGTTTGTGTTCTTCTGTTAAGTAGGCGTTTTTTACAATGAATGACAAGCCTAATATTTTCATACTGTGTGGCAAAAATCCACTTTTACCTCCAAAAGAACCGACTAAATCATCGAGCGTTTCGAGTGCGGGGAGATGAGTGGAGAAACCTCGGCGATTAGGGGGCCAGAATACTGACAGAAGTTTCAAGGTTACAATTCAAACACGGTTTTTTCAATACTTCTGTCTAAACTTGAAAACCTCGCACCAACTTAACTCACACGGTTCGCTTCAATTGTAGGGCGGAAATGCACCAAAGGAGTCCCACAGCTGAACTGCTATGTTACGTAACAGTCTATGATCAGACGACGTCAACTACGGAGGCGATGAGTCATCAAGTAATGAAGCTAACTCAAATAGCGGAAGACGACTGACACACCGGTTACGGATCGAAGAGCCAGTAGTTTAAAGTACACTTAGGAACACTTGAACATGTCGGGATCCCCATACGCCACAAGTGAAAACAAAAGGGTCAAGCCAATCGGAAAGACCGCAAAACCGAATGGCTGCACTAGCCTGTTCGATGACAGTAGCAAACAGAACCTGACTTAAGGCAAATCGACAATGCATGCGCCTGGGACGCAAGTGACCGTCACAACTGGTCAACCAGTCGCCGTGTATGATACCAGGTTTTCCTGAGCAGGTGTGAACGATAATTGGGAGTTCTGATTCGTTCGTCCTCTGATCCCTTAGAAATTGCGGTCCTACTGTCTGGACCATCAATGCAGCACTGTCGAAAGAAACTGTAAGGGTAGAAAATATTTTTTTAATGGTTCAGGCGCAGTAGGCACGCTATCCGTTACAGACACTCACAATCGATACCGATGGTTGTTCCATGTGCCTTCGAAGAGTACTACTCGGACTCGTTCGTTCGTCAAGCTCTTTCGGGACAGCATTCGGAGTAGTGGGTAGTGTAGAAGCCAAGTGGGGCTGTTTGATATTCCTCCCGCTGGGGGAGAGGACAGCTGCAGGTCTTTTTCTGCGTCTGTGGGGCGAAATAACAAATAATTCTATTATGGTTACCATGAAACAATAACAGTGGAAACAAGAACAGAAGCTGAGATGCATGACTCACCCAACGGATGAAGGTAGCTCAGAGGGCTTGGAAACGTCCGTATCTGGAAGTGGAAAGGATGAATTTACGCTCCAAGAGGAATGCACTGCATCAAAATTCGGAAGAGAACAACACAGAAATTGGACATTTACAGCAGGTGATTAGTGGTAACGAAGGCCCACGGGAGAAGCAAGAAGCAGCTGCAGGTACGCTAACTTTAGCTTGGATAAGTATTCGTGTTTATAAGATGGTGTGTGAGACCAGGTGAACCGCTCGAATACTGCTGCCCCAAATGTATGACGGCAACCTCTAACGAAAGCTGACTGAGAATGACGACATGAACCGCCTGCGAAATGGCACAAGCAATAGTCTACAACTATGCTATTTACGTAAGGAAGTATTACTGAAAATGTGGTCAAATAAACACAACTTTTGGACTGTGTTGTAGAAAACAACATTTCTGTTGGCCATCCACTTGCATTCAGCTGGAGAAATCCGTCTCATTAAAAGCAGTGTAAAGTGAGGCAGAATGAGGCACATAAGGTTAACTAAGCATCATATAAGACACCATGTTAGATGTCTCCAAACGACAACAGGTGGGTTTTAAAAAAAAGCAATTAAACTAACCCGTAGTGAGAGCTACCGAAGCTGGCGGCTGCGGGGTCGGTTTGGGTTTGGGTGGCCTGCCACGGCCTCGTGGAGTGGGAGGAGGTAGGGTCACAGGTGGAACGCCGTCAACCGACACATCTGCTACACGTGCGGTTGGAGTTTCGTTTCCTTGTGATCGAGAAGCCGGCGAATCGAGAGGAGTAATCGTAGTGCTGTTGTTGTTGAGGTTAGCTGCAACAAGACTGGCAAATCCAATAGCCGCGGCCTGCGAAAATCGGACAGAGGAGACAAACAGGGTGAATCAGCTATGTTTCGGAATAAAAACCAGACTATTGCTGTCCCGCGCTAGTGGTGAGTAAACGCATGTTACCGACCAAAACAAACTCCAAGTGCTCAAAGTTGTTCTACTAAGACAAACAGATTGTAGTGTTAACCTCTATCCAGCTTCTGCATTGCTTTTTAGCACCCAACTTTTAGGGCAGGCTGAAACTGCTGTCCAACAAAGGATCACGTGATTTGCATTCCAATACCGAATGCAGTGTTCAGACTTATACGGATAATAGTGATAAAACAACAATCGTTCAGTTGTGACACCCTTTCAGTGTCTAGCTGCCATCCCACCCGAAGGAAGCACGGCGGCCGAGATACTGCAAGGTTGTCGAGCAGTCAAGATGTTGAGGTTGAGCCCGAACGACAGACCTTCCGCTCAGTAAGTTCGCGCCTTGACCATTGAGCTATCTCGAGGTATCGAAAACTTATACGGAAGCACAGTTCAAGTAATTGCCACAATTTCTCGCTAATCAACTTTAATAGGTTACCTCATTAGGTAGACACGTGATGGTTCGCCGATCATGTTTGAGTTGTTAGTTCTCCATACAGCTAAAATAATGAATCGCCATAGGCAGGAACCATTTATGGAGGCAGTATGTGTTCGTTGGGTTGTGACAAGTGTTCATGTACATTAACGTTCCAGTTCCATCCCACTGTGTCACAGCCGTAAACGCCAGTTGGAAGTTAGTTGAATGTGTGGCTGAAATAAAGTAGTCTGGTGTGGTCACCTTAAACTACACACCCTTGTTACCCTTTCTACCTGCAGGACGGGCTAAGACCGTGGAATATGCTTGAAGTTACCGACTGCACCTTATGCCATAAGATAGCTTCGCGAAATCAGCTGTTTGATCAAAAAACGGGTTGGTTACGGAATGCGTGGAGTTTGTATCCACGCTGCTTCTAGGCAAACAATCCATGTATCTTGGCACGACTGTCTACTTGAGTGCGCATCGAGTTGCTCTTTTATAACAGTTCAATCCTAAGTCATATTAGATGCCCGCTCTGCCCTCCGGATATCTGATACAGCAAGCGGACGTGGTGGTCTGCAAATGTTCCATGCATGAGCAGTACGTGCACCAAACGTATGCGAGTGGAGCAATGGTGGAGCGCTCGCCTAATAAGTTGGGATTTCGGCACATTCAAAAGGGAGAAAAAGTGAAATTCAACGCCCTCTGTGGATACGAATCGCAAGAAACGACGCAATACATGATCACGTTTGACCGAAAACGGGCACTGACTGAGAGGTCATGAGCGATAGCTTAGGTATAGCAAATTCTGCCCAGCGTTTGGTAGCGTGATAAAACATGGAGCAACTCAAAGAACAATTCCCATCAAGAGGGTCTTAGGCCTCGTAACCCGTATGAACAGAACTTACTTCCCGCTTGGGACGTTCCGTAGTGCCAGCACTTAGTTGAGTATCTGTCGGTGAAATCGCTGGAGGAGATGCAGTGCTAGTTGCAGTGACCAATACAAGTCCCGGTAGACGAGAACCTGCTGTGATACCGGCTCGACGAGATGGACGCCCTGTAGCACAAGACAAAAATCATTTGGGAGTGTGATCCCCGGGAAAATCCTAGATAACACAATGACAATTGCTCAGTCGCTGAAACAGATATTGACAGCCAGTTTAGACGGAAAATTACTCTAAAAACGCCTGTTGCGAATTTGTGGCATAGAGAAAGAACAACATAGAACTGAAACGACCGTGATATTCGACTTGGAAACTAGTTAAAGACTGTTTCCTGCAGCTCGAAGAAAACAGTGAACTGTTACATATAAGAACAGAACCGCGATGGGGAGTAAAATACCCTCAGACACTCGAAGATACCACCCAGGGACTAGCATAACACTCGATTTTCAAGTGATACTTCAGTCTTTATATGAGTGAGAGAATCGATCGTACGATGGCAAGGAGAGCATCATCATTGTACACCGAGTACATGTTGCACAGAGGTTATGGCTGCAACGGTTTCGTTCGTCGGTGAACTGGGAATAAGGGATGGCTAGGTGTGTATTGAAAGCAGTAGCTGGTATACTTGAGGCGTGAATCCAGAAGTGACAGTGGAGGGGAGTCTACACATCGAATGAAATCGCTTAGATTCATGCGCACCACCGGGTCATTTCTGTTAATGATGTGTCCCATTTCAGAGAGATGGCCCAAGCGGTTAGAGCACGAATTTACTGACCGGAAGGTCCGTGGTTCGAACCCAACCTCTGCCTCTCGACTTCCCCTGTCTAGGCTTGGGCAATCTGGCAGTATCCCATCCCTCATGCAACCTTCGGGTAGCATGGCAGTTAGGCACCAAAAGGGTGTTACAGCTGAACGATTTTTTTCCATTTCAGAGTCCCCATAGAGGGAGACAGCACTGACTAACAGAGATGACTTTGCTAGTAATGAATTTCCTGCTTCACTGCCAAATGATTGCTTGACCTTCTCCGGTCCGTCCACACGTGCTCGTGCGAAAAAAACCTATAAGAGGAAGGCAACCTACAAGGAAGAGAAGTGTGACCAAGCTAGAGCAACCAGTCGATACCGTTTTTTAACGTCAGCATTTCGCGGCGGTCAGGTTGCTGACCCATACGACAAAAAAGTGCACACCTTGAGCTATTGGGATTCTCAGATGGTGGATTTGAATGTTTCTTGCTGACGTGAGAAGGCCCGAAAGAAAGCGAAGTCGGGTGACTAGGATCGGAATCAAGTTGTGTGCTTCAGAAGGCGTGGTAGTCCAACATAGGCTCATACCCACGTGATCCTATTGGTCAACTGCAAAAATGCGCCTGGTGGACGCTGGATTATTTGGTGTGAGCATTCTGGCTGAAAATTCCTGCTGGCTAGAAACAGCCGATGGTCAGCACACAACTGGGGGAACAACTGGCGGCGACCATCTACTCTGAGTTGACCGCGTCGGAGATGTAGTCCGTTGCGGCAAAGGCTGACAATACAAGCGGGTACCGGTTCTTATATCAAGTAACGTTCGGCTTGCTTGAGCTGGATAACTGAGTGGCACAAAGACGACTGTTCACTGGGATCAAATCCGGCAAAGCACGTTCAGTAAAACTCCTACAACATACAGTCCACGAATCATAGCGTCAGGGTCACAAGACACACAGAAAGCGAACTACCACCAATCGATAAGCAGCTCATAGGAGGAATAATTTCACAAGATGAGTGAAATTTCCATCTGAAAAGTCTTCACTGAAGGAACCAGTCGATAATCGTCACGTGATGTAGCTTTCTTGATTGAAAGATAAGTGACGCCAGATAGTGACCAAGTGTGAGCTAATCACAATATCGATCATCCGCTCGTGACAGAACTGTCAAATGCTCAAACTACTAGCCGGGATGCTGCGGGTTCGAAACTTTCTAGAGTTTCGTGAGACAAGCTTCACTTACAGGACGGAATCCTAAATCGTTCAGCTGTAGCACCATTTCAGTGCCTAACTGCCATGCCACCAGGAGGAAGTACTAGGTCTGGGTTACTGCCCAAGCCTAGACAGGGGAAATCGAGAGGCAGAGGTCGGGTTCGAACCACGGACCTTCCGGTCAGTAAATTCGCGCTCTAACCACTGAACCATTGAAAACTGTGAAGAAGCTGAAAACGGCCTGGGCACTTGGACGTGCATGACCACGCTTAAACCTTGCAGGTGTCTTCCAGAAACACAGCATACATCAACTTCAAGACAGTATAAGATCTGAGCGAGCATTGCCCGTTTTTCAGTTTGGCATAAAGTATGCAATTTGAAAGGCTTTATGCAGAAAAGATCTAATTTTGTTCATTGTTAATGAGTAGCGAACTGGATAAGGCACGTTGGTGAGATTACTGACAAACACATGGTCCGGCGAAGTTTTTAGCGCAGGATGGGATTGGGAAAGGATATCGGTAGGCAGATGGTACTTCACAACAGCCCAACCCGAGGAGGAAGGCTTAGTTGAGGTACCCAACCTTGAGCATTTGACTAAAAAGTCTAACCTGCAAGGTAGCGGACAGCAGGGTTCTCATGACTGGTAATGCAAGGAGCCGATGACTCAATAGTCCGACTTGCTCGACTGCATGAAACTAGCTTAATTAGAAGGTTCAAAAAATAAGGCACATATCTCATTCCTGCAGCTGCTTCACACAATAAATGAGTTTAGAGTCACACCGGATCCATGGAAAGATTTGTTTGTTTTCCAACTGTATTGGATAATTGATCGGCGGTCACAGTCAATCGGTGGACGATCTGGGTGTGTGGTTTTTGAGGCCGACCTTTTCAAACCCATTCTTCCTCAGGGGGAAGACAGTATCGGTGCTTCCAGAAATAGGGATACATTGGTCCCCTGCGGCAACCAAATTACTGCCTTGATGCTCCCATCACAACTGACAGCACGACTTCACTTTCAGACCGTCTCGTTATACGATTATCGGTAGCACGCGGTCTTAGTTTGACTGTCCTCTTTGGCAGTACTCAAGCCCGACCACCACGTCAATATGGCAGCTTCAGGCCGGGAGAGGGTATCCTGGGAACGATGATCCGTCGCTTGGCAAAGGATCCCAGCTCATGCTCTGCATTGGGCGAACAAGTTGTTTAAGGCTTCGTTGATCAAGTTGGATAAGATTCCATTAAAAAAGTAACCCTTCATTGGTGGTTTGCAACTAAGTAAAGTTCTCACGCATAGTATTGCCTTAAAGGGACGAGAAAGAAAGATTTATAAAACTGCACCCTTAAGCTTTGCAGTATAGGTAATTTGCTTACCCCTTCCTCGTTTGTATCCACGTGGAATAGAGGCGGTGGCAGGGGTAAGGTGTGCCGAAAGTTCGCCTTTAGAAGATCCAACGACGATGTCAATGTGTGTAGCAGGAGGAGTGGGTATAGACAAGGTATCTGAGGCTGCCACAACATCGACTTCGTTCTGGGAGGCGTCGGTTGCCAAAGCCGCGGTCGTCGAGTCCTCATCGTTGGCCACAACCGGTGAATCAATGCCGGCTTTGTACCGTTTTCGTGGTGGAAGTGCTGAAGTTCGAGACGATGCATATCGACGCAAACTTCCTGACCCAGATGTAGCCACAGGTACAGGAACAGATTCCTCACTCATAGCCGAAGCAACTGAGCCGGTTCCTCGGGACGACGCAAATTCAGGTGGAATATGTCCGTGTGGGAGGGTGGGCGTGGCGTTCTGACGACGACGTTTAGATGGCAATGAACTAGTATGTGGGGAAGGCGATGAAGCTGGGAACCGTTCAGTAGATTGTTTGTGAGCGGAATAACTACGAAGGTCAGCTGCGACCCCCTTGAACTCGGCGTGAAGTACATGGGTTTTGTTGTTACGTCTGCTCTTCGACCGTCCGCGCTTCGACGACTCCACAACAGTGGAACTACTGAGGACGTTGGGAGAAGGTAGGTCCAGGTTTGGTTCTGGCTCATGATCAACGGAAATCGGTGAATACTTTGCAACGTACGGTGTGGGATCGTTCGAAGAACTAAGTGTTTGACTTGTTGGAGTATGTGTCTGTTCGGAAATGCAAGACAGGAATAATAAGCACTAGAATACTTAGGACAGATGTGATACGCAAGTCTCTGTCGCGTCTGAGGGAAAGGCGAAACCCGAAATATGGGAGCGTCAAGTGGTTCATCTGTCCGAATTCCTGGGTTGGAATATTAATCGACAGCTCAAGAACAGTTAAACCTACATAAACCTTCTAGGATGACACTATAATTGTGTATCTTATAGTGAGGATTTCCAAAAAACACCTATTACATCTTCGTGTGCGTGACAAACGGAATATAAATCCAAAAACCCACGCTGTGGTGTCCCTCGACGACGCACTGCCCCGGACAGCAGCGATGTGGAAGCCACTCGTGAAACCTAACCCCGAAACTCACCGATTTAAATCGCGGTGCCAACTGAGGCTCATCACGATACATCCAACCAATGGTGAAATCAATTCCAACATAACGCCTCACGTTACGGAGTAGTGATATTGGACGAAGAAAAACAAAAAGGACGGTTAGTGAAAAGCCTACTCACCTCAATAACAGAATCGGCAGCAGTCTCCTTCGTCGGTGGTCCCGGTTTTTCGGCGCGCTGACTAACGGGACTTGACCTCAAACGAGATAGCGAGCGATTAGCTTTAGTCTCGTCAGCTAGTTGGTCCAATCCAGAAAGACGCGGTGGTGTAGTGACTACATCCGAGACAATACTGGAAGACTCCGATCGCGCAATCGACGAAAAGTCGCTTCGTTTAGTACGGAAGCGAAGTTCTGAGACCGTCAGCTCCGAAGCTGTAAAAATAAATTAAAATTGCCACAAATGAACGGAAGGAAACAGGCATCATACACCATTTCACTGAAGTGGCTCAGGTCACGACGATCCAGAGGACCAATGAACAACCGATCGACTTCTGAAGAATTGTCTCACCTGCTGATAGTCAATGGACGTGTCGAAACACGCGGATTCAGGATGAACAAATTAGTTTTTCTTTCGACGATCTAAAAAAGCTTTCTCTCCGAGTTGAACTAGCAAATTTCATAGGATGTATGGGAATAATCATCGCTGGAACCTACACAGGGTTAACGAATATAACCACAATTCGCATCTTATATATAAGAATGTAGCTATGTAAAAGTTACACTGAACGGTTAAGTCACCAAAACTTCGAGTAAATTCCAACATCAGGAGAAGTCATGGAGAAAATAGTGGTTCATAAAAAAAACTTACCAGCTGTTGTGGTTACAACTGATGCCGTTTCTGAGTGATGAGTAGACTGAGCTGCCTGGCTTAGAACACTTCCACTAGACTGACGAGTACGTCGAGTCCGAGATGTGGACAAATTGTTTTGCTCAAGAGCCGCTTGAGCTAAGAGGTCTTGAGCGACAGCCGTTGTTAGATCATTCGGATGTTGAACTTTTGTACCGGCATTTTGCGGGTGCTCTTGCACGGTTTCGGCCTGCTCCTGTTGACGTTTCTGTTGGGCAATTACTGCATCCCAAGTAACCAGACCGCGCAGCTCCCGGGAAACTCGAGGTTTGGCTAGAAATAATAGGGGAAGAGTAAGTTTACAACAAACACATGCACACAAACAGACCTTGAAACTGCCTTAGTCTTTTCGGCTGAAAACGTTACGTGCGCTCATAACAAAGAGGAACTTGTAGATTTTACTTGTGACTTAATACGACGCGATGTTGAACAGCCCAGACACACACACACACACACAACCCGAGAAGCGGAGGAAACTTATAAGCAAAAATAGTTGTGTTTCGGGAAACAGAAAGGACTCAATGCGATCAAATGAACTCACAAACTGATTTCGGCGGGATCTTGGGGGTCACTGCGGGAGCAGCCGCTCGAAGCTCCGGATTGATCAACGCCCCGGAATACGCGACAGTAGTTTGGACTTCACCGATGACAGCGGTCGGTCTCACAGAAGCATAACCTATAAGCCGTGAACCACGCCTACCTCTGCATCGGCCTCGTGGCCGACGAGCGGGGGTGGTGATTGTGGCGCTTTGAACAACATCGCGTAATTCCATTTGTTGGGGAGGAGGAAGACTGCTGGTTTCTTGAAAATCCTGCTTTTCTAATTCAGTGAACGGCTGTGGAGCAAATGGGGGATTGGATTTAGGTTGTCTATCGACGGAGAGCACAGGGGTTTTCAGAGAGTGAGCGTCGTTCATTGGGGTTGGTCGGACTGAAAGCGTCGAGGCCAAGCTCAAATAACTGGGCGGAGTAACGGATTCCATGAACGTTTGATGTTTGTTGTCTTTACAAGGAACATTATCCACAATAGCTCTCACTGAAGGCTGAGCAGCGGAGTAGTGTTGAGATAACACATGACGTATATTGGTCTAAAAGGAGAACACACAAAGAGATGTTGCTCGTACAACATCGATTTACAAACACAGTTAAACAGATATTACTACCCATTGTACTTTGCGGCGAATTCCTCCCGGAGAAGGATGTGCCGGCTCCAAGGATATCCCGGATTGCTGCTGCCCATGAAGCACGATCGACATGATCAGCATCAACCAGTCGAGGTGCAGTTTAGTCTCTCAATAAGGAAAAACTATCGAATTCCATGTTGAAATCCCTTTAACTGCTAGAAACCCCCAATCTAACCTGAAGCCCTTCTAAAATGAACGATACATCTCCGCATCGCGGAGTAGTTTCGACCGCTGTCTCACCCATCAGTATTGGGATGAATCGAGTATTTTGGCAAAAAAACGTCTGGCAAACGAAAGGCAGACTTCAAACCGATTCAGTTCATAGTATTGCTCAGCCATGGCCAATACTCGCAGACGAGCGTCCATAAGACTGAAATCCGCCTTGTTTGCAACAACCAACATCAATATGTGCGGTTCACTACAGTACTTCTCCTGTCCTGGATTCATTTGGGCATGGCCTAGTGCAGAAGTCATTATACCGTTAAGTTCGTTTTTGTACTCATAGTGAAAGAACGGAAGCAACAAGATGTACTATGGTTAACGTTGTCATTGACCATCGGAAACTTCGCTGCCAAAGCCGTTAGATGCCGATTTCAACCAAAGTGAACAACTTTACCACTCCAACTTCGGCAGTCAACGGAGCGCCAACAAAAACACAGTCAGAACCTTCAAGTCTACATAGTGCCCATGCGACAGAGTGCTATACTCAGTCCAGTACATAGAAAGAATGAAAGAATTTGAGGTTCGGGTAAGACATACCGCAAATCGATGAGCACGTGCGTCAGGCAGCAGGTGAAGCCATGGTAAAAATGCTGGTTTAGACGGGCGACTGTCCAGTTCAGGAGGGGTGTATGGCAACATTAACGGGACCCAAGACGCCGGAAGGTTGGACAGTGGATCAGGTCTTGGAATGTCTACGAGTTTCGCACCTCCACGGCCACGGCGCCCTCCTCGACGCCCTGCTCTGCGACCACCAACACCTCTCCGGATAGGGGTGGACATGATTTGGATGGTTGAAGTCGTGTTTGGAGGTGCAGCGACTCGGATTGGTTTTAACGGAGATGGATTGGGATCGATGATACAATCACCTTGAAAGAATGACACAACCAAGCGTGAGTAGAAAGGTATCCATGTAAGCCGAAAAAGTGCCACGCGGTACACAAGTGACGACAAATAATTAATAGGGAAAGTAGGCGTGTGAAGATGCATGAACGGGCTAGTCAGACGACAACCGGCGACCTGCCAAAGTAATAACTGGCCGATATGATAACAGTTCATCAACCGGAATGACTGGTAAGCTAGCACTCAGTCCCTTACCCATCCACTTTTGCAATAAGACTTTCAAATAAACTAGGGTTGTACGACAATGAAGCAGCAGTGTTGAACAGTGATGATGTTGTGATGTTGTTGACAAAGATGACCCGAGAAAAGTAACAACAGCACTATGTGTGTTCATTAGAACAAAAAAATGCCCGCTGCATTTTCTCTTGGCGGACACCAGACAACCAATCAACTTCACATAACACTATCTCATAATTCGTTCTATAGTGGTCCTTACTACTGTTGTATCGATCGCCCATGGTGAAGCTGACCTACTACAGTTCTCCAACAGTCGTACGGGAGATAAATCCACAAAACCACTTATCTCTGGTTGTCCTAAGTAGGGAATGTGGTGAGTAGCAGTAGGACGGTTAGTCTGGTACAAAGTGGACCGGCGGGGTGAATAAAATTGGACGAGATGACTCAGTGGTTAGGGCGCAAATTTACTGATCGGAAGGTCCGTGGTTCGAACTCGACCTCCGCCTTTCGACTTCCCATGTCTAGGCTTGGGCAACCTGGTAATATTAACGTCCCTCGTGCTTCCTTCAGGTGGTATGGCAGTTAGACACCGAAAGAGTGCTACAGCCTAACGATCACTTCATCACGTGGGATTTAGACCAGAATAACCTAAGCTCACCGAATTAGTAGACGCAAACCGACCGTCGACGATGTTTCATTTTGCACAGTGAGGCCACCGAAGCTCACCTGACGCAGTTGTTGGAACCCACAGTCACTCAGTCTCTGTGATCCGCAACGGGTCCTCTATGACCCAGGATTATTTTTGTCAGAATCGTGCTCGATCGGAGAAGGGGTTTGCCACCTTGCGTTCTACCAGTTCACTCGTAAATATGTCCATAATCTTTTCTCAGTGAACACGAATGATAGACAGTTAGAAACATTCATCCAGTCTGAACTATAGGATACACTAGCGTAGGCCAGGAAATCAGGACAGTATCTGGTTCTAACCCGCTGAAGAAGACATGCAATTTCAAAACCTCGTTCTCACTAGTACACCTGGGTGTGAGGTACAACAACCAAAGAACACCTTGGAAGGAAATGGATATCCTAGGCAGTTCATCAAGGCGACCGTTGGAACGAGCGGACATCCAGCGTCCGCACCAAAAATGCCATAGAAATCCGGGTGCTTGACATGGCTCAGGGGTTACCACTACTTCCAATTAAAGAAGATAAATCTAATGGACCAAATCCCATTGTGGTCATCAGTCTGCAGTCAGCTGTGGAGAAAGTTACAGAGTTGGCAGTTTGGGGACTGGACTCTCTGGACCTAAAAAACTGACAAATCTAGGAAGACCTGGCTTGATCATAAGCTACCGCAGTCACCAATTGGAAAACATTTTTTGATCGCAGGTTAGTAGTTTGATTCGGACTTCGGCGTGCATCTGTTCCACCATCAGAACTCAGGCCGCTGCACTCAATCCATTTATGTCTTCACTACGTGTCCGAAAAAGAGTGAAAAAAATAAAGTGTTCAGCCGTAGCACCCTCTGGGTGCCTAGCTGCCATGTCAACGGAAGAAGGCACGAGGGCGGGGATACTGACAGGTCACCCAAGCCTAAACAGCAGCAGACGAGATGCCAAGGGTGGGTTCGAACCACAGAACTTCCAGTCCGTAAGCTGCCGCCTTAACCATTGAGCTATCTCGAGCTCGTATCCGAAAAATGTGTGGTTTCTCCCCCTATCGACTGATCAGAGTCTGTAACCATGCGACCAACCCTTTTGTAAAAATCCGTTTCTCCGATTACTTGGTACTTCCGGGTCAAAATGAAGTACGTGTACCAACTAGTTTCCGTCTTCTAACTGTTTTTCCAGTTACCGAATGGAAGCGGTGACCGACATACAGAAGGACAAAACAGATCGTTGAGCTTTAACATCCTTTCGGTCTCTAGCTGCCACGCCACCCAGAGGAAGCACGACTGCTGGGATACTACCAGGTTGTCCAAGCCTAGACAGGGCAAGTTGAGATGCAGAGGTCCGATTCGAACCACGGACCTTCCGGTCAGCAAATTCGCGCTCTAACCATTGAGCCATCTCTTAAAAAAACCAGATGGAATCTATTTATTGAAAATGCTAAGGAGAAAGATGGGTACCTTTGAGGTGAACGGCTAATTCATCCATGGTTGCGACTAATTTCTCGTCTAGAGCGGATCGGTTCCGCTTGTTTTGTTTCAACATGGCCTTCATCTCACGTTTGCTGAGACGCCTTCGATGGCTGTTAAGTGCGTTGGAATCAGCTGTTAAAAAGGAAGAAAACAGGCGTGGGTTATTGCTGCAAACAAAAAGGACTTCAGTAAGGTGAATAGAAACGGGGTGGTATTTATCCGTAGATCAAACGGCGAAAAAACGAATGGATTGACTGGGGATGTTTGCGACATTCATGACCTTTAGTTGGAATGTAGACGGCCTGTGTGTCTTCTTCATATGATGTAGAAACTTATGGTGCGAAGCGTGGGAACTTCAGGTCGCCATATCAAAACATCCCAAGTGATAATTGGAATTGAGTAGTCGCACAATTACATATTGAGTATGCGAATGATCTGACTGCTAGTAACCGTCGCATCAAAGACAATCAAGATTGGCTGCGCAACGGAATATAGAGCTAGCAAGTCGTAATAGTGATGCGGATAGCATGAGAGAGGAAACGTGAATACAGCTGAAAATGACGCGGAAATCGTCCCGCGCAGTACACGGAACCATGAAGCTGTTATTTCGAACGGTCATTAGCTAAATCTCTGGTGTTACAGATAAATTATTTGGGTGTCGGCTAACTTCCCATCTGTTTTCTCAGCAACTTCTATGTCATTCGGAACCTATACCCCGATTTCCCAACCTTCCGGATTGAAGAACGTCCGAATCCGAATGAAGAACAAATATGGTCAATGGAACGGACCCGGCGCTCAAAACATAGCTCAATTCTCTCTTATTTGCCGATGGGTTTCGTTTAGGCCAGCAATCTCGCCGGTAGTGACTATGACTTATGGAAGAGATACAAGATTCATCAACATACAAACGAAACGTTGCACGTGTGCAACGTAGCACGGCATGAACATGTGCCCCGAATGTCATTTACTTCACAGAACCACTTCGTCCAGCAACGAACACAGTGAAAGTATCTATGAATGGGTAGGAAACTAAGAAAACCGAAGACAGCAAATACTGTAGCGTTGGCAGCTGGGATCTTCCCCGAAAAAAGCCCCGGGGACAGGCCAAATCAGTGCTAAAGATACTGACAGACATTGCACGAGACGCTGCCCGTTGTGCTATTCGCACAACAGCCAGAAGGCATGATTGTCATCGCTGTACCATCAGCGTGGCGGTTATCCTATTGAACAATGAGCTACCGCCTCAATTCGTCCTTCATCGGCAAGCAAGAATGCGAGGGCTTGGACTAATGTACGCCTTCCACATGGCTTACAGGCGATGATGATAGCAGTTTGGAGGTGCGCATTTGACCTGCTCACAGGGTAGGGGGCTTCTTTGACCATAGGTATACATGCAAAAACCAAAAACAATTACACTTGAGACACACTTTGCTTTAGTCAAAACCCGTCTCCTGGGTGACTCAGGCAATACGCAAAAGGGTGAGGAAAGAATGGGATATTACCCTATGAGCATCAGGACGAGAGCCAACAAACAGCGTATCCTGTATGTGGGTTGGCTTATGTTTGCTCACATACATGTCAACTAAGGGTCTAACAAATAAGCGAACACGAAATCCACACAGAAAGAATACCACAAGTCGCAATTCAAAATGTGAGCTGCACTCACAAAGTCCCCGGTTTGAATGAGATGAACAAACCAAAAAACAAAGGAACCAGATTGAGACAGGACTGACCTTTGTCTGCCAAGTGCCTTGTTTCAGTTGAACCTGGTGATGTAGACGGAAGTGACAAGTCGTGCATAGCCACGAGTTCCGGTGCAACTACATACATGGGTATGGGTGGGTCATGTGGAGACTACGTTAGGCGACAGTCGATAACCGAAAGAATGCATGTTTAAGGATAACAGAAGTAAGGTGAGACAATACCCGCATGGGTTGCTGCAAGTTCTGGGGAAGATTGACTGCAGTACTTAAAAAGACATTCAGGCGGGCCGAAGCTATGTTGGGATGTTGTGATCAGGCTATTTAGCTACCTGTTAGCCACCAGACCGTCCTTCCTAGAAAATTAACGACCTTGACTTAGAAGGATCATGTAACCGAACCCCTACGCACACCAGATGACCCCAAATAAAGGCGAGATGCCTGGTAGGACTGATCTGCTAAGAATCCACAATGTTTAAAACAAAATGTGCTTAGAACACCCGAATTTGAATCGGTGCAAAAATGGAAATTTGGTCTATAGCAGTTTATCAGAATTCAGACGAACGTTCGCCTGATAACAGGAATAAAAAAACTTTTTTAACCATAAACAGAATTACAGTAGTCTACCCAGTAGGCAGTGTCCGACCATGTATGTATGTATGTTGGAGGAAAGCCCACGTACAGTGCTTGTTTCTCGCAGTTCCGTAACTTGTCGGCGAGCAAGAGCTTAACGAGTTCACCCGAGAAAACCGCGTTCCGTTAATTCTTTATATCAGCTTGCGCAGTTATTAAGCATAATGCTGGCTGCCGCAAAAAGACTTCGATCTTTTGAATTAGACCCTAGGTGGAACAGGAGGTATCATTTGCACTGCAAATTTAGTTACATATCACCAGGAGAGACTGGATCGCTTCACCACGCCAACAGTACATCAGGAGGAGGGCCGCATAGCCTACTGGCGCATTAGCGGAGCCTAGTAAGAAATGTGGTTTTTGAGCCAAAACATCCAGCAAACCGGCGGTACGACGGCTAGAGACCCGACCCTTTAGGAGATTGAGAAAGGAGGACACTTCATCAAAAAAACCTAGACTACAATGTCACATTAGGTTCACATGTGAAGTAGGTCGGCGGTCCGAGAGCCAAACACTCCATTTGAACGAAACCACCCGGGGATCGGGGTTTGAAATGCACTTTCTGCGAAAGGAAGTAATAACTGCGCTCAACCCATACACCCATTCAAGCAATGTCCCCAGTCAAGTGATAAAATTCACCTCTCCTCTCTCTTAAACAAAAGGATAATCATACCATTCATTCAGTCGGTCATACCTACTGGTTAAATTGGTGTACTACAATTGAGAATCAAACGCCCACAAAAAACTAACCATCGTCGTCGGCATAGTCATGTTCGCTCGCAAGATGAGTATCCGCGTCTCTTGAATCACTGCACTGACTATCCGCGCGTAAGAGTTCGCGTTTGTGTTTACGGTCGTGCCCGTCACCTTTTATCGTCACTGGAGCAATAATTTCCTTGACAGTCGTCCCAACAGAGGTCGTACAGGTGGGATTTGTGGAAGCTCTAGCGACCGAGGACGAAACAGTAGACGTGCGGATTTGTGATTCAACAGAAGAGAGTGCCACCTCGAGTTCACAATTCTCCTCGTGTTTGCTTCGGACCTGCTGTGTGGAGGACTGGGTCCCTTTTTTCTGCTTTCCTTTACGCTTCATTAGGAAAATATACGGAAAACAGCATCACGAAGATCCTAAAAATAGAAATGTGGACGGGTGAACGAACTAAAAAAGTGGATATCAACGACAGCTGGGAGAACGGGATTCTTCTAAGTGACATCGTTCTAACGCGAAACACATTGCTACTGAAAGACAAGGGAAGACAGCTTTTATGATAAATAGAAGACGGCGAACTCAGTTCGAGAGTTGCCTGCTTGAATCCAGGCTCACCGAAAAAGAGGAAGTTGTGCGAGTTTGCCACACGCACTCTACTTCAAAGTTATAAATCACATCGCACCTGTCCTTTACACCCGGCAGAGGGTGTAGATGAAGTGCCCATACGCTACAGAGACAAGAACTCGTCACAAGAAACCATCACTCTGGAACATGTCCAGAAAGCCGGTAATGTCCGAAGATTATTTCAGTTGATCCGTGCCACCGGTCCCCGGAAACCACCTGTGAGCGAAACCATCAAGGATCGGAACGGAGTGACCACCTCGAATAAAGAAGAACGTCTCGACCGATGGGCCGAATACTTCGAACAACAATTGTCATCGCCACCAGCTGGCACCCATCTGGAACCCACAGGTGACGTAGAACCCTGGACGGTGAACGTGGAACCACCTATGTCCTCGGAGGTTTACGAATGCATATGTTCTCTCAAGCGCTACTCCGCCTCTCGTCCGGTTGAACGACGTTAAGTACATGTTAAATGGCGGTAGACATTAAATTTCGCACGTTATAAAAACTGTCTATCAGTCTGTTCCTTTCCGACCGATAATGGGTAATGGTGTAGTCTTCCTACACTCACACAAACCCCATGTCCAACCTCTGCTAATAATGGCAAATCAGAGAGATGGACAATTGACAAACCTGATGAGAGAAGTGAAATTCCAATAAACTGATATAGCGAGAGTGGTGACGTGAGACTATTATCGACGGCTGTACATGGTGAAACAAGATCATTTACCATTAGCACTTGTTGACGCGGTGATGAGATACACAGCAGTGGTTGAATAGAGGAGAGCCGGGAATAGTGGTTGTTCCCTCTCGTGTGCCATTTCAACCAGCATACGAAGAGGACCTCGGGGACAGAGGACGGCTACTAGGTCTGAAAGTGAAAAGGGTGAGAGTTGAGTGGAAATGAGTGGGACTGGTGAAGAACATGAGGAACTACGGCGTACTCAAACGAAAGGGGCAGAAAAGGCACACAGGCACCGTTACAAGCAAAACTGAACCCCATCATGCCTACTTAATTTATCCAAGGGCTCTAGTGATTATGGTAAATGAAAGAAAGCCGGGATGAACGCTGGAAGGTCTCCAAAACCCCGGTGTTCAAATAGCCTCTGACGAAAACCTTGTCGATCTGGAATATGCAGATGACATCGTTCTCATCTTCGAGAGAGGGCGCAGGTGTTTTTGGATGAACTGACCAAAGTCATCCCGTCCTTTGGTATGCACTTTGCACCCAAAAAGTGTAAGGTCACGCTCCTGGACATGCAGTCACTGAACACGCCAATTATAATCCAGGGAGAGGCACTGGAAGTTGTGGAGCGTTTCACGTATCTTGGAAGTTGTATTAGTTCTGATTGTAGTGTGACAGATAAGGTCAATGCGCGAATCTGCAAGGCTCGGGTCGCGTTTGCTAAGTTGAGACACCTATGGCGTCAAAGTGGTGTATCCATGAATCTCAAGGGACGTGTGTGTCAAGCTACAGTGCAACGGCTGAACGATTATCCTAGTTTTATTATGACGGTTTGGAATAGGCCACCCTTATTGCGATTCAGGAAGAAGCAGTGTTCCCTATCCAACTGTTGTAATTGACGCCAAAAATCGACTCCAAAACCTCAGAGAGAGGAAAAGACCTACCAAAAACGAACACAACAGTCCCATTGCGAACAAACGAGTGCACAATTACAGGGATTGTCGCGGTACCTAAGGCACATTTTTAACGTTTACTCAAGGGTATCCGGTCGATCCTGAGTGATTGATTGGCATCGTCCCCGGGACGCGCCTGATCACTCCCGCATCGTCAGTCGTCAATGACTGTTTGTTTGAACGTCCGATTAATAGGTGAATTTCCTGGCCCCGAGACCCGGCGGTTTTCCTGAAGCGACTTTAGCAAAGTGGGCGGTGCCCTATAAGTTTCAAACACGGGTTATTTTCACGAATATGACCGTCATGACAACAACGAATGTGGTCAAAGACAAATCCAATACCCAGACGATGACAAGGGCAATATCGTAACCCACATGATAGCGTCCAGCTGTACTTTAGGATAAGCGCACACGCCGTACGCCATCGTCCAGTCCAGTGTAGTCCTAAGGCCATAGCATCTTATCCACAGACCGAAGTGTGGGTCACTATACCTGAGCACTTTATGGTTATGTTCTAACTGCTCGTGTAGGTGGATAACAGAGATGAGAAGCAATAGCCCGGGGTCCCGTAAAGGAGATAATAGAACAAGAAGAACAATAATGGGATATCGATACACTCAGAGCACAAAGAACGAGTAAAGATAAGGGCCGTGGAGTAAGGAAGGTTTGGACAAGTAAACAATGATCCAAGAAGTAGGGGCAAACTGGTGGGTGGTAATGAGGTGGACAGTCTTTCTTTGAGTGTGGTTCGTTTAGGTGAGGGGAAGAGGTCACATGAAATGACTGGAGAAATCTGAAACCTATAGAAGGCATCCAAAACCTGTGAACGCGAAAGAAATAACCCATCTCTGAGGCACCTGTGGCAATCACCGTATCATAAAGAAAGAAATCGAGAAAGAAGGGGACCTAGGGCTACACTTCCGACACTCAGACAAACGACATGGATAGAGAGTGACAGCGTGAACGCCGGTGACATTGACAAGCCACCATAGCCTTCAAAGCAATGACGGGGAGGGGCACATGTACCCCATCCTGGAAAGCTAACAGCACCAACAGGGCCCAAACCTTTCGTAACATCCCCATTCCATTCTGATGTGCCAAATTCTGTTTCGGCCACTTAGAATTAGGCTCGGAAAACAGCGCTTGTCTCAGCAGACAGTAACTTGGCGCGCGTAACACATGGATCAGCCACCTTAGCTTGCAGGGCTGAATGCACGCTCTCGGGGAAGTACTTTCTACTTCACTCAAAACCGTCTCCCAATCACTTTATTGTGAATTCACTGGTTCTAGCCAATCTCCATTATAATTCTGAGACATCGGCGGTCAAAGACCTGAAGGTGACTCAGATCTTCCGCCCGAAGTGGCGATATCTCACAGCCACACAACAATACAGCCCGCACTGCAGTCTCATGCACATGACCTTTGAAAGCTGATTTAGGTACATTTTGATGCCACAATAGCGTAAACTAGCGAATATAACTCTAGCCTTCGAGATTCGTGTGCTCAGTTCGTCTGTCGCACTACGGTTACAGTGAATGCAACCTCGGAGGCGAGATGGCCCAAGTGGTTACTGACCGGGAGGTCCGTGGTTCGAACCCGGCCTCTGCCTCTCGACTTCCTCTGTCTAGGCTTGGGCAACCTGGCAGTATTCCAGCCCTCGTGCAACCTTCGGGTGGCATGGCAGTTAGGCACCTTGAATTCTCAGAGGCGTGTCTAAAGACTGTATGGCCTGCTGTATGGCTTTACAACTTGTGGAGGCGAAGCACATGCCAAAGACTGGACGACCTTGGTCAGCTTTTCAAATAATGCTTACGCTTTCCCACTCTTATTCAAAAGTGAGAACAATTTTGTCTGCATACTCCAGGTTGACAAGGCTCTCGTCCGGAAAGATCTGAACACCGGGATGTTGGAGACCCTCCATTGTTCGCCCCAGTATCTCACCAGTAACAAAAGTAAACAAAAATGGGAGGAGTGGCTACCCTTGTCAGACACCACTGCATATAGACAAGCTTTTAGAAAACTCTCCATACATTCTCATTTACCCACAAGTACGTGAATACAAACAATGCATGATATTCATGAACTTCTGAGGCATACCCTGTTGTGCAAGCGCGTTGAAGAGAACTAACCAGTCAACGGAATCGAACGCACTCTTGGAGTCAAGGAATACTAAGATTGTGGGACGTCTATACGCAGGCCGTAGCTCCAACACTTGACGAAATATGAAGACTTGGTCCACAAAACTGCCCCCCTCCCGATCGGAATCCTGCTTGCTGTTCTCGGGTCCCGTATTCACGCGCCTTCACAAGATGTCAAATAAGCGATGCCAAAAGTCTCGCTACAATCGGGGTCAAGGCAATTCCTCTGTGATTGCCAAACTTATACGAGCACCATTTTTGAAAATGGGTACCATCCGAATTAGCTGGGACGAAGTCTTCCTTCCAGATAGAGGCAAATCAATTAGCTGCTCACCGGCTATCTTCTAGGGCTGCGTTGCGCGCCGGGAATCCGGCTGAGCAACTGCAGATCGTCAGTGGAATTGTTCTTGAAAGTGTTCAATCCAACGATTAAGGTGCATTTTTTTTACAAACGAGCGAGTCGTTGTTATCAGCGTTATTTCGCTCACCGAAGTCTTCTTTTGGCCTGTTGTGCTTATCAGCTAGAACAGTTTATGCACATTCCCAAAATTTCTCGCGACCCCCCTCCCCCCATCTCTTCAGCTTTCTGGATCCTCCAAGGTCGTCAATCGGCACAGATGCTCGTTTTCAACTGAAGTCTGAAAGTTCGTTCAGCTGTATTGCACTCGTAACGAGGAGGAATACGTGTCCGAGCATCAAACAATTTAAGAGTACCATTCAAGATTCGGTGCCCAGGTTTATTTGGCTGAACCATTCCACAAGCACAGCACCCAGAAACTTGAGAGTTGGGGACAATAACTGTCCGGAGGCCAGTCGCTCTTCATACAAAAAAATCGTCCAGTTATAACACTCTTTCGGTGCCTAGCTGCCACGCCATCCGAAGGAAGTCGCTCTTAATAACCGAACATCGCGCCGACTGCATGGATGTGTCACAAGCGGGTTACGGACCAAACGAGGGCGTCCCTTGGTTGGTCAGAGTATCAGCCAATCTGGATCGAGCATCTATAACTCGACGCTTCTCGTCCCCCTAATGAAGATCCCAACGCGACCTTGTGGAAGATTATGTGATCACCTAGTAAGAGTCAACGCTAGAAGACGTAGTGTCCGAAACGGACATCAGTAGGTGGATTTCGTAGGTTTGTTTCACTGGGGGTGTGGGCATCTTGCGCACCCCTGAAAAGCACAACGAGGAGCAACCACGAACAAATGCGTGGTCCGAATCCAGAAAGGTGTTCCAGAACGAGCGACAATCAGTATTTTGACCCACACCGCCTACATTTGATGGCGACGTGGTCTATCCGCATTAGAAGTTGGCTCGCGTGAGGGAGGCATGATGTGGCCAAGCGGCAAATGTTCGCCGTGCCTCGACTGCAATTCATTGAGCTTCGGCAGCGCTTAGTCTACCTAACTGCGCGTTCATATCCCCGGTGACAGTCATCATCATCACCATCATCAGCTGTAAGAAACCGTGTACTTGTCGTACAGTGGTTGTAGCTGCCACAGTTTCGTCCGCCGATGATTTGAGGAGGTGAGGTAGGTAGCTGCGCATTGGAGGCGCGAGCTGCGTAAATGCACCACTGTCAATGGGCTGTTACGTCGGGGAATTGGGAAGGGGGCTATGCATTGAAGGCAATAGCTTGGATGCATGAGCGCCATTGAGGGCGCGATTGGGCCATGTCTGACAATGTCTCTAACCATTGATGTGGCCCGTCTCGGGGTCCCCATCCAGGAAGACGGCAGTGACCAGCGCAGCTGAGTTTGCTGGTAATGGCTTTTATACTTCGCTGCCAAGTTATTGTTTGACCGCCTCTGGCTCGTTTCCACCCTTCACGTGGTTGTGCGAAAAGAACCTTTCGAGGAAGTCGGTCGACTGGCATGCGTAGCACGTGGCCAAGCCAGCGCAGCCTATGCAGTGTGATCAGTTCATCTATCGAGGGTGAGTTATTCCTCCCGAATACCATTCGACGTACTTCAGCATTGCTGATCCGGTGTTCCCACCAGATTCGGGCAATGCTCCGGAGACATCGGTGGTCAAACACTGAAAGTCTTTTGACGTCCTCGGCGCGCAGCGGCTAGGTTTCTGATCCGTATAGTAATACGGAGCGCACCGCAGCATTATAAACTCGACCCTTGACGGATAAGCTGATGTCACGCCTACGCCACAGGTGACGCAGGTTCACAAAAGCTGCTCGGGCCTTCCCAATTCGGATAGAAATATCATCTTTCGCGAGACCACCGGGACTAATACAGCTGCCCAGGTAGACAGTGCTACAGGCTGTTGAGGCGTGGGCAGATATGATGAGAAGACAGCCAGTATCTGCGAGTTCAGGGGAAACAGATGTTGCTATACGAACCGCACAGAGGCGAATATCAACGGGCAGACATTCAACCACAGACCTTTCAGTTTGGTGGCTTAGAATAGTGTCAAATCCGTCTGCAGCGGCTTCTAGATCATTCGAGGTTCACAACCAGAAACGAGTGGAAACCGATGGGGGTCAGTTCAACAACCGAACTTGGGTACTGAATCCTTGTTTCAGAAAGACACCACAAATCAATAGAAAGTGAATGCAGCGTAGATGCAACAGCAGTCGGTTGTTTCAAGGTGCGAACGTTGAAGGTTGCCAAATGAGCTGAGCATCGGACTTTGAAAAAATGAGTTCGAAGTGCCTGCGGCCGAGACGGCCGAGCTAAAGGTAGATATTGCTGCTAACGGTAATGGGCAGCGATCAGATCTGTCAGTTCCTTAGAATGAGCCTATGGAGATGCTGCTGGAAATTGGGGGACAAAAAAAGTAATTAGTGAAAGAGAAAAAAGGAAAACATTAGCAGCAGCGTTTTCGCTCACCCGCCCTGCTGTATGTAGCAAGTAAGGTGACCCGACTGACGAGACCACGCGATGGCGTTATGGTGTGATTATATATTTAGTTTTAAGCAGTTCCGCGATGGTTGTTTATCGTTGTACGCGGGCTGTGATACTGTGAGGGCGAACTCATTTGAACAGGATAATTAGGGTCCTTAATCAAAGCCTTTGGCTCAATGACCCAACGGCAAGAGAGCGGTAGCTGGTTTAAGACCATCGGAAAAAAAAGTCGCTCATGAACGTAACCAAAGTGGCACCACAATTCGTCGGGGATGGAATCCGTTATGATTAGACCTTCCAAATAACACCTGGGGCATCCTTCAACATTGTACTCATAGTTTGCTGACGTATGACAGGACTGCCTTGACGCCAAACAGCAATCGAGTATACTAGAATAGACCTCGGTGGTCAGGTTCTGCAAAGTCTTATTATCTTCCTGTCCAGTTCTGTGAGGCATCCGGATTCTAATGTATGCATCTTGAGACGACTACAAACAGGGCACTTGAACTGGTCCTCCGTCATTGAGCTGAGCTTGGAACGCTCGCCTTCCCAACTGAAAACGCTGGCAAATGTCCATCCTATTAAATAGTTTATGGCACTGGTAACAGAAATTCAACACTGATGTGCGCACCGGATATCTGCGACATTGTCCTAGCAGTTTCATCAAAGTTGAAGCTGGGTAGCTTGGGGAAAAGGAAATCTGTATGCCAGCCATACTACGATGTGCCGAGTTTCGGCTGCAAAAATCTTGGAAGAATCAGTTTTGACCGCCTTCCTACCTACCTACTGGAAGTTAGAAATGTGATCAGAAAGGACTTCAACTATAACTCCATGACTGAGGCTGCGGTTGCATCTGCTGATAATAAATAACAATCTTTGTTCAGCTGTAACACCTTTTTGTTGTCCAGCTGCCATGCCACCCAAAAGAAGCACGAGGGCTGGGATACTGCCAAGTTGTCCAAGCCTAGACAGGGGAAGTCGAGAGACAGAGGTCGGGTTCGAACCACGGACCTTCCGGTCAGTAAATTCCCGCTCTAACCACTTGAGCTATCTCGCCCCAAGACCATCGGAGGAGCCTACATGTTTAACGAACCAATCGCCTCACATAAGACGGAGTGGGAAAGAGTTCCAAGGAAAAAGGATAATTTGGTCCTACGTATGAGAGTTAGTTGATAGAAGAGACTAGATAAGCGAAGACATGCTGTCTGATTGAAAGATAAAGGAAGAGGGAAGGAGTAAGATACGCCACGTGCCTATGTGAATTGTGTTTCCAGGATACCAGTTAGTGATGAGGTATCGATGTGGCATGCAATTTTGAGTTAAATGGAATCAAGAAAGAATAAATAAGGAGCTCTTCCTCACGGTGAATTAGGGATCTACAAAGCGAAAGTATTCGGGCAGAGTGGAATATCTGCGGGCCCGAAACAGAAAACCAACCATACTAGATGTTCGCATCGCGATATGCTTGATGTGCGGGGGACGAAAGCTGTCAGAAAACGACAAAGCAATGCGATGTTACTGATCCTATCAGTAAATCCAAATTGGGAATGGGATGACGAATGGAGATGGATAAGCAGGATGTCGAAAGGATCGCAATGAATTCAGTCTTCGAATCCAGGCATCATAATCACCAAACAAGACAACACCAGTATTGGTACAACTGGTCGACACAACAGTTGCCATACAACTATAAAGTTTAATTATTGAAGACTTGAAGTGAGCTCGAGGTAGGTCAGTAAACGCACGGACTTACTGGTAGGAAGGTCCGCGGTTCGAACCACACACCCGCATTTCGACTGATCGTGCCTAGGCTTTGGCAACGTCAAAAACCTGAAGACGCCTCACATTCTTATTTGTCTGCAGAAGCTATTTCTCGTAACCATACAACAATGTAGCTCTTACTATAACCTCGTGCACGACACCCTTGTGACCCAGTGGAAGGTCTCTCTGATGCCACCAGTAACACGAATTAGCAAACGTGGTCCAAGCTTCTGAGGTTCGTGCACTGGCTTCATCAGACAGACTTCTACCAGAGGCACGCAAAATTGCAATCGCAACAAAAGCAGTTTGACGAAACACAACATAAGCCCACCGAATCACTGACTCAGAGACTGACGGCTGAGATACCAGAACCCATACAAGTGTCTTGATTCTTCAGCTGATGTTCAGTGATTAGGGCACGAACTTACTGACCGGCGGACTGGTGGTTCGAACCCAGCCTCTGCATCTCAACTCCTCCTGTCTAGGCCTTGGTAACCCAACAGTATCTCAGCCCTCGTGCTTCTTTTGGGTGGCATGGCAGCTGGACAACAAAAAGGTGTTACAGCTGAACAAAGATTGTTATTTATTATCAGCAGATGCAACCGCAGCCTCAGTCATGGAGTTATAGTTGAAGTCCTTTCTGATCACATTTCTAACTTCCAGTAGGTAGGTAGGAAGGCGGTCAAAACTGATTCTTCCAAGATTTTTGCAGCCGAAACTCGGCACATCGTAGTATGGCTGGCATACAGATTTCCTTTTCCCCAAGCTACCCAGCTTCAACTTTGATGAAACTGCTAGGACAATGTCGCAGATATCCGGTGCGCACATCAGTGTTGAATTTCTGTTACCAGTGCCATAAACTATTTAATAGGATGGACATTTGCCAGCGTTTTCAGTTGGGAAGGCGAGCGTTCCAAGCTCAGCTCAATAACGGAGGACCAGTTCAAGTGCCCTGTTTGTAGTCGTCTCAAGATGCATACATTAGAATCCGGATGCCTCACAGAACTGGACAGGAAGATAATAAGACTTTGCAGAACCTGACCACCGAGGTCTATTCTAGTATACTCGATTGCTGTTTGGCGTCAAGGCAGTCCTGTCATACGTCAGCAAACTATGAGTACAATGTTGAAGGATGCCCCAGGTGTTATTTGGAAGGTCTAATCATAACGGATTCCATCCCCGACGAATTGTGGTGCCACTTTGGTTACGTTCATGAATATAGTTATAGAGCGTGCCGAAAGAAACACATCCTCTTCGTGCGATCGCTGTCACAAGCCGTCGTCAAAGAAATTGCCAAAAGTTACACTCAACGCCCTCCTCGACATTGGAAGCTCCAGTAAACATAGTTCGATACCATTGTTTGAAAACATCCGCGTACCCATCTTACTACTACTACTACTACTATTAAGGTGGCTCCGACTGACCTGTCTAGTGTCACCCAAGAACACTGTCTTGTTAACCCGAGCGAGATAGCTCAAGTGGTTAGAGCGCAGATTTACTATCCGGAAGGCCAGGCCAGGTAATGAATTCCACCTGGTCGCGACCACAACTCGGTACAGCAGGCCGAGAAGCTTTGTAGACCCGCAATGCTGCGAAAGTGGAATACGCAAAAATGCTGGAAAAGTATGCAGGTTGATCCATTTGATTCGTTCGACTGGTCCTCGGAAGCCTCTTGTCAGCGAAACTATCACGGGTCAAAGTGGCTTTCTGATAACCGGCAAAGAATGTTTGGGCTATTTGGCACAGTATTTCGAACAATTCAGTTGGCCATCTACTCCCTTTAATCCAGACCACCGGACGTCAACAGAAAGGTTTTGTGAATATGGAATCCTCTTAAACCTCAGAAGTGTCTGAGTGTATATCTCTGTTCAAGCGTCATCGTGCTCCTGGTCCTGACGACCTTCCATCTGCTCCGTTCAAGACCGCCGGGGGGTTCCTCATCCTGTGCCTGCCTAGCCTATTTGGGTCTACCCGGGAGAGAGATCTACCCAAAATACTGGGATGAGTCGATAATACTGCCCACAAAGGTTTTCCATTGCAGAATGGAAAACTCGTTTTTGAGGTTTCGAAATAGAAACCGTTCAGCTGTAGTACGCTTTCGGTGCCTAACTGTCATGCCACCAGAAGGCAGTACGAGGGCTGGGATACTGCCAGGTTGCCTAAGCCTAGACAGGGGAAGTCGAGAGGCAGAGGTCGGGTTCGAACTAGAAACTTCCGGTCAGTAAATCTGCGGTCTAACCACTAGGTCACCTCGCCCATATTGGGGTTTACTGGGGATATTTAACGAACATGAACTGAATATGAGGGTGATCTGAATCAAACTGTGTATTCAAAACGATCGATAGTCAAGGTCTGGACGATGCCACCGGTAATTGATTGGGGGCGAGATAGCTCAGCGGTTAGAGCGCGAGCGTACTGACCGGAAGGTCCGTGGTTCGAACCCTGCCTCTGCCTCTCGACTTCCCCTGTCTAGGCTTGGGCAACCTGGCAGTATCCCAGCCCTCGTGCTTCCTTCGGGTGGCATGGCAGCTAGGCACCGAAAGGGTGCTACAGCTGAACTATTTTTTTTATTTTTTATTAATTGATGGTGGCGCGGGCAATTTGACTTCCAGAAGCTCAGGAATGGGGGGACGCCAGTTGGCACATGAGTGTCCACTGCGTCTAAACCCAGTAGTGCTGACAAACAATTGGTGATCGGTAAAAGTTGCAAAAGACGTTTACAATTAGCACTGCATTTTTGTTCATGCTTACTATACCACTAAGGCGTGTTTCTGATTAACCGCGGCGTCCTAGTTGCCCACTGAAATCTCCTGCATCGGTGACTACATCCAAGCCCTTCGTGGTGTACAAAAGCGTGGTCAGTTATGGCTAGGTGTCTAGTTTTTTGGTGCATAAATGGACACCAGAAACAAAGAGTATAAGTGGCTCGATCAGCGAATCTTTATGGAAGTAGAAAGTCAGGAAGTCCGAAGTCAATATCCATTACCATTCCATCACCTTTTTTCGTTTCAGCTCTCAGTGTCAAAGTTTTGGATAAATAAAGCCTAGCTTCCAGGCCCTCAGTCTTTCCCATTCTTTTTCCGTTTGTCGCTGCACTCCATCCCTCGCCGAAAACAAGAATTTACTCATTCAAAAATCTTCAAAGAACGATGAATATATCCTTACATCCTGAACGATTCGATACCGATCCCAATACCCAAGACTCGGCGGATATCTGGGAGCATTGGTTTTGTACTTTCGCGAACTTCCTAGGGTCAACTGCTTCTCATTCACCAGATAAACTGAAAATCTTATTAAACTACGTTGCCCCTAATGTTTACCGATTCATTAAAGACTGCAAAGACTATGAATCAGCCAGCGAAACCTTGCGAGAAATTTACGTACAACCGAAAAATGAAATTTTGCCCGGCATCTTTTGAACACTTGTAAGCAGGACGGAGCTCAGAACCTTGATCACTTTGTGCAAAAGTTTCGCAGTTTGTTGCCAGATTACCGCTTTACGGCTGTCAGTGAAGAACACAGCGATGAAGCGTTACGAAACGCATTTATTAGTGGACTTTATTCGAATACTATACACCGGAGACTGTTGGAACACAAGTCGCTGGATTTAAAAACCGCCTACAACCATGCAAAAGCCCTTGAACCAGCGCAAAAACAGTCGCCGTCGTTTTTGCCGAACAATCAACTCCACTGTGCTACCGTACCGAACGACCCGCCAAAGTCTCCACGTTCTCAAGCATCATCGCATGAACAGACGACTGCTGCTAGTATGTTTCTTCTATGGCTATGCTCGTCACCCGCGTTATAAGTGCCCCGCTAAAGGTGCGACCTGCAAAAACTGCGCAAAGAAAGGGCATTTTCAAAAGGAATGCAGATCTACCCCTGGTCCACGGAACACCTCGTGCTTCAAGTGTACTATCTTGCGTCACTGCAGCGGCTCCCGAGTGTCTCAAAGAAGCAGTCACCAATGTGAAAGCCAACGACGTCCCACTTCGAGCTCTTGTTGATACTGGAAGCTCAGAAATCTTCACTCCCGAAAATGTAGTCCGTCGTAACAAGTGGTCTGTACTACCATCCTTATCTGAGATCACTTTGGCATCCGTCCAGCACAAAAGCTTTACTCCTAGACAACATTGCAACATAAAGAAAACGAGTACCCTATTACGTGACCTCTGTGCGGATATTCTGCTAGGACATGATTTGCGTAAGCTACACAAATCCCTGGAAATCTCATTCAAGGCGGTAAACCTTATTTCTCATTCTGTGGTCAAATTGCCGCCATAATCGAACCTCTCACTTTGTTTGAGCATCTTGATCAAGGTGTAAACCCGTTGACATAAAGTCCAGACGACATTCTACAGATGACCAGGCCTTCATTGCTTCTGAAGTAGATCGTTTACTTACCAACAAATCATTGAACCCTCAAAGTCTCCATGGAGAACGCAAGTGCTCGACAAATGAACAACAGAAGGAACGAATGGTGGTTGACTATAGTCAAACTATAAATCAATTTACGCAACTGGACGCTTATCCGCCCCCCAGACTTGAAGATATGGGTAGCAAAATAGCTCAATATCGTATTTTCAGCCCGCTTGATCTTGAAAGTGCGTATTATCAAATATCCGTTAAGGAAAGTGACAATCTACACGGCTTTTGGGGCTCGCAACAATCTTTATCAGTTCCGTCGAATACCTTTCGGAGTAACGAATGGAGTAGCGTGCTTTCAAAGGGTAATACGCGCTGAAAAAACTTGTCGGGACATATGCGTATGTAGATGTGGGAAGAACCAAAAAGAACGGGATCGAAACCTCCAGGTCTTCTCGCCGTACGGCCTTTAGTTAAATCACGATAAAACCACAATTCCCACCACTAAACTCAGACACCTTGGCTATGAAACTACTGAAGATATCATCAAACCAGACCCTGAACTTTTCAAGGGCTTGCAAGAACTGCCCGGTCCAAAGGACGTGAAGTTTCAACAACGGTGGTTGGCTTGTTCGCGTACTATTCTCGTTGGATAAGCCGTTTTCCCATATATATATATATATATATATTCATTGCCATTTTTCCGTTATCGCCTGTTAATCGCCCGTTGTTCGGAGCATTACAGTTGTATCCAAGGTTTCGTCTTCTTACTATTCCGCTGTACTAGGAGTTGGGATCAGGCAACATAGCTGGGGATAGAATATCGTCACAATCCGCGCATATTATCGTTTGCTTGCTGCGTGATCGAAACATAACAAAAATGGACCCAATCACTCACAATACAACCTTTCCTGTCCCTGGGTCTGTTATGAAAGCATCCGAAAGTCTCAAAAAAGAGCTGACGCAACCGCAGTCACTATCGATCCGAGAATACCTTTGGTATTCGAAACAGATGCGTCTGATGTAGCGACTTCCATTACATTCAATCAAGATGGTGGACCGGTCGCATTCTTCTCACGTAGTCTGCCAGCGAAAAACACCATTCCGCTACTGAGAAAGAAGCATGCACAATTGTCGAAGCAGTGCTCAAATGGAGGTATTACCTACTCGGGACCCATTTCAAGATTGTAACCGATCCGTTGCGTTTATGTATTCAACACAACAAAATGGAAAAATAAAAAATGACAAAATCCAACGATGGCGGATGGGGGTATCGCCCTTTTCTTCTGACGTAAACTACAGACCAGGCATAGAAAACAAGGCGGCTGACATGCTCTCTCGGACGTAATTCACCTCATCTGGATTTAAAACGCTTACACGCAACTCTGTGCCATCATGGAGCAACACGCATGATGCATTTCACCCGTGTCAAGCACCTCCCATTCTCCCTAGAGGAAATCCGACTTGTCATTAAACAGTGTCATGTGTGTGCGGAGTTAAAGCCACGTTTCTTCAAACCATCTGGTGGTACACTCATTAAAGCCACACAAATGTTTGAACGTTTAAGCAGTGACTTCAAATGACCACTGCCTTCGACGACCCGAAATAAATATCTACTGACAGTCGTAGACGAGTATTTTTGTTTCCCGCTTGCCTATCCGTGTCCAGATACAAGTGGTATGACAACAGCGGACACGACCATATTCCCTGAGAATTCATCTCAGGCAGGAGGTAAATGTCACATATTTGCTCTGTTTTTTCTACTGTTTTATCGTTCATTGTTAAGTCGCTTTTTCTCGTTTTAGCTCAGTGTCAAATTTTTGAATGAATAAATGGAACTTTGTGGAAAGCTATCACGCTTTCATTACGATCAAAAGGTCTCCAAACCAGTCATTGGGAAACCGTCTTACAAGACGCCCTCCATTCTATTCGTTGTTTGCTGTGACCGCCACCAATGCCACTCCACACGAGCGAATGTTTCATCACAATCGAAAATCCGCAGTCGGTACATCGTTGCCGCAGTGGTTGCTTTCATCAGGACCAGCTTCCATGCGGCGAAATACATGACCTTCGAAGTATGACCTCGTAGTCGAAGAGGTTGAGCTCCTGGAGTGTAACCCTGAGTACGCATGTCAGACACCCTAACGACATGTGAGAAACGGTCTCCCTACGTCACCTGGCGCCTTCTGAAGATTTTGGATGTGCTCCAGCATCCGAACAGCAGCAACCGCAGCCCAATACTGATTCATTTATTAAACTGGGACTATCTGACTCTGCTTCGGAATATGAAATGTCGAATTCTTCTGAACACCCGTTGGTTGTACAACAACAGCGGACACGACCGTATGTCTTGCGCAAAAGAGAGGCCAAACATTATTGAATTATAAAGCGAATTCCTGTGAGCATTTATCTCTGCGGGGGGGGGATGAATGCTGTATATATGCTGTTTTTCAAACGCTCCATCGTTCATTGCTAAATCACCTTTTTTCGTTTCAGCCCGCAATGTCAAAGTTCTGTATGAATAAAGCCTAGCTTCCGGGTCCTCAGTCTTTTCCATTTTTAATCTGATTGTCGCTGCACTCCATCCCTCGTCGAACGCAACAGTATAGTGTATCGGAGGGTTTCGTAGGCTCAACAACCGTACTTGGATCCTGTATTGGCGTTTCAGAGATGCGGCAAACGTCAAACAACAGAGTATCCGGGGCACGCGCAAGGGCAGCTTGTTGGGCGATCTACCTAAGAGTTCTCGCATTAAAAACGGGAGGAGGTATGAGGCTTCACTTGTCCTTTCACTTGTCCACCCCGCTGATTGCAATGAATGTGACCCGGCTGATTTCACTACGTGACAGCCAAACAGGAATGAAGGTACTTTTATCTGTAAAGTTTCTGTATGTAGGCTGTCTGTGGGCTGAGATATTGTCAAGGTGCCCAAACCTAAACAGAAGGGACCCTCAACTGGGACGTTTGGCTGAAAACCCGGACCGCGGATGAGCGGTGGTCGGCTTGGGACGACTCAAGTAGCCCACACTTTTTCCAACCGCCAACCTGGAGTGGGGCAGAAAACTGCATGCCAAATCTCTAGTCACTGATCAAATTGATAGGAGACCCTTCGGATGCTGTACGGGAACCCCCCAGTACAGATCACTGGGTTACTGGAGGTAGGTAAACCGTTCGCACCACCATAGGATCATAAGGTCTTCGAAACCGTATTGGAGACCATTCTGGTGCATCCGAGTCATTAGTGAAGAGTCGGTTTATTACTGCTGACCGGACTAAAAAAGTAAAACATCACCCGGGAACGCTCCACCTAGTGATGAAACTTCATGTTTGTCTTCCGATATGACTTCGGTCTCAAACACAGATCTTAGGCCATATTCTATTACTGGTCTGAAGAAATTCCGTTTTCTCCCGTATAATGTCGTGAAGCTCAGTGTTTCAATCTCGTGTCGTTTAGTTCGAATGCATGCAGCACTCCCGTGCATTTTTGTACCCGATACAACTACACTTCATTTTTACACACATTCCATTTGACTAATTCTGATGTGTAGTCTTATTGGCCGGGGTAAAGGTGGTAACATTTGTTGTGTACCATTCATATACACTGCCACTGCCGGTTTTTTATATTTCGGCGACTGTACCGTCCTCCAGGAGTAAGGTCGTCTCACTCCCCAGAGTCACATGGGCCTAATCAATTCTCTGGTGTACGACACTGTAATAGCCTAGCGGCATCGATCTGACTAGCTCAACTACGCTCTAATAATAAAATAGCAATGCTTCAGCTGTAGCACCCCTTCGGCGCCTATCTGCCATGCCACCCGAAGGATATACGACGGCTGAGAGACTGTCAGCAGCAGCCGAGATGCCGAAGCTGGGTTCGAACCACGGACCCTCTTATCATTAAGTTCGCGCCTTAATAACTGACCTACCTCCAGCTTAAGAAACAAACCCAAATGAACAAAGTAGGAGATTAAGGGGTTTGTGTCAGTTTTACTCCAAATTTACACCAGACCAGGTGGTTAGTTGGTGAAGTTCAAATGGCGCCCAAGGTAGACTCCTCCGGTTCCGACATGCGTCTCCAGACTGGGATTAATTCAACAACTGCTGGCTAGACGAGGCCATTCTCCGAAGTTATGGCCCTGAAAGAGAGAAATAACACGTGATCTGTGGTCTGGATTTTCCAATCTTGTGAACATATCTTCTGAGCGAGATGGCTCAGTGGTTAGAGCGCAAATTTACTGATCGGAAGGTCAGTGGTTCGAACCCAACTTCTGCCTCTCGACTTCCCCTGTCTAGGCTTTGGCAACCTGGCACTACTCCAGCCCTCGTTCTTCCTTCTGGTGGCATGGCAGTTGGGCGCCGAAAGTGCGCTATAGCTGAACGATTTTTTAAAATATCTCTTCGTCGATGCCGCCGCCGGAAGCTTCCGTTCTCCATAGAGGCGGCATTCGGGTGTGGACAAATAAGTTTATGATCGAAATTGTTGTAGGTGGGATGTCTCAATTCTGGTCTCTGCCCGCCGCCCTAACAGTGTGTGCCTCCGTCTTCAGGTGATTCAAAGTAACAACACCTACACCACAAGCCTGTGTCCCTTGGCACGTCGATTGTTCACGAAATACAGTGTTCTTTTTTGTTGTCCTACCGATGAACGGTAGGTCGACCGGTAATTTAGTCTTCGCCGATAAATCTGAGGTATCCTCGAGAGATTTCCTGTCCTAGCCTCTCCAGATGCAGAACCATACCTCTAGATCATCCACAGACACCAAGGTCCATGCTCCGACCTTCGACGCAGATAAGCTTGGTGACGGCGACTTTCCAAATAACTAGCACAATGTCTTCTTCCACTGACGGCTGAAGGTCACCAAAAAATGGGACTCAGTGGTAACGTAGCAACGGGTTATCAGGTCGAAGACCGTTCCGTTTGTTCAAGCGGAGCATAATCTAATTTGTTTCAGAGAGTGCAGCTGTACCTCTGTCCCTATGTCTTTAAGCCCCGATGCCCAGTCTATCTGCCTGCTTTCAACCTGCACACTGCAAAAACAAGACACGACCACATACTGGACGTGCTTGACACTGATATGTGCTGTGTATCAGAAACAAGAATTCAAGATGCAGGCACAGAGGTTGAGCTAACTGCTCGGTCGCTCTCCACTCGCTTCCGACTGCATAACTCTAATGATCCAGATGTTGCTGCGGCAGGATGTGCAGGAGCTGGTATAGTTAATTAATTAACCGAGCGAAAACATCCTTACTTTACTGGATACCCGTCGATAGTCATCTCCGTGTGGTTTATCTGGCAACGCATGTGGAAGAGTCACACAGGTGGGAAGTTTAGCGCTGTCTGTCTGTCCTGTCAGCTTAAGCCCCAACCGACTGTAGCCATGACACCATCAAAGACAAGTTCTATGAGGTCTTGAATGCCTTGTTGCGGCAAACCAGAAGCTGGGCAACCGTTGTAGTTGCCTGTAATTGCGGTCAGTTATCGATGGTGAGGATCAACAACTGACTGCCGCTCGTTTTGGAACATATTTGTGGATTCCGACCACACACTCGTCCTGAGTCGCTTCTCCCATGAATCTGCAGGACCACGTACAGTGCGGGAGAATCGTTTAGCAACTGAGAGACTGACAGATCCTGATGTTAGACGAATTACTCACCAGAATCGTCTTCTGGAGTCTCTCCCAACTGCTCCATCATCAGATGTGAGTTCATACTGGGACGACATCGCCACCTCATTGCACAATGGTGAGAGTTTCGCCCGTGGCACGGCGCTACCAGGTCACCCAAGCACTGGATATCAGAACGAAGTGGCACTGCTTAAATTTCGGAGAAACCTCCCACCGGCCTCGAACATATCTTGGCCCGACGAATTATCACGCCAAATGAAAGTGACTGTGCACTCCGACCATGAGACCTGGTGGACTCGGAAAGCTAAGGAAATGAAAGAGGCCTAGAAAGTCAGGAATGCCCGAAGGTTATTTCAGGCGATCGGTGCGACCGGCTTCAGGAAGCCATTTGTGAGCAAAACCACTAAGCATCATAGCGGAACGACCATCTTGAGTAAAGAACGTTTTGACCGGTGGGTCGAAGATTTCGAAGGATTATCGTGGCTAGCAGTTGCCATTTACCTGGAACCTACAGATGATGTAGAACCCTGGACGGTGGACGTAGAACCTCCTACGGTCTCGGAGGTTTATGACTGCATATGTCCTTTCAAGAGCCACCGAGATCCTGGTCCTGATGACTTCCCACCCGCATTGTTCAAAGATGGGGGTGAAGTCCTCAGATAGCGCTTGTCTGAACTGTGAATTTGGGGAAAGGAGACTGACCCAGACAAATGGAGAAAATTGGTGGTAATGTTCATCTGCAAAAAAGGGGCTCGTAGTGAGTGCGGTAACCACAAGGGGATCAGCTTGACCCGTCGTAACGAGACTCTAGGGGTCACTTGTGCTTCCTCGCCTTACGGTGGCTCGTGAAACACTGATCCGGCCTGACAGGGGTTGCGTCGACCAAATCTTCACATCAAATCTGGTGCTAGAACAACGCCATACGTGCAAACTACCCACAATCTTAGTATTCCCGGATTTCCAAGGCGTGTTGGACTCAGCTGACCGGTCTGTCCTTCTTAACACACTTGGCCAGCCAGGAATGCACCTTAAGTTTGTCAACATAATAGGTTCATTGTATTCTCGGACTTCCGAGCGTGTGAGAGTATAGAGAGAGCTCCCCAAAACCTTCCGTACACAAAGCGGTGTTCATCAGGGATGAAAAGCGGCAATCTCAAGGGATATCACGTTACAACATAGGTTTTGTTGTATAGCTCTGAGAATTGACCCGTTTGATCAGCGGAACTGAGACGTCTCCAGGTCTTCAACCACCGTCGTCTCAGAACTATAGCGTTTGTGGGTTGCTGTCGGTGAATTCGTAACGATGCGGTTAGTAAGAATGTTTGGTTATGCAACGAGACTTCTATAGAAGAATACGTCCAGCACCAAAAGCTGCGCTGGTTGTGCCATGTATCCCGCTTGTCAAACCATCGTTTGTCGAAAAGTGTTGCTTCCAATGCCCGATTCAGAGTGGCAGAAGCAGAAAGGTGGCCAGCCCTTTACCTGGCAGAGGGTCATAATATCATCAGAGTTTCTCACGGGCTTATCGTCAGTATTCCATTGGGAACAAGACACACATGAGTACCATTATTGACAGCATGATGTCGCCGCCGTACAACCATAATTTATTTGAAAGCCTTATTGTGAAGGAAATAAAAGCGAACGGGGAAGGGACTTAGTGCTACCCTACCACAATCAATCCGACGTGCCTATACATCCAGACACTTATTCAGGCTATCTGGGCAGAAACTGACAACAGTAACTCCATTGACATCAATCAGCAGCCACATCTTGCATCATCTCCAAACAGGCGCAATGGGGATCAAGCGGTCCCCATTCCGGAAGCCGAGTCGTACCGGAAGAAAACTTATGTGGAAGAGAAAGGTGTCAATAATAGCCTGTTTGCGCTTACCCGCCTGATGAATGCAGCAAGTAAAGCCACCCGGCTGATAGCACCATGCGACGATAGACGTGACATGATTATATGCACGTGTCCAATTCATCATTGTGCGTGGGCCGAGGTACTGCCCAGGGGTCCAGACCTAGACAGGAAGACAGTCAGGGTCTTCAAACCAAAACCTTAGCTCAAAAACCCACCCGAAAAGCACTGCTGTTTGGTAAGAAATGCAGATACGTTGCCATTTTTACAGGACAAGTCGCCACACATGTTCTAAACCCGAACACGGGGGGACGGGCAATGTTGGTCAGACCTCTAACCATTGACCAACATAGTAAGAGTGACTGCGTCGACTTGACACACTCTAGTAGAGCTCAATGGCTCGCGGAGGCACAGACCGCCACACCACTGTAAGGCCCATTCTCTTCGTGACGATCCGGTCTTCGACGACCAGTCTCAGAACCATAGCTCTGCAGACTGTTTGCGGCGAATCGACAACGGAACAAGTAGAAAACGAGTGTCCGTGGTGCAGCGGAGACTAAATCACAAAAAGTCTTAGACACGAAACGGTGCAGTGGTTGGGCCATGTTTTCGCATGTCAAGTCATCGTTTTCCGAAGAGAGCGAGGTTTTCTGTGCCCAACTGCGAGTCGTACAAGCAGAAAGGTAGTTTACCTTTGACCCGCGAAGGGCTATAAAAGAGATTACGAAAACTTTGGGTATTGTCAGTGCGACTTGCCTTCCAGGATGGGGACCATGTGATCGCTTGTGTGCCTGGCTGGAGACCATACAAAATATGGCTGCCAATAAGCGTCACCGGCATTCTTGATGTCAGATTGTCTGAACGAGTGTTTGCAGTCGTCCACACCTCGAAACAGTTGTGGTCAGCACTAAATCCCTTTTCCAGCCACCATTATTTCCCTCACAATAAGAATTCCAAAAAAGTTATGGTTTTATGGCAGCGAAGCAGCAGTGTTGAACGCTAAGGTTATGCTGTCGATAATGGCGATATTCAACTTTCTGGGACTACCAGCTAACCTCAGATAAGCAACCAGCTCCAAATGGTCAATGGATGTCCAGGACTTCCAACGCTCCATGCACTTTGGGCTCTTCTCAACCTGAGTGAATAGCAAGTCAGGACACAAATCTCGTTGACCCTGGGTGCGTCGACGGTGCGTATGAGTATACGGCGAGCTTTCGCCTCGTCGTGGTGTAAGACATAGCTGCCCTCTCTCATCTTTCCTCTTCAACTTTGTTATAGACGTGCTGCTTGAAATTTCTCCGCCTGTCTCTGAAATCTCGGGGGTCGAAATGCTCCCGGGACGTTCGCGCACAGACGTTGAGAATGGGGACGATCTTGCTCTCCTTGGTTCGGATCCTTCAAAAATGCAAACCATTTTGAATAACCTAAATAAATCTGCCGAACGGTTTGGCATGCCTTTCACACCTGCAAAGTGTAAGGCGCTGCTACAACTGGGTTGGATCAAACCCAGACCACATGCTTGCAGGCGAACCAATCGATGTGGTAGACAAATTTGTTCACCTGGACAGTTGTATAAGTTCCGGTACAGTGACTGGAGGAAATTACTTCTCGAATTGGGAAGTCCACGGGTGGTTTGTTATTTTTTTCGCCTTTTCAGCTCACGAAACGTCGATGAATCACTCCACAAGGTGATTCTGGAAGCCCAACTGTTTGTGTGGACTCCTCATCCGACCCGGGTCCTGTCATCGCCCTGTTTTTCAATCTACTCTGCACCATCCTTCCGTTCCCCAAATTCTGCACGTGGATGGCGACCTAGTCCCTTAGGATCTCTGAAGGCAGTGATTTTTAGTGCATGATCCGTACGAAACTTCTGTGGGTACTTTTTGGCATCCGGAAATTACACCACAAGGTACTATCCGCTGTTCCCTACCAAAGCCGCGCAACACGCGTCCTGACTTATGCTGTCAGTCCTCAAAAGTTATCGGATGGCAGGGGGACCCAGGCGGTTTTGTTGTCCAATCCCACCATCACTAACTTCATTTGTGCAGGCCTTGCTTGGAACGCTGCAATCACAAGCCTCTTCTTCTCACAGCAGCCTCAAAGTTTACTCGGAAGCACGCACCATAGCGTAGTTTACACAGCTCCTCAGGGGATACTGGTGTCCATACCATTGTCTTTGGCAAAGCGGATCTTATTGTCAAACATTATATTCCGAAGGCAAGTAAATGCAGGAAACGCAAGTCTCAAGAAGCCTTCATGAACATCGGTCTATTCCAACGGCTGTTATTCCGAAGTGCTCGCCACCAAATGAATACACATAAAATGGTGAGAAGCACGTGTTGGAAGCCAAGCGTTTGGGGAAATTCACAGGTTTCTATAGGCTGGGTGTAGTCAAGTAAAATGCATTTTAAGGAACCACACCAGGTGAGAAAAAGACTGGTGGCGAGACTACAGAGAGTTGCTGGAAGGTGTGCAAGGGTGTTGTCAGTTGCTGATGAACATCGGTGTGCCACGCGTAATGTACAGTTTTGGACAAGACGAATAGTTGCAGAATACTCCACCCATGGTTTTACACTTTTCAAGACCTTGTTTTTGCACACTATAGGTAACTATCAACACGTCTATCCATGACGTAGAGCGTTAGGGGGCAAACCAGGCATAGAAACACCACCCGAAAGGGGCGCCGAGCCAGTCATCGATGCAGCTAAAGAAATGCAATTAATCACGCAGCTGTACTTTAAAACCACAGAGGAATCTCCGGGAAATACAAACCAGAACTAGCTATATTACATTTTTGGTTTGATAGAAATATAAACTAGAGGAGCGCGTGATTCAAATTACCAGCACAACCATTACAAAATTGGGGTGCCCAGTATTCGCACAATGGAATTGAATTTCCGAAAGCTACGACGTGCCCCTGACAGAATAAAAGAGACAAGCAATTAAGTTCAGGGTAAAATTCCAAACTTTTAAGCCGCGTCTAAGCATCCTGGGGTCTCAGTTATTCTAGGAATGTATTCCACCAGACTTTTTCCGCCAGAATAATAATTGCTTCAGTGGACAATGGAATTTTGTGAGCTGCAAAAATATGGACGTAGATTAGGATGGTTTGTGGTTTAATCACGCGCGCACCAAAATGCAGCATTTTGGCGCAGAGAGTTTTATTCCAGCAGCAAACGTTTTGCAACTAAAAGCATTGAGCGGCCAGTGGCCACCGAAATTGCAGAGCTTGAAAGGCACAGATCACACTTATCCGAATCAATATTTTGAACCAATATTTGACAATATTTATTCGAAACCTTGTAATCTCTCCAGACGGTAGCACTTTTAGTAAAATTTATTCAAGCGCACTCAGGGCCAACTCTGGGGGCGAAATGCATAATTTTAATGGCTGCAATGGCTCAGCGCGATTTCCCCATCAAGACGGTGGTTTCTTTGCGTGTTTTTTCTCGTACTGGGTTTTTTAAATATTGTGAAAGTGTACGTGAACAATAACTGCTTCCTCTGTCCGCGCAAACTCAAATTGGAACAGCCATTTGCAACGGATGCAGGAAGCAGTTTCCCGTTGTTTTGGCAGGTATCCCAATAAACAAATCCCGGAACTCTTCAGTGCTTGCTGAACCGTTTACGTGGCGAACTTGCTTCGTCCCTTGTGTAATGAGTCCAGGATAGTGCAATGGTAGGAATTAGTAAGTTTATGGGTAGCGTGAGCGGACAGCACTTCGGGGTTTTTGGCACAAATTAAACGGATGAGTCGTCTTTTCTGCACATTTGGCACGCTCCATGGGGAAAGGTAGAGGGAGGCTGAACTACTGGTAAACTATCGAATTGGGTATTGCAGTCGCGGTTCCATCATCGATATGTCATAAGTGAGTCAGTGGACAGCCACGCTTATGCACGACAGTGGTGAGTCATTTGTGGTTGTCAGGATATTTAGGATCAGCCAAGATATCGTGATAAATTAAGGCCCGCAACGACCGAAAGTTTTCAAGGATCCATTAGACTTCGGTCTGAACTGGTGAGCAGTTAGGAGTAGTTGCAACTTTTAACGGCATTAGTGAGACCACATTATCCGACTGCCACAACGATGATCGACGTTCTCAGTAAGATAGTAGGTGATGGCGGAATGCGATCGACGCAAACCGGCCGGGCCATATGTGAATATGAGACAAGTTCACTAGCCAATTTTTGTGTTATCTACATCATAGCTGGTTATTTAGCCATCCCTGAAGCTGGGTGGAAAGGACAGACGCGCGAACAAATGTTCTCCGAAACTGTGGTTGGTACGTATGTCCCCTCGTATCTACATCGTGGTACCGGGCGGTCACGGGGCAGGCATCTGGGGAGGAAGGACCGTCATTCATTGGAGAGTGCTAGGGCGAAATGTGAGTCGGAAATCCACCACCACCAGTCTTTGGAAGGGTCTATTGCGCTTATTCAGAAAGTGGGTTGGGGAGCTGAAGAGAAACACAAAAAACCAGTTGGGAGCCATGGTGGACACTAGGATAACGATTGGGTATGTGGATAGCTTTCAGATATTATGTGCTGCGCGGAGAGAAGTGTCAACTAATCCTGGAAGTTATGGTTATCCGGATTGATTAGTAGTTCATAACATGCAGGGACAAGCGGTCGGAGAAAAACCTGAGAAGTACGGCTAGTTTGCACGTCCGGACAATGGGGTGAACTCAGCATGGCACGGTTACAACCTAAAGAAAATGGTAGAAACCTTGCGAAATGAAGTTCCATTTCGTCGGTTGCTGAGGTTTGCACACGGCCGTTGCGGGTATCGAAATTTACTCAGTTCGTACCTAGTGAACAGTATAAACAGGTGGACGACCTCAGCATAAACCGTATGGAGAACTGCCGAGAGCTTGATGTGTGGACAAACTGGTTAATGAGAAACGTGAATTCTGCGAAACGTACAATCGATAATAGTCAATCGGTAAGTGCAGGAAAAAGGTCAAGGTGGCTGAACGAATTAGTATGTAAGTGCAAAATGATGAACAAGGGCACAGAGCCGGGCAGCCATTTACAAAGATAACAGTGCCAAAAACAAACAGTACGTTTGATACGTGAATGAACTTTTGGTGACTGTGTGATGCAGCAGCTCGTGTCACGTGCCAAATCGGATTGCGCCCTAAGATCCGTTTGGAATAAATCTCAACGGAGGCTATCTGGCAGCTGTAGTATATAAGCAATACAAAATTTGGTCTCCCGAGGCGTCGGGTTGGTGTGCGGATACCACGCTCTATGTACACCCGAAAGGCCCTGGGTTCGATCCTAGCCGGCCCGTGGTTCCGTCACAGTGGACACTTGTAAACGAACAGAGATGACACGAACTTGCAAGCGAAAAAAAACGGGCGGCAAGCTTGACATCAGAACGGGTGGACCTTATGCAGGAGCGGAAACCGAGGAAACGAGCAGCAAGAAAACGAAAGGGTGTTATACTGAACCGGCGTAAATCACGCTCCATATGTGTATTGAGAAGAGAATAAAAGATAACCCTTGCTCACGGTTGTGTCACGGGCAATTGATATTACGAATGAGAGGGCGCTTTTACACTGCTGTCAGCGATTTTTTTATGTATGGAATGATTTCTTGGGATACATGCTACCTCCGGGGTAAGCTCGAGCTAACAACACCGGCTTTCGACAAAAGCTGACTTCTTTTCAATTTTATGTGAATATATTCCAAATTATTGGTAGTTCCAATGACGAGCTAATCTTTCTAATTAGGAAGCTGTTAAAATCACCCGCGGGTGTGCTCTACGGACCTTTGGGAAGAGGTGTTGTTGACTGAGCGGCTGTTCAATGTTGATTGATGCGTGTCCAACACTGTGGATAGTGCATTAAATGAAAGGGGAAGAAAGTTTGAACTCATAGCAGAAGGCGAATTACGAGACTGAGTATGGATATAGAAGGGTTTCTAGGAGGATGGCACCCAGTTGCAGTCGTCGGACGTGTCCTCTCTAGCATCGTTGGAGATAATGGATGCGGAAGTGGGGGACATGGTACGAAAAGATTTAATGGATGTTTAAGGATGGGCAGCGGACGAAAGGGCCAACCGGGTGGGACAAATGTGAATGAGCAGGCAAACTGCATTGGAAGGATGAGTGATGGGAAGCCAGGGTCCATCGACAGCCTAGAGGAAGGATACAAAAATTGTGGCGGTGTATGATGCTTGAATGTGAGTTGAGGGATATTTTTCCATGAGGCAGGGAGGTGAGGTAAACGCTGTGGTCCTAGATCTTAGATCATCAACGTCCTCATCATTGATAGTTAGGTTGCATCGGAACTGGCTGTATAAATAGACTGTATGTTGGTATAGTTTAGACATTACTGGATAAACCAAGCTGGGTGACAATACGTTTGCATAAGCGAAGAGCTAGATGAAGTCCAAACCCATATGATAGGCTTGAAAAAGTGCCTCAGAATAGCCTTACATAGAGAAAAACGTTCAGCGCATTTAGTGTAGCTAAGGAGTTTAATTCTCTTAACTATAACCGGATGTCAAATATCACAAAACAGTCAGTTCACAAACGGACTCACCGTAGCTGACAAGTGATGTACAAAACGGAGCTTTGTGTTGTTGAGTGTGCTGCTGTAGCTGACTATTTGTTGTTTGCAGGTTATGTTGGATAAGACAGAGCTGTTGTTACTTTTAAGCTACAGGGCGTGAGTGACCGTACCAGAAGTGGAATGAATTTACTAGTTAGATCTCCAAACGAACAGATTCGACACCAATCGCTGGTCCACCCACTAGATCTTTGCTACCGCTGCACCCATGGGCACATATTTGGGGAAGCATGCAGCCCCTTCGTTAGCGGTTAGGTTAGAATATCGTGCATAGCTGAGGGCCCATTATCAGCGTCGCACAGAGGCATGGGCCTAGAGGTTGAGACGAGTAACCAAGTTAAGCGAAGACACGTACGGTTTTCACGATGAAGATCAACGGCTGGCTTTTTTCCCGACACAGTCGTTGCGCTTTGTGACGTATTCCATATAACGGGGAAGACATGGAAAGGATATCGGCGTATCAGTACTTTACATGCAGGTATCTAGAAAAAGCTACATTATCTACCGGCTAGGTGTACATATCTGAGCATTGGGATCATCCACAGTGGTGCGCACTCAAATCACTACTGCAAAATGCATTCGGTTGTTTTTCATTATTATTCTGAACAATAGGCCAGCTTCACATAAAACAGTGTTGTGTTAAATTCCGGCAAACAATTTTATCTAATTTGTTACGTCCGACGAGTATAACGCATACGCAGGTTAGTCAACTATCCAGTTGGGTGAAATTTGCTCTGGATATTCTGTGGATGTTACGCCCCATCTGAGGGATACCGAGGAACGGTGAAACGTTACAATTTGATTTCTTGCTTTATCTCATGAAACGGCATCCAAGTACGAAGCGGTGTTGGTCGATGACCTTGAAAGTTGGCTCACTTAAACAAAATGACATGAGAAACACCAATGAAACGTGCATTCGCTCTAGGCTAACTGCCCCTAAAGTCCCCATCTTCGAAAAGTCAATATTTTTGTGAAATTATTTACAATTTACCTCTCGTGAACGACTCTCAGGTTCCTCGATTCCGAGCGGACATGAAATTTCCTCCAAATCCGTTGAGTGACGAAGGGAACACATTGTGTTCAAATGTTAGCTCTCAGTGCATGTATATTTACCCAAGAAACACCAAAACTTATTCCTGTTATGAACATGAGCATAACGCGACCACGTTCTTATAGGATCGAATGTCTGTAAACTGACGGTTAACTGAAGAGGAGTTGGCCATCTTCATGACGCTGCTGAAGAGTTTGAGCCGTAGTGTGAAGCCCGGCAGCTTCCTATCATTCAGGATAGCCACAGCTACTACCTTTTGGTAGTGTGGTGTGTAGTGTGTATTTGTTCTGTTGAGTAAGTGACAGAGAGTTTGGGTTTACTCTGGAAGCGGATTTGCTCTCGGCCACGAGCTTCACGAGCCCTGAGGGTCATTTGGGTTACAGCCAGGGTAAGAGCATCACAAGTACCTGCTTCGCCGGATCATAGCCAATGACCAATTTCAAACGTTTCTCAGATGTCGCAGATTTCGATGGATCCGACGCCACGAACCTATGGGAGAACGTAGATGCGAGCTTTAAACCTTTCCAGTCAAAGATAGCTTGGTTGTCGGACTTCCGTGGGTGTACACCTACATGGAGAGTGAGCAGTTTGCTTCTATACATGAGCTGTTTAGACCGCTCACGGGCGTATAATATAAAATCCATGTATTTTTGTTTTAGACACAATCTACCAAAAGCCTATATATAAGCCGCGGGTTTCCACTACCCTTTCAACGAAGTGATTTGACTCCCTTGTAACCATTTGTTCTCGGTACGCAGGGATGAGTCGCTCTCAAGCAGTAAGAAACATTATTCGGAGATGTTTTCTTACATCCACTTCATATCTGCAATCGGTGGTCGTTGAATTAGAAACAACCATACAGTTGTTTCCGAGCCGCCGCTATTCTCTTTCGACGTGGTGTGGTAGCAACTCAAACGTGAGGTGGGTAGACTTCAGCTGATGGAACCTGGAAGGCCCATAAACGTAGTTAGGCAGTTTATTTTTCGGAGACAAACCGTGCCGGGTGGACGCTCGACAGCTGTGAAAGGAAATCAGCCGTCGGTGGTCGAAGACAGCGGGTCTCCACTCACGTAGCGATATCATGACCACGGATTTTGTTTTTTGGGGCTGGTATACGCTGACATCCAAGGGATAGCTAACTGCATCACATCGAATTTTGTGATACTAGGCCTTGCCCGCCGTTCGGTGAGGATCTTCAGGTTTGTTCCTAGGTTGAGTTTGCATTTGAATTATTTTAATTGTTGGCTAGCACTCACATTTCCCCTCGAAACCGCACAGACTCGATTGAGAAATTTTCGCAATGAAGTGGTGTTACGACAATGACCTGGACCGAAGTAGGAATTTCAGCGTGGTTTCCCAGGAGTACATGTGAGTCCAACTTTTCGGATCCATTGAGGGATAAGTTGAAGATTATGATTTTATGGCACAATATTAGTAAGAATGTTTCAGAGCACGGGTTCAAAGCAAAGGACGATGACGTTCTTATCTGAAGCGGGCACGTTGAGAACGTTCGGCCGCATAAATCAATATCGTTGCGATCCTGACGTGCAAGTCAATCTGCGCTGCGGCTTCGAAAGAGTAAGCCACAATCGGTGATACAGATAGGCAATATATCCGTTCACCTCAGGCTTCATTGTTGATAGTGGTGCAGTAAAAGTGTGCTTTGATTCCAGTCTGTGCTTCACCGAGGCCTCATAAACTTTATTTGAGTCTCCCAAGTCTTGAGGCGTACACTCAACCAAACTCGACCACAAGATCTAACGCAATGCCAATCGGCACTTAAATACGGCTTCTTGTGTATACAGCCCTACGGGAACGTCAGCGCGGAGGTGCTCGCTTAAGAGAGTAGATAAAGCTATCAGCCAACCAATTCTTAGCGATATTTTCCTAAAGTAAATAACATCCTCAGTTCCTACCGGGACATCAATTGCTAACTGACCACTGCACAAAAAAGACCTAGCTATCTTCCCAGGATGCTTGTGAAAAGCAAAATGCTTGATAAAGTTAAAGTTTTCATATTCTACCAGTTGGAACATCGGCTCCTCTCAGTTGGGACGGATGAAGGCATTTCAGTTGTGCACGCGAAGTAGGTCTGTTTAGCTGTCAACCATCATCGACGTAATCGGCACCTCGGCATTGTGGCCCCCATGCCGCATGTTAGCCGCGTTCAGTAGCTGGGTTTCCACATCAAATTGAACTAGGAGATGCATGCTAATTCTTGATTCAAGGTTAGGCCTAACGGGTGGTGTTGCAGCTAACAGATCTAAGTGTGCAACTCTGGCCTAAAACTCTCCGATTACTTCCCGGGACAGACTGCTGGAGGTTTGCTATTTTTCACCATTTGTAATGGAGAACCTTGATTTCGATAAACATCACCTGGATATTCCATGGCGATATTAAACTGCTTTCTAGAAAAATCGGTTTACGGGCATAAGGCGTGCACAATTAACGACATTTAAGCCTCATGTGCAAACTTGCTTAAATATTCCCATGGCTTGAAAAAGAACACAATGACGAACATCATTATTCTCGGGATCACGCCGTCAGATCAGTACTTGCCTAACGGTTAAAATAGGAGCGAAAATTGAAATACACAGCGAAAGAGGTTAGTGAAATGCAAAACGTGGAGACACGAACGGTTGGTTGTCTGCGTCCCCCATATCGCATCTTGTTGGATGTCGTGAGACAGTCTAGAGGGCCGTTGATTGACTCGGCCGGTTGATTCCTGTCACACGACCAAGCTAGACTCAGCTTTTCTACGAAACGTTTTTGACGGCACAGTAAAGGGGTTTCGGAGGCGTATAGTGACTTCCTCCGCTGTAGACAAGCAACGCCGTTGAATGGATACTGGCAGACTATTTGTTACACAGTAAATGATGTGACATGATCCATTCGGAGTAACTACGTGCCCGGTGTCAATTAGGCGGAACGCAATTGAGCTTCTGGCTGAATTGTTGAGGCTAATTGTATTCTGCTTAAAGAGGTGCTCGCATATTCGCTTAGAAAGCTGCCGTATCCTGCGCCCATCATACTTCCCTAAACAACAGCAGGAGAAAGAATACACAACTATATTCTGGGTGAGGAGGTTTAAGTTGAGGTTTTTTGAGGCTTTGAGGTTTAGGTTTTTAAGGGTTTCATTTTTTTGAGGTTTAAGTTGAGCAAAGTGTTGGTTGTAAACTAAGACCCCAGAGTTCCAGCCTTGTGTTGCAGGGATTGAAACAAGCGGTGGTTGACTATGTCCGCCAACCGATCGCCTTTATAAGGTAAACTCTTCTTTCCAACTGTCATGATAGGCGGTTTGGATAGGGTGACCGGACATATCCTTGGTTATAAATCTCTCCGCATAACCATTGGCTCAGAGTACGTTAGCACTGTGCTGCAGTTCAGAGTCCAGTGTATCAGCACAGCAAATACGTTTGGCTCGGTTCGTTAAAGTGTGAATCAGGGTTTGTTTCCGCCTCGATGACACAAAACTCAGGAAGTTTGTGTAATGTCCCTTCTACGTTGGCTTTCTGAAGACAAACCTCCGAATTGAACCCGTGGAAAGTCTGACTAACTTAACGTACAGGAAGAGGAAAGCGTTGTCACTTTCGGTTTCGGAAGTGAGCTGAATGAAGGGATTTGCTTGGTTGAAGTTGCTCAGGTCTTAAAAGCCCTCGTAAATCGCAGTTGGGCAAATCTAATGCATTCTGTTCAGTCAGGAAAAATCTGAAAAAATTTCGGGACTATTTTGCTAACCCGTTTATAACCGAGGATGAAGTTCGCTTGGTCCTTGGAGCTTATGCATAAAACAAATGGATGGAGAGCCATTGCCGCGTTGCAGTGACAGAAGTGAGTTGATTTATCAATGAAGGACCTGTGGACCAAAGTGGACCAGCCAACCGAGCAGCTTGCCGCCATGAAAACAGAGTCGTGGAGGTTCGGCAGGACGGGCAGATGCAACAACGGTGCCATGTCTGATCACTGAAATAATCATTGTCGACGTAAACGGCCAACAGTTATTGATAATGGTTTTGCTTACCCGTCTGTTTTTGGATGGGTTTCGATTAGTGCTGGTACCTAGACGACGATACAGACCGTTACTGGGACAGGAGTTGTGCTTAGTCGGTATGGAGGTAGAAGTGTTGCTGAGGCAGAAAGGGAACGAAGCTGAAAGCAAATCGTGCGCTCTAGCTGTGAAGTCAGCAGGTGGATACCTAAAGGAAAATTGGGTGCTTTTCGTAGTTCGGTAACACCCTTCGGGCATTAGGTGGCTCAAGAAGAAGTTTCCCGCTGCCTCTCAAGGATCCTGGGCTGAGCTGTCGCCAATTCGAAGTAGTCCTCATGGCAGCTTCTCGGATGGGCAGTATACTACAGCCGGTTTCTCGGGGATTCCAACACCATAGCTGCTCCACTGTGCGACTTACTGTGCCAAAATTGATAGTTCTAATTAATAATTCAGATGCACAGACTTTCGAACGTGTCAAAGCGCGGATGCTGGATCAGCAACTGATCCTCAAACGGCCCAACGTCAGGGAGGTGTTTCCTGTCTCATCGGATGCTAGTGACCGGGATATCGGTGCAGTCACAAAGCAGAGGGAGGGGGTAATCGAATATACCGTTCGTATCGTGACTAGAACTGAGCAAAAGCCCTCCATCACTGAGAAGGAATGTTTAGCGATCTTCGAGTACCTGGATATGTGGAGGCTAAACTTAATGGTATAAAGTTTTCACGTTGAAACACATCATAAATCCCTTGAGCCGATCGGGGCCACCAGTGACTCCCTCGATGAACTCGCGCGCTGAGGACTCCGACTACAAGAGTGGCTTCATGACACGGCAAAATCCGGTGAAGGAGAAACACCTGGCCCATTGACCGTCAAGAACGAGGGCTCAAGTTGGGGCCTCGAAGACTGATCGGCGCCAACGTTCTCGTCGCCGGACTGGACCCCGGAAGGTTGGTGCGACTGCAGCGGTAGGATTCCGTAATAGGAAATGTTGCAGCCAACTTATTGAGCAGAGGGCTCCTGAGAAAGTGGTGGGGGACAGAGTACCGCAGACGTTCCGGTAGCACCACGATAAGCTAAATCCGGGTGAAGCTGGCATGTTATGCGGGAACGCCACACATTCGAACGTTGTAATACCCATCTTGAGGTGGAAGCTGATTGCCGAATGCCATGGTATGGCATACACATGGTGTACTGGGACATATGTCTTTAAGTTGGCAAAGGGACTATTGGTCATGGATGAGAAGTGAGGTGATTATGTTGTGGCTTAGGGTGTCAACTGAAGGTGGGGCAACTCACGTTTCTCTATTAGAGATGGGCGAGTCATGGACCGTTGACGCCATGGTCCCCTTTCTGGTGACAGCTAGCGGAAATCAACATGCCGCAATAATGGCGGTGCACCTTTCGCGGTAGGTCGAAGCGGCAGTCATACCAAACCAACCAGCGACGGCAATCAGTGTAGTGATCATCGTGGACAACCACGGGGTACCAAAAATTATCACAATGGATAAGGGATACGCTTCGAGAGTGAGCAGTTCAGAAGTTGCTTAAGCGGCTGGGCATCAAGTAGTTGAAGACGAAACCCCGCTCTCGTAGACAAACAGCAGTAACCGAAAAATTAGGAACCGACTGGCGGCCAAATGTGAATGGGAAGCGAACCTGCAAGTAATGTGCTTAGCATATCGTGCGTCGATTCAGTCAAGTCCCCATTCACGTAAATGTGTGATCAGCATCCATGTCTTCCAAGAGATCAGGAAATGGTTCGTGACCGAAGAAACGCCGGTCGCCAGAAGAGCTGGGGGAGGAAAGGAGAAGGGCTCGAGGGAACTTCACCGCCGTCACGGAAAGGATCAGAGGGAAAACCGTAAGTCGGAAGGCACGATCATTCCCTGTAGGCGCGAACACCAAAAGGAAAGGTCATCAGAATCCTGGAAGATGTGGATTGTGATCACGGAAGTTGGGCAGTCGGTGGCAAAACCCGTTAATCGTCACCGACCGTCAGGGAATTGTTTACACAATGCAAGACAGTCGAGGTCAAAAAGACTAAACGGTGCACACCTTCGAATAGAGAACGAAACATTCGACGAGGTGCCAAATAGACCGGCTGATGAGGTCAAACAGCTAAGACGAACGGAACACCAGTGGCGTGTGTGCGAACTTTGCAAGGGGGAGGTGTGTACCGGATGCGGCTCGGATTGTGTCTGGTCTAGTGCCCGAGCTCCGACGTTGTATCTGATGAAGGATGAAGGTTACTACGGAAGATATAGAACCGCTTGGGAGTGTTCCTTCATTATTGTTCAATACGTTAAGAACGTCCATGAAAGCTCGAGAGAACGCTTGAGAATGATCACTTTTCAAAACTCTGTGCAGTTGAGATATTTGCTTTCCTGTCTAGCGGTCTGTAGCCACTCAGTTCATGCTTGTTAATAAATAATCTCGCAGCGAAGAGCGTTCTTCCTTTCTCTAGTACCGTGATTGATCATTCTTCGGCCGGACTTGGCAGTATACCCGTGTTACACGTGCACTCGATAGTCTCGTGTTGCGGAATATAGGTAGCTCGTCCGCGCTACACCGAGCTTGGCAGTCGGTTTTCAAACTTTTTATCACCAATCGAAGTGATATTGTCCGTTCTGGGTTGACTGTCTGACGAGGTGCACCAAAGATTTCCCTCGATTGGTTATGAAACTTTCGCAGGCCAATTGCCAAGCTCGGCGAACAGACGAACAAACATATCCTTAAGTTTCCGCCGTTGGTGTGCTGAGGTTCACAAGAAAAGAGGTAGCGGCGTGGTAGCGTCTGTAACCAAGAGGGAGGGGGGTTTGGAGCACAGGTTGTCGACGCGTGAATTATATTTTGCCCGAGGAACTGGAGCTTGGAGCGGTGTGATCCGGTTGAAAGGAAGTGCTTGGAACGAGTGGTGACTGACGAGGACACAGAGGTATACGGGTTGCTGTCAGACCGCCTTCCTCGGAAAGAGGCATAGTCAACTGATAAGTTTACACGGAAAAGCACTGTATGGAAAGTAATGCTGTGAATCTTTCTTGTCTTCGCGAAGTTTGTGGCGTCAGAGGGTGATGCAGAGGCTGCAAAACGACCGGTCCAAATGTGTTAAAAACCTCTTCAAAGCCAGCGTACTAGCAATACAAGTATTTTAGTGTATGGCTGAAGCTCAGTGCGTACCAAAGTAGTTCGCGGATTCAGTCAGATTGCCGACGGGCTTTGTGGAGTAGTAAGTCCTCTCAGTTTATCGATGGATCCAGGCTAATGGGGAGGCGGGTGTTTGACCGACAACGGGAGGCTCGAGGCAATAAACATAAATAACAGTCATGTCGTGAAAAAGGGTATTTTTTTTACCTCCCGACTGATTACATGAAAGAAACGTTTGATCTGTCAGAAAAATAGGGTGATGACTTGACACGTGAGAAGATGAAGCAGTCAGATGGAACCTTTTCAGATGTCGAAATGGGTACCATAGTACAAACCTTCTACTTCTCATTAGCCACTGCATTAGGCTAATAGGAACTCGTCATCAGGTGAGCACCCGTAAACAACGTGTCAAACCTCTTCAAACAGAGTCGAAGGTGGACGAACCAAAAAATGGATGGTCCGGCCTATGTCGACTGTTCGACCTGCGAACTCAGAGTTCTAGTGAGCAAGCTACACCGCCGTGTATATAAAACAACAGTTCGTCCCGGAGTGATTTAGCTTGAAATGTTAATGGGGCTCTGCAAAGATCGACCTTAAGGTTAGCAATACACTTGTGTCGGTACGGCAATGGATTGAAAACCATCACTGATATGATGCTGGGTGGAATCCTACGCCAAAACCGTACACCCGTCAACATTGCGGCCACCTGGCCCAACTCCAACGTGATTGTGTGTAGGCAAATCGGGGACAAAGGTGAGTTCGGATTGGCCGAGAATGGGGTCCGAATACCATCTTCCAGTGGCATCTCTCAATTTGAACAATGTTGTCTTTACATACAAGTCAAACACGACGTACGGTACCTGCCTTTCGAACTTGTTGTGCGTGCTTAAAACAATGTTCGCCCTGGGTAGATTTAGACTGGGAGGACAGGATCAGGGGGTGGGATGAGGTATGATCGTTAGTTAAATGCACGTGATGACAAGCACACGCTGACGGACTGGTGTTACTGGGAGACTCACTTTGATTGCAGGTGAATCCCCGTTCGTGATTTCAGTTGAGTTTCCTGTTAACACCAACTTGTAAGTGAATGTTTATCGCAACATACACAATATGGAGTTCAGGTTAGGCCGATAGAAACTCGGGGACCTATTTAAAAAGACGAAACCGGCAACGGACCGTCAGACACCCCAGCGAACTTAATCTCATGGGGAGACATCCAAGATGTGCCTTGAAACTTCGGGATACTAAGCATACTGTCGGGCTCACGGTCTGCTTATTTCGAGACACTGTTGTCTGGTACATTACACCTTATTTCACTATTGACAGCCTGAGTTGCTCACTCGTGTTTGATATTTTTCACTATGAATGGCCCCACAAGCATGCAGTGAAATATGACCGTAAATCTCGATGGATGATTAATCCATTCTTCAGGAGAGAAAAAATGGCGATTACCTTCAACCAAACTAAAGCTAAGTAGTTAAACTCCTCCAATATTACCTGTGATTGGATTGCTTCAAAGGGGGATTCACAGAGAAAGAGGTTTAAGGTGGTTCCGAATTCACAGATCAACCTTTCTGTTGAAGGCCAGGATTCCGAATTGAAGGTAGCAGGTGGCCAACTGATTTGCTGTTCGAAGTACAGTACCCGGCGGTCCAAACATTCTGCTCCTCTGGATATCAGGGGGCCATTTTGGTGCCTCATAATTTCGCTCACAAGAGGTTTCCGAGGACCAGTCGAACGATCTGCGGATTTTCCCGGCATTTTTTGCATATTCCAATTTCGCGGCATTTCGAGTCCACAAAGCTTCCCGGCATGCACGGAAATTGAGGTTCACCTGGCTCCAGATGTGAGTCCCGTTGAGTTGTGGTTGCGACCGGGTGGAACTTATTACCTGGCCTGCAGCGAATTCACGGTTATATCAGCAATCCAGCATTTCGATGAGTTTTGCTAGGCTGCATCCCAGGCAGAATTTTCCGCTTTGAGTAGCACTTTGGGTAGCTGTTTCGAGTGGCCGCAAATATTCGACATCGAGCCATCCAGCACGCGTTCGAGAAGCCGGTTCCGATAGCCCCGTTTGATTTCCGGGGCCACTGGCTTCTCAGTGGGTAGGCGAGATGCGCTTTGCACACACTTGAAAAAGGCGATGAAACGCAGCAGGAGACAAGTAAATAGTCGGAGTCCACACCAGTATTCCAGAAAGAGCGGCAGGCAATGATCGACTTTCGCTACCAGTAACTAGTGGCGATTTAGTCTGCTTGGGTTCGAGGCTGGTTCCTTGGTGGGCACCACGTTGTCAAACGATTTCCGTGGTTCCGGAAGGGGAACAGCCTCTTATCGACCACATCTGGCGCAGTCCATACGTCTAGCATTCAACCCAAAAGGACCATCTAGTTGGTCCTCAGCAACGCTTGGACTACCTACCTGAACGTTCGTCAGCAGCAACCACACAGTGTTCGAGCATCTAACTCGTTATAAAATCTAGAGCCTCATGGAAATCGCCCGTGGGAGATTCAGAGCTACAGTCCGTTGGGGCGTAAGCAGACACAATAAACAGGGTGCGATGGAGGTCACTTTCTCGAGAATTCAGCAGAATTCTCGAGAGACTGCTAAGTGAAGAACACAGGGGTGACTATCAACGAGTATCCAGTCAAGTAGAGACGTTTCAGCTTGATCGCACAACACAACACCCACCTCGACATATCCAGGAGCCTCCGCGTCACCAGAGGTGTGCAGGTGGGACTTGAAAGATAGCGAAGCAGCTGTCGGTTAAATCACAGCATCCGCGTCCTGGATCTTTTTTTCTGACTGACAGCGTGCACCTATGTAGGGAGAGTCCAGTGTACGAGCGTGAGATGCTTATTGTTCTGCTTGCTTCGGCGTGCGAACACCGAAAGCAGTTAAGCAGGTCGGCTTTCATGAATTAAAAACAGACTTCCAGGTGTTTTGGGGTTGTTACTCAAGTCGAACGTATAGAAGCTGCAGCTGGGTGTGACGCACGACAAGCAAAACGATCGTTCCCTGTATTGGGACCTGCGGAGAGCATTTGAATTTGAGTGGGGTGGGGTAGAGGCGTGAAAAATTGAAAATGTAAGAATGGAGGTGTGAGGAGTCGCATGCTTTCGCTTACCCGCTCTAATCTATGCAGCAAGTGAGGTAAACCGGCTGATGGCACCACGCGACGGCCGCTTTAGCTGAAAAGCGATGTGTGGCGGAAAATGCAAGTGCATTACCATTTTTATGGAACGATTGCCATATATGTTCAAACGCGCAATCTAGAGGGCCAGCAGACTGTTTTGATCAGAACTCCAATCAATGACCGACCTGGTATGATAGACTTTGTTAGTGTCACATGGACACCACCCAATATATTGGGTGGGTTACGGAGGTACTCAAACCGTCACACCACGGTAAGGTCTCTTCGTGACGGAAACCCCACTATTCCGAACCATGAACTGCCGAAATGACCGTCTCGAAAAGACGACAGGAAAGGTGGAATTCTTTGCTGAAAATGGATGAGTTACTATTCGGATGAAGTGTGAAAATTTCGATTTCTGTCTGACGATGAAGCACACATTCGCCCTTGGTCGTCTCTAACAAAGTGATGTTCAAACGAGTGCAAGACGCGGAACAATAGAACGTACGCTAGGGCTGTGTTGTTGTATTTATTGTACTAACAAGGTCCATGGACATCCGATTGGTTGTTGATTCCAAAAAACCCGTGCCAACAAAACGGCGCGTGCAGATCACTAGAAAATCGGAGTCCAACGGATGACCTTGGAGGATTGCGAAAGAGGTGGGGCAATGTCTCAATGGAGGCAACAGCCGCGACATACTTCACCTGATTTGAACAGCCTGCTAGAAGTAGGAATAACGAATCTGCGAAGATGGAACAGTAGTTCACCCACATAGTAGTCGTCCAGGGTAAGGCAGCGGAAAATCTACGTCGAAATGGGACTGGCCTTCTTCAACTCGGAAAGGATACACTAAGACTGAACGGAGGAGGATTCACATCAACCCGACCGGTAACATAAATTCAGTGCCACGTGTCGCTTCTCGAATGCAACAAGTCAGCTTTAACGCACGAGCGTCACTGACCGCGCAATTGAGCCATGCATGCCAGTGTTATTAACAATTGGTAAGTTGAGTCCCGGGGTCCGTGTCCAGGGAGACGACGGGTATCGACCTGACTCGGTTTACTGTTTTCATACTTCGTGGCCAGGTCATACAGACGTTTCTCTGGCATTCGAAATAGATATCCTAACCAACGTAACCAATGGAGCATGAGTACTTTCTCCACAAAACCATCTGACGTACCTCAGCATTGTTAACCCGATATTCCCACCAGATACGACCAAGGCTTCGGTGACAGCAATGGTCAGAAACTAACAACATTCGTACGCCCTCTGGGCGTAGAGGCCACGCTTGAAACATGAAAACGTATGGACGCATCGTTGCATTGTTTGCTCTGCCTATGACAGACAAAAAGACATCCCATCGACGCCATAGGTGTCAGACGTTTGCAAAAGTTGTCCTGGAAATCCATATATGAGAAGCAATATCGTCTCCAGCAAGTCCACTAGAACACATACAACTGCCCAGCTAACCAAAATTTACCTACCACGCGGATTGACTAATCTACAAGCATGAAACACATAACAAACCATGTGGCAGAATTCTCCAGGTTATTTAAAATGACCTGCAGTTGAGCCAAGAAGAGCAATATGGTCCGCATACTCAATGTGTGTGAGCAGGCTTCCCGGAAGCATTCCCATTCCCGAGGCAGTTTGGGAAATTTCAAGCACCAAAAGACAAACTAACACACCATACAGCCAGATATCTTCGATGGCGTATGTGCCGTGAGTCTACTGGGGTCAACCCAAATTAAGGCAACCGCGTATTTTCAAACCATCATCGGCCAGAAGTCCACCTCACTGGGCTAAAACAGTAAATCCCGGCACGGCCACTGGATATGCACTGCTGACGAGCTCTAATAAGAGCGAAACTCGGGTCCGGTGCTTCCGTTTGGTGTGGACTCACCGGAAAAATTACGCCAGAACAGGAGAACGACCGTTCAAACGAGAGTGGTGTGAATATGAACAAAAAGACAATAGTTGGCAGAGAAACATATTGTTTAGAAAACAATATACACTGGCAAGCGACCGGGCGGTAAACAAAGCACCGACGGAGACAGTATAGCATGTGAATTTGGACAGGAGTGGTTGACTCTCAGGCAGGTATATTTGATGTGCACTGTTCCTTACTGTTTGACTGTATTAGCTGAAAATTTAGTAGGAAAAGGGAGGGGAAGGGTTTTATTCTGGGGGAAAATTGACTGAGTAGAGTCAGATGGATATAGAAGGCTCACTAGAAAAGGGTGCAGTTATTAGACTAAAAAGGTTTATGAACAATTTGGTCTTGTTTTCAAAGTCGTGAAGATTTGAATGTGTTGGTCTGAATGTGAGCAAACTAGTAGCTAGAACAGGACCTCCGAGGGTGATGAGTAGACAGGACGCCGCAGTTAAGGGGTCATGTTCCGAAAGCATCCGAATAGAGCTCTAAAGTACATCCGGTCTTTGGCATAAGTGGATAGAATATAAATGATACGAATACTTATATCAACAGCTATGAAGAATAAAGTCCTGTCTTATAAGAGGAAGATACAAGCACAGATCTTCGACCATAAATGTCCGGATTTCGTCTCAATGTCATTTCTAGTTGAAAGCTAGATTAAAGCGCATACACATGGTAGAGTATAGGGTAAACGCTGAGTTTAATCACTTTGGGAGAATGAAACTTCTCCCGGTTTTCGCGCTAATGTGCTTAGAAGTATTCGCGGACGATCGATCTGCCAGCTAACGAATTCGTTTTGATTCATTTCTAGATGGGCCTAGTTCACCAAACAATGTGGTGACAGTCTCTTCCTCGGGTCATGAGATTGCGTTCGAGAAACAGTCCTTTGGGGTGATAAAAGAACATGTAACGTTCGTAATGGACTACTCATAAGGTTGCTGAAAACTCTTCGACAGCCCACGACCGGTTTCGCCCTTCTTGGGGCTCATCAGGTTGAATATACTGCACACGCTAAGTGAGCTAAACTTTCGTCTCAATCAAGAGTGTGTCACCGCAGTCGATTGGATGTATCGAATACTCTTCACATCTAGTAGGAAATTATCTTTCACGGACGGATCAGACTGCGATTGAAAATTAGATTTCTGGACGACTGGAGGATCCACAAGGAACGGTCTCACTTTTAGTGTGCTGGCGTCCCAGAAGAAAAACCATTCAGAGGGTACTGAGTCCAGCAAGAGACACACACTGGTTCACTCAAGTGTACCCATACGTGGTTAAAAAAAAGATACGCGATAGACGAATGTGTTCCCGTTTGATGAGAACCCAGCTACCAAAGTGAATGAATTCACCGGATTTGGGTGGGCTATTTCATTTAACTTGGCCGTGCGAAAACGAGAGTAACTTATGCATATGGAAGTTTCAAGTAGTCACCAAGATTTCATTGAACAGGATACACAGACTGCTTAGCGAAGGGAAGTCCACACACGACTGAACTCGAAATTTATTCATCAGGTCAAATTTCGTGCGGTTTCAAGTGGATTGCAGATAGGTCCAATAGGAGATAAGAATGAGACAGGAACACAATTCGGTTCCGCAGGGTTAGAACTGGTAAATGAAAAAGGCTTCGGGGCTTTTTAAAGTCGAATAAAGTGTCGTCTCTCTGCGCTCGCTCACTTTGGTGACCGACCAGATTGAACCGAAGGCCAAAAATATATACAACCCAACAACAACATGTGGGTGGTTTCGAACGGTTTTGAACAGACTGCTGCTCGCGTATCGCGTTCAAAGTCTTCACTGAAAGCTTACTACAATCTTTCCATGTAAGAAGCGAACGTTTCTGAGGCAGACCAGAACGCACTCTTCCAATCCGGACTACTGTACGCCTTCTGGTCATGCAGCCCAAATTCAATTGCTCGTTTGATGTCAAGACACCAAACCAATACGGTGTAAAGCAAAATATAGCCAGTGAAGGTCGCACAGCCTGGTAGTCTGATCATCGTTACGGAATGAGCCCGGCTATGTGGAACCAACGGCTAGTTCCACTGGTGAACCGACCGGACAGACTCTAGAATGGCACCTACTTAGAATTTTGACCTCTCCAGTTTTCAGGTTGAACTTTGGCTCATTGAAGCCAACGCAGTTATTGAATTACCGTTTGTCTTGACAGTTTCTTCTCTCAAAAGTCGAAGGCTCGTCATATCATTTTCGCCTGGTTGGTGCTACATAGTGCTCACGAAGGTGCTGGGTCAAATACTGCGACACAACGAAAATAATGCAGTAAAGTTTAGCCACGCAAAAACCTTGCATCCTTTTTGAGACTCACGAATTGACCGGAAATGGAATACAGGCAAAATAGTCATATAGTAGCAGTTTCAGGCTGTCGACCGTAGGATGAGAGATCCACCGACTTTCCGGGTCAGCTGACAGCTTGGTCGGAAAAGCGTGTTTCATCTAACACTGTCAACTGTCAACTGAGACTTCTCCGAATCGTCAGGCTATTTACCAAACAACTAACCTATCCTTACGGAGACGTTGTTAACTTGATAGATACCAAGTCATGAGCTTAGAACGCCAGTTGGACGCTATAATTAGGGTGTATTGAGAACTCGAGAGTGCTCAGCTGTAGCATCCTTTCGGTGCACAACTGTTACTCCACCAGAAGGAAGCACGACGGCTGGGATACTGCGAGGTTGCCCAAGCCTAGACAATGGAAGTCGAGAGGCAGAGGTCAGGTTCAAACCACGGATCTTCCGGTCAGTAAGGTCGCGCTCTAACTACTGAGCCATCTCGACCCGGAGAACTCGAGAACCTGATACAAGGTCACCCTTCCTGATTGGGAGTTGTCGGACCACGAAAATGACAAAACCTCGTAATCACATAAGTCTGGTCGGCGGACATGCGAGTTTGCGTTCAAAAGCCTGGAGGGTCACATGACCAATTCCATCATAGGCTCATTTGATGAATCTTTATTAGGAGTGAATGGAACGCAAGTGAATTTGCGTGAGAAATGCGATCAACTGGGATGGTCGAATTCAGCATAAGTATGCGCTAAAGATATGCCCGTAGAGCATCGACGACGTAGTACCCGGTCTGAAATGGTGACGACCTTGAAAGATGAAGGATGGTACGTCAGTGAGTAGTCAAGCTAACTTCCTAGGAGTACAGTACTGATACATCACAAAGACAAGCTTTTCTGAAAAATGCAAAGAACGAAGACGGCAAGTAGTTCTGTAACCACAGAGCATAGGTTGACTCAAAGTTGTCCAGTCACGACGATCATCCGCAGTTTTTAGTTACTACTGAACTACGTAACTTTAGCCCGTAGGTAGTGAAAAACCGCAAGCTCTACCAAATGAAATCAATGTGACATAATTAGACTCCTGATGTATTCACCAAAAACGGCAAGTAGGTTGTTCATTACTGTGATGTGAGTTACAGGTTATTCCGAGGATTCGGACTCTTCTGGACTACTCCACTAACGCCCAGTGACCTTGTCATATCACGTGACGTTCGCTTTTAAAATACCGGCTTGAATGCTCACCAGAGCGTGTCTGTCACATGACTCAGTCGATCGACCCAAGCCAAGTTACTTGTCGTACCATCTCACGGACGTTAGAATGTTAAGTTACACTTCAACTATGTAACAAGCCGACACCGCGTAAAACATTCGGCATGAGATATCGTGCGTGAAAACCTTGTTACGCGGCCTGCTGTAGGCGTGTTGGAAATGAGGATAAAACAAATCGTTGGCCAAGTAAAAGTAGAGTAAGGGATTATGCTTCCAGAGAAGGACTTTTACCATTGGTGTTAGTGAGCGCACTAGCGATGTAACTGCCGCACTCATTGTCATCATCGGCAGCAGTAAAAACAGCGTAATTACCGTACAATGGTTATATCTGCCACACATTCGTTCACCAATTATTTGGGGGTGGGTGGGTGGGTTAGATAGTTGTACATTGGAGGCGCTGGATGATGTAATCGACGAGTAAATAAAGGGGAGTAAGTGCACTTTTCTCTGGGGGGGGAGGTCGGAAAAAAGGCCATGCATTGAAGGCTTGGATGCATGAACGCCATTGAGGGCGCGGCTGTGCCATGTCTTTTACCGTCGATGTGGCCCGTCTTGGGGTACCCATTCAGGAAGAGGGCAACGACCAGCGCAGTTTGCTGGTAATGACTTTCATACCGCGCTGCCAAGTCATTGTTTGGCCTGCCCTGGCCCGCTTACACATTTCACGTGGTTACGCGAAAACGGCTCTGTCACAGATAGCTGCGCAATGGTTACGAGCGTTTTAGCGAATGAGGACAAACTGAAGTTCCAGTGTGTGAGACGATCGAGTTCGAGACGATGGTTGTGGATGGTGGAATCAAGCATCAGTCAAGTTATTCATATATATGAAGGACCAAATAATGTGGCGTTCACACTCAGCTACGGCTTGCGCCGTGTCTGTCAAGTGTCCTAATACGACTGGCCTCCGTTGAAAAACCATGAAGATTCAGTACGACAGATTAGTTTTTTTGAACCTGCATCACCTGTGGCGTAGGAGTGACATCAGCTTAGCCGTCAAGGGTCGAGTTTACAATGCTGGGGTACGATCCATATTACTATACGGATCAGTAATGCTGAAGTACGTCGAATGGTTTTCGGAGGAAATAACTCACCCACGATGAACTGATCACACTGCACAGGTTGCGCTGTCTTGGCCAGGTGCTCCGTATGTCAGTCGACCGACTTCCTCGAAGGGTTCTTTTCGCACAACCTCGCAAAGGGTGAAAACGAGCCAGGGGAGCTCAAACAATGACTTGGCAGCGACGTACAAAGCCATTAGCAGTAAACCCAACTGTGCTGGTCATTGCCCTCTCCCTGAATGAGGACCTCGAGACCGGACACACCAATGGTTAAAGACACTGCCAGACATGGCACAGTCGCACCCTCAAAGGCGCTCGTGCATCCAAGCTGTTGCCTTCAAAGCATAGCTCCTTTTCCGATCCCCCCCTCCAATGAAAAGTGCACTAATTCCGCTGTATTTACTCGGCGATTATATCAGTGACCGCCTCCAATACGCAGCTATTTACCCCACCTCCCCAAATCACCGACAAACGAATGTGTGGCGGCAAGTACGCGGATTTCACAGATGATAATGATGATCATGGTGAGTACGACAATAAAGCGCACAGTAGCCCTGGTCAGAGTCATCGATCGAAGTATCGGATGAACATCCTTAGATATGTTTCAAGCTTCGAAGTACAGAAGACATTCAATGAAGTCGTCCCAGTTCACCATACATTTCCAATCCCCGTACGAGTGTTTGACCATGAAAGGTGAATAGCCGGTGTGTGCTTTTGGGTGATGCCAGAATCAACCGGACAAACACACTAATGAATTCGAGAAACAAGAATTATGCACCACGTTGAACTACATGGGAAAAACATGGAGGTGGAATGAAAAACAATGCGACTTATCGCTTTAACAATGATATTGATATTCACATAAGATGGTCCTTAGAGAACTCGATGTACACAGCGACCATTCGATCAGAGTGAATGCATCTAATCGGCCCCGTTAAAATTTACGTGATAACCCGCTGCAACAACGGTTCTGGCAGCAACCGCTGAGGCGACTTTGTCCGAAATAACGGACAATAATAAGGCTTACGCTTGTCTTTGACACTCTCTACGGCGTCCGCCTCTCTAGAGTGACCGGACCAGCCCATCGTCAAGATAAGATACCGGAATCAATGCATCAGTTAAGCATCAATACACTAGAAACAACCTGAAGCGCATGTTCTTGTCCCAGGTTGTAACCCGCTTGAAACCATCGTTGTAGAATCTGTTCAAGTTCGTTGACCGACATGGTGGATGGATCAACGTAGTTTTGTGCAGTGGTGGTTGCGGTTATAGTCGTAGTGGAGGTACACTGCTGGGGGAACTTAGGTTTCGAAACGGTTTTCGAATGGGACTGCGACCGGCGAGTTGAGGAAGAGTTCATACGGCTGAAAAACAGGTGGGTGAAGGATTGATTGGGAGAGGATGTTACGGGCAAAGGAAAGAACAGTCGTAAGGACAAAAGGACCTAAAAAGACACAGATACCTTGACAACTCGAGAATTGTTGCCCAACTCGGGTTTTTATCAATCGCACACCGAAAAGCTTACCCTCTGCATGCGGAATATGAAGGGAAACGTTCAGGAAAGGAGACAGTGGTGTAGTGTGAACTCAGCAGCGTGGAATTTTTCCAAGATGTGAGAGTTTCGTGGTTTTCTATTAGATGTAGTTGGTTGAAGGACTCCCTTTTCTGACCAGTCTTCCGCCTGTCCTGGCGTGATCATTCTAGTAAGTTCACACCAAAGGGTGGAAGCAGGGGATTCGAGTTTCGCTCCTAATATAGCTCATCAGCAATTTATATCCTTGGTCGTGCCGTCTGAACTCCGGACATCTGACATGCGAGGCGAGCGTGTCATCGCCATCACATCAGCGCAGGCCGGACACACAAGAACTAACACGCCTAAACAGGCGAACTTTTTTTCACGCCTGTAGAGCAGGTGACGTGGCGTTACCTGACTGGGAAGTCCTGACAGGCGAGTCAGTCGATCCAGGAAAGCTGCTAGGTCGTGGTTTAAGGAGTCGGACAAGGAGTCGGAATGATGATTCAGTGTGCACTCGTGGAGTAGTGGTCGCCTCGTCCGGAATACAAATCCCGGACATGAATTCTAGTAATATGGAGTCCAGTGGTTCCCTCCCAGTGGACTCACGGGAATAATCGCACCAGGACAATAGGAAGACTGTTCAAACGAGAGTGGTGGTGAATAGCTTTTTGAGCCGACTCAGGTAACTTTTAGAATATCTGTACCGTATTCAGTACGAATGAAGTCGAATACATTGTGACGTGTGCGACATCTGTTTAGGCTGAGCAGTTGTGAAAAAACAACGACAAGTGCAATGTTGTCACGGCTCATAAACACCCACCCCAGATCATCCAACCTCAGCTTCAACTCAACTGACACATTTTAGCAGATTGAACAGCCCCTCGAAGATTGATCGGATAGCGATAAAAACCAACCTTGTTTCTCTTGTAAGTCCGACTAATTTGCCTCTGAAGATCACCCTCGGCGACTGAAACGTTGAGCTATAAAAAAACTCCGAAATTATCGTTGTGTTTCCCCCTACTAATCAATCCTGAACGACATAAACATCTTTCAGAATGAATGGCTTAGTAAGTCAGCCAGCTAAGGCATCAAGGATACGTTGTTTCCACCCGCTACAGTTCCGCCCAACGAAAAATGGCAGACAGGGAGAGTCTGGTGAGGTATTGGTCAGTCGACAGTGCGCAACTTACTATGAAGAAGCCAACAACAAACCAACGAATAAATGTTTTTTTAAATTTAAAGATAGATAAAGTTTGATTAAGTGGGGAACCAAAAGACAGAAGCGGATTCCAAGGCCAGTGTGACGCATAGGCTATAAGCAACAATGATGTACGGTCTTACAGTATCCAAAGCAGACACATTTGATGAGCGAGTATTGCTCAAGCGTAGGTGTTCGAACTAATTGTGAAACTACGTCTGAGGTGAGAAGACGGTCTGGGTAATTTTTCCTCTGTGGAGTACACAAGTGGAGTGAACAACGCACAGACAAGCATATACGTTGAATCCACTCACAGTTCATCACAAGGCAGTTAGGAAGTTGGGTCGACAGGACGTGCGACTTCTGTGCTAACCACCAATTCGCGGTAGGCTAATCGCTCGGAGAAAGCAGTTGTTTGAACAGCGGTCACGACCTAACAGTCCCATGGGGCCTCCACTGTGACCAATGTGCGTAGGAGTAAAATTTTGATCGGTTGACAGAGAAAGGGATGATTAGATGAGGCCAAGCAGCACTTTAAATCGTATCAATACCTCCTGTATTCTCTCAGGGAAATTGGTGCTTCTCAAACCCAGCAGGGAGCTGCTACATCGCAGAAACGAAGCGAGCAGCAACTCAGATGGACACCCTGATGAAAAGATCAGTAACTCTTCCTCGATTCCATCCTAACTAATGGTGAACAACTGGAAACACACTGTAGATGAGAAGTGTCGCTCTTGAATTTGTCCATTGATAGATAGTGCGTTTAACTGGTTATCTTTCAAGTTGACCAAGACCTACCCTATCATTTTGAGTTTTTTAGCTTAGCAAATACAGCTGTATGTTGGATTCACATTCACACAGTTCTGTTCACGTGATTTACCGTTAGACCAAAAATCGAAATACTGGACTCGCATACGGTGACCGACACAATTTACGATTGTAAAAGACGACTTGATAATGACAACAAGAGTAAATTTGAAACACGTTATTCTGTGTCGACCAGTCGGCGGGAAGCTGGCTGGAGAGATAATTAAACAAAATTTTCATAAACTTTAAAGAATCGCAAAAACTCATTGATGATGGTCGAAATGTTGGAGTAAGGTTTGTGACCAAGTGAGGGGTCATCGTTTCAGAAAAGGCTGGTAAATTTATTGCCCCACTTACACGCCATTTACAAGACTGGTGGAGTTTCAAGGCGGACGGAGTAATATACTGATCGGCGAACTGACAGTTCTCAATTGGTACTCCAACATCACAAGACGTAAATCAGCAAAACAGTGCAAACTGGATCCCTGTTGGTCGCCATACAGGAAAGAATTGGGAACGAAAACAGCTTCACAGAACATGTCATACCCATCTACACGAAAATTTGGTACATCTCCCGCACCTTATGCAGGAAATCCGTAGTTAGTTTAGAAAACGATGCACAGTGTATATCAGGCTTCGTGTTTGGAGAAATTGACAAAACACAGGTTGTCTTCATGTTTGGGAACACTGCTGGGTAAGCAGGGGGGTTTCAAACGGTAACACCTGTAACTAGCGTGGTGTCATATCATCAGATGGGCTATTTGCGAAACGGGGATAACGCTTAAAGAGGTCAGTAGAATAACTTACTTGATGGATCTCGATGAATCAAACAGTGTGTCCGGAGGATACAGTAACGGCGGAAGCCACTCGAAATCACAACTCAGCGTGGTTACCGGGCGTGTCGACTGAAGTGCAGCCTCAAGGGAATGTGAAGCGTGACTGATCTTTTGAGAACTGGTCATTCGTTTCTTGGCATTCTGTTTCGATGCATTGGTCGTGTTCGAGGCGGTCAGAAACGGAGGTTGCGGACTGGAATGCCGCGAAGTTTGTGATTTTCTCTGTGCGGTAGAAGATGTGTTAACAGAAGTTAGGTCGAGGCAAAGATTGGTTGCTCACCAGCGAAGCTATCTACAGGGATGCTATCAATCCGTAACGAACAGTGTACACACACACACTTCAAACCATATTAATAATCATCTTCCTTCGAGGAAACCCAAGGAACTGCCAAATCTTGGAAGCTGAAAGGACGGCAGATTTCACCGAATCTGTCAATTAGTGTAAAATGTAGATAAAACGAATTACGTCTAATTTCTAAGTTTCCCATTAATTTTCTTACTCCGCCTTTGATCTCCACTTATTTTGCCCATCGGTCCGTAACCGCCATTCACTCCCCTTGCCGCGGAGGCCACCCCGTCTGACACTGTCATGTTAGTATGTGTGAATGCGCCCAACTGACCTCGTGCCCCGTCTGCAGAGCCTGTCTTGACTTGTTCTGTCCTGGTTTCATGTGATCGCACCATAGGCCAATCAGAATCACGAGACTGGACTCGGAAAGGACGACCGCAAACCATACTACCGAGCCAAAATAAGTTGCACATAAGATCGCTCGCTCATTTTTGTGAACAGCACTGTAGACCTTCGAACCCAATTTTCCCTCTGGATATTCGGGATCGTCAAACCTACGCGTGACTCAAAGTTCTGCATCGGTAACCTCAACAAGAGGTCTTCGGAGCAGAAAACTAAGACCGTGTTAAAGTGTAGTGAATGGTGTTCTACCTACCACCCGTCTCAAACAGCCGACAGAAACAAAGAAAGCTAAGGACGAGCTAAGGACAAAGAGTAAGTGAACGAAAAACATCGAGAACTGTGGTGTTTCCGAAACAAACATTTGTAAAAACTAAATTTTCAACTATCGGGAAAGACTGAACTGTGGTTATTTAAGGTCACCTTGAAAGTGAATGCGAAACTTCCATTCACAAAAACAGCAGCATCTCAAGTCCGGAAGAATAATTCCCCTCTACAGGGTGCTGCAAAACGCACCGTTCAAACAGATGGTCTGAATGGTTCATTTAAATAACCAGAATACCGGTTTCAGTGTGAACAACTCGAACAATGTCTACAAACATCCAAATAGGAATGCATATAAATAAACCAAACGGAAAGATAGCTACCCGGGTGCGTCCGGGAAATTTGCGACTTCTGGCTAAATTTTTTGCACAATTATTGTAGAAAACGCTGTCGAACTATCGAAAGGAATTTGGTTGAATGGATCAGTCACAGATTTGGCTGTTTCCCCCCCCCCCACAAGACTCATCTGTAAACCGCAAACCCTGTTGAAAAAAGCAGGGTTTTTGTCGACCGAGTCCCTTTCCTTCTGGCTCCTCCAAGCAGAAGCCCCTCTGGATCACCTATCTTTTCCAACGATAATTCTGATGGAAGTTTGCCGGACTGTTTAGATGCTGTTTAGTAACTACGCCCCCGACCACAGCAGAGGTCTTTTGCCCATTCTAACCAACCGAAAGGCAGCCACCAGTCAACAGTACCACCGGTTTGTCCAAGTTCCTCGAAACCTCAGCAATTTTAAGGTATCTCAGGTGACTACTGATCAGAGTCGACAATCTACTTTCCCATGGCCACCAACGTTTCTCACGTTTCGTTTGCGTTTAAAAGAAACTATCGCCCTTGATATACCAAAGGTTTCCGGCGGCGCTTGGCGTGTGAAGTGCCTTGTCCTCGACCGATGTGAAGCCCGGCTTTAAAGCTACGCTATCCAAAGAAAAACAAAGAAGACCGTTTGTCCCAGACTCAAAACATGTGTTCGAGTCCCCCAAGGAGCCTCAAGATGTGGTTAAATTCCTATGTATGTTGGTTCGAAATTTGTCACTTCTGGAGATCTGGTTGTGTCCAAAGAACCAACATTCCTCTGAGTGTGTTGATTTCCCACGGTCATTCAATTTTTGTTTAGGAGTTTTCATTGCAGTCGCTAAAAAGCCGCACCCTTTTTTGGTAACTCTTGTTGGGTTGTCGCTTTCTGACAGCATGGTGGTGCTCATTTGACGGGCAACCTTAGGGGTCAGTTTTGCGCTTCGCACCGTCAAATACGTAACCAGAGTCGGACTGCTTTCTTTTAAAGATTTCAAAATTCCTCCCATCAATGAACACTGCTGTCCAATCTGGGGTTGGACTCCTTTTTAATTATTCCACCGCAGAACCGTTTGAACTCTACGACGATGGGGTGGCTCGTTTTGGTTCTAGTAATTCCCAGCAAGCTACCACCGCATATTGTAGAACTAGACGAGTCTAGTTAACCACGTTTCGAATAATACGTCGTCTTTGTAAATCTTTGACACCTTGCCTTCCCTAACTTATATTAGTCAATGGATCCTGAGGTTTGCGTGAGCTGTCTGTTTCTGTAATACTGATGTAGCGGTGCATACTACTGACAAAGCATGAAAGTAGTCTGTGGTCCGATGTTCTAGCTCCGCTCCAGCATCCGACGGAAGGTGAGGGTGACTACGGAAATTACGGAGCCGCTTTGCAGTGTTCGATTAATATTGTTTAATATTCCATGAATATCCATGAGGTTGAAGAGGACGCTTGAGAATACTCAATTTTCAAAAACTCTGTACAGATGAGATGTATGCTTAAGTGTCTAATGGCTTGTATCCGCTTAGTTCATTTCCTAATAAGCAGCTTCGAAGTGAAGGGCTTTCCTCCTTCCACTAGTATCGTGTGTGATGTTGGGCTTTCCCTTTTTCGTTACCAGAATGTTATCTTCCGGCTACTGTATTTAATTGACTCACATTGTCTTGCAACTTACCGATTTCATTACGTCATACAACAGAGATATCGAGAAGGTACTTTCACCCCATACGTGTTATTCTAACTTAAGCTAGGAGAAATTCTCAAACAAAAACTTACAGGGTCATCAGACACTTCCCCTGTGACATAAAACCCAGTGCCATTCGCTGTACAGTGATAGCCACTAACACATCGTTTTTCCAGCAAGCTACCTAAAAAAAACTTCGTCACATCTGCAGCCTCCACCGTTTCGACTGTCACCACCAGTTAGGACTTTTTCTTACTATTCCTATGTTCCAACCGTCTTATTAAACCGATGCAACATTTCCGTGATTCTTACTGTGATCGTAACTCTGGTTTTAACACACATCTACGTGCTGTGTGTTCAAAAAACGACCAGTTATATTATGGTGGTAGCAGGCAGTGGAATGTGATCGCGCTGCAAACAATCTCACCAGAATGTCGCTTGATGCATGTTTTACGTTCGTCGGTTGAAATTCTGTCCAGGCCATACAAAAACAAGGAGACAAGATTGTTGATGTGACGTACACGAGTCATTATACTGCCCCATCTAAATAATATAAGACAAACCAAAAAATCCGGGGACTAGACGCGAACCAATAAACTGAAGAAGAATAGAGAAAGGTTCGACAAATGAGGGCAAAAAATTGACCACTCAAACGCAACCAAACCTGACAGCACAGAAAAGAAAAAACATCTAACGGGGAAGTGCAACCGGCCAATCAAACCCAAAACGCGACTAGGATACAAGCTAAGAACGGACCAATCAGACCGAAGAAAGGAAACAACCAAAAATAGAAACCGAACAACGACCAAACAAATCCAAAGAAAGACGACAACGCAACACGAACCGGAATGGACCAGTCGGAGAGCGGACTCAAGGAAGTTATCCAACAAATCAATCGAATACACGACATACAGATCACAACGCAGTGCGGAAAGCGAACGGGCCAATAAGATTACAGGAAGGACATAATTAGCCTATCAAAGCTGTCGAAGAATTTCCAGCGACTTTTTGAGTAGTGTGTTACGTCTATACACAAACTACCAACATCATTACGACCTGTCGACGCTTTATTCTCCAAAAATTGTCCGTAAAATAACGATGAATACGTGAGATATCGAATCACTCCAAAGAAACAACATGCCACATAGGGCACGTTTGTGCGAAACACAAAGCAGGAACAATACTAGAAACAAACGAAAATTCTAACTTACCGTTCCGGAAGAACCACGAGGTGGACACCCAACTTGACTAGATGCACGCGGTTTGTCACGAGTGGTCTCTGTAAATAATGGTCTTCCGGTCCGTTGAGCGTAGGCTGCACTGAGTTTTTGCTGAAAAGATACATAGACAAACGAAGTTCGTCACACTCCTTCAAATCAATGAATTGGTCACGAGTCCCACGTTCGGGTCATATGAGAGGCGTGCTGTGTATAAACGATCAGCTGATGAATAACTAATCCCACAATGTGCGCATAGAATGTGGGGGAGAATTCACTATACGATACATACACACACACTATCTCAATACGAAACTAGGCTGAGTGTAAAATTTTTCATTAAATGGGACAATTTTACGTGGGCTATTTACGAAAAAGGGTGAGTGGTGTCGAGAAGACTGACAATCGTTCCAGAACGCTTTGTAAAAACATGGGGACAGCGTTGATACCAAATGAATGCAGTGATCATGTTCAGATTCCGTCCGACAGGCACAAGTTTGTACGCAACTGAACGACCGAACAAAAATCTTCATGAAGTTTTACCTGGCGGAGCAGTAAGCAACTGTTTCATCACATTATTGAGTGCAATAAAATCGAACCACTTAACGGCGCGTCATTATGACCACAATGATAACTTAAGAAAATGACTTAGCATGCGATCGCAAGACCCGGTGACAACGAAGCCTCCGCGAAACAAAACGGACAGTGATTTTTTATCGTGTGAACAGAAGTAGGTGAAAGATCGAACATCTTCATTGGACCGTAAAGATGATGCCTTCTGAAGGGATCGTTTGAAGAGAAAACAAGTCCACCAAATACCCTCATTTACACACTAATTCGATTTTACTGATGAGCCAACTAAATCTAGCTGGGGTGGCCTCCTGTTTAAACCAAATTAGTGTGAAAATCAGAGTAGCTGACGAATTCCGTCCATTTTGAGTTCAAATAGAAGATAGTGTTAACGAGAAATCGAGAGTCGTGGCTACGGGATGAGGCCCAAGGAGGGCGGGATCGATCATGGGCTGTCAAAGAGTTTTCGGTTTTTCGTGAGTGGCGTAATACGTCTAGAAAACAAGTCCCTTTTTAGAGGATATCAGTACAAGTTGAAAAGAAGAAATGGAAAGAATATTCTGCACAAATGCGATGTCAACCTGTGGAAAATCGCACAATGCTTCTCAAGTGTATTTCGGAGGCAAGATCCATGTGCTCAAAGGTAGTTTTCAAATTCAAACGGCCGCTGTTTTTCCAACATACACCAGCAGGAAGTACTGATCGCAAAGTACAAACCTTGAAAAAAACGACTAAGGCAGTGACAAACCAGATGGATAGGCGTTGCTCTCGTGAGGTGTGTCAGTGCTTTACATAAGATGCGACCTTAATCATACATAAGGTCACAAGATCCAGGGTAAATATGGATAGTATCGACAGAAATAGGATTCTTAGCTTAGTCAACATCAAGGACTGTCAACATGTTTAAGGACAAAGAGCGGAATGCCCATCAAACAAAGAAATCTGCATGTGAAGAAACCAGTTCCCCCCGGTTCAACTAAGCCTCACTCGGCCCCCAAAGGCTCAGATGTTTGAAGCCGTTCGTGCGAGAACACTGAAAGGTTTGCTTTTTCCATTCGCCAGATCGTTAGTTTCAGCAATAAGAGTGTACTTTAGAGTTGGCGACTTAAGACCCTATATGGAATGTCATAGAAGAGCTAACATCTCTGGCTGATGGTACCCATCATCCGTCTTGGGTCTTCACCCGATATTCAAACAAGGCTGAACGCAATTCAGTGAGGCGTGAGGGCAAGCAAGGGAAGAGAGATCTGGCGCATATGAGGACGACTCTTGGGACAGACCATCAGGAAGGTCCTATTCAAACGTTCTGGTGCTTTCTTGTGGTTTGCTCTTCATCGTAAAAAGACTAGAATTGCAGCTTTGAAAGAAACCATGTGCGCTAGTTGAACAAATAGAACACTCAGCCAACAATGTACGGGATACATAGCAAAGACGATCAAAAAGAAACTAATCGGTGAAATGGAGCGGGACCTGCTCAAGTGTGTAGTCCATCGCGCAGATTCCTAGTAGCTGTTGAATTGCTACGACAGTGAGAAATGAGTGTAGTAGGCGATTTTTTTTCAAAACGAAACGGATATTATCCGACATAATGAAATGACTGCGCACCCTCTGGACATGTTACCGTGTGAGAAAGGTTTGCAAACCGGCACAATGCGTCCCCCTCTGGTCATCAATGATTTTAGAACGGGTGAAAAAACAGTAACAACTGATCTCTACATGAATACGCAGAGAGGAGTCATCAAAGCCAAAAAACATGCAAATCAAACCTGCAGTTTCACATGCTCAAAGAGACTAAATGAACAAATCATGTGAATCCCTTCAGGTTGTCCATGGATCTCAACCTCCGATCCAAACACAAAAACAGCGCATTGTCTAGCCCATGCGATGTCCAAGGACCGTACTGTCATCGGGCTGCCCAGAAAACGCCGATTTACGCCAAAGTAGTGGAACAACGGGAACGTCCGAATTAGTGCATCTGTGCAGTGGACATGATTTGAATGTTATACTTTAGTCTACCATTTTTTCATGACTCCGTACACACGAAATGTAGTAATGTGACGAGCTACACGTTCCTCGTCTATGACAGATTCAAGAATAGGTCAACTAAGTTGCAAAACAGGAGGCATCAAACAACAGAGTGGTGCAAGCAGAGAGGTGACAGAGGGGCATGAAAGCGACTACGAAATGTCTAGTAATAAATACTGATAATCGTTCCGGTGTAACACATTTTTAGTGCACCTGAAGGAAGTACGACGGCCGTGAAACTGTCGGAGCTCGGGTACGAACCACAGACCTTCAGGTCAGTATGTTCGCACCCTAATCACTGAGCAATCTCGGGCTCAGAAAGTCCGGGCACTGTTGGTGTGACATGCCTTCGGAGAGCGGGTCCACATGATTCTCCCGCGCATGGTTGGAGATGCTGAAAGATATGGTGTGCTCTTGTTAGTTTCCACGTAGGGTGTCCGAATGAATGCCTGGAGGGGCGAAACTGAAACAAAATCCACTTCTGATGTTTCGACTATATTGTCCAACCTTCCCTGAGTGGTTCCGTCCGGTTGTAAGATAACTTAGGTATTAAAATAGTGGCACGGTTGAATGATTTTGTTTGGTTTCGGGAATTTGTTTGCATCATATGGGGAGGGAGCAGGTAGCACGGTTGGTAACGCAAAAAAACAACAGACACTCACTGTGGAGGTTAAAGGGGATTAACATAGAAACACGTAGAAGGTGAAACAGAAAACCACAAAGAGAAAGTGAGATACCTTGACAAATGCATCTACTCGATTGTAGTGCGCGACCAATTCGGAATCATCCCAAACGAGTTCCGGCTTATTCAAAAGTGTTGGGTCATCAAACGAGGGAGGCCATATTTGCTGTTTGGTGAAGCCGCCATTCACACACTCGCCCGAAGGAACTCCGGACATTCGGTCCGACAGTTTAGAGGCGGCTGAAAATTGCGAGGGAATTTGTGTGAATGTGAAATTGCGCAGAGAAATAGATCAGCATCCATACACCTCAAAAGCAAGCAAATAAACAATGGCATCGACCACCCCTGTTAAACTTTGAGTACAGGCTAAACATTGTAATTATAATCTTTGTTTCAAACCCCTAACAAAGCATAGTAAGATTCATCAAGGAGGGTGGGGAAGATAGCTCAGTGCTTAGAGTGCGAATTTATTGACCGCAAAGTCTGTGGTTCAAACCTGACCTCTGCACCTCGAGTTCCCCTGTCTAGGCTTGGGCGACATGGCAGTATCCCATCCCTTGTGCTTCCTTTGGGTGGCATGGCAGTTAGGCACCGAAAGGGTGCTACGGCTGATGAACAAAAAAGGCTCATCACCTGCGCATAGTGAAGTAAATTCAGTGACGACCAATTTCAGTTTGATTATTGACCTGCCACTTGAGACCTTTTCACCGAAGTCTAACATATGCGTTGAAACTGGCTTGTGGAACTCCACCAGGGACATTAAACACATTGATGATATTGCTCCACGTGGATCGGATCGCTCAGGCGGACAACAAACAGAAGCAACCTCACTTCTTCGGCCGCACAATTTGACATGCGCTGCACAAGTAATGACGTAAGGCTGGGTAAATGCAAACCCGAACCGCACTTCTGCTACCCAGCAAATGAATGCAATCGGAAAATTCAGTTACACTGATTCCGATAGTCTGGAAAAAGAAGCCATTACAGCACAAGGCCGGGCCTTTGCCAACCACGCATCGCGTCGGTGTAACCTCGCCAACATCACACTCAAGGAGGGACGCTGATCAGACTGCGTGTTCTGTACATCATCATCATCATCGATCAGGTGTAACACCATTCCGGTGCCTAGCTGCCATGCCGCCCGAAGGAAGCATGAGGGCTGAGATACTGCCAGGTTGCCCAAGCCCAGACAGGGGAAGTCGAGGGGCAGATGTGGGGTTCGAACCACGGACCTTCCGGTCAGTAAATTCGCGCTCTAACCACTTGAGCCATCTCGTGTTCTGTACACCCGAAAACCCACTCGCCCAAATAGATCTGTCCGATCAGTGATACGCAAATTAGAATCGGCCCGAATGTGACTGGTCTATGATTCGAAAAATCACATGACAGTCCTGGCGACCTATTTCAGTCATACGAACAACCACCGTCTCTCTAGAGGGGGACCGCATGGCAAACCACGCACGGGATTAGTGACATTTACAACCTCATAAAAAGTAACACTTCGTTTCCTCAGCGCCTCTACCGACCACTCCAAATTCCATCCGATAAGTATATCTATGAAAAACCGGCGAAGAGGTTGGGCGGTTGCCCTCAAGGGGCGGCTATCCTGCATCACTTTCCCTATTTTAGATTAAGGAAACCGCACAAACGGTAACGGAACAAGCTCAAAACTTACAAACTGAGGTGAACTGCAACTGGTATTAGGGGCACACGAGACCATCGCACGCAGTTGATCATATTTTAACCACTGCTAGAATACATTAAAAGTGACTGCAAAACCAACTCGTGGAAGAGAATCGGTAAGTTCAGAGCTGGATGAGGGTGAGTTATGTTCAGCGGTTGAGAACTTAAGAGTTGGAGTAGCGAGCCGCAATCTTGCAGTAGTACGGCCTGCACGTGGTTTTCGGGCCAATCGGCAGCTGTTCACCGAAAAATTACGACAAGCGGATCAGTTAAAGTGACTTCCAAGGCTAACTCTACTTTGTAGTGGATCATGAACCTCACGTTTCCACCGGATTTATCGATTAAAGTGCTTGAGTAAGTTCGATACTACTGTAGTCAGCCACTTCAGGCAGTGTTAACAGACACTATGCAATCCAGAAATCGAAATGCGTTCACACTGTGGTACTCAATTGAATGGACAGGGATAATTGTTAAACACTGTATCAGATTATGAAATTTTGCTCCCGGGATGGCGCCATACAGTGCCGCGAAACCAAATACTGTGAGAACATGAAAATAACTCCGGGTGGTTTGGTCTTTTGTTAGAGTAGTCGCAGAATTATGTTTTCGCTCTCATGGCATTCCTGAACACGATGCCTTAACACTAATGATAATAATCGTCGGCGCCTGGGTACCATGAAAACCGAAGGAAGCACGAGGACTGAGATACTGCCGCGTTGCCCAAGCCTAGACAAGAGCAGTAGAGATGCAGAGGATGGGTTCGGACCACGGAGCTTCCGGTCACTAAGTTCACCCATTGAGCTGTATCCGCGCTTTACTCCAGCACTTTTGCCTTGAAGACTAACAGATCAGCTGACGTATGGGTTTTAATTCGATGGCGATCTATCCATGATGATCGTACAAACAACGGCTCACTCTTCCGCTTGAACTGATCTTTTTCATCAAAGCCGCCCACTGCAGCTAGCTGTTTATTACAACTGACGAATTAAAGATGTTATAGAACAGCTAACGACCATAACACTGTTTGGATCACAGATATGAATGAGGACCTAAGTGAATAGGGTGCCTGTAAACTACAAGAATGAATGATAAAGCGTCCGTCAGTTGTTATGAGAGGAGAAATCCACGAGCGCGACCGTCAACTCTGTTATCCGATCGCGAGAAATCTGCCATTTTGAGGTTTCCGAAATCGTCGAAACCGCTATGATGGCACCAAACACATGGAAATGTCGGAGTTCTGAGCGGGTACACAAAATACCTCCATCCAAATAGGACACCTAAGGCTGACACCAGTTGGGTTTGTGGTTTGTCTACCTGCTGATGACCGCCTCATCCCACAAGAACGTGCAACATAAGGGAACGCGCAAGGCTAAATAATGATTTCCAAGGACATCTAAACACTCTGAGACATGCACGTATACAGCTGATCGCTTGAACAACCTGTTGCGGTATGTGAAGACTGATATTAAACCACCGAAAGACAAGGTGATCGCAATCGACACGATAGCTGAAAGCGGGATTTCTAAGAACGGTAAAACAGGAAAGGCGAGGGAGTAGGCAGTAAGCCATCCATAGTGTGGGAAGTATGAAGTCGATCCAGGAAGATGACAAAGATATTTCCAATAGTATCTTCATTACCACGGTATTTAATTCATGCCATAGCTTCGTTCACCGACAACAAGTATATATATATATATGTAAATATATATGAAGCAAGACGGACCAAGAACATTGCAGTTCGACGCAGCGAGTGAGTGAACAGCTATACAACCGAAAGGGATCATTCTTCTGTGAGGTAAAATCCTCATAAGGGACGGTTGGGTCGATTCATTATGAATTTGTATGAATCACAGAAGTGTTCTTCCGCAAGAGGATTGTTCTCTGAAGATAACTGCACCAACCTGAACAGCGCAGTTGATATGAACATCCCAAATAAGCGGATCAATTCAGTTTAAGGAAAAACCAAGTAACAAACGTACATTAATTCGAAAAACGAGGAAAAGATTGTGAGGCGATTCGGGCGACGATGGCTTAATCGAGTAAATGAAGTCGAACTGTTTTAAGCTACCCCATATCAGGTTTTGGTAGAGGGATACAGAGCTTGGATCACTAGTCAGTAAACTTGGGTATGTTCTTGGCGTTTGAACGTGAGAACGCTCCGATGCCAAGTGCGACACGCAAACGAGTGCCGCGAGGCTCGAGATAGCAGTACTGGAATGCTGCGAAGAGAGCACGAATTATCCCGATTTCCCCTGTGAAGAAACTCCTGCTGACCGAAGCGCTCCGCGTGGCACAGAACCAGTGAGCTTACCTGTGCCGTTCGAACAACGAACCGTACGGAACAAGCCTTCTAAATTTTCAGTGAGGGCTGCTACGTCGTGCAAATCAAGGCATGACTCGCACGTCCAGTTGGCTGGTTTCACGTACTTGAGAGGTCAAGTAAGCCGACAGAAGGACGGAAATGGAAGGACAAGAAAACTTGTGGACGGCATCCTCATGACCTGTACTCTATCAAAAGATGACGACTGATGCACCAGGGAGAAAGAGGAATATGTTAAAAAAAAGGATAGTCGACTGCCGAGTGAAAGAGCGATGAAGGGGATGAGCTTCCGGGATGGAATAGGGTAGTGGATGACAGATATGAAGGATCAGGTCGACTAGATTGAATGTGACCCAATAGTTGCGTTCTCTACACTACGCTGGAGAACCACCACGGAATTTGACGATATGAGCTAGGTAACACTGGCCAGGTGTCTCGATGGACACTTATTCATAATGAAGCCACTATATGCACGAAGTCAGACAATGAACTAAAAGGGGAAAATGGTTGAAAAGAAAGCTAAGAGGCTGGAGACCGAAGGCACTATGATCATTTGGGCTGGCGAAACAGACTTGTTTTTCTGCCAGTGGAATCTGTCAATTAGAGGCACATCGTTATGGTCAGCAACAAAGGGGAGAACCCACACTTTAGGTATGCAGCTTAGGCTGCTGCTGGCTCCATCGAGTTTAATGTCGAATGGGGTCAAATACGAGTTAATTGTGCGACCAGTGGATGAGAGTCCGGGAACACCGAGTGAATCCGAATGAGGTAAGGTGTAACGTGATGCCAAATGCAAGTCCTGGTTTCATCCCTACACCTTGCATGCAGTACATACACCTGGCTCACCATCCGTCGTAGATCACTAGGGAGAGTCGGGACATCTCACAAGTTCCGGACCGCAGGAAGCTGAGTCCAGACCCTTAGTTTGGAATACAAGGTCAGTCAGTTGGGCGTGAGTTGCGCTCATCGTACCTTGATCTGCATGACGCGGTGGCCACGACGGAGAATCAATACATCCACCTTAATTGATCACCGTTGTTATGTTCCGAAGACACGACTAGCATTGAATCAACTTGCTGCGTTCGTACTCTACCGAGCACTACGATTAATCATCTTCGATACAGAATCATCACGAAACGGCACGGTTGGCGGACAGGCAAATTGTGACGATTCATTCTATCCTTACATCCACCCAGCACTGCATCGAGCTTGGTGGTACCCACTAGGCACCGGAGGGATCTGACTCAGACCACGGTGATCACATTAGAGGTACACAGGTCCAAGAGAAGCGCTTGGTGTTGCAGGACCAGTGTCCAAAGCGTGACTTGAAAAGGTGCAGTTGCCGAAGAATCTCCACGTCACGGAAGCTAGTCAGACATCTTATCCAAATACGTCCGTACTCCGCAGAGGGCAAACTCGCAGCGCGAAGAACACTATGTGCACACCTATTACTCTTCCAACATGACCGCAAAAGTGCTATCTATCATGCAGTTTTACATTCCTGTACCACGTGACCGAGAGAAGCTACTGAATGCTCGACGATAGCCCGAAAAGCACCCGGGCAAAACTCATTGAAGAGTTATGGATTAGTTCGTAGGGACGTTTGTCTGAAAATCTGCTAAAAACATACTGTCTCGGCAGATGGAAATAATTAGCCAAAACTGATGAAAAAACGCCGCCGTTATAACATGTTCCCCGGTACACTAGTAATATTTAATTTGCCAATCACCTGGTTCAATTCAGTTCAATTTATCAGCTATGAACCGTGTACCATAGGCACATTGGTTCCAGCTCCTACAGTTTCGATCACCGGAAAACGGGAGTGTGGGACACACAAGCCATGGAGGCAAAGGCATGCTCAGTTTGTTCGGAAATCGGGTAGCTACGCATTGAAGGCGATAGCTTTGATGCACCAGCGCCACTGACTGCGCGATTGGGCCACTTCCGCCAATGTCATTAACCCTAAGTGAGCGGAGTAGAATAAAGATCCCGGATTAGATGAATCACAAGGCAACAAAATCAAACGCAACATATCGTCAAATTGTCCAAACAACGAAAAAAAGCTTGGATCACTGCTGGGATAACGACAATATTTATATTTTTCCTGTCCTCAAAAATAAATGCTGCTTCAGAATAAGTGAAGAATGATGAATAGTAGACAGTGGGTAACTGACTGGGGACGTGCGCAAGCAAAGATCAAATGCATTTGAAAAATCGCACCAAAACGATCCGATTCGGATAGCCGTGACAAACATAATAACCGCCAAACAAACACTATTGATAATCTGAGCAATAAACTTTGTCACGTAACACAGAGAGTCGGTAATCAACTTGAGGTAGAACGACTGGTGCCTTGCGTGATACCAGCAGCATCTTTAATAGCCGCCAGAACCGCAGATGCTCGGGTTGGTGACTGGTTAGGAGCAGAACTGGTGACCACATGAGATCGCGGTCGACCGAGACGAACAAGGGGAGATAGGGGTACCGGAGTGGAACCAACGTTGTGTGTAGAGTCGTCAAACAGTCTTTGCTTGAAAGCCGAGGAAGTAACACTCCGGAATACTTGTTTTTTCGCGGCAGTGTAGACGTTTGGTGGTGTACGGGTAGAATGAGGAGCACGTCTGTAAGGTGTGACTGGTAGTCGGGGTATGGCACGTCGTCGGAGCGACAATCGACCAAGCGATGCCGGTGTTAGTTGAGTGGGGCTCGAAGGAGCTGATTTGGAAACAAAGGGAGCTGCAGCGGAAAAGTGCATGAAGAGCAGAAATGCAAATGGAGAACACATACAGAGAATGTAGGCCAGTTAGTGAACCGTTAAACAGGACGACGATACGCTGCTTATGTAATACCGTAGCGGAAAGGAGTGCCGTACGATTTAATGTCGAAGGGCTCTTGGTAAAGTACAATTATTAAAAAATCAATAGCTTGATTGTAGTCTACAGGGTCCGAGTACCTCTGACTGAAACAGAGCCATAGACGGTATATCGTCCATTACGTTGACACTTGAAATTCCCCACGTTTATTCTGTCCCTATTTGTAACCGCCGCTCAACTTTTGTGTTTGATGCGTGTATATGAGCTGGCGCTTGTTTGTCCTTACCACTTCACTCAGTTGGTCTTGAGGTCATCCGGCCATTTGTGGCCGACTGTGTGGCACGTGTGACTGCCCCACATGGGAGCCTGTTTGCTCCTTTGGTTTGTACCTTTGTAGTCCAAGTGGACCATTTGTTTTGGACGAGTATCTACTGTCGAGCTTTGTATAATTTGTGAATTTGTCTTATATTAATAGTACCATATAGAAACCCAGCTTCGACTTTGTTTTGCTTTCCCGGAGGTTCTAGTATTACGCGTCACTCGGAGATACCGTTCGCCCGTTACGGACGGAATATGCGACAGCGTTGCCTGAAATAAACACCTAGAATGTGTACCAACAGCAAGCAAGAATGGATAACCTTCTCGAAGTAACCGAAATGTTGAGCAAGGAAAACTTCGGTTCGAAACGTTGCCTTCTTTCCCATGTACTAAACTGACCAATAATCATTCATCTACGGCGCCACTTCAGTAGAGAGCTTCTATTCAATTCGAAAGAAGCTTGAGGGATGCCGGGTATCCCAAGCGTAGTAGTCACTCAGCCGTATCACCCTTTCGGCATCCAGATGCCATGCCACCACACGAAGGAGGGCTGAGATAGTGCCAGGTTGCCCGCGTTAAGACAGAAGCAGTCGAGACGTAGAACTCGGGTGGGAACCACAGACCTTCCGGTCAGTAAGTTCGCGCCTTAACCACTGAGCCATCTATAACTCAAGGCAATCGAGGAAACCAGATTTGAGTTCGAATCACGGACATTTCGGTTCGCAAATATCCGCCCCAGGTCAGTCAGAAGACAAGCAAAGGCATACTTAGTAGGTCGGGAGAACAGTTAGTCGCAAGGGCGCTTTGTGGAGACCGAGATTTTGGTGAGGACTAATTATACGACAACTGACAAATCATACCTGATGAAGAACAAATAACCCTGATCGAGAATAAACATGGTTTGGGGCCTCATTTATGCTGAAGAACATCTGAGTCGTGTTATAGTCGACGCAGAATCCAATGATGAAAAGTTCCCACCTATCCCGATACTCAACAAATCCTTTGCCTTACTTATTCTGAGGAAGCTGACACCGAAAAATGGCGAATAAATTTACGTGCAAACGTTCCTCACCTTTAGGACGGCGATTAATAAAACCTAACTCCGAAAGGGATGGAGATCCCCATCTTTTCGTTTTCAGTTTGCACTGAGAATGATCGGGCGAAAGGGCGCATTCGACTGGTTCAACAGGTGACGTCGGACTACTGTGACACTCGGTAGGCTCCTCAAGACGATACCTACCAGTAATATTTTCCCCACCTTCGGACATCAATAGAACACCTGCTTCAGAAGACAGCTGATCAGCGACCTCCGTATCCATGATGATATTAGACACCAAAGCGACAGTATCCGTCGTCAGCCGAATACACTCTTCCTCTAGCAAACTGTTTGGATCCGTTACACTTTTTGCCGCAAGTTTTTCCTTGTTCGGTCCTGGCTGAGGAGAACCTATGGATTCGTAGTTGCGCCTCCTGCTGATATGCTGCATCGGAGTAGGTCGAAAATTCGGATCTTCCGTTGATGTAGGTGGCTAGCAAAAAAAGAACGACAGGAAACCGATTGAAATAACTTGCAGTTTGTCGTATTTTTATGCGGAATATTTTAAACACCTTTGGTTCTCACCTGACAACAAACACTCACCTATAGTTGGCGCCTTGGGTTAAGCAATGGGGAAACAGGGGCAGTACGGGCTTGCGGACCAGCTGGACAAAATTAGCGTAAGATCAAACATGGTCATCCACGTTTTTCATACCAGCTACGAAACTGGCGCTCACGAAGCATAGAAGAGTGCAGTTGGGAAGTTCGACTTCCGATTGAGTAGGTTTGGACGAGACGAAGCACTTCTAGTTTATAATTATCACTTGTAAAAAGCTAAAGGTCTAGGATTGTGTAACATCCTTTATGTCAGCCGTCAAAAGGTGGGATTCTGATTACTAACCGGTAGTCAGATTGCTGAGAAACCCGGGAAAACGCGCCAAACTATTCGAATTTATGTAGGCCATGCGCATAATTAAGGTAGGCCTGATGGTGCGAAATTTAGGCCAGAACAAGGAGCGAAAAAACGCTGTCATATCAACCAGATGAGGTTCAAATAGGATGAAAAGGGCAGCAAGACCAACCATTCCTATTTCGAGATAAACGCGTGATCGAAGTAAGGTACGCGGGTGCTCCAAATTCTGACCCGGAAGGTTACAATCTAAGACACATAATCAGTGAAACAAGGGTGCACTTGCGTTACGTGCTCTAAAGAGATCTGAATTTATGCCTGATAGTGTGCTTTACTCGACTACTTCGATGAAGGCCGTTTGCGAGTTCGCCACAAACGTTTTCATCGCAAGTTCAAAGGAATTCACTTGAACTATGGCCCTGGTGTGTACCAAAGTTGGACATAAGCTACGTTTCCATCGACCGTTCCGAATCAACTTACTGTGCGCTTTCCGGGTCGTTCTTCCCTCACCTATCATGACCAGACACCGAAGAGGTACAGCACGCCATGGAGTAGGAGACACACAACTAATGATCCGCCGACCAATACCAAGTTGTGAGCTTGAGTATGTGTATGTGGACCCAGCTGAGTACTCGAATTGAATAACTATCGCTCCGCGCGTTGCCTTGCAGATTGACTTTAGCGAACATTCCTTCAATGACAACCATCCAAGACAAATGATGTTTAGCTAGAGTAGTTAATTTCCAACGGCTCCGTTTCGCTAGCCAGATAGCCGAATGCGTTGAAAGTGATAAGGCGCCCATGCTCAACAATTCGGGCGGGTAAATTTCTCTATATACCGATCGGATTATTTTGTACTCCTGGAACAGTAACCCTAGCAACAAACGGGTTGGAATGGACATAATTTAAACGTACACGTCAAGCCAGCTACGACTACAACATGCTACCGACGGACCGGTCACGTAAGGTACACAGCCAGATACTGGTTCCAACCCGCCCCCTTCCCGGTGAAAGACCATGTTGCTAAAAAGCCTACCAGCATTATCTGGCGAACAACACATTTCCGTTTCTGCCCTCGGTCACTGGATTTTTCAACCGGAATATTGAATCTTGAAAAGGCCGAATTCCGGTTGGGGAGACTGGGATTTAAAACGCAAATAGTACAGAAAAACTGCAACAACTCCTCTGTCTAACCAAGGCATGGTATGAACATTTGGCTACAATCGATTTCCGGCAAAATGGGTCTGACTCTATCGTATACCGCAGACTTTCGCCAGTAAACGAAGACATCACAGACATATAACAAGACAAACCTGTTGCACAGCGGGCGTAGTTGGACGGACCAACAAAGTGCAGCAGTAGCAAACAATTTTTGCACTCATCTGTCACTCCTAATGAAAGGTTGGATCCGCATAACATTAACAAACCGAAAAGATTGGCACATATGGATACAACAGCTACCCAACAATTTAACCGACTCGTTGCTCATTGCACTCTGTAGTGTTCCCCGTCAAAAGTAACCAGCCTCAGCCGCAGAAGCACGTGACGTAATAACAATGCACTTAATAACTCACTACCACTGGAGTTGTGAAAAGGTGGATGGAACTGCACCGATCATCATCATTATCAGCTGTAAGAACCGCGTACTTGTCGTACAGTGGTTGTAGCTGCCACAGTTTCGTCCATCGATGATTTGGGGAAAGAGGGAGGGAGGGCAGGTAGCTGCGCATTGGAGGCGAGAGCTAATTCGTAAATACAGGTCTGTCAGCGAACTTTTAAATGAGGAGATTAGGAAAGGAGCTATGCATTGAAGGCAATCGCTTGGATGCACGATCGCCATTGAGGATGCGACCGGGCCATGTCTGACGGTATCTCCAACCAATGATGTGGTTCGTCTCGGGGTCCCCATCCAGGGAGACGGCAATAACCAGCGCAGCTGAGCTTGCTGGTAATGGCTTTCACACTTCGCTGCCAAGTCATTGTTTGACCTCCTCTAGCTCGTTTCCACTCTTCACGTGGTTGAGCGAAAAGAACCCTTCGAGGAAGTCAATCGACTGACATACGGAGCACGTGGGCAATACTACACAACCGAACAGACATCAAATGGATAGAAAGTGTCCCCTGAGAGTGGGGCGTCACGAGCAAGAGGAGGTATTCGGCGACTGCTAGGGAGTGGTTGAGGAATAACGTTGATGTAGATAGCCCCTCTCCGGGATGATGTCTCAGAAAGTACTGTGAGAAAACAAGCAATGATAAAGACGGTAAAAAACCCTTAAAGAAAACTCATATAACCTGACACCACAGGCAATAGTAGGAAGGCGGTGAAGCCCACAAGTCATGAAATAAGTAGAGGCGAGCAAGCGCCGTAGTCAGACTTTGGATAACTCGCAGTGGGCCGAAAACATCAGTCGATGGGAATATCATGGCAATTAAGCGACAGTATGTAGTACTGGTGTATTCCTGTCAATGATGATGATGATAATGACGGGAATATTCAGCAACGGTTGGGGTGAAAAGCTTCCTAACCCGATAACCGTCGACAAACAAAAAATGCTCCCAACCCCTAAATGAGAGAAAGAGAGAAAGAATTAAGCTGTGACAACCTTCCGGTGCCTAGCTGCCATGCCACCAGAACGAAGCATCAGGGCTGGGATACTGCCAGGTTGGCCAAGCCTAGACAGGGGAAGGCGAGAGGCAGAGGTCGGGTTCGAACCATGGACCTTCCGGTCAGTAAATTCTCGCTCGATAACCACTTGGGCCATCTCGCCCCAACCCACGTGTGGTCAGGTTTTAATTTCCGGCAGAAGCTAGAACCTTTTACATAATATTAGGAAGGTCAGATTCCTGAAAGCAACCACTGAATGCCCGAAATCCACTGAGACCCTCAGCTCTGCTAGATGTTGGCCAGACAGACAACGCCCCCTCAATATACAGCGCCTCACAGCCTTCTATCAAACCCAGACAGCGCGAGTCAGCGTTGCTCAAGGTCAGACAACGCCCCCGCAGTATGCAGCGAGTCGCAGCCTATACCAAGACCAGACCGCGTGCGTCAGCATTGGACCAAGTTAGACAGTGTCCCACCAATACCTAGCTTGAGACAGTTGTATTCTCGCGCTCGCACGTACTCACGCTCCCGCACTCGCTTGTTCGGAATACAGCTGTTTGGTTCCCTTCTGTGAGTCTTTTTTCCGGCATTAGGTACTGGAGCGGGTCAGCAATCAGATACAGCAGATTAGCGAATCAGCAGATATAACACATAAATGCGCATAAAATCTTGAAGGAAATTCGCTTATCCAACTGCGTCACCGATTTTTTTTTTAATATTTTCGACGACTTGAAACAGCGAGTGGTTATTAACAAATAGAAAAGCTAACCTGAATGACTATGTCTGAATCCAACGGTTGCGATACACCATGGCGGGAAAGTGGACCTGTCGCAATTGGGGATAGGCCAGAATGATATGCCTCATCACAGGCGATTGGGGCTGCGAGTCCTGAGTCTGGAAATAGTACACGTCCAGCAGGTGCTGAACCTAAATTTGCTGGGGTTGAAGACATGACAAATTTCGGGGAGTCAATGATGGAATACTCGGTAGATTCCGTGGAATATTCCAGGGTAGAGGACGGGACGATGACCGTAGCTTTAGCCGAATCAACTACGGGTGACCTGTTTTTCTTTCCTCTCCATGGTGTCCGACCGCCAGACTTATGACAAACTCGGAGAGGAGAAACGAATCGGACATGATCGGAATGCACACTGACCCTGGCCGCTATAGCAGTGGGACTACCGTCCTTGGGAAGCACGGACGAAGACGGACCGTCGCCTGATGGGCGCAGTTCCGAAACAGGGGACTGGGTGGCCTTACCATTGGTTTCTTCGTTGACCTAAAACAAGAAATGCATTGTATATCATGGTTAACTAGGTCTGAAAAAGCTTGGTGAAAGTCCACAGTAGAGCAACCGGAATATACCGTGGCTCACAAGATGCCGCCAAAACAGCTTCAAGTGTAACGAAAAAAACGTACTCATATATAAGCGGTTTAGTAACTGTTGTCAGATAGGCTGTTGACGGACCGGGAATCAGCACGCTAGTCTGTCTAGTCAAAAGCCGCCGCCTTGACTGTCAGAACCGGTGAAGCATACAGTTCCTTAATACCTGTTTACAAAACAAATCCCGAGGAAGGGGGCTGGCACGGAGTAGCTAAGCAGTGAAGGAAAGATGAAGGACGGCGAAAATGTGAGCATCCCGTTCTGAGTCCACCACAAAAAGAAAGGCAGCTTCCTAGATGTGTCGACTGATTTCTCACATCACATTTCTCCCATTTGACTAGAACGTCTTTCCAGATGGAGTCCACTTGAACCGACCTGTGCTTGGCTGGCCATAAACCGAGATCAGCGGCGCTCATGCGGTCAAGTTCTAATCAAATTGTCTGACTAAACGTCGGGTGTATGGGCACTACAGAGCATCGTCTAAAGAAATTGAGATGCCTTCATGGAAGTGCAGCACCGATGTTTTGTTCAAAAACAACGATGATTATGACGAAAAGCAAGGAAACTAAGAAAATCGTGACAGGCTCAGTCTAACCTTACGAACAAATTGCCTCTCAAGAGAAATTCACTTGATCTAATGATGTCATGAACTGTGAACGACCAGACAGCTGGTCTTGCTAGCGGTAAGGGGGGCACCAGTAATTAAAATCCACTAGTTTTATAGCAGGTAAGTTTCAGGCACATTTCGACGCCATAAACTTTAACCCCAACCGCTAAACTCTAAAACCGACATGGGCATTACGAAGAACTGGAAGTCACTCGGCCAGACTACAGGACTCCAGGGTAGAAACTTTTGACAGCTGTATTAAGCTAACGATCGGTAATCACAAACTAGAAGGCCACCACAAACGAGTCTTGTGTATGGGTGTGCCGCATGACCGATTTCTGTGATAACTGAGTATTCTTTGTTGTTCCGCATTACCCAATCCAAAATAGCCACACGTCTAAGTATTCAGTATCTACAAATGAAAAATCCGTCCACTTTGGAAGAGTCATTTCACTGGTATCGCGGCATTCTTTTGACCGAAACAAAGAGAACTGAGGCCATAAACCATTTGATACGCCAGTTCGTCCGAGAAGAAACATTATTTTTAAGGTTGCTAAAAATTAGTCGACAGCCCACGACCAGTTTTGCTCTTTAAGGGGCTCATCAGCTAAGCGTAGTCCCCAATTTCCGTCAACCCAATGTTCTACTTGAAAGCAAATTGTACGCAACTGAGAAATACACTCATTTCCACCAGCTGGAACGTGAAAAGGCATTCGTAGTGGCGCTCGTGCATCAAAGCTATCGCCTTCAATGCGTAGCTACCCGATTTCCGAACAAACTGAACATGCCTTCGCCTCCAAGGCTTGGTTGTGTGTTCCACATTCCCGTTTTCCGGTGATCGAAACTGTAGAAGCTGGAACCAATGTGCCTATGGCACACCGTTTATAGCTAATAAATTGAATTGAATCGAATTTGTACAGCACATTCAGGATATCATAATCGAGATTTACCTGAGATTCAGTTGATTCCATCGTGAAAACTAAATTGGTGTGCTAATGAGTGTAGTTGGAGAGTTCTTCGCAGTTTCGGTTCAAGTAGAACATGAAGCTGACGGAAACTCGGGAACAGCGCCTACCTGGTGAACCCCAAGAGCGAAACAGGTCGTGTGGTTCTCAGTGAGCTCAACCTTAGGAGCAGTGTTAATTCGAGAAAATATACTGCGATATCTCGGATATCCTGCAAACTGAGACATGAGCACATGTAGCACAATCGATCGAAGAATACCCTAAATAAGAGGTTCAGCTGGGATTCAGTCGAGCTTTCCGCTGAAACCAAATTGGTACACACGTGAGTGCACTTCGGGAATTTCGTACAATCTGGGTTCAAGCAAGACATAAGGTTGCAAGAAAACTCGGGGACTACACTTACTTGAAGAACCTCAAGAAAGGTGAAACCGGCCGTGGGTTCCCCGAGAGTTTTCAGCAACCTTATGAGTAGCGTTCAAGGCAGTCGTCGAGGTATATTGCAACGAACTTGAGGCATTAGCTGGTTTATTTGAAAGCGAATCAAAGCCGAATGTGTAAGAAGTATATGGTGCTGAAACCCAAGGTCGATGTTTGTACCAATCTGCACCGAATCGCGTCACATCAGAGTTATCGAAGAACGCACATGTTGTGACATCTTACGCTAACAAACTTGTTCTTATTCAGCATCACATGAGTAGGGCAGCATGTGGCCTTAGTCGGGAGGAGCGTCTTAGTTCTTTGCAAGAGAGAATTTCGGTAGACCAGATTGCACGGTTGGTTTGTTCTTTCGGCAGTGTGCATCTTCGGATAGGAACAGCCCTTAAGAACATCCATGACATACGGATGAATTCCCATGGAAATCACAAGTCTGCGAATAACCGTTCTGACAGGAATTTCATTCTCACACTACTACCAAACTGTAAGTGGTTCAGAGGAGAAACTTCACATGAGTGAAACTTCCATATGAAAAACTGTCATTCCGGGAGTCAGCCAATATGTTACCACGTGACGAGGTTTCCGTGACTGAAGGATGAGTAGCACTATACCCTGTCTAAGTACGGGTTAATCACAATGCTGATCAGCTACTCGTGGCCGAATGGTTAAACCTTCAGACTACTAGTCAGGAGGTCGCGGGTGCGAGATTCCCTGAAGTTTCGTGAGACGGGTACTGCTTGTGATTCCAAATAAGAATAAGACAACTGCACAGTGCTTTTCGGCTTTTCAGCAAAGATTAGCTTTTAAAGGACAAGTCTCCTTGCCCTATCATGGATCTAGTAGTTCCCAGAAATGGGAACAAAGAGAGCTTATCAAACAGATACGAAAGAAACATATGGGTGCACGGCATTCCAGAAGCGATGAAATGAAATGTCGGAAGACGAATTGGCTAATGTGATGAGAATATCTATTTCTGTAATATCCTTGGGAAACTGAAACCCTTGCACGAAAAAAAACAAACGGGGTTACGAGGTGATCTCACCTGTTTGAGAACTCGTTGAATATGGGCTTTGACTTGTTCTTGTGGAAACTCAGTCCGCCCATTGGGGTTGTGACATTGCTCGGCGACACAAGAACAAGGAAACGAGGCCCGATCAACCTGTAAAAGTGACACATCGGGTAGGACTAGACGTATATTAAAAAAACGAATTTCACGCCACAATACTAGGTTGATGGGCACCAAAAGTGTCAGCAATGTAGATTATGATATGAACATTACTGTGTTCCACAAGACAACAGCGTACAGAGACAACCGGTGAACGAGCATACCAGACTAGAAATCAACATACTATGAGAACTTAAGAGCATGAAAAGTACAACAGTCAGGCCAACCAATGTGTATATATGGATCCGCGTGGCCAAATGCCTGATGTGGCTACCTCTGGTAGGATCTAAAACATACGATCAAGCGCTGGACGGACTATTGCCCAATAGTAAAATAACAGATGCAAGATATCGTCCAGCTGTAACAACCTTTCGGTGTCTAGCTGCCACACCACCAGAAGCAAGTGCAATGGTTGAGATACCGTCAGATTGCCCTAGACAGGAGCGGCTGAAATGCAGAGTTTGATTCGAACCTTGGACCATCGCGACTTAATCACTGAGCAATATCGAACAAACTGATAAATGTATCGAGTGGCATCGAATGATGAGAAGAACGTAAGGTACGGCGTCTTATAGCGTAAAGCAACCAGCTGAAATGATAAGACGGATCAATTTCTCGGTGTAAACCAGCACAGAGAACTGCCTGTGAGGGGACTGGAGTGACAATACGGCCCTGAAAGTTGGGCTCAATTAATCTAAGGTATAAACAATAACTTCGCCAGTCAGTCATCACTAATACTGGAACACAAAGAGTCAGAGTCCACGCAAATGAGTGAAGCCATCCATTCACAACTCGTTGGGAAAGAATAGTGAACAGACGTAGAGAATACTGATGCCAATGGTACACACGAAAGTGCCAAGAAGTCAAACAGTAGGCCACACTAAAGAAGCCTGCCTAATACAGCTCACTGAGAACTCCACTCTCCATATACTAGTTTTCCGGAATCCGTTTGCCGATGTACCCACTCGGCTTATTGCAGTCTTCTGTGGTTTGCTACTAGAAGACCTTGGGTCAAGTTGTTTTTTTTCAGGCAGGTACGAAAAGTATTGCGAGAATGGGGTGGGAAGTAGAGCCTATCAGCCGCACTTTTTCTACCGCACAGTCTTTATACTCGTTTCCCGGTCTCCTGACACTGTGGTTCGCAACTAGGCAAGCACGTGATAAAAAGCTAAAATATGTCTGAGAGAAGGAAACCCAGAGAATCCAATAATGCGTGATTCTACATCCGAAGTTGAGTCTTTTATCAATAAAGAAGAGGTGACACTCACTTGGCACTGTACACCATCTTCTACACAAGAACATCTACCGGGGGTGCACGGATAGCGCGGGCCACACTCGCAACCGACACGAGAACGGGTGGCGCGCATCTGCAAACAAACCTCACGCTCAGATTCGTCCAACCGTAGCACGCCTGGACGGGAGAGGGGGAGGGGAAAAGTACCCAAACTAAAGAGTATAGATGAGAAATGATCCTTAGACGAGTGAAATCTATGGCAGCAACATCATTTCTACCTGAAAAAAAAACAGAACTCTGCAAACGAGACCAAAAAAAGCAACCGATAGTGAGTAACATCCCATAAGTTAAAAAAATACGATGGTAGTGTCAACGTTGTAACAGGCGAGTGTATGTTTGAAGCGGGAAGTGGGCTAACAGGTCGATGATTCCTAACTTCAGATCAGATGTCGTTTTGAAAAAAAGCAACGATATTGGGTATCTGCTTGTCTTCCAAATACTCCGTACAAGTTGTGTTGGAGTATGAACGAGCCCCCAACTCCACCCTTCAGAAGCAGAGGGGAGAAAATAAGTCGAACATTCAAAGCCGACGATTCATTGAACGTTATTCGGGGTATTCAGGGTTAATTAAATTGTCCTTCGAAATGTCCGACCCGTCGGAGCAAACAAAAGGATTCGGGGTAAATTTTGGAGCCATCTTTCTCTATGAAAGACTCATTAGCTGAAGTTTTAGGTAAGTTGGAAGTGACCGATCACATCCAACGGTCACCATTTCTCAGGTCTTGTGAAACACATCCTAATCAGTCTGCACACTGCGGTTTATGTATCCTTTTAGAGATCTTTTCGATGAATCACACTGTCGGTCTCGTGGTATCTGCTTTTTACCCCAGACAGGAACAACGGTTCCACTTGAACTGGACCGTTCTGGGATATGCAGTCAAAAGCCAAATCCACTGTTAGGAATTCCGAACCAGTCTTCATTCGCCCTACCGGTTGGTTCCAAGGTCCGGAACTACCCAAAAACCTGCAGTTGGCTAACTTGTTGATAGCTAAAAATTTTAGTTCCTCGATGGCTTTTCACCTGTTTGCAGGGGATCGACCTGCAACACAGACACGAACCGGGGTATGAAATGTACATGTTCTCAGAGGAACAATAACCTTGAACACGATATCACAGCCTACAGCTGACACTTGACTGACACGGGTGTATGCTCCACTGGTGCCGGTTAAAACATTACAAGGTAACAGGATGCGCGCGTTCCCCCTGAAAATTTGTGGTTGCAATGCGTGAAACGATTCCCGCTGTTGGTTCAGAGAGCATCCATAACAAATTTGATTTACTCAACTAGGCGTTCACGTCGTCATTCAGAATAGTAAAAAGTGTACCGTGCCATCCGAAGATTATAAAACTGTCCGTTAGCTGGGTTTTGGGGAATCAATCCTATAGATCGTTTATGTATATACGTGGAAGCAACGAACATATTTTGGGCCTTTGGTTGTTTGTCGCAGATTCTGAGGGACTCACCGGCCTGGCGACACAGTTCACTGCTCGAAAGAAGCCAATCCAGTGCATCGTCCAGGGCCATACTCAACACACTGCAATCTATCATTGAGTTATTCCGCGAAAACCTTGTACCAAGATAGGGTTATTCCAGCTAGTGGTTTTGTTTAGCGACGCTAAGAATAAACGGATAGCCACGCAACTGGTTCTTCACATGGCCCACCGCAGTTGACTCAGATCTCGGTCACTAAAACATTGTTCCAGGACCAAACTACTGTCTAGTAAAATAAAACAAAACAGGCATGTACCGAACTTTAGGGCTATTTCACGTTGCAGATTTCAGTGACCACAAAAAAAATGTTCAGCTGCAACACCCTTTCGCTGCCTAGCTAACATGCCACCTAAAGGAAACATGAGGGCTGGGATACTGTCAGGTTGCCCAAGCCTAGACATGGGAAGTCGAGAGGCGGGAAATAAACCAAAATAATCACTTACTAACTCCAAAGATCTGATCCACGTTGCAGCCTTTAATGTCCGTACTCTATGTCAAATTGGGCAACAGGCATCCCTTGCTGAAACCTTACTTTCCCTCTCTATCGATGTATGTTGTGTCTCCGAAACACGAATACAAGACTCCACTTCGGTCGTGCTTCTCAAGCCGCTTAGGGCGAACCCAGATGTCCACATTTCACTCGGACATCCGGTGATCCTGACGCAATGGCTCGTGGTATCTACGGTGTGGGAGTTGCACTCAGCCCCAAGGCTGAAAGCGCCTTACTGGACTGGATCCCAGTAAACAGTCGCCTTTGCGCTGTGCGGCTGTCTGGCTCAATTAAGATTAACGCAGGTCGATGCGGTAAACGGTGTTTGTTTGTCGTATCAGCATACGCCCCAACAGACAGCAGTTCTGAGAATGAGAAGGACGAGTTTTATCAAGATCTGTCACGACTGCTTCGGTCGGCAAGAAGGACGGATATAGTAATCCTGGCGGGTGATATGAATGCCCAAGTTGGACGGCTAAGTCCGGAAGAAGCACAGTTGGGTGGTAGATTTGGAGTCGATGCTGTGCGTACGGATAATGGAGAGCGGCTTCTTCAGTTGTGTGCAGATCATCGTCTGTTCCTGGCCAGTACGAACTTCCAACACAAACGCTCACACCGAGTTACTTGGAGGCCACCTACCACAAGACAGCCGTGGACTCAATTGGACCATATGGCTATCAGTTACCGATGGAGAGCCTCAGTTAAGGACTGTCGTTCCTTCTGGGGTACGCAACTTGACTCTGATCACGCCATCGTGCGAGCCCGCTTATCACTTCGTTTCCCGCCAGCACTACGCGTGCCGAAAGAGGGCAGCTCCGTTCATCAACTCCGACAAGTTTCAGTAGCTGAAGAGTATCGAGCTGATCTGGCTAGAAAGCTGCTGGAAACGCACAGTCATGTGGACGACGAAGATTGCTTGGAGGATGGATGGAGGCGAGTTAAAGAAGCAATGCTCTCAGCTTTCAGAACTGCTTGTCCAGCCCATCTGACTCGACTCAATGAACACTGGATATCTTCGAGATCAGCAGATCTTATTGCTGCCAGAAAGTCCATACCAGCAACTAGCGACTATGATGGCGCACGCAGATCCCTCAAACGCCGGATAATCAGGAGCTTGAAGAATGACAGAGAACGCTGGTGGATTTCGAAGGCCCAGGAAATGGAGAAGGCCTTTGCTGCAGGCAACAGCCGCGCCCTGTTTCAACTGATTCGATCAACGGGTCAAAAGAAGGCAGGTGTCAGTGAGACAATATGCGAAAAGACGGAACAACAATTCACTCCCTCAATCGCCGTCTTGAGCGGTGGGCTGAGCACTTCCAAGAACAGTTCACCTGGTCCCCTTCAACACAACCACTGGAAGAACCAAGCAGGCCCGAATGGAACATTGACACCAACCCACCATCAGCAACCGAAATCCAGCGTGAGATTTCAATCTGAAGCGCGACAAGGCACCTGGCCCGGATGGTCTACACCCGCGCTCTTCAAAGAAGGTGGCGAGGTCCTGGTGAACAGTCTGACAACCATACTGCAGAAGATTTGGAACGAAAACAGAATACCAGCCGAATGGAGCTCCTCGACCGTCATCCCAGTTTTCAAAAGGGAGCAAGAACGTCATGTGAAAACCATCGTGGTATCAGTCTGGTATCCGTCGCATCTAAGGTACTCTCTGGCATTATTTTGCGCAGGTTGATGGATTATCGCGAGAGACAGACTCGTGAGAATCAAGCTGGGTTTCGCCCTGGTCGAGGATGCATCGACCATATCTTCACCTTGAGACAAATTCTTGAACAGCGCCACTCCTTCAGACGTCCCACGTTGGTCGTTTTTCTGGATTTGAAAGCTGCCTTTGATTCTGTCGATCGTCAGCAACTTTGGCAGTGTCTGGCGATCAAAGGTGTCCCTTCCAAATTTCTATCTCTTATCAAGGCACTGTATGCGGACTCCTGTGGGCGCGTACGAGTATACAGGAAGCTCTCGCCTGAGTTCACCACGTCCAGTGGTGTAAGACAAGGCTGTCCTCTTTCCCCTTTCCTTTTCAACTTTGTTATTGACATGCTGCTTGAAATTTCTCTGCCTGCCTCTGAAACCTCGGGAGTCGAAATGCTCCCGGGACGTTCCCTCGCAGACATTGAGTATGCGGACGATATTGCTCTCCTTGGTTCAGATCCTTCCGAAATGCAAATGATTTTAAATAACCTAACTCTGCCGCACGGTTTGGCATGCGCTTCACACCCGCAAGTGTAAAGTGCTGCTACAAGACTGGTGGGATCAAACCACACCTCATGCTTGCAGGTGAGCCAATCGACGTGGTAGATAAATTTGTTTACCTGGGCAGCTGTATAAGTTCCGGTGGACTGGCTGGAGATGAGATCATTTCTCGAATCGGAAAGGCCAGGGCAGCTTTTGCCAACCTCCGACACCTGTGGCGCCGACGTGACGTGAGCTTGTCTGTCAAGGGAGTTTACACTGCGGTGGTTCGATCCATACTGCTTTATGGATCAGAGACGTGGCCCCTACGTGCAGAGGACGTACGGAAGATGTCAGTGTTTGATCATCGATGTCTCCGCAGCATTGGTCAGGTCTGGTGGGAACATCGGATTAGTAATGCTGAGGTACGTCAGTTGGTCTTAGGAAGAAGGAACTCTCCCGCGATAGATGAATTACTCACGCTTCATAGGTTGCGCTGGTTGGGACATGTACTCCGCATGCCAGAAGACCGTCTGCCCCGAGAGCTCTTTCGCAGCCCTGTGCTGAGTGGAAGCGACCGAGAGGTGGACAGTGTATGACCTGGCAACGAAGTACGAAAGCGCTAACCAGTAAACTTAGTCGGGCGGGCAACTGCCGCCGGGACTCAAATCACCAGTGGTTAACGACACTGGCAGAAATGGCCCAATCGCGCAGTCAGTGGCGCTCGTGCATCAAAGCTATAGCCTTCAATGCGTAGCTGCCTAATTTCCGAACAAACTAAACATACTTTCGCCTCCAAGGCTTGGTTGTGTGTTCCACATTCCCGTTTTCTGGTGATCGAAACTGTAGCAGCTGGAACCAATGTGCCTATGGTACACGGTTTATAGCTGATAAATTGAATTGAATTGATTGATTGAGAAAGCCGTTTATGTTGTAATGTTGTGTGGTTCAGTTGGAATAAATGCAGCTCCAAGCCGTTAAAGGGTTAAAAAAAGGTTGTAAAAAAAGGTCGGCCTTAAAAATCATGCTTAAAACCAGAGTCTGGTGCTGCTCAGAAGGTAGCTGCTGTGCACAATGGCATTAGGACGGACAACTATGTATTACTAGCTGCGCATTCTGGCCAGACCAGCCTCCTGCACTCAAGTGGGTCAGACGATTGAGTAATTGGTTTCGGGCAGGTCCCTCAAGAAAGCCCTAGCACTCGCTGCCTCGCGGTTCAGACTTTAGAGTCCGAGGCTAGAAGGGACCCGAACAAAAACCTGCATTCCCTAACTGCCTTGTTAGCCAGATTTTTAAGTCAAAGGATCAAAGCGGGTTATGTCAACCAAACCTCCTTCTTCGACCAGAGTATCCTGGAAATACCAATCGCCCTTCCAACTTTTCGTTCAGCGGACGTCACCCACAGCCCCTCCCCAGCCATCGAATGATGCACTGAGACCAATCTATCTGCCAATCCCTTAGCCACTATTTTGTTTGTAAGCTATCACCCAGCAGAATAAACCAAAATAAACGCTTACTAAACTCTATCTTGCAGCCTTCAATGTCCGTACTCAGTGTCAAATTGGTCGGAAGAAATTTCTCGCTGAAACCTTTTACTCTCTGTCAGTATATGTTGTGTCTCCGGAAAACGGATACAAGACCCGACTTCAGCCGTGCACTTAAGCCATTTAGTACGAGCTCAAATGTCCCATATTTCATTCTTCGGGTACCTGGTGATCCTGACGCAGTGGTTCGTGGTGTCTGCCGTGTGGGAGTTGAACCCATTCTCCAAACTGAAAGCGCTTTACTGGGCTGGATTCCAGTAAGCAGTTGTCTTTGCGTCGTACGCTTGTGGGGTTCAATTAAGATGCATGCAAGTAAACTATGCAGTAAACTATTTATTTGTCGTATCAGCATACACCCCAACAGACTGTGGTTCTGAAGCTTAGGACGGGTTTTGGGGTAACTGCTCCAGTCAGCGAGGAGGGATACAGTCATCTTGGCGGGTGATACGAACGAACAAGTTGGACGACTAAGCCCGGAGGAAGCACAGTTAGGTGGTAAATTTGAAGTCGATGCCAAGCGTACGGATAATGGAAAGCGACTTCTTCAAACAAGTGCTGATCATCATCTGCAATATGTGACAAAGAGATAGCAGCAATTCACTGAAAAAATCGCCGACTTTAGCTATGGGCCGAGCACTTTAGGCAGCATTTCAGCTGGCTTCCCTCAACAAAACCTTTGAGAGGACCCAACGAATCTGAGTGAAGCGCCGAAGCCAGCCCGTCGTCAATGGCACCAGTCAAGCTCGAGACATCATTCCTTCGAGGCAACAAGGCACCTAGTCCAGATGGTCCGCAGCTTTCAAAGGTGGTGACATCCTGATGAGCCTGACGAATCTACTACAGAGGATTTTGAAACGCAGTGCCTCGACCGTCATCCTAGTCTTCAAAAAGAGCACAAAAACATCATGCCAAAAGCATCGTGACACCAGCCCGGTATCCGTTCGGACCGAGGATGCATCGGTCCTTGGGACAAGTTCTTAAACAGCGCCACTCTTTCAAACGTCTTACGTTGGTAGTTTTTTTTATCCGAAAGCTCCTCTTGACTCTGTCGGTCGTCAGAAACTTTGTGGTGTCTGGCGATCAAAGGTGTTCATTCCAAATTTATATCCTTTATGAGTACTGTTCGCGAACTCCTGTAAACGGGTACGAATATACAACAAGCTTTCGCATGAGTTAACCACGTCGTGGTGTACGGCAATGTGACGTTCTCACAATTCTTCTTGAACTTTATCATCCAAAATTAAAATTCCTCTTCCTAGAGAACTGCGGCACCTGATGTGCAGCACATGGAGCGCAAAACTGAAAGGGGTGTCGCCCCTATCAGGTCCTTGTTTAAGCTAGGTTCAAATTTCATCTCACCGCTCCACACAAGCCACTTTCCACTGGAATGGTGAATACGATCTATCACAGCATCACAGAAACTGTACACGTACGTGTGGTTTTCCACTTTTTATAGCTTGCGTGACTGAACAACTCACTAAGCCACCGATTTCGGTTTTGTGGCCTATGTGCTACACACCAAATACCATAGTCCTCCAGGAAGGGAAAGTTTAATTCTCAATAACAATCAGGAAGAGATGGCGCTGATCAAGCGTTTGCTTTACGTCATGTTCTCCAACACCGATGCGGATACCGGCAACCAAACCATAATTGTCTTGTCAGCGCAACGTTTTAACTTACACAGCATCGTACAGGTAAACTGGGAGACAGGCTGCACCAAAGAACGGGATGTTGATGGTGAAAAATGACAAGATCTTCATCGTTCGGCGACTGCCAGAAATGTTGAATTCTGGGGCTTCTGTGATCTTGCCCAGCATCAAGGTGACGACCGTACCACCTCTTTCCCTAGGGACAAAGATAAATGATTCTATGAGTCTATTCCGTGTCTATAAAAGTAGGTATATAAGTGGGTGCAATACAGGCATTCCATTCACTCCCCCAGCAAGAGTACGCAATAATCCTTCGATTGTCAGAAACATCTGGACGAGCTCCTTCGGGCAATATACACGGTACAGTTTGTGTTTTGAAACCAAATTAAACTATTGTTGTACACTATCGCTCCGTTGCGAAGAGCCAATGAACGCTTCGTCGGTGACTGCATCTGCACCGTTTAAGCCGAATCGGCTTCCTTCCCTTCTGGTTGATTATCCTTTCCGCTTGTTGTGCGTGGCATAACAGTATAATGGGACATCCTCAGGTGGTTTAAGAACGTAATGAGGTAACCAAATCAAATCCAGTCTAAGTGTGACCGAAGCTTCTTGACTGAAGAAAACACCCGCGATCGACCAACAGATCCATCAGTGGCGGGACTTGGTCATATTGTAAATAATGGATATATTTATTTTCAAGACTTACCTGAATCGCGCAACAGGCGAATCCGTGCGTTCGCGTTGACTGGGAGCAGCTTCCTGCGACTTCTGGGGCTATGTACAGTTTTGGAACGGTTTACCGCAGGCATCTGATCTAGAGACGTCTCGGAATCAGTGTCTAGACCTTCTGAATTAACGAAAGATGCAGAGTTGAACAAAGATTCGTCTAAGTTGGCTAGAACACGTCTAGGGGATGGAGGTGAAAGACAAGGCGGCGGGGGTGTCGCTTGAGCAACGGAGAATCTGAGGCTATCTGACAAGGGCGTGACATCACATGTGGTTGGGCGGTCGTGGAAGTACTGAGGCGATAACGGTGGGGGAGAAGGAAAGTTGGGAATCCTGCAGGAGTCACCCGGATTCAGTCTAGTCTCCTCGAATCGGTTAACTTTACATGTAGATTGATTATTCTTACGCAGACGTGCAGAAAGAGAAGTTGCACCACCCATTGCGCGCGACCTCTGTGCAAGCATTCGCAATCGCTTTCGTCTTAAGCGCAAAAGAAGTTGATGGTGATGAATATCATATCGGGAGACGCAGAAATGTTGTCGTGCCATCCCTAGGGAACACCACCCTGTGTCTGGAACCGAGGAGAAACCTTGCTCCCTCGCGAAGGAATAAACCGTCACACCAGAAAAGCTGACATTCCGCTTTTTGATCTGCGCACTACGTAGTATACCATGCTTTGGCTTCTGATCACATTGTCCAGGTACATCAGTATCATGGGCTGATCTGCGAGAATCTCTTGAAGCACCGTGGAGCCCTATGGAGGAATTTCGGGCTGCGAATCCCAGATGAGCAGCCGCTTTCACGCAGTCCTCAATTTGAACAGTAGTGTCGGCCGCACCCGGTGCGTAACAGAGCATTTCCGAAAAGTAATCCAACCGCACACAGGTTAAACACGGTTATTGCACTGGAATCTACTCGGCATTAACTGTACGGATGAAGAAAAGAACGCAATCCACCTACCATTTTCTCAAGGGGCACACCAAAACCAGCAAAATCAAATCTGTTCTTGGGACAAACGCCAATTAAAACAAACTGGATGATGACTCCATAGTGAACCCACTTCAGCTCGATAGATGGAATATGAAATTCTCGCCGTTTTTCACCAACATATTCGGTTGCGGCCGGTTTACACACCCAACTAGCGGTACATCTGGTGGCTTTCAAGGGTTCCAAGTAGTGTCACGGACTGACGGATTGATACACCGGATCGAGGCTTTCACCGAACTTTCCCGGGATGGTTTTGTTCTTGTCTTTCAGAGGCTGCCATTCACCTGAAAGGCAAAGCGAAAAAAGTGTAGTACTCTTCTTTAAGTCCTCATTACGTTGGTAGTAGCTTGCCGGCGCGAGGACTCATAAATAAGTGTCCAATAGTGCTTTGAACTGGGCAACCGGAGGAAAGTCATATGTGGAATGCATTCCACACAGCAACTACCCAGAATGAGAGGAAATTTCGCCTGATGAAATTGTGCGCTTTGAGCTTAAAATGTTGTCACGATGTTCCTGCGGACTCGCGTGGAAGGATAATCACAGATTCATGGATTGATGCTCGAGATCAAGGCTTCTGCCCAGACTTTCTGGCTTATGTTAAGCGACTACTATTCGCCTGAAAGGTCCAGGCAAAAAAGATGCACCAGCACTCTTTGTGTTCTCAACTTTGAACATTGAGGTTGTTAGTGCGGGGACTCATGTAAAAGAGCATATAGAAATGATTTGGTCCCAGGTGCCGAATGGGCAATTGTCGGAAGAGGGTCTTCCCACACAGCAAAAATCCGACATGAGAAAAACTGTTATCTAACAAAAATGCTCACTCCAATCTTGAAAACTCCCTTGCGATGTCACCTCGAGGGCTGGGCTGGTCAACGGTGAAAATATCCGCCAAACCTTGTTTAAAGAGGATGCAATATCAGATTCCATTGGAAGTGATGATTGTCTAGTGGAAAGAGTTCCAGGACCTCCATACATATTTCACAGTCGGCAGGCGTGAGGTGGGTAGTCAGCTTTGTGGCAGTTCGTTGGAGAGGCTCAATGAGAGCTGCGCCCTCCTTGGGTCCTGGTAAAAAAATTGGTTGGCCTTTTCAAGGAGTGGTCTGACGCGAACTCTGTGTAGCACCTAAAAGTTCACGTGAGCAGTACAGGGGTGAATGCACCGGGTAAACATAAGAAAACGAGCAAATTTTGGAACGACCTTTTGCAGTGGAGTGAAAAAAACATGCTTTAACAGGGCTAGATACCCTCATGTTTGGCACCCAAATTCGTTTTGCCTAATGGCCTATTCGTCCCATGCATAACAGAGGGTTTGTCGAGAATTCTCTGAACAGTGCAGAAGCACTTTTCGTAACTCAGGGAAAAACTGCCCGTCCAGTGCTCACTGTTTTGTGGCACTGACATCCATTTAGACAACAGTGACGTCCGAACTCCGATACGTCCGATCGTCCACGGAGCGTGGATGTGGGCTTCAGAGTTCATCCCGGAGGTTGTTGTCGTGCAGAAGAAGGAAGAGTGGTCCTATGTGGGAGGCATGAGGGACTTCTATGGAGACCGATGTAGAAGTGTGTGTTAGTCCCACTGTCTGACGAAGCGGTGGTTTCTTCAAGAATATTGGGTGTAGTTCATCTGTTTTCACCGCGATGGAATTTTGGCTGACGCAAGATTTCATGGCCACACACCTATGAAAAGGGCAAGTTGCTTAGAGGTTGTTCGTTGCTCCGCCATGCTATGATTGGGCGCGATGCGGTCAGATGTGCAGGTAAAGACCTGCGTAATGTCCTACATAGGCCTCAGATATTTTTATTTTGTTACTCACAGGTGCTAATTTTCTGTACCTCACACATTTTTCTGTCATCCAGGGGGTCCAGTAAAATGAACATACCAGTACTTTTTCTTGGGACACTCAGGAGGTCAGCATGTAAGTTTATTGGGTTTTGAAAACACTGTCCGCTAAGGGTATGCGAGTAAGACTATGTGGCTTTACATTTCTGGTCACTCCCTGTTTTCATTGGAGCTTCCATTGGATGGTTCCCAACGTCTAGCTGTTGATTTTTTTCAGGGCCAGTGTTGTTGGCAGGAATGACTTGAACGCCTATCGCATTATAAGACAATACGAGGGGGTGGGGAGGTCCTTCGATGGCACACCCGAATTCGGCCGTTTACCATGATTATTCGACGATCACTTGAATTAGATGGGATGTAAATGTGACCAGGATTCTGCATGGACGAAGCAGAATATGAGGCACTTTGTGGTGAACTATCCAATCACATCTCTCCATCACACGGAAGGCTCCATGGTTCTGACAATTTTACGTGCAAGTCTCACAGTGTGAGCCTCCATGCTTTTTGAGCACCTTGCCGATCCGTTTTAATATTTGCCAGCTTCTTAAAGGAGCTGCTTGGCATGAACTATAGGCCTATTGGTTACGTAAATTTCGCTTGACTAGCAGCTTCGGAAGCAGGTTCTTCGTAAGAACTTGATACCTCCTGGAGTCTTTGAGAAACATTATTACTGCCTTAAATTATCATTGCCGTGAGGCTGTGAATTGTAAGAGTGAGGAATGAAGATATAACAAGATAACAAGATTGGTGATGTTTGAAGGGGTCAAATAATTGCAGAATAGTAACTATAACATGACTAGCAAATAGTAACTACTAACTATACCATACCAGTCAGGACGGGTTGGAAACAATAAGACCTCAACGCACCTTGTCTAAAGTCCGGTACAACCAACCAACCAACTTCCTCATTCCATTTTAAGAACACATTTATTCAGCGGTCGGTAGGCTGGTACTTGAACTCCATGACGCCCCTGTCCGTAATTTATCCTCAGGTGATTTAGTAAAAGAACTAGCCAATTTGTTGGACATGTCGTGCCGCCTATCAAGTTGTCATGCTTTATTCTTAAGATTCGGTACGTTCGAAATTGGTTCCGTTTTTCCCTCGTGCTTGTTCGTGAAAGAATTCTTCCACTGTTCAAACTATTTACAGAGTTTACACGTGTTATTTGTTGAATTTTTTCCCACCAACATAACATTTACGTGATAGCCCCTGTTACTTTGCACCCAGTTCCTATTCTGCGTTTAGTCGCACTCATGTCATTAGTCAATGCAGGCTGCTCTCTGCAGTCATCGATGGTCCACAACAGATGTGGGCGAAATGGCTGTCCATCGAACGTGAGACGCGGTATGCAATGCCACACCTGCAAGGCCTGGTGGCACTTTAAATGCACGCGATTACAGGACGACCAGGTAAGCCAACTGGCTAACTCCACTGACCCGTTTGTAAGCGCCAGTTGCCTCTACACCAAGGGTGTACTGCAGTCCGAAACTAAGAAGAAAGCCATAAAAAACAAAGCCAATTCCCCACTACCGAATCACACAGCCCGGTGTGAGTGCTCCTCCTTAATCGATGTACTCGCGGCGAAACTGGAGCTTCTCTCTAAAGCTCTGACGGACACGAGCACTAAAAATACAGCGATCTGGACGAAAGTTGATAAGGAACTTTCCTCGCTGAACGAGTACCTTGCACTATCCACCCCTGATCCGCTGGCTGCGAAAAAGCTCATTTAGCTCTCCGATGTGGCAATAAAGACCGCCACGGCGTCTCTAGTGGACAGACGCGTAAGGGAGAGCAGACTGATAATCTGGGGGTCATTCTCTAGAAAAGTCACGCCAACGAAGCAGGCACAATCGCTCCTTGGCAGTGTCCTCTCAAAGCCTGACCACGAATCGCTTCACGCAGACTGGTTACGCCAGAAGGGAAGCAAGCGAACACTCGGGCTTCTCGTTACCCTTTCCTCGCCGTCGGCCGTACAGAAGGTTTTGGGTCGGGCTGTCAGCGTCCAAAAGGCAAATCCAACGATCAGGCGTCTATCTGAGGATCGCCCTCTAGACGCACGGAAGCCAGGCCACAGCAGTTCTAGGGAAGAGATGCGGAAAAAGCTTCCGGATGGCGCCATTTCGGCCGATCCCAAACTTAAGGCCAAACCGATTGTAGTTATAGCCCCTTGTGCTCCTGAAAGCACGCCGAGGCAAACGACCGCGACTCCGGACAGCAGTTTCTACTCAACCACCGCGGACCCCTCGAATTCTATAGGCAGTGACGCTCTGGAGGAGGCAAGTCTCACGTGGACGGAGCGCCCAAAGTACGTACAGTTATCAGCACTTCTTTCCGTAACAGACGTCAAAGGTGCAACAGAGAACTCCGCACCCAAGCTACAACCGAGCTGGATTGGGTCAAACGAGCGGAGTCAAGTGGTGAAGCCTACCGGCAAACCAACCACATGCGCTGACGTCGACATCGGGGAATGCTGCGAGAACCGTACATCCACTGAGGCTGTGAAATTGCCAATCTCTAGCTCCACTCCGTCTAAAGTAGCCTCTTTGATTGTGGACACAACTCTTGCCCAGGACCATGACAATCAAAGCCACAAGCCTGACCACGGCGAGCCAAATAGTCCCTCATACACCCAGTTGGCCACGCTGATCGCGGGTGACTCGGATGACCACACAGGCGCGAAAGAAAGGCGACTGCGGCCAAACAAGCCATATACAACTCGCCAAATCAGAAAACTGCTGGCTGGCTTCAAGGTGCAGTCCTCTGAGAAAACCAGCCTCATGGGAGCACCACCAAAAGAACTACCCGGTGCTGCCACCCAGCGCTCAAAGCATCACAGAGGCACCTTTCCGACCAAATCGCGCCAAAATGCCCAAGAAGCCAAACAGACGCGAGATCGCCCATTGAGCAACAGCGAACCTGGCCGTCCAGAAGAAGTTAAAGAAAGGGCTACAAGTAGCAATGGTCGAAATTTTCGCCCACGGGGAAAAAAACTTCGTCCACCAAAACTAATAGGCCCGCGCAAACCGGGCTCCCACAGGGCGAAAAAAACCCTGCAAATGAAAAGCAACCCACGAAACCACCAATCGAGGGAGCAGACAAATATGCCTCAGAGGTCCCTTCGGAGCCCTCGACTCAAACCCGACGTGCAGCTATTAAGCCTGCTAACCTCCCTGGTTACACAACTCTCGGCTCCTCACCTTCGGAGGCAGCAGAGACAGTGTTGAAATGCTTGTCCACAAACTGTCTTAGCCTCTTCAACAAACTTTGTGATATTAAACAGTCAGTTTGTCTTGAACAGCCGTCCATTATCGCACTCACAGAGACCTGGCTCACACCAGATGTCTCTGACGCGGAGATCTCAATAGACGGCTACTCTATTTTTCGAGCTGACTCAAAACGAGGGAGAGCTGGTGGGGTTGCTTTATACTTACATGCGGCCCTGCCAATCCCGATTGTCCTCTCTGATACCACTCCTGCACCTTTTTGTGATGCACTGTGGCTTCAAGTCCCGCTGCGCGGGTCCGATTCTCTCCTTCTCGGTGTGGTCTACCGTAGCCCCTCGAGTCCTCCGGAAGATGACCACTTCCTCATACGAACCCTTGGGCAACTCTCCTCCAGCTACCACTTCACTCATCTCCTGCTGGTAGGTGACTTCAACGCTCCAAAGGCCCCCTGGACGGAGCTCCAGTGCGTCGGATCAAGTGGACCCTTTGCAGCGGCGTTGACCGAAGTCGTTCAACAGAGCGCTTGGACTCAACATGTCGTTGCACCCACCAGATACCGCGCGGGCCAACAACCGTCCCTCCTGGATCTGGTCATCACCAACGAAAGACATTTCGTTGATCAGGTGACAATTAACGCTCCACTGGGACATAGCGACCACTGTGTGCTCACCTTTGATTTCATCTGCTATTGGGCCAGAAATCCCGAACCCCAAACGTGGATTCGAAACTTCTGCCGTGCAGACTTTTCGGGAATGCGCATCTTTCTTAACCAAGTTAAACTGGGGCCAGCCTCAGTGGAAGACTTATATAGGACTATTGTCCAGAAAGTTCACGAGGCTGACGCGATGTTCGTCCCAAAAAAACCAGCACGCAGTCGGATGAGCCGTAAACTACCCAAAAGGATCCGGCGTCTTCTGGAAAAGAGGTCACAACTATTTCTCAAAAAGTTGACTACAGGAGACACAGAAGATGAGCTGGCATTTCGTAAAATGCGGAACCGCTGTAAATCGGAAATCCGCCAATGGAACATACGAAAACAAGCCACCATTCTAGACCTCGCCCGGAAGAACAGAAATGTGCTGTTCAAATACATGCGGCATCGCCGAAGAAACAAACCATCCGCGTTCTCCCTGAGGGACAGGAACGGGGAACCCACGAGTGACCCAATAGTGGTATCTGAGTTCTACAGAGATCACTATGCAGGTCTGTATTCAGTCCCAGCGTCCTCGTCACATCCAACGTTGTCAAGGCGTACCTACGAACGGCCTCTAACCGACTTGGTATTCACGGTGGAGGACATTCGTCAACTCCTGCACAAGATCAACCCATTCTGCGCGTTGGGGCCCGACGAAGTCCACCCAAGGATCCTGAAGGAAACGTCGTACACACTGGCAACTCATTTCCATCTGCTGTTTCGTCAGTCGCTTGACGAAGGCCACCTTCCCTCTGTTTGGAAGGAAGCGATTGTCACGCCAATCTACAAAACTGGTGACCGACTATCGCCTGGCAGCTACAGGCCTATAAGCCTCACTAGCGTGCCATGCAAGGTGATGGAACGCATTCTGAAGCGAGCCATTCTAGATCACCTTACTTCCAACAACTTGATTTCTCAAGCTCAACACGGATTTCTCCCAAACCGTTCCTGCGTGACGAACATGCTCGTATTTATGGACAGCTTAACCCAAGCCAAGGACGAGGGACTCATATCGGATGCCATATTTTTCGACTTTTCAAAAGCATTTGATCGAGTCCCACACGTCCCTCTGCTCCACAAACTCGAGTCTTACGGGATTCAAGGGAAAATCCTACACTGGATCAAGGCATTCCTATCAGACAGATCATTCCGAGTGAAAGTAGGCTCGACCTACTCTTCTGCGGCGCCGGTCTCCATTGGAGTTCCTCAGGGCTCCGTTTTGGGACCTTTGCTGTTTCTGATATACGTCAATGACCTTCCAGATGTTCTTTCAAGTCCATGTCTACTTTTTGCGGACGACTTGAAATCGTGGAGTTCCAATGCCAGTGCCCTCCAAATTGATGTAGACGCCGCAAAGCAGTGGTCGTTGGACTGGCACCTTCCTCTGAATGACGAAAAGTGCGTCCATATGTCATTTGGAGGAGACTCAGCGAACTCCTTTGTCATGCATGGTGAGAAAGGACCAGAAGACATCACGAGGATAGATGCCAAAAAAGATTTGGGTATCTGGCTCTCTCCAAACCTGTCCTTCTCACTGCACCTTGAGAAATCGGCTCAGAAGGCATTCGCTGTTCTACGGATGATTCGGCGTACCTTCTCTCGTATTACTCGCACGGACTTCCAAATACTCTATGGGGCCTATGTCAGACCGCTCCTTGAATATGCCAACCCGGTTGTCTACTCAGGACGCACGAAAGACGTAATCCTCATTGAGCGTGTCCAGCGAGCTGCTACGAAAATGGTTGCCGGTCTCAAGTCCATGGACTACGAAACGCGTCTCGTGGTGCTCGACCTCTTTCCCTTGGAGTATCGTCGCCTCCGAGGGGACTTAATTCTTACTTACGCCCTGTTTGAACAAGGCTTGGCCAACAGGTTTTTCACCGTTGACCCAGCAAACACACGGCGGGGACACGGTAAGAAGATTTTTAAGCTCAGAGCGCACACCTTCATTAGGCAAACTTTTTTCTCATTTCGGGTAGTTGCTGCGTGGAATAACCTTCCTGAGACGGTTGTCCACGCTCCCTCTAGAACTCAGTTCAAAACACTATTAGACACTTATTTACGCGAGTCCTCGCGCTGGCAAACATACTGCCCCGCGCTGAGAACTTAAAGAGCAGTGCTACACCCTTTTTTCACTTGTGCCTTTCAGGTGAACGACAGCTGCTGAACGACAAAAATAAAACCGACCCGGGGAACTTTGGCGAAAGCCTAGATCCCGTGTGTCAATCCGTGAATCCGTGATACTAGATCAGTTGAAAAAAAGACGAAGCGTTTCACACTGCTGGATAAAGGTCCAGTGACTCTATCATGTAGGCATTCGTCGGAATAAGGTTTAGCTGCTCGTGACACCAAAGTAGTTTTTCTGGACCCCCGCTATTTGCTCACCAATCCACTCTCACCCGCCGCGATCAATATAAGCTTTGTGTGTCTGTGTTTTTGGGTCCATGAAGGAACAACTCGACAGCCGTGAGTAAAGTTCTGACTACTACGAATAACGCTATACTGCGCCAGTTAGATGAAAGAGACGAAGATGATTTCACCTGACCCATCAACTCCAGACAGTTCGTCTGTTACTGAGGTCCCGTGCATTTTACGTAAATCTCATATTTCTTGATGGATAGAGTAAGTAGGCATGCGAACTAGCCGCTGAAAGTGGCGTTGTGTAAACAAGCATCCACGATATTATAGCCGCTGAAGTGCCTCCATTTTGGGGTAAGTATTTGTCCCAGTGTGTCAGCCGCCTGCCTCATGATGATACTTCGATAACCTAGCTTATATCTTTCTCTCAGTTCAGGACGTCAATGGTCAAATGAACGCTCCTCACGAAGAACTTTATGCGCCTCCTAACAGAACATATGTACTCATCTAAACGACCAATACAACAACTTTTTTGCCGTCTATTGTGGACCTTTTCCCCGTCAGAAATGGATGGGCACGCTCCGGCCAGCTAGGATAGTTCAGCTGTCGCTATGATCGACGTAGGTTCATGTGACTAGTTGATTAGTCATCGTGGACCACTAGTCGCGGGTTGGTCGTGTGCGTCAGTTAGTTTCGCTCAGGTGTCAGTTATGGTCGACGCGGGTTCATGTGGCTAGTTGATTAGGCATCGTGGACCACTAGCCGCAAGTGAGTTCCATCCGGCTTATTGATCAACGTAATGGCCTTCCTAGCATAATTCGCAGGCTGGAACGGGAGACTCTGCTGTTTAACAAGAAAACTGCACGCTTTTCGCCAATAATGAACGCAGCCTGCGCAGTTTCAACTTGTAACAGAAATTATCAAGCAAAAATTGTTTACGGGAATGGCACCACCGAATATTTTGCATCCACAAAGGCCATCTACATTCTAGAGTGTTCAGGGAATTAGTTCAGCTTCAAAAATAACTGAAAGTTCCATGCATTGTAAGTGAGTCACCTTTTTGTGCAATTCGCAATTTATTATTTCAGTAGGCAGCATATTCACAGTCAGTGGTGTTTACTGACCTTGAACATTCGCTCACTTAAACAAATCACCAAGGTAGATAATTCGCAATAATACACGAACATATGCATTATACATAGGCAGTCTATACTATGAAGTGGCAACCATGAAAATGTCGTAGCTTTCGATAAATCAGTTCCAGTGTGCAAATACTGAACGGCGCCATTGACATCAATGTAGTTTGCCAGTCGAGAGCTCGCCAAAAACGGGAAAATATTATAGGTTCCTACGACCTAAAAATGTCGAACCTGCATGTCACGATCCACACTATATACAACGCCAAAACCAATAACCCTGCGGAGGCTGCACGGAATCTAGCTGTGCAGTCCTAATCAGTTCTGTCTACAATATGACTACCCAACACTGACCATGCCAGCCAACCCATCGGGAACATCGATATAGATTAACGGGTCAACTTACTAGCCATAAAATCCCCATGTTGGCGAGATTGTGTGTTCCAGCGGAATTCTATGTGGACTTTTAACAAACCGAGCAGACAGCTTTCTCTAGACTCTTTGACAAATTCCAACTTAGCCACAAATTTGGGAGAATCCCCTTAGACAAGAAATGATTATAGAGCATATATTCTTACATTATCGTCATCTCAGATGGCATAATATCAGTGCCCACCACTAAAGACTGACTACCGTACGACCATAAACTGTTCGAAGGCCACATTGCGGCGCGGAGAACAAAAGCAGATAAGGAAAGGACTTGCGACTCTCACAAAATTCTGGAGTACCAAAACCTAAAAACGCTCATTCAAACAATCTATATAGAACCTGCCAACAAGAACGCTACTGGTATTTATTTTCCTCCGTATATTTCAGCATCTTCATCCCTGCAGACGGACCGCAATCTGGAAGGTGAGTTGCACCGATAAAGGCCAAATTTTCGTAGTCTTATTCACACCCCTCCTCCAAGTCAGACAGTGAATATCTATTTATTAGGCCAACGCTGAACCAGGCACGAAAAACTGTGCTCTCTTCGGAAGACGACAGTCTGGCACGCGTGACGCATGGTTTAACCAACACCGCATCTGGCGTTGGACACGTTCTTGAATGTTGTACAAACGAACGTTCGTTTTCTAATTACCCCATTGCAGGTAGGCAGACGTAGATGGTGGTTTGGAGACGACAGTCGTAAAATATTTGAAGACGTCTATGTTCCGCTGATAGAACACGCCATGTGTGACAGTCACATAAAAACATCCTACACCACAGTCCGATAGACACATCCCTTTAGAAGTAAGATTATACGGCTTTGATCGCATAAATGTTCCAAGTTCGTGAATACATGCCCTGGCACTGCAAATTTGCACCTTGACCTCATCTGTTACACTAGAATCAGAAACAAGTAAACTCTCAAGGTGCGTAAATCGCTCCATAACTTTGAGTTCCTTACCATGGATTGTAAGAAGCGCCTTCGGTAACTGTATGTCCGCAGCATAACCTCACACTATGCAGTGCAAAGTGCATACCAAATAACGGGGTGAATTAGGTCACTTGATCCAAAACCGCCTGCGCATTCTCGTTTTCCTTGAAGATGATAATGATGCCATCCGCATTTTTCAGTTTGACTAGGCTTTCCTCTGGTGCTAGTTGAACACGTCTCCTTACTTCATCAATCACAAAAGTAAATAAGGATTCAGAGGATTAGTATCTATCGCTGACATCGCCGAACCCTAGATGCACACCCAAAATTCCTATGAAACCATAGTTCAAAAGGTGAAAACTTTAGCGTAAAGTTTCAACATTTGATGGTACTTATTCGGTCTCTTAAGATCTCCCCGTGCGGGCGCAGTTTTGTTGGAAGTTGTTTAAACGTACTCGAGGTCCACCATGGACACGGACTTCATATTCTAATGGCTGCCAGTGGCTTTGCGTGATGCCTCGCTGTTGGCGATGGAAAATTTGTGGAGGAGCCTTTTTCTTTGCCTGTTTTCTTCTGTACTACAGCCGGAATTGATTTCGAAAGGACAAGAAAAATAATCGCGCCCTATATGTCGGCGCAAACTCAAAATTGAGCAGCCTTTCCCGACTTGTATATGAAAAAGTCTCCTATCGTTGTGACAGGTTTTCTGCAAAGCCAAGCCAAGGAATTCGTCACAGCTAGTAAGTTTTTTTGTTTTTTTTATGGTCAGTACACGCTATATCGGGCGCAAGGCCATACCGAACCATCGATAGTGACGTTGGGAGAATTAGTGTGTTGATGGTCAGAACAAGCAGACAGCACAATAAGGCGGCCAGTGTTTTCAAGTCCTGGCACCAATTTAACGGACTGAGGCGGTCTTATGGGTGCAGGTACCACCCTCACCTGTAAATATTATGGATATGGTGAAATACGGGCAAACCATCAGACTGGGTATCGTAGTCGCGGTACCGTCACCGCGACGCCGTACTTGGGTCCGTGGACAGCCCCGTTCATGAACATCTTGGGTGAGTCGTTTAAGGTTCTCATTGTAGCTAAGATTCGCCAAGGAATCGTCACAAATTGAGACCAGCATGGATCAAGGATATTCTTGCGTCCACTGATGGCGCACCGTGGTTCATTCATGTCATTCAGACGAGGCCGTGTCTCTATCGTGGATTCAAAATAGGGAAGGTCTCAGAAAGACTGCTAGAAAGCACTATGATGTGAGTTTGACTGCGGCCTGAGGTAACAAGCAGCCAAAAGTGGTCACAATTCCTGACTATTTAAAGTCGTCGGACCCTGGTTTTCAAATATCTGATATGGAGTGTGCAGACGTTGTTCAAAGAGGAGAAGGCGCAGGTGTTTTTGAATGAACTGACCAAAGCCATCTCGTCCTTTGGCATGCACCCACAAAGTGTAAGGTAATAATAATGTTTATTCATAACTGGTGGGTAGCATGATCAGGCAGTCCTGATCATAATATTACGTTCAGTATAAAGCATGAGTTTGTTCGTAGTTGCAGGTGATGGACCGAGTGGGTGAGAGGGTACAGTCAAGAGTAGGAAGGGATTAGTTGCGGGCGTGCTATCAACCTGGGTATGGCAGTGCCGTGCCATCATTGCACTGGCGTACTTCGGTTTCTGGACAGCCCCGTAACGGACGTCATGTTTGTGGTGATTGGGCTGGGACGTGCAATTCTGTAAGCAGCGGTTTTTTCAGTTGGCCAGGAGTATTCGCAGAAGTAGAACGAGGCAATCGTAAGATCGCAGGTATTTTTCTGGTCCGTTTGGGTATTTCCGAGTATGTAAATAATTGACGAGGTGGACTGAATAGCAGCGAACAGGGCGTCCAAACCGATATTGCCGAAGTTCGAAGGTTGAAAATACGAGGGAATGAGATGAGGTCAGTAAAGTTCGGTGAGTTTAAGGAGATGTCTGATAGGATAAAGTACATCATTGCAGAGAAAAGACTGAACGTTTACCACGATCACGGTGGTGAAAACAAGTGACTAAATGAGACAGAAATGAGACAGGATATAACTAGATTTATACTTGTATATACGTAATGCACCTGGGAACATCACAAACGGGAGATTCAGCTGGGTTCGAGGTGAGTCTCTCGCAAAAACCAAATTGATTTGCAAATGAGTGAATTTCTAGATTTATACTTATTAGACACTAGACACGCCACTAACATACTAAGGAGAGGCATACGTATTTGTGAAGCGCTATATTGTGCATTCGAAGTTGTATTACTTCTGATAGTAATAATAATAATAATGTTTATTCCCAACTTGTGGGGGCATGCCGTCAGGCATGATCATAAGGTTACAGTCAGAATAAAGGTATGACTGGTGGGACTGTGAGTACAGGGGTTTTGGGTTGGAAAAGAGGACAGCGCCATAGGCGGTGAGCTGTATCCAATGTAAACGTGGCCGTCACTAAACCGGCACGAGCAGGGAAGCTCTTTGTCGAAGAGAACATCAAGCAAGGTCAGATCGTTAGGATTTGAAGGTGGCGGGCAAAAACAAAGCGAGGGAGGGCAAAATAAGAGGCTTCATGCCTGAAATATGACAAGAGAAATGTAAGCTGTGGAAAATCAGAAACCAGAACATCAGATCTGGTGAAGCAGTTGGCACCATCCAGCCGATCAAATTGAACTGAAGCCAAAAACAACCGCTGAGGCCTCGCGGCCTTGGACTATTGGGCTCGTGGCCAGGGTCACGCGTAAGTGGGGATGATGAAATGGAGGGACTAGCAGAGCGGGTAAATGGTAGCAGGGATCTCAGAAACATGGTATATAGTTAAACTGTAGTGACTCACTGGTGTCGCTGTTGTGGAGGCGGGCATAATAGTTCCTTTGGAAGAGAGATGGTGGCAACACACGAGCCGGAACGCGAACTGTATAGAAAGCTATTGGATTTGGTGGGAAGCACAGTAACACAGAGATGGTTAAATTTCAACCAACAGTTCAGCAGGTTGGAATGAATGTGTCATGGAGTCAGCTGGGGTCGATTGGGGAGTTCGTCGTATTTGCAGTTAATGGAACGAGTGGGCGAGGGCACGGTCGAGAGAAGGAATGGAATAGTTGCGGGAGTGCTATCGAACTGGGTATGGCGGTGCCGTGCCATCATTGGCCTGACATGCTTCAGTTTTGGACAGCCCGTAACGGACGTCACATTTTAAGGTGAGTGGGCTGGGCTGTGCAGTTCTTTGGGCAGCGGAGTCATTTCAGGCTGGCCGAGGAGGACAAGGTGGCAAAGCAATATGGAATCGCAGGGTTCTTTTGGTCCGTTTTGGGATCCTGTGGTTGAAGATCACCGGCCAGGTGGAATGGGTAACAGCCAACCAGGTCCTCCAAACCAGGCATTGCCGAAGTTCGAAGCTTGAAATTTCAGTTTCGCGCGCATTGTAGTGTGAGAGACGAAGTCCATTTAGGAATCCGCAAGGCTCGATTCGCGCTTGCTAATTTGAAACATGTTTGACGTAAATTGGCACATCCCTTAATATCAAGAAACGTGCATGTCACCCTGCAGTACGGGCTGTTTTGTATGGCTGTGACGTCTTTGAGTGTTTGACAACCGTTGTCTCAACCGTAAACATGCAGACATGATTTTGGAAGTGAAGATGAATTACAATACTTCGGCATGAACGATTACTTGAATGCGGCGGAATCCTACCTGACAGGCATAGAATAGAACCTCAGAATAGCCTGAGCGAACAGCTTCCAACGTACGTGTTCGAAATGTGGAAGGTGATTTATATAAAATCGGATGCTGAAAACTACAAACGCAAGAAAGTTAGCTTATCGCTTTCTCATAAAATAGCCACTATCTGACAAGACTGCTAATGCGGCTGAGTAAGGGATGGCTACGAGTTGACTCTATTAGGCCATGTTGTATTGGTATCGGGAAGCAGAAGTTGGGTTGGAGCTATAACTGAGCAGACTTGACACCAAGTACCCGCCCACTCACTAGGTTTCCGCTACCGCTGCATTCATGGGTGCACGTACGATGAAACATGTGGTCCTTAGTCCTAGGGCTCAAGTCTATACCACTTTATCTTACGACTGGCAAATATACACCTCTCTTTAGCTTTAATTTCGCTGCGCCCAATAATGCATATGGTTGCTGAATCCCGCTACTGAATAATTGATGTACACACGGCTGCCTCAATATCACCAATGGGACTAAATGATCAAGTAGTGAGTTTACGTTTATAACAGTAAGGCTCCAGTTTGAGCGTGGACACCGATTTGGAATTATGGAGAAAGGGATTAATTAAGCAGTTGGTGAGTTAGCCACTACAACTTTGTTTAATTATTTGTTTTAAAGGATATCGCGGAAGATATGTACGAGTCACAATTAACTATACATTGTTCCTTTCAGAGACCCTGTCGAGTAAACTTGGCCTCCTGAAACTGAGAACTGGATTGACCGCCCATTACGTTTGTACCGATGCAAACAATAAATAGAAATATGGTTTGTAAGATGTGGTGGTGCATTTTTAGGCATGGGGTTGGCAGACGGATGATATGTATGGATATGAATGACCGCCCTTAGTCGTTGTATTAGTCTATTATGGGGCATATTTGGGGTATTAGTCAGTTACGAGCAGGTGTACGGCCCCTTTAGCTACTATAAGTAGCCACTGTAGTAGGCGACATCGAGTACGGTTATGAACGTGACCGGCCGTCGTTGGCCATCGGGTTAGCTTCTGAGCTTAGTTGAGGCCTCATATTCGGCGTTGCACATAAACACAGGCCTAGCAATTACGATATGTAGCCAAGGGAGACGATATTGTCTACGGTTATGAGTGTGGTGGACCCACGTTGGGCGTTAGATTAGGATACCACGCATAACTGAGGCCTCGTTTTTATCGGCCCGCATGAATATTGGCCTGATGCTTACTATAGATAGCAGAAGCAAGCGACAGCGCACACAGTTAGGGTATGATGGGTCGTCGTTGGCCGTTAGATTAGGGTAGCATAAATGGGGTTGAATAATCAGCGTCGCGGCCTAGCGGTTACAAAAAGAAGCCAACGTAGGCGATGTCGCGCACTCTTATGAGTATGTCGTCCGTCGTTTGCCGTTAGATTAGGTTTGTGTGCTTAGTTGAGGCCTCATATTCATCGGTTCGCATAAATACTGGCCTGGTGTTTATTTTAAGTAGCAGAGATAAGCGACAACGTGTACAGTTACGAATATGACAGTTTAGGTTAACTCGCATAGTCAGCGCTCCATAATCAACGCCGCCCATGGACACGGGCCTAGCAGACACGATAAATAGCCAAGTTAGGTGATATCGAGTACGGTTATGAGTATGACAGGCGAGATGGACAAGTTTCAGAAGAGCTTGGTAAACAATCGGTAGTTTTTATTTAGGCAGAGTTTCGATTTTGACACAAAAGCTTCATCAGGCCAAGTAAACAGGCCACCAAGTTGGCTTGGTTATAAGGCAGACAGGGCACCAATCAGGAAGTCCTCTTCAGTCTATCACAACCGGTCAGTGATGAGTGTCAATTAATGTCTCTTGTCGGCTATTCTGGTTGCCGAAATCTTGAATTAATGAATTGAAGGAGTTTAAAATTAGTTCCGACCAGTTCTTGTTCCTTAATCTTCCACTTCAGGGTGCTTCAGTTGATTATTTACCTCGGGCGCAACTGGCAGATTTTTCTTGGTCTTCGTGGGCTTGTGATTGCTGCGACAATTTAGTTGGGGGGGGGGGGGTCAGGTGGAATTTAGATGATGACTACTCCTCCTTCTGATGACCGCACACCAACACGTGTCAGCTCGACTGATCCAAGACCGTTCTCCACACTCTTGCCAGTTCCGCGCCTTCTATTCTATTAACACTAGGATGCTTGGCGATTTCTACCGCCTCAGCCATCAGTCGCTGTGATGTGGACCGTAGTCCTCGCCTCAAAACCTCAACATTTTCTAAATCTATTTTGTGCCCCGTATCCAGTGCATGTTCCGCAATTGTCGAGTCTTTTAGTAACGCTCGATATTCATCTGTGTTTCTCGGCGGCTTGTTTATTTTCCTCTTATGCTCTCCGATTCTGGTGTGAAGTTCCCTGGCCGTCTGTCCTACATAGACCTTAATGCAGTCGCTACACTCGATCTTGTAGACACAGTCCCTAGTTCTGTTTGCCGGGAGGCGATCCCTCAATTGCACCAGCGCAGAGCGCAGAGTGTTTCCCCTCTGGAAACCTACTCTTATGTTGGCCGTGTTTAGAATCCTTCGAATGGTCTCCGATGTCCCTGGTTTATATGGGATAACAGCTGTCCCGAGCCATTCTCGTTTGGGTTTCTCCACCGGTACCAGCACCCTTCGCAATTGACGCCTAATCAAGCTGGCTGGATATCCACTACCCCGAAGTTTGTTGATTACTTCAATTTGGGCCGCTGTCCGATCAACTTCCTCTGTGCACAGGGCCCTTACCCGCCTAAACATTGATGAGGCAATACTAGCGAATACCGACTTTGGATGGGCAGACGAGTAGTTCAAAACTGTCCCAGTGTCAGTTGGCTTCTCGTATACTGTGGTCTTTAGTTTCCCACCGACCTTGTGTGTCATGCAGTCTAAAAATGCCAGTGTACCCGAGGTTGACTCTATCTCCATACTGAATTTGATCTGTGGACTCAGTTCATTTAGATAGTTGTAAAACTCATTAACCTTGTCTCGTTTCATTACGACAAAAGTATCATCTACAAAACGCCAGAATATCTTGGGTGGGTATGGGAATCCGCCTAGAGCCTTTTGTTCAAATTCTTCCATAAATATATTTGCCAAAACCGGGGATATTGGGGATCCCATTGCTAGACCTTGTTCTTGAGTGTAAACCACGGAGTCGAAAACGAAGTGTGTGAGATTCAGGCATGCTTTTATGCCTTCCATTATTTCATCCACCGTAAGTTGTGTCCGTTCTGAAAGGGAGGTGTCTGCTAGTAGCAGTCGCCTAGCTATTTCTAAAGAGTCCCCTTTTGGCACATTTGTATATAACGAATTGACATCGAAACTTACAAGGATGTCATCTGGTTCAACGGTGACCCCCGCTACTTTGTTGGCAAAGTCATACGAATTTTTAATGTAAGTACTAGATTTCCCGGTGAGGGGTTTTAAAATACCGGCCAAGAATCTGGCCAACTCGTGCGGTGGGGAACCTATTCCGTCTACTATCGGTCTCACCGGAACGTCTGGTTTATGGATTTTTGGAAGGCCATAAAGCCGTGGTTGAATTGCACTTTTGGGGTACAATCGATACCAGTTACCTTGTCCTAAGTGGTTTATCACGGACCGCAAATATTTGCCAACTTCCGCTTTTCTCCTATTCATTATAGAAGTAATATTCGCGTTATCGATCTGCCGGTAAGGACCCTCAGCTAGGTGTCGCTTGACTTTCTGTAGATAATCACTCTTGTCCATGACAACAGTGGCCTTACCCTTGTCCGCCTTTGTAATCACTATGTTGTCCACCTTTTTTAGGCCGTTTAAAGCTCTTCGCTCTGCTGGTGTAATATTTGGAGCTCCTGGCTGCTGGGACTTAAGGACTGTGACCAGTTGTACCCGTAGCTTCTCCGCCTCCATTGGCGGAAGTTTTTGAAACACAGATTCAACGCTAGGGATTATTTCTTCCGCCCTTATCACCCTTTTGCTTACTGCAAAATTCAAGCCTTTCTCTAATAGACAGCGTTCTTCCTCGCTTAGTGGTCTGTTTGATAAATTCACCACGCTACAGTAGCTAGTACGGGCATCATGATTAGTCACGGGCCCACTAGAATTCTGAGTATTAGAAAGCAACTTTTCGAACTTACGGATTTGTCTCTCCTTGCAGTGTTGTCCTTGGATGGCTTTAACTTCCGTTGCTTTGGTTTTGAGTAACTAGAAGTCTGCGGGCGAGAGCACGGTTTGAGGTTCTTGGTTGAGCCAACTGGCGTGGTGACGGAAACCAGATAAACGCCGAGTAGTCAAGTATATCCTCTGTCTGAGGAATGACTTGGCCGCTGATAATGTTATTCGAGCAGAAGCGAGTGACGCGTCCGGTGGCTTAACCAATAAAGATGTGGGGATTATGTTGTGCTTCAAGCATCTTTTATTGAGTATGCGGTGGCTCTCCCAGTTTGCTTCTAACCTTGCCAATCGAATGTAGTCACATGACAATTTGCGAACACATGGTCCGTATTTGTGTTCAATCAATTGGAATCAATCAATAAATTGGATCAGTGTTTAGAACGCGAATCTACTGAAAGGAATGTCCGTGGTTCGAACCTGATCCCTGTCTAGGCTTGGGCAACCTGGCAGTATCCTAGCTCTTGTGCTCTCTTCTGGTTGCATGGCAGCTAGGCACCAAAAGGGTGCTACAGCGGAACCTTTTTATGTCAGGCCGCCAGATTAGGCTTTCATGAATAATTTAGGCCTTATTTTCACCGGCCCGCATAGATACGGGCCTGGTATTTACTATAGGTGGCAAATATAAACAACATCGCGTACAGTTTTGAGTATTAGAGACAGTCGTTGCTCATTGAATTAGGTTACTGTGCATAGGTGAGTCCTCATAATTTACCTAAGGTGACCTTCTGTCGCTGTTTTGTCCACAGGCTAGTTGTGCATAGCTAGGAATGGCAACCATCCACGGAGATCGCACTCGTATCTCCGCTGCACAATGCGCGCTGTTTTCTGACAATGCTAACTGGACTTACTGGAAGCTGAGCTCCGCGAGAAAATGTGACGAAGTTCGCTGGACAAAATTATCCCGTTTATTAAATCTTGGTAGTATAAAGCAAACAACCGTCAATGATCGAGTTTCCTGGGTGAAATTTGCACTGGATATTCCGAAGATGTTGTTTTTTTCTTAAAGAACGCCAAAAATACGGTAAAGTGCGTTTTTTCTGTTTTATCTCCCGCAAATCGGTTACAAAATGCGAATCGGTGATGGTCAATGACCTTGAAATTTCGCTCACTTAAACAAAATGCTATGAGCAACATATCACCTACAAGTGCAAATGGATTAGATTAACTCTCCGTAAAAGTCTCAACTTTGAAAACCCTATAGTTTCGACGAAAATAATTTGGGTGTGCTTCTAGTGAGCGGCCGCTGACATCACTTTGTGTGCGGAAGCTTTTGAAAAGTGCGGAAAAACAGTTAAGACAAATTCAGCGAACTTCCGATGTCAATTGGCATCAGGTCAAAATAATGATCGGGACCGGTGGGGACATTTCTCCATGATTCAACCGGATCCCCTCTTGTGACTGATGTTCAGTGCTTGAGCGCACATGGAGGCGCCTTGCCAGCATGATGTCCCGTGTGACAGAGGGCTGGCATAAGAGTCCCCATGGGACAATCCGGATCTGTCAGACTCTCGGTTGCCAAGCCATTTATCCACACCTTACGCGAACCTGGAAAACGAAGGAAGAGTTTGCGCCTGACAAGCTGGTCCTCGAGACCCACAAGTATTTTAAAGCAAGAGGTATCCAGTTTCCAGTCAGGGACATCGACAGCTGACGGTGATGTACTGAAGCTAAATTCATGGATCGCATTCTGTTGGAGGACTACAGGTTGACAGCCAACTTCTCTTACTCCAGGATTTGGCAAGGCAGAAGAACAACCAGAATTCAGCACCAGATTGAAACATTTTGTAGTATATAAGTAGAAAGGGATCCTACAGGGTGACCAAAGCCATCGGACTGCACACAGTTTGTATCCAGTAGGCAGTAAAATTAGACGGATAAGAGCAGTAGAGACTGTATTGGAAACTGGTTATATGGGAAAATGTGCTAATAAACATCATGAATCAAGCATAGCGTAGAGTCAATAAGTGCAATCAGTAGCAGCAGAAGAAAGGGATATGGGACAGCATGGCACTATGAAGACAATAGCGAGTGAGTATCAGATGATATACAAACGTATGAATGCGGGCAGTCCGACAGTGTGAATAGGCCGCATTTGAAAAAGCAGCACAGAAGACAGTCAGTACTCTTTGGAATTATGGAAACAGTCTGGAAAACGGGTATCGGGTGAAGTTGAAACAAATTAAACGTGCCTAACTCCTCTGGCCGACGGTGCAAAGCGGTAGCACATGCCACGTGACAAATCGGAATGTGAACTAAGACCTGTTCAAAACAAAATATCAACAAAGACCGTCTGGTAAAATGCGCTACAGACGTAATACGAATGCAAATACAACATAACACAAAAATAGGGCTGCCAGGGAAGTCCGGTGGGCGCAGCGGATGGCGCTTTTCTCCCACTTGAAGGGTTCACAGTTTGATCCACAAGTGACTCGTTTTGCATTTGGACCAGACACTCAAAAATGGGTAGAATTGACACAAAATTGCAAGCAAAGTTGACAAGTTGACACAAGTTACTGGAAAGTAAGCAGGCCTTAGGCGGCAGAAAACCCAAGAGACGAGCAGCAAGAAAAAACGGAATTATTATACAGGTGTACAGTACGCTACTCAGAACAAATGGAACACAACCGCTAATCGCCGCTGATTCACAGGAGGAATCAACGCATTCGTTTGCCATTACACGTATGTTCCGCGTCCGATCGATTTTGGGTCTTTGCTACTCTCAGCCGGCCCACTTGTGCTTTCAAAGCTCCGGCAACCGCCACGGCATTTGGGCTTCCATCGCGGCGCACAGGACATTCACTGAGTCATGTAACTCTTTTAGTGATGTCAGACCTACTGAAGTTTGGAGTATAAGCAGATGCTGCAAGTGGACGTCGATTGACTCCCCGTTGGTGAGATTTGCTCACTGCTGGTGCCGGACAAATCGCACAAATTCGACTACTAAAGGCCTTCCAATCAAGCAAGACTCAGAATAGGACCAATACCAACCCACGCAGATCCTACCGCAGGGGCCCATGTATTGCCAAATTCAAGGTGCCGTAAGCGAGTGAATAAAGATGGAAGAGCTCAATCATTTTGCTTGCATCTGGAATTATTGTTTCTGCTAGGCAGCACAGATCAGTGCTAAGCAAATTCAGTAAGAGAGGGACAACAGTTAGGTATCCTGCCTGCTTTCGAGTACGAACTAATAAAGCAGCCAGATAGACTGGGCTTCGAATCTTGGAGACAGATTTTAGAATGCCTGAGTATTGCAGTGCCGGATGGGGCAGAGATATTGCTTGTAAAGCCGATGGAGGGCGAACGGTTTCATTGGTATCAATTAACGGGCTACACCGGTGGAGGTATTAACGAGCTAGGGGAAAGGAAATAAATGCATGTTAAATAAAAGGAAGAGAACATTAGCTGTAGCATGTTTTAGTTTATCCAGCCTGCTGCTCGCAGCAAAGAAGGCAACCAGGCTGATGACGGTAGGTGATGGGTGATGTGGCACTAAATTATTTGATGGTGTGAAATTGATGGTTGTAGGTAAACTGGTATGCTGTCTTGGCGACCACTCCTAGAAAGGAAAGCGATTGACGTAATCGGTCGTAGCCTTCGTGTATCGTTCATCACGTTGACACTTGAAATTCCCCACGTTTATTCTGTCCCTATTTGTAACCCCCGCCCCACTTTTGTGTTTAGTGCGTGTATATGAACTAGCGTTTGTTTGTCCTTACCACTTCACCCATTTTGGCCTTGAGGTCATCCGGCCATTTGTGACCGACTTTGTGCACGTGTGACTGTCCCACGTGGGACCCTGTTTGCTCCTTTGGTTTGTACCTTTGTGGTCCAAGTGGACCATTTGTCTTGGACGAGTATCTACTGTCGAGGTTTGTGTAATTTGTGACTTTGTCTTATATTAATAGTACCGTATAGAAACCCAGCTCCGACTTTGTTTTGCTTGCCCGGAGGTTCTGGTATTACGCGTCACTCGAAGATACCGTTCGCCCGTTACACTTTGTCTGAAAATCTTGATCGCAAGGCAATGACGTCTCGCAGGAGATGCGGGTGCATTCACAATTTATCAGAACAAGTCGCAACGCATGTTACAACATCAAGCTTTGAGGGCCAGGATACTGATGTTCCAAACTCATGAAACTTGACCGAACTGGTATGAGAAAGTGCGCGGGTCGCGCGGTCACCATCAAATATAGCTCAGTAGGCCACAGGGATGCGTCACACTACTGTAACACAGTCCCCAGATGCAGAGCAGAAGTGAAACCTTCCCGGGTAGCAACACTTACCACCGTGCTTCCGGTAGCTGTAAAAATAACGAAATGTCTTTATCGAATCCCGAAATAGGCTTCTAAGGACAATCGGCTCACTAAGCAGCAAGAGGCGCACTGTCTAAAAGAGGTGTTTATGCCTAATGGACCAGCTGAGTGGAACCAAGGAGTAGATAGTATTCATGGACGATTATACCCCTTCAAACGCTTGGTACATTAATTTGTTGAGAGGCTTCAATGAACTTGGTCAGTGCTAGATATTAAATCATCCCAGGGCCCTATCAATCTCAATTCCGTCTCACACACTAATATTATCGGTGAATCTAGGCGAATTTCACCTAGTCCTCACTAGATAAGTAGTAAAACCTTTCAAGAGTAAATGCTGTGGCTCATAATGTTTACTAATTACACTGACATGTCACTGCACTTGACAGCCTTGTCAGCTTATGAGAACGGTTACAAATCCGGCACCCAATTCGCACTGATGACTCATCGTTGGGTTTCGGCGGAGATCAGCTGGCAAGGACCAGATCCGGGGACACTGGATTAACAATAAAATGCCTTAATAATACCACGACCTTTGGGTAAATACTTTTCAGTTACTTCAGAACGGGTTTTACTAGATTTATACTGGCATTAGCAGTATCCAGATTGGTTACCAGGCATTCAAATAGACGACCTCCTTTCAACGGATTCACGGATTACTTCACAGTGTCGGGGCTTTTGTTCAAGCCTCCCTGGCTGTGTTTCTTCTTGGCGCTCAGCAGCTTTTGTTCACCCGAAAGCCCAGGAGAAAATAGGGCGTAGCACTTCTCTTCAAGTTCTCAGCGCGAGACGGTTATATTGCCACCGCGAGGGCTCACATAAAAAGGTGTCTGAAATGCTTTAAATTGGCTACTAGATGCAGCGTAAATAGCCGTCAAAGTAAGTTGTTCCATGCACTAACCCGAAATGATTAAAACTGCTGTCTAATATAAACGTGCGTTGTGATCTTCAAAGGCTTCTTTCCGTGTCTCCATCGTGTTATTTGGGTGAGTGGCGGAGACCTGTTGGCCAATCCTTTTTTAAACAGGGCGTAATTAAGTATTAGGTCTCGTCGGTGGCGATGATACCCCAGGGGATAGGGGTCAAGCACCGCAAGACGCGTTTCATAATAACCGGAATTATGGTCGACAACCAGCTCTTTGGAAACGCTTAATTAGCGTTACGCCTTTCTGGGAACTTGGTTGACATATTCAGAAAGCGGTTTGATGTAGGCACCATCGGGCATCAGGAAGTCCATGTGAGTAGTACGCGGAAGGTGCGCCGAATCATTCTTAGAAGGGCGAATGAATTTTGAGCCGATTGAAGAAAGCCAGATACCGAAAGCCTTTTTGATATCTGTCCCTCTGATATCCTCTGATCCGTTCTCATTGTGCACGACAAAGGCACTCGCTGCGCATCCTCCGAATGGCATATGGACTACTTTTCGTCATTAAGAGGTGGGTGCAATCCAGCGACCACTACTTTGCAGCGTCCGTATCCATCTGGAGGGCACTGGCGTTCAGGATCTGAAACTTCAAGTCGTCCGCGAAAAGAAGCCATGGACATGAAAGAATGCCTGGAAGGATGTTTACGTTGATCAGCAATTGAAGTGGTCCCAAAACAGAGCCTTGAGGGCCCCCAGTCGAGACCAGGGCCGAAAATGTGTAGGCCGAGCCCACTTTCACTCGTTATGTTCTGTCTGATAAAAATGTTTTAATCCAGCGCAGAATGTCCCTTTGAATCCCCGAAAATCCGAGCTTGTGGAGCAGCGGGACGTGTGGGCTCGTTTGGATGCTTTCAAGAAGTCGAAAAATGTGGCAACCGATATGAATCCTTCGTCCTTGTTTTTGGCTAAGCTGTACATAGACACGATCACGAGAACGGTTCTGGAGGAACCCGGGTTGAATTAGATTAGTAAGTTATACGTACTGAGGTGATTCAAGATGGTCCGATTTGGAATGTGTTGAATTGCCTTGCACGGTATGCTAGTGAGACCAATAGGCCTGTAGCAGCCGATTGATTGGCGGTCACCAGTTTTGTAGATTGGTGTGGCAATCGCTTCCTTCCTATCAGAGGGAAGGCACTCTTCGTCGGACGACTTACGAAACACCAGATGAAAGTGCTTTGTCAGTGAAACCAACTTTTACTTCAAGATTCTTGGATGGACCTCGTCTGGCCCCAACGCGTTGAATGGGTTTGGCTTGCGCAAGGGTCGACAAACTTCCACGTCTGTGAAGACCAGGTCAGTTGGCGACCATTCGTAGACACGACAAAATGGAATGTGACGAGGTTAGTGGGGAAGAATAAGGGGCTGTGTAGTGCAGAAGACAGCACCTTGAACCTAACCAACAGCTTTTCGATGGGGCGGGGTTTACGTGGTTTATTTGACCTCAGTCGATTTTCTTTTGTTCTTGTGTGGACTCCGAGGTCGTCCGCGATGATCGCGACCAACTCGGTGTACGCAGGATTTTATGGTACAGTGTTGTCGGGTTTGTGGCTTTGGCTATCGGGGTCAGAGGTAACGTCCGAGTATGTGATCGGACAGTTCGCTGGAAGCTGTGAGTGTCGCACCTTCAGTTGTTTTCGGAACAGTGCAGCACTCCCTGACGTTAAGCTCAAAGCTTATGACTGATTTGTCGGTGGACCTCGCTGCTTGTCTCTGCAGAGCTGAACCAATCCAGCTTGGAACTTGCGGGTTGGGTTTGAGTTTAACACTACACTTTCTGGTTAATTAAGGAAATAAGCGGGCGATGTTTCCGCATTTATAGGACGCTGTGGCCTTGCTAGGCTTGCCTATACGGCGCATCACTGTCGTTGGTAGGCGACGGGCCCGTGACGGTTAGGCCGAAACTTAAATCTGAGTCAGAGTCGGTTGCTTTGGCGTGCTTTCAAGAGCGTAAGATCTCATAACTACCCTCCGACTGGCCATAAGTTTGGGGTCATCTGACCCGTCGTCAAACGAACGCCGGTTTGCTCCTCCCTTCTATGGCCGCTGCGACCCAGTTTTAGCGCATTTGGAGGACCTGATTTTGTGAAGGACGTTTGAATAGTGACAATCCACTGCAAGGTCCTCTGAACGGTAGTTGGGAGGCGGAAGTGTAACTAGAAGCCCAAAAGTTAGTTTTCTCCCCTTTCTGCTTGGCCCTTCCGCGTGAGGCTATTCGCATTCAGGCTTTGTTACGACACCACCAATGAGCGACTGTGTCGGTTTTTCTTGCGTGAGCATTCTGCAGAATGCCCCCTAGATGATTAACTTGGACTTCCTCATGCGCTTGTCCACCAGAGACGCCGTGGTGGTCTCGAGTGGCACGCGAGAGAGCTGGATCACCTTCTTCGCAGCAGAAGGACCCTGGATGGAAATTTCGTTATCGGTTTCTGTCCAGGCCGCTTCATTCTTTGAGTCTGCAACTCCTGGAGCTATCGAAAGAAGCACCGGTTATATTCCTGTCCCGATTAAGATAGAACATTTGCGCTGGACTTTCCGACTTGTAGGTGGAGACTTGGTTTCGTTATTGGTAACTGTCTTGCTATTTGTGGAATGCATAGCACCCGTAAGATAGAGGCAGCAGGCGCAGACAAACGGGTCAGTAGATTTGGATAATTGTCTCGTCGGGTCATCCTACGAACCCGTGCATTTTAAATGCCACCAGGCGTGGCAAACATGGCACTGCATCTGATATCTTACATTCGATGGATATCCATTTCATCCACATCTATCATGGTCCATCGATAGGTGTGGAGGAGAGCAGCCTGTAATAATCTGGTTATGATTGACAGCAAGTGGCTGCATCGCAGAAACGTAGTGCCGTGTAATAGAGATTTCCAGGTTATTATTGGAGCAAAAAAATCAACAGAATAACATGTGTTAACGCTGTAAATAGATTAAACAGCTAAAGAATTCTATCACTAATTTCTGCGAGCGAAACAATAAACCAACTTCGAACGCATCGCGCTCAAGGTTCTGAATCGTATAGGCTCTAGAGGCAACGACGTGCTAGCATACACTTCCCACAGAAAGAGACTGCACAACTTACTTGAAGGTTCCCCATTTTGCGAACACCCACTCGCGCTGCCTTCTACGAATATCGCTGCCACAGCTGCCATTCTTCTATCTGAAAAAGTAAAGGAAAAGTAAAGGGGATGGGATGGGAGGAAATGGACCCAACAGAAAGAACAATATAAATGCAACACAGAAGTGAAGCGCTATAAACGGCAGATGAAACCACTCCTCTTTACTTCCATTGTCCTATACATCACAGTTTTTTATTTGTATGTATTTTACTCTAACTTGGATAGAAGTAAACAAACATTACTGCAGATTCTATAGTCCCAACGGTACTTATTAAGGCTTAACTAGCAGCGGGTACTTTTCGTGAATTGTTGAAACGCCATTCCAACTGCTCAAAGTGAATCCTAATGAACACACTGCCACACAGGGTGCGCTAGAGACGACTGGGCACGTGAGCCCATTGTTTAAATGTACTATCGCCGATCACACTCGTTAAAGTTTCGGGAGCGGGATGTACTCGGGGAATGCGTTCGGCTCACGCGAGGAGGAGTACGATTACTTGTTCAAAGGTATTAGATAGGAGCTCTGGTTTAATAAAAAAAATTCAGTCGTTTTAATCGGTGACTCAGGGGTTGGAAAGAGCAACCTATTATCCCGATTTACTAGGAATGAATTCAATTTGGAGAGTAAAAGTACGATTGGTGTGGAGTTCGCTACCAGGTACTGGCTTCTAGAATTGTTCTGTTACACCTATTCAGGAGCGTTCAGTTTGGTGGCAAAACTATAAAGGCACAAATTTGGGATACAGCCGGACAGGAACGTTACCGAGCAATAACATCCGCGTGAGTCTTACCTGTTTGTAGACTTCGGTTTTTACCATTACCGTTTTCCTGTGCGAGGAAAATCGGAACCCATCATTCAGTGCTTTAGTGTGCACACGTTTGTAAACGCACCGTTCGGGCAGAACTTGGCCCCTTTGGGCGCACTATGAGTCTTGGCATCTGGTCGGGATCCCGTATTTAGTTTCGGTTTAGAGGAATTTCGAAACAAGCAACTGGACCGTTCAAGCTTTATTGAGTATCATCACGCGTAGCCCACTATACTGATGGTTGTTCAGAGAAGTGTTGACGCCTGTCGTATCTCCCATCGTTGTACCAGTGGGTCTGAGCTAACAGCGATTTGATATATGTGAGCGAGGTAGAGAGAGAGCGTTTCTTACTTGGATTACGGGTCGTGGTAGGCGATACATGGTCGATAGGTCATCTTTACACCGGCCTTGTGCTTACGAACAACAGCGATCAGTTGGAATAATGGTTTTGTTCAGACATTGAAATATAGACCGTTGCTCTCGGTCCGGAATGTCTTTCTCCTTCCATTAATAACTGATGTGCACCACCCAAATGCAGCGCCGCACCATGTGATCCTATGAAGTGCCCGAACACTTAAAGATCTCCCGGTTTCAAACACCAAAGCGTCCTCCGTAATGTAGGGTTGCGCCTAAATTTCACATCAGTCCAGCTGACTGCAGCAAGCCCATTTCGACAACTACTGGAACTCGGCCTATAGATGGCGAATGTCACTTGAGTCGCGTAATGGATGCATACAGGCTTGGGGTGCTTGCAATAAGCCCGGAAACCTCAACCACACTATGTTGGTTCGATGGCTGGTGATTTAAAAAATGGGTGTTAGTTCTTAGAGCCGCAGAACAACTGATGCGGTCTTAGCCAGTGCTGCAGTTAATGACACCAAAAATGAAGGAATTCCTTGTAACAGCACCTAGCACTCACGATGACAACAAAGTTACGCTTTTCCAATCCCGTTATTGATCAAGCGCAGCTAGTGATAGGGACGCGTTCCGGATATTGTAACGAAACACTGATGATGATGGCCCAAGTGGTTAGAGCGTGAATTTACTGACCGGAAGGTCCGTGGTTCGAACCCAACATCTGCCTCTCGACTTCCACTGTCTAGGCTTGGGCAGCCTGGCAGTATCCTAACCCTCGTGCTTCTTTCTGGTGGCATGACAGTTAGGCACCGAAAGGGTACTACAGCTGAACGAACAGTTATTAACAGATAATGTGAAACCCTGTCAGGAAGAGACAGGACAGTGTGACTGGACTGGTGTGACCGTTTGCGACCCATCGAGTGTTTCTGGGGAGGGGGTGTCCTCGCGACACTCACAGTCTCTCATGGTCAGTGGGTAGAGGTCTGACGAACAGCCTCCTGGTCCTCCAGTTTGGGGGTGGAACATGTGGCGACTTGTTCCGTGGAAATGGTTATGCATTTGCATCTCCCGCCAAACGCCGCTGCCTTGTGGTTAGGCTTTTGAGACAAAGGCTTTGGGTGTGAACCCTAATCGTCCTCCTCTCTAGGTGTGGGCGCCCTGATCATATCCCAGCCGGCGTACAACCATGTTGTACGGCAGCGAAGCATCGGTGTTGAACACTGATGTCATGCTGTCGATGATGATGATGGGACACCGAAAAACGGTCATGTTCCTGTTTTCTTTTCATACGGGGTGTACCGTCGTATCTTGATGCTGTTACTAGTGGCCTTATCATACGTGCCCCTTCTGCAGCACCAAGTAATCTCATGACTGGTGAAAATGAGTCGAGCTAATCCCATGTGACTTCAAGAGAATGTTACTGTACAGTACCGCAATGTACACATCAAAACGGAGCGTTCGGACATTATAAGATCATCATCACCATCGGAGACAGCAATATCAGTGATGCTTCACTGCCGCACAACCATAAAATCCATCTAATTATACTTAAAGCCTTGGAGTGAAAGGAGAAAAAGAGTGGGTAAGAGAGGGGACCTGGTGCTCAACCAGACAATCCGGAAAGAAACTGACAGCACGAATGCCAGTGACGTCGATCGACCACCATTTCTCGTAAGGTCTCCATTAAAGCGCAGGAGGGGTCACGGGATCTCATTTTGGAAGGTCTATAACACCGGTCTGCCAAGCCATACCTTATCCACCTCGCCGTTCGCACTATTCTTAAGGAGGCACGGAGAGCAACACTCCTCTCGGTAAGCGGTGTTTCGGCATGCGTAGTACATGCTCGAGCCACCGCAGTCGATGGTGCTGGGTGTTTTCCGCGATTGAAGTACCTGCTGCAAGTACCTGTACCAAATACCCGTTTTCTAATCACGTCACTAATCCGTTGACGCAATCACAAGATGGTCCTTTGCCTACCGGAAATCAACTCCTGTGGACTAGTTTCCGCAACATATTTGGAGCAATTTACCTGCAGAGAAAGACCGAATTCAAGAGCTGTAGGCGGACGTCGTGACTGAGTTTAAAGATCATCCAGGCGACCAGAAAAGTGACGGATAGTTGTCCTAGATGTGGACCTTTTTGTTCGGGATCAGGATACCTCAGTGATTACGGTGCGAACTTACTGGCGTAAAGGTTCATGATTCAAGCCGAACCCCGGCATCTTGACCACTACTGTCTTGGCTTGGGTAACCTGTCAGTGTCTCAGCCCTCATGCCTCCTTCGGGTGGCACGACAACCAGGTACCGAAAGGGTATTGCAGCTGAACGCTGCTTTTTTGATAATGGGATGCTGGAGCCTGCTCTGATTACGGCAGCGAAACATCGGTGTTGAACACTGATGTCATGCTTTCGATGATGATGATGATGATGATGATGATGACTTACTTCACTGACGTTATGTGGTCCCGACACCATATATCATATCAGTGAGATACCCGTTTCGCCACGAGTTTCGGAAAAGTGATTCTTGAAGAAATTCTTTGATACTCCTGATAGCCGGACATCACCTGGGCAACAAAGGATTCACCAGCGAGCTGTGAGATGCCATCTTGGGAAAACTGTACAACTTCCTTCCGTGCTGCTCCTAACCCGGGGCATAATTCCCAGTAACATAACTTAAATCACATCTGGCTGTGGACTCTTCGGGCACACGGTGGTTTTCAGCTCCCAATCCTGCATAGTTTGCGAAACGCTAATAAGGTCCTGATATGTTTTTTGTTTCTGTTCAACTTAGGACATTCACGTTTCCAGGACACCAAGGAAGTCGTACCTGCTGAATTTACAGTCAGCGTTTCTATACGCACAGGAGTCAATTTAATTCAGTTCAATTTATCAGCTATAAACCGTGTACCATAGGCACAGTTTCGATCACCGGAAAACGGGAGTGTGGGACATACAACCAAGCCTTGGAGGCGAAGACATGTTTGTTTGGAAATCAGGTAGCTACGCATTGAAGGCGATAGCTTTAATGCACAAGCGCCACTAACTGCGCGATTGGACTATTTCTGCCAATGCCATTAAACATTGGTGATTTGAGTGCCGGGGCCCCCATTCAGGCATTGGTTCCAGCTGCTACAGTTTCGATCACCGGAAAACGGTAGTGTGGTACATACAAACAAGCCTTGGAGGCGAAGGCATCCTCAGTTTGTTCGGAAATTGGGTAGCGAAAAGAGCTCTGCGAGGCAGGCGGTCTTTTGGCATGCGGAGTACTTTTCCTAACCAGTGTAACCTGTGAAGCGTGAGTAATTCATCTATCATTTAAGAGTTCCCTCAGGACTCATGAAACCATACTTCATGCGTTCATTACTGACATGTTCCGACCGAAAGTTGCCCCCCTTGAAGTAGTTGTTGGACTTGAATGCCTGAACGATCGTGTGAGACGTAGTTCTTCAAGTTTAGACCATGTCAGAAAGGCCAAAATTGGGCAATAAGACTGAAAGCGGCTAATCCTCGCCTACGAGCAATCGTCCTATCAGGCTGTCGGGGAAAGCCGTCGCAGAGACTGAACCATGTCGTAGTGTGACCTTTTGCATCTATTGTTACCTTGCTATCAGGCTTTTGGGCTGATTGCTTTGGCTGAAGGCCTTAGTCGCCCTCCTGTCTAGTTTTCAGTGTCCTCGCACTATTTCAGCTCAAATGGGGGTCACAGCAAAAATAGCTTCATGTCACATCAACTAATACGTGTTGACATCAATCGAGTGGCCTTGCTGCATACCAGAGGGCGAATAAGCGGGAACAGACTACTGTTGACGTTTCCCTTCATTCTATTTCAATACTTTTCTCCCATTTCCACCCCATCAATAATACTGTCCTTGTACACTCATTCGTTGTTGCCAAACCCATTACTCTCGCGCCAGTCTTGATCACGGTATCTGCGGGTCATTCGGCGTTGACAGCCTCAGGCGTCTTGAAGTCTAATTCCCAGTAACATAACTTAAATCACATCTGGCTGTGGACTCTTCGGGCACACGGTGGTTTTCAGCTCCCAATCCTGCATAGTTTGCGAAACGCTAATAAGGTCCTGATATGTTTTTTGTTTCTGTTCAACTTAGGACATTCACGTTTCCAGGACACCAAGGAAGTCGTACCTGCTGAATTTACAGTCAGCGTTTCTATACGCACAGGAGTCAATTTAATTCAGTTCAATTTATCAGCTATAAACCGTGTACCATAGGCACAGTTTCGATCACCGGAAAACGGGAGTGTGGGACATACAACCAAGCCTTGGAGGCGAAGACATGTTTGTTTGGAAATCAGGTAGCTACGCATTGAAGGCGATAGCTTTAATGCACAAGCGCCACTAACTGCGCGATTGGACTATTTCTGCCAATGCCATTAAACATTGGTGATTTGAGTGCCGGGGCCCCCATTCAGGCAGGCGACAGTTGCCGACCCGACTAAGTTTACTGGTTAGTGTTTTCGTAGTTCGTCGCCAGGTCATGCACTGTCCACCTCTCGGTCGCTCCCACTCAGCACTGGGCTGGGCGAAAAGAGCTCTGCGAGGCAGGCGGTCTTTTGGCATGCGGAGTACTTTTCCTAACCAGTGTAACCTGTGAAGCGTGAGTAATTCATCTATCATGGAAGAGTTCCCTCAGGACTCATGAAACCATACTTCATGCGTTCATTACTGACATGTTCCGACCGAAAGTTGCCCCCCTTGAAGTAGTTGTTGGACTTGAATGCCTGAACGATCGTGTGAGACGTAGTTCTTCAAGTTTAGACCATGTCAGAAAGGCCAAAATTGGGCAATAAGACTGAAAGCGGCTAATCCTCGCCTACGAGCAATCGTCCTATCAGGCTGTCGGGGAAAGCCGTCGCAGAGACTGAACCATGTCGTAGTGTGACCTTTTGCATCTATTGTTACCTTGCTATCAGGCTTTTGGGCTGATTGCTTTGGCTGAAGGCCTTAGTCGCCCTCCTGTCTAGTTTTCAGTGTCCTCGCACTATTTCAGCTCAAATGGGGGTCACAGCAAAAATAGCTTCATGTCACATCAACTAATACGTGTTGACATCAATCGAGTGGCCTTGCTGCATACCAGAGGGCGAATAAGCGGGAACAGACTACTGTTGACGTTTCCCTTCATTCTATTTCAATACTTTTCTCCCATTTCCACCCCATCAATAATACTGTCCTTGTACACTCATTCGTTGTTGCCAAACCCATTACTCTCGCGCCAGTCTTGATCACGGTATCTGCGGGTCATTCGGCGTTGACAGCCTCAGGCGTCTTGAAGTCCATCTTCAGGCCATGACTCCCGGTCTATCTGGCTGCTTTTAGTGTTCTCACAATCGAATAGGATAAGAAGTTTTTTGCACACAGGTATCTCTTGAAATTGATGTGTTGCGTACCAGAAGCAAGAACTCAAGATCCCAAGACAGTCGTGGAGCTAACCGATCCATCACTGCACTCGCTTCCGGCTTCGCACTTCTGGCGATCGGGTCGCATTTGATGATTTGAGGCACCAATATCGGCGAACGGTATATCGTTGAATCACAAGGGACGTGTATATTAAGGTACGGTACAGGCTGGGTTGTATGGTTATGAGACGTGGTCTCTGCGACCTGCGGAACCGAGACACCAGGTCATCGGTAACTTTTGTCCCAGAATCATAGTATAGGTTGATGTGCGCGATTCGACAATGAGACAGTTAGAAAGTAAGAGTTGGGTTGTGCAACGGGAAATTCAATTGAAATTCAGTTGAACCATCGGTGGAGACCCACAATTCAATGCTGTCACTCCGTTCTTGGCGCATAACTAGTATGCCATCACATCCGACATTCCTATTCCGACCAGGCCATCGCTATTCTGCAGCAAGCCCAACGAGACGAGATGGCTTAGTGGTTAGAGCGCGAATTTACTGGCCGGAAGGTCCGTCGTTCGAACCCGACCTCTGCCTCTCGATTTCCCCTGTCTAGGCTTTGGCAACCTGGCAGTATCCCAGCCCTCGTGCTTCCTTCGGATGGCATGGCAGCTAGACATCGAAAGGGTGTTACAGCTGAACGATATATATATATATATATGTAGATATTACAACGGGTAAAACTCGAAGACACTTACCTGCGGATCCCTGGTCCGTCCCTCACCTCGACTGCTCCCGTCAAGGCGTGACAGCACGGAAGTACTTAGCCCATGTGCTCTTTTCAGTTCTCATGGCAACTGCGCACCAAAACGGTACCGTGATTTGACAGCTTGTAGTACTGGGCTCGAGGTGGCTCACCGTGAGACCAAACTGGTCAGCTGCCAGCTACCGGTGGCTAGGCTTAATACTCGACTACCGATCATTCTGGAACACACGTTTCGGACCATGCTCTTCTCCAATGTGGATTTTCACTGTATTTCTCAGAGTAACCCAAGTGACAGACTCCCCGTTTAACAGTCGAAGAGCTTTTTGAGCAACAAGTCAAGCTTATAACATGAAATTGCTCACTTCAGAAGACTTACCTTAACTAGGAAGAGATACCCGCTATACGATGCTTCTGAACGCGTGCACACTAAACACGATTTCAGAATGGTCGCCATCACTCCTTGGTACAAGACCTTTTTTATGCCTTCAGGAGTGCAGCATAAGTCGGCTAGACAGTACATTAGACATCAACTCAAACGAGGTTTGTATGTGGATAGGGATGGATGGGACCAACAAGCGTCTGGTTCGCTGGGTAGGTTATTTTCAACAGCAGTTATGTTGGCCATCGGCTTCCGTACGTGTCTCATTCGACTTGGTCAGCTCGAACCGTGATCTATAACCATAGAATCTCCCCAATTTGATGTAGTACGATATCATCCTGCCTTGAAACGCCGTCGAGCTGTTGGGCCAGATGCGCTTCCACTAGGATTAGTTAAAGACAGTGGTGTATCTGTGTCTTCTGCTTTAATTAGACTGTTTGAACTTGTCCGGGAACAAGAACATGTTACGGACAACTGGGGCCAGTCGATCACCATACCCCTATTAATGAAGGCGCACGGGGCGACTGTATTAACTGCAGAAGTAGCAGCCTGATGCCTTTTATAGTGTGGTTGTTGGCTCCGATAATACTTCGACGCCTAGCCCCGGCACGTGGGTTGCAGATCTGGGAGCAGCGAGCAGAGTTTCTCCCTGGTAAGAGTTGTGTTGATCGTAACTTTGCATTCTTTGGGCAACGCCATGCATACCATCAGAGCTCGAGCTGGCTCGGAGGGTCCTTGTTTCGAACCCAACCACTGCATCTCGACGGGTTCTGTTTAGGCGACCTGGGGACCTGGCAATATCTCGGCCCTAATAGTTCTTTCTGGTAGCATGAAAGCTAAGCACCGAAAGGGTGTTGTAGCTGAGTGATTATTATTAATATACATACTATCGGTAAATAACTGCGGTTTTCTTTGACTTCAGTGGAGCGTTTGCCTCCGTAGATAGGCCACTTCTCCGGCATATAATTGGCATAGGAGAAACGCCCCTAAATTTTTATACTCTGTTTAGTCTATTTCCACACATCTGGCCTCGTAAGGGGTGACAACGGACTACCCAGAAAGGCACTGAAAGGGTGTTACAGCTGGACGATTGTGATTGATTCCCCATTACAAGTACGGCGGCCGTGTTTCTCTCGTCTTTACTTTTGTCATCGATACTATCGTGGAATACGCATTTCCAGGAACTGAGGGTCTTGATATCGAAATTGCATTTAGAGAGAGACTAGGCTTGGTCTGGACTGGTGATAATGATATTTAACGATGATCTGTCCACACAGTCTGCAGACGATTTCGGATGCGATTTCTACGTCTGTTATCTGTTTTTGCACATGTAATCAGTTAGCTCAGCGGTTAAGTACCACTCTACCAGCCGGGAGGTCCATGTTTCGAACTCGACCCTGGCATCTCGACTACTGCTTTCTAGGCTTGGATATCCTGTCAGTATCTCGGTTGTTCGAATTGTGTTTGACCATCGGTGTCTTCGGAGCATTGCCCGAATCTGGTGGGAACACCTGATAGGGAATGCTGAAGTACGTCGAATGGTATTCGGGAGAAATAACTCACCCTCGATAGATGAACTGATCATACTGCATAGGTTGCTTTGGCTTGGCCACGTGCTCCGTATGCCGGTCGACCGACTTCCCCGAAGGGTTCTTTTCACACAACCACGTGAAGGGTGGAAGAGAGCCTGAGGCGGTCAAACAATGACTTGGCAGCGAAGTATAAAAGCCATTACCAGAAAACTCAGCTGCGCTGGTCACTGCCGTCTTCCTGGATGGGGACCCCGAGACGGGCCACATCAATGGTTAAGACATTTTCAGACATGGCCCAATCGCGCCCGTGCATCCAAGCTATTGCCTTCAATGCATAGCTCCCTTCCCAATCCCCCCAATTAACAGTCCATTGACAGTGGTGTATTTACGCACCAACTTATCAGCTCCCGCCTCCAACGCGCAGCTACCTACCTCACCTCCCCAAATCATCGGTGAACGCAACTGTGGGAGCTACAACCATTGCACGACAAGTACACGGTTCCTACAGCTGACGATGATGATGATGATGATCTAATTGTGTGGTAGATGTACACGGAAAGGGTACCATCACCGAACCACCAATCTGTCAATCTATTTCCTCAGAGAACTGTCATAGCTCAACAATATCGATATGGATTAGCACAATTTCTCTTTTCAGTCTACCAATTCGATACTGGCAATGAGCGCGGAGCATGGCAAGGTACCCACTGAGATCAGAATTGTCTATCCGACATTCCGGATATAATCAAATTGCCACTGATTGGTGCTAGTAAATCTGTCTCGGAAGGCAACGAGTATGACGACGCGCCCAACTCGGTCGAACGTCGAGTAGTGAAGAGTCTAAGTAAGGATCGAGAGATCTGGTAGATAGTGGAAGTTTGGGTGATGAAGGGTTTTGGCACCGGAAACATTCGTGTCTAGGCTTGGGCAACCTGGCAGTATCCCAGGCCCCCTGCTCCCTTCGGGTAGCATGGCAGCTAGGCACCGGAAGGATGTTGCAGCTGAACGATTTTTTTTCGTGTCCTGCGCCACCTGTTTCCATCGACCAGCCAAAAGTGCTCTTATTGAGACGATAAAAGAAAAGGACGGTCCAGTGATTCTTCTGCAAAAAGGCAGGTTGTAGCTAGTTAACTGAACTCGGGAGATCCGTGAGAACCGTCTCACAAGAGGACGCGTAGATCACACTCCGACGGATTCTGTGATAGCGACACTACTTTCCGCAATCAGCAATGTTGGAAAACTCGTTGACTCTGTCCATTGGTGAGCACAGTGGCTGCGCCCGTGTAGCAAAGGTGTCCCCCACAGATTCCTAGTCTTCCTCAAAGTGCTTTGTGCTGTGTAAAGCATGGCTGTTCCATGTTCAGTTCTCTTTTCAGTTTTATCATCAATATGGTCGTTGATGACTCAACCCTAGCCTCTAATGCCTTTGCGGTCAGAATATTCACAGGATATTCGCTCATAGGTATCGAGTACACACCGTATAGCCCTTAGGTCGCTTCACGCCTGTGTAGTGTAAATTGCTGAGCAAGAGTGGATAGGATCAAACATGCTTATCAGGCTTGCAGATGAGTCGATTGAGTTAGCAGACAAATTTGTCTATATGGGTACCTGTATCAGTCCCTATCTGGACGCTATTGCCATCCGGATCGGTAAGTCAGAGTGACGCACTACTCAGTACGGTTGAAATACTTTCAAAACCAGAGTCTGGTGCCGCTTGGAAGGTACTTGCAATGCATTAATAGTCGTATTAATTGTGAGACAGCAATACCTTAGCCCTTGCACCCTCGGGTTAGGCCAGCCTCCTGTATCCGAGCAGGGTAGACCGCTGAGTCATCGGCTCCGGGTGGGGTCCCCAAAGTAAAACCTAATAAGTGCTGCTTCGTGGTTCAGACTTTTGAGCTAGAGGCTAGAGGGAGTACTAGAAAAACTCCTACATTCTCCCACTGTCTTGTCGGTCAGACTTTTGAGTCAAGTGTTCAAGGTGGACAATATCAATCAAACCCGCCTCTTTGATTTGGGTAACGCGGAAGTATCATACGTTTCTCTGCTCTTTATTCACTGACTCTTCCCCACATTCCCCTCAACGAAGTCCTGGTTCATTTAGCTGACAGTTGCCTAACTATTGTTCCATTATCTAAGATTCTGCTCAATAATGCAAATCAAAATAAACCCTTATTAATTTCCACGGATCTGATCCACATTGTTGATTTCAACATAAAAATAGGCAGCAGTTAGCCCTTGCTCAAACATTGTTTTCTCTTTCGATCGGTGTATGTTATGTCTCCCATACAAGCTGACAAGATCCGTTTGGCTATATTCAGCACGAACCAAGATTTCTCGCACTTTACTTTCCTAGTGTCTGGTAACTCTTGATGTCTGTGATGTAGGAGTTGTGCTTACCTCCAGACTGAGTGCGCCTTACTGGAATGGATCCCAGTAAGCGGTCATTTTGTGGTGTTAGGTTCAAGTAGGCCAGCGATGTTGCCCTTCTTGAACCAGACCCTTTAGGAATACAAACTATATTAACGTTAATAATTCTGCTACACAGCTCGGTGTGCGCTTCTTACCTGTAAAGTGCAAAGCGCTGCTGCGAAATTAGGCGGCATCAAACGCTAACCTCATGCTTGCAGATGATGCTTGCGCAGATCTGATGGGAACATCAGATCAGAAATGCCGAGGTATGTCAGGTGGTTTTCGGGAGCGTTCACTCTCTCCCGATTGCTCAACTGTCCATACTCTGCAGGTAACGCTGGTTAGGCCTTAAAGTAGGAGCCATCTGAGACCTCCACCTCTCGTCCGGTTACTTCTATGTGACTAATTTGCCTTTAGAAGGGGCGAGATGGCTCATTGGTTAGAGCTCGAATCTACTGATCAGAAAGTCTGTGGTTCGAACCCGACCTCTGCCTCTCGACTTCCCTGTCTAGGCTTGGGCAACCTGGCAGTATCCCAGCCCTCGTGCTTCTTTCTGGTGGCATGGCAGTTAGGCACCGGACGGGTGCTACAGATGAACGATTTTCGCCTTTGGAAATTTAGTTGGCTGGGACGGATGCAGTTACGGTGCGTTATTTCATCAACAGGGACCATCGATTTCTTTTGGAGTGCCTGAGTTTTGTGTCTCATTGGTGTCTCCGTTTGGTCCTCAACGATGCGGATCAGGCTTTTGGATTTTAGGTCGTCGACGAACAAGAAGTAGGCTAACTTAGTAGATGACACGAAGTGGTTTTTGCATACACGATGAATGAGAGTGGACTCCGTTTTCGCTTGAAGTGTTTACTTTTTGCACAGTGCAAAATTCCCTGTCCGTCGCTATTTTTAGGACCCACAAGCAGTTCCCCGTCAATTTTTCGGCAGCTCAGCCAGTGACATTTTACGTCGTGTTGGTTTCGTTCGGTGATTGCGTATCGATGTTGCCACATTCTCGCTCTCACTGTCTGGGGCGCAGTTTGCTGGCATTCTTCCTACTCATGACAAGGTTCTATTTTTCCACTTTCGTTCCAACTTTTGCTTCCCACTCCTTGTAGGCAATTTTTTGTGTAACTTGTCAAACTTGTTGTGTAGTCCAACTTTTTTGCCGATAGCGGTTACGAAGGTCCTGATAAGAACTTCATCAACGTCTTATTTTATGCGGGTTGGAAAATGTCATCCCACCAAAGATCCCATCTGTGACCCAGAATAACGGGGATAGTTAAATCGGACCCTTACCCAGTTTGGGTGCTTGCGGCGTCAACCCGGCTAACAAGCAGGTCTAGCTCAATTCTTAAGAATTAAATGCTACTATACGTGTTTCCAAGTCCAGACCTCAAAGTCCGCGACGAAATGACGAAGTGACGTGAATATGACCAAATACACCCACTGTATCATTTTGTGGTGACTAGGTCCAAGGGTCGAGATGACTCGGTGGATAGAGCGCGAGTTTACTGACCTGAAGGTCCGTGGTTGTAACCCGACATCTGGCTCTAGACTTCCCCTGTCTAGGCTTGGGCGACCTGGCAGTATCTCAGCCCTCGTGCTTCCTTCAGGTGGCATGGAACCGAGAGGATGCTACGGCTGAACGCAGTAGACTCAAGTGGATTCCATATAGCTTTTTTGACTGCGGCGCACACTTGAGACGGAGCTGTTTCTCCAGCTTTTGTTGAGTGAGCACCCCGATTTGGCGCTCTAGGTTCTGGACCCAAGCTGTACTTCGGTCCATCATGCCTGCCCAGCATCACAACTTCAAAATTACTTATATTGATCGGCACACTGCATTTTACCTATCCAGTCTGCAAATCTCCCCCAACACTGTCTCGTCATTGGCATGGTCGGATGCCTTACTGAAGTTGACAAACCTTTCACCCTTATTCTTTGTCTCCGCACCTTGCTTCACGAGCTAGAATCGGGCTGGTAATATATGAATCTCCAGCAGAATGAAATCGATAACTCGAGCTGTCACATTGATGTGCTGGTCTCGCTTAAGTGACACAATATCCCTGCGGTTCAAGCTGACTGGAACTTCGTTTCCCAGCGTGAACCCATGCCACGCACTGCGAATAATTGTATTTTGAGACACTGTTGGAGCCAATTCGTACTTTTTTCGCGTTAGGGGTGTGAAGTCAGTAGCAGGCTTCCACCAGGTGAACAATGCATGTATTTGTGGAAAAAGCGAAGCAATCACTCTTCGAGGAGACACTAGGGAAGCTTGTTCCTGAAAACCGATAGCCCAACTGTTGTCCCTGATCAGAGCACAATCAGAAAACTAAATCTTATCGAAAGCTGGCGCAATTTCCAACGTATCTGTTGTACACAGCAGCATTTGGAGCCAAACTATTGAGATTATTACTGCATGTACGTGATAGCCATAACAGCTATCCGCAGCCAAGTTAGTCAGACGATTGAGTCAGAAGTATGAAACTCGTTCCCGGAAATAACCTCTCCTTTCTTTGTGGCAGCTTGTAGGTCAGACTTTTGGGTCAGGTTCAAGGTGTACTAACTAAAACATTTCTTAGTTGGCTTGATGTTGAATCATTCCAGTTGCCTGAAAGGACAGGAAACCAGGGCGCTACGAATTAGAGGCGGTAGCTTCGATGCAGCAGAGCCACTGACGGTGTGAGTGAGCCACGTCTGCCAGTGTTATCAACCTTTGAAGAGATAAATCCCCGGGGTTTCCATCCAGAGAGATGGCTGTTGCCAATCTGATTGAGTCCACTGGTCAGTTCTTTCGTTGCGTACTGGGTTGGAAAAAAATGATTCGACGAAGTAGACAATCTCCCGGAATGCGAAGTACATATCCTAACCGGTATAAGCTATGAAGCATGAGTAGCTCATCGAACGCGGGAGGGTTTTCCCCACCTAGAATCTGGTGTACTTCATTGCTACTAGTTGAGTATTCCCACCAGACCAAGTCAATGCTTCGAAATCACTGATGGTCAAACGTCGAGAGTTTTCGTACATCCGATCATACGCTACGTTTCTCATTCATAAAGCAGTATGGAGTGCATCTTCGCAGTGTATGTCCTGCCTTTTACGGATAAACTCACTTCAAGCCGGCGCCACACGTGTTTGAGGTAGGCAAAAGCCGCCACCGCCTTCCCGATTCAGGAACTGATGTCGTCTCCATCCGGGCTCTTTCAGAACTCATGCAACCCTCCCGTAAAAAAATGTACCCAGCAATTTGACCGGTTGGCCCACAAACAGAGTTTGGGATAGATCTCGCCGAGTTATGTAGTAGCACTTTACACTTTACCGATGCGAAGCGCATACTAAACCATGTGTTAGAATCATTTAGGTTATTTAAAATGAGTTAATCAAAGGTGATGCTGAATACCCAATATATAGTAAAGACCATCGGCTAGCTCGTTGGGCGAAAAATTTCAACAAGATTTCAGTCGGTTCACTGCCCGCTTATTTTGAGCCGTGCTCTGTGGATTTGAACCCCCTCGGTGCTAGTATGCATTCCCGCCTTGAAGTATCATCAGGCTTCCGGACCAGACTAAGTTCACCCAGAGTTGTTAAACGATTGAGATAAATCTTTGTGTTCCGTTTTGACTAGGGTGTTCATACGCATTCGCTAATCGGAACGTGTTCTGCTAGTATCTCACTGATGTTACTGTCTCTGGTGATGATGATGTGTTTCAGGGAACCGGGGCCAATCGTTAATCATATCCATGTTCGGGGGCGAGATGGCTCAGTGATTAGAGAGCGAATTTACTGACTGGAAGGTCCGCCGTTCGAACCCGACCTCCGCCTCTCGACTTCCGCTATCTAGGCTTGGGCAACCTGGTAGCCTTCTTGCTTCCTTCGGGTGGCATGGCAGCTAGGCACCGAAAGGGTGTTACAGCTGAACGGTTAGGTTTTTATTTGTCATATCCGGGTTCAAAATACTACCCGAACCGACCGTTCTAACCATAAGACTATAAGTCTTATGCCCGTCGTAACATTACTACTGGCTACTTCTGTATTGCGATGCCTGTTTATGCACGTGAGACGCAACTCTGTCGAGTGCTTGAGGAGCGCCACACCTATTGCCGATGGCTGGGGTTTCCTGCTTCGAGGGAACCTTTGACTCTGGGTAGCTTGGCTCTTCTGAGTATTCTTACACTTTCAAAGTGCAGTATCTCATGGTATTGTGCCCCTCTGAAACTCCGAACTTGAGTTTCTTAATCGTTTCACGTATTTAGGTAGTTACGTAGGCTGTAATTATACCATAATGTGTTAATTGAATCCGCGCACAACAGAGGTGCGGGCAGTGTCTGTCAACTTGTGTCTTTTATGGCAACCGTAAGCGCAGTCTCACTTTACGGTTGAGACTTGGCCCCTCTGGTACGAGGACCTTTTCAAACATTTTCAAACGTTTGATCATGGGTTGTCTGTTTAGCGTAGTACTAGTTAACTGGCTGAAGCGAGTACGCTACGAGCAGGTACGTATGCGGTTACTTGGTAACGAATCGACATCTTTAGAGCAGCACACCAAGCTTACTACCTTGAGGTAGTTAGAGCAGTCCTAACCACCGTCTACCGAAGAAAACGTTGTCTTCTGTCCCAAGTAATCATAGGCTATTCCAGGTCATTACATGGCCACATGAAATGAAGGTAGCAACAGTCAGACTGGGCGTTGTGTAATCACGCTTTCCTGGCCCGGGCGTACGTGATTCTGATTATGCGTTGTTGAAAATCCTGCAGAACATAGCACGCAACCGATCCCAGTGACATGTATGCTGTCATTTTCTAAACGAATTGTTTTGCCTGTCGTTTTGTGCAGGGTTTGTTTCGTATGTGATTCGCAAAGAACGCTGGGTCGATCTCAATGATGGTCCTTAATTCGACATGTTGCTGATATGTGTTCATTATACTACCGTCCGAAGGTGCAGGCATCTTACTGTTGAACGTTCGCCCCAAGGTCATTGAGATTCTTCCCTTTTGCTTCCCCGTTTTACTATGGTTCTTCTCCATCCCTGTTTTACGGCTCGTAGGTACCAATGCGTATTGCTCTTGTACTCCTGTCAATGTTGATGACAATGGTGAGGGTCTTCGGAGCCCCCCTCAATCCAACAGCGTCCTTTGTCGTTTTCCAAATTTGATAAGTCAGCGTTTAAGGGATCTAGGTGAGCCATTGTGGTCCCTAGTTGATGTTGGGGCGAGATGGCTCAAGTGGTTAGAGCGTGAATTTACTGACCGGAAGGTCCGTGGTTCGAACCCAACCTCAGCATCTCGACTGCTCCTGTCTAGGCTTGGCCAACCTGGCAGTATCCCAGCCCTCGTGCTTCTTTCTGGTGGCATGACAGTTAGGCACCGAAAGGGTGTTACAGCTGAACGTTTTTTTTTCTAGTTGATGTTACGGCGTTCATGGCAGCAATAAGACCTGCCAATCGACGAAATCCACTGTTCACTTGGTCTACAGTCGGATAGCTCAGTGGTTAAGCTTCTAGCTTACGGATCTGAAGGTCCGTGGTTCGAACCCAACCTCAGCATCTCGACTGCTCCTGTCTAGGCTTGGACACCCTGGCAGTATTCCAGCGCTCGTGCCTCTTTCCGTGGCATGGCAGCTAGGCACCAAAATGTTGCTACAGCTGAACGATTTCGATTTCTACCGTCGGATGGCTTTGGTAGATTGATAGGCAGAGTTCCGCACCGATACCGCTCTACCGCTTAACAGCTGGGAACGAAGCTTAATACACTACTCACTAGGTTGTTTAGGGGCATCATAAACAAGAGATTCAGTTGGGTTCCACGTGAGTTTCCCGTCAAAACAAATTTGATATGCAAATGAGTGTATAAGGAGAGAAAAGCTTCTCTTCCGTTCACGATATATACACTCATTTACAAATCAATTTGGTTTTGCGAGAGACTCACCTGGAACCCAGCTGAATCTCTCGTTTGTGATGTTTCCAGGCTGTCGAATAATTTTCAGCAACCTTATGAGTAGTGCATTACGTCTTCTCTTCCGTTCTTCTTCCACCCAATGTCTGTATCCGGTGTGGCCGTGCATTTCCTGTAGCATGATCAGCTCGGTACTGTTGGGCTACCGAAACTCACTGAATCTGGTGAACGAAATTAATCTGCTTCGGCATGCGTTGATCCCGTGGTAAAGCGAAATGGTAATCGATCCTGCATAGCGAAGTGAAGCTGTTCATCTCAGAAGAAATGGCAATATTCGATTCAGGTTCTCCGTATCTAACTGACAATCTCATGATCCAGATGAGTCCATGGGTGGCCTGGGTTTGTTATCCCTTGGGTAAATTGGTGTGAGCGCTTGTCAGGAACAGATAAAGGGGTCACCACCTATTTGTTTGCTGGGCGTCAACTCCGAATCTGCCATTCAAATGTACTGCTTTCGGACTTACTCGTTCAAGTTTGGCATTCATATCACCCGCCAGAATGACAATATGTCTTTCTCGCTAACAGGAAAAGTCATGACAGGAGTCGATAAAAGGTATCTTCCTCACACTCAGTACCACAGTCTGACGAAATTTATGCTGATACAACAAATAAACACTGATGACCGCACCGAACTGCATTGATTGAACCAGACAACTGTGCAGCGCAAAGACGACTGCTAGCTGCGATCCAGTCCAGTAAAGTGCTTTCAATTCGGGTTGGGTGCAAGTCTCGTGTCATGGATACTACGCGCACGAGGATCACCAGATACCCCAAGACTGAAGCGTGGAATATCTGAACTTACCCTGAGCGGCTTAAGGTGCGTGAACGAAGTGGGCCCTTGTGTGCTTGTTTCGGAGGCACAGTGTAAGTCGACTAAAATAGAAAATGAAGTTTCAGCAAGAGATGCATGTTGTCCATTTTGACAGTACGAACACTGAAAATTCCAATGTGGATCAGATCTTGAGTTTATCAATAGAGTATTTCAGGTTATTTCACTGGACGGCAGTTTGGACACGGAACAGCGGTGAGGAACTGGCACACCGATTGACCCTAGCGGACCGATTGAAGAGCATGGGGGGTGTACGTGTTAGAGCCAGTGGGCTAAGGAATGTGAGGGCGAATAATACTTTCCTGTTACCCAGGCCGCGGACGGGGGTTTGTTTGGGATAGAATGTAGGGTCTGGTTCCGGTACCCTGACCGTAGTTTTTTACTAAAAAGTCTAGAGTAGGGTTTGTTTGGAAAACCCTGCCCAGAGCGAATAACTCAATAGTCTGGTCTCTTACGGCGTGAGACATGAGTGCCAAACACTGATGTTATGCTGTCGATGATTATGGCCGCGGGGGACTGTGTAGCTCGAGGGCGCGGGAATTGAGGCGTAGGTGTTAAAATCCCGCTGCCAATGCGCACAATAGACGCATTTGGAGTCGAATCGGGCTCGTTGCAAGTTTTAATTGTATCCTGACGGGATCGGATAATTCGTTGATAGTCATAGTGAGCCGTTGGGCGATCAGAGTGTGGGGTTCCTTCGGATGGCGTCTAGCCACCGAAAGGGCGTTACAACTGAACGATTATTAAGTGTGCACTTTCTCCTGTCCAGAAATTCGTGGGTACTGTACACTTTACAATGTTGGTATGTGATTGTATGGACAACTCTAAAAGTTTCCCCACATACAGTGGTACTCGACAAGAATACCCAATCCCTCCTCTTCTGTTCAACTTGGTCACTGATGAGATAATGTGGTGGACTTTCGGGGGTCTTCGAAACCCCTGTGTTCAGCTTTTTGCGAGCGGAAACTAGACTATGCATCGACTGTTCAGGTGTCATTGTTCTCTCAGGTGCAAGCGTTGCTGGTATGTGCTTTGCACTTATAGGGTTCAAAGTCGTGCTGTGGGACGTACGGTGTTTGAAACTACCTCCTATCTTTCAAGGAAGGTTGCAGAAGTTTATATAACAATAATAATCGTTCAACTGTAATACCCTTTCAGTGCCCAGCTGCCATGCCACTCGAAGGAAGCATGAGAGCTGGGATACTGCCAGGTTGCCCACGGCTAGACGGGAGAAGTCGAGATGCAGAGGTTGGTTTCGAACCATGGTCAGTAAATTCGCGCTCTAACCACTGAGCCTTCCCACCCCGTACAGGAATTTGCAATGAACCATTAGTTTCTCGGAGGTTGAGTTAGTTATGACGGTTGTGTGACGCACGGATCTCGAAGGTCAGAATGGCCTCAAACACTTTCTGCCACTCGTTACATCAAAAGACATTTCACTGGATTTCAAGGGATTTGTGTGACGTACTACAATGTGGGATGTGGTTCTGTTCGGCTGCGAGACTTGTCCACATCGGGGGGGGGGAGACCTGAGACACTTTCAGGCCTTTGGCCACTTATGTCTCAAAACTATTGCTGGAATCGGCTGCAACCGGCGAATTCGCAACAAGATTAACAGGAACTGGGTGTTTGATGAGGCAGTAGGCAAGTCACTCACCGAGGAAGGACAGGTTAGTAAAAATCCTCCAAAAACCCTAAACACCAGTTGCTCAACGATCGACCGCGATTGTCGTCGCATTAGTCAATACGGTCGAAGTAATCTTGAAAAGAAATGGTCGTGTTGTGCGCAGTCGCGTTAAGGGTCAAACATTCACCTTACTTTCTTGGGCTAGTCGAGCCCCCAATCCCCAAGTGGACAGACCGCTAAATCACTGTCTCCGGATAGGATCTCCAAGAAAACCCTAACACCTGCCGCTGCGCGGCTTAGACTGTTGACTTAGAGGCTACAGGTAGGACTATGAGGAAAACACTGTCTTATCTCACTGCCTTGTGGGTCAGACTTTAGAGTCAAAGATATAAAGTGGAAACCCCGAGAAAAAACTTTCTTCAGGAAGTAGCGTCTTCCCGCCTAGCTTAAATGCAACGACTAGTCTCATCAATTACCGCCTGTGCCAATACAACTCTGTCAGGTGTCAGCTTGGTGGAGGAAATGAAGTTCGTGTTCCGTTCGTCCTCTACAGTGCCGAGTCTTCTCAGCAACAGTCTAACTTTCCGTCTACCATGGAACTTGAAAAATCGGTTTTGAAGAGGTCTTCGTTACGCCTGAACCACGGATCAGAACCGTGGCCACAAAAAGGGTCACCTGTGCGCCACATGATTGAGGCTGAAACTGCATTAGCTGAAGGAACAGAATACTCACTTGTACTGTCTGCTGGTGTTTGGACTTTCAGTCTTCGAATGAGCTCCAGTGAGCTTCGGTTACTTCCTCGTTTCTGTTGTGATAATTCCCCAACCTATTGAAATTTGGTAGATATCTTATGCCAACTCCCTTGTCGGTCTGATCTCTTGCGCTAGTGCTTTCATCAGAATGGCGGCAAAGGGCACAGTCTTTGTATTCGGCGTTCACACAAATGGAAACAGTGTACAACGCAGTGTATTTAGAATGTCTTCTGGAATTCCGGACGTTCTCTGCACTCAGCGCCGACAACCGGCATGCAGCGGATGGTGGAATACGAGTGACTGTTGGTACCATAGTTGCGACCAACCAAAGCTCGTTTTGGTTCCTGGCTGGCCAGTAGGCCATTCCGTCGCGAGTTAGGTTTTTTGGTCATCGCAGCGCCTAGCTGTGTACGGTAGTGCAGCCCGGGATTCTGTTTAACATTGTCAGATTACTCAATTCTGTACCATGACTGTCTCGAGATGGCTCAAATGGTTAGAGCGCGAATTTACTGACCGGAAGGTTCGTGGTTCGAACCCGATCTCTGCCTCTCGACTTCTGTCTAGGCTTTGGCAACCTGGCAGTATCCCAGCCCTCGTGCTTCCCTCGGGTGGCATGACAGATGGGCACCGAAAGGGTGTTACAGCTGAACAGTTTCTTCGTCAATATTTCGTTTCTTTCTCCACCGTTCCCAAGCAGCATTCGTTATTCACATCGAATCTTTCCTAGCCTAGTTGCCTTTCTCGTTAGTATCGATGAAGAAAAACTTTGGCATTTACCACTGCTGTACACTAATACGTAGTTTTGTAAAGTGGTTGGGTCGAGCAAGTAGTATTTTGAATTTACAGATGACTTGACCAAAGGTACGCCCACTCACCCGAATGATGAGTAACTCTAATGTAACCTTTTCTAGACAAAAACCCTATGTGATTACTCTATCGCGTGGTCAAGTTGTGTTACCTTGTGCTCCCTCCTTTGACCCATCTCACTCTTGCTCTGCATCCCCCCTTTTTAGCTACTACCGTGGGGCAGTCGGCGCCCTCCTTGTCTACGATATTTCCAAACATTCTACGTACGAGAATGTCACGCAGTGGTTGCACGAATTGCGTGACCACTCCGATCAGGACATCGTTGTAATGCTCATCGGGAACAAGTGCGACCTACGACACCTTCGCATGGTACCAACAGACGAAGCCCGGGAATTCGCTATGCGAGAGAAGTTATTTTTCACAGAAACCTCGGCCTTGGATGCCACCAATGTGGACGAAGCTTTTGTGCAGGTCCTTAAAGGTGAGTTACGCACGATCGCAAATCGATTATTTTGTGATGCTAATACACACATTTTTCGGTGGTATATTTTGCACTGCTTGCTGGTCCCACTTTTTTTCCCTGCGAGGATTTATTGCTTGCTTAATTCGTCTTGCTTCCGAGTCAGTTAATATTACTACACATCAGTGTTTTTGTTCAGCTTTTGTGCCTCTAGTCTTTCGCGGTTTGGCAGATTTTCACAGGTCATGAAGTTCCCAAGCTCTCTTAGCAAGCAGTCAGCGGTCCAATCACACCATGGTTTTGCTTGTTTTTGGATGACATCTGACAACAGTGACATGCTGAACGGATGTCCACGTTAGTTATATGTGGGAACATTCTTGTCCACGGTACACGGAAAATGCTTATTGTTTCGTAACTTCAGCTTTCAATTTCCGGCATAGTCGCCCCATTAATTGTGGGGCAAACAGATTTGTTCTATGGATAAACTAATTAAAAAAATTTTGAAATTATGTGGGCAAGCTGGACAGGATGACAAAGCATTCACGTGCTTATTAGTAAAACAATAGGTGTGTAACTTAAGCCCGGGTGCGGCTGCTAATTTAAAGGCGTCCATGATGAGCTGGAACTCGGACTCGAGAAATACGTTATCGGTTTTGGGTCATTGTCTACCGCATTGACGTTTGCTATGTCTGCCAGTGGTGTTTTTTGTTTGTTTTCGGAGGCCGTTACACTAGTAAGGCACGTAAGCGCGAACAAGAGGAGTTTTCAAGTGTCATTGGTCTTCAAGATGGTTGTGCTTCAAAACTTTCCTCGTTCCACAGGCCGCCTGTGAGGACATGTTTCACTCCTGATAAGTTCGGTGGACGTTTTTTTTTGCGAATAAATACACACACTGAGCTCGAAAATGAATGATCTCCGTCCGGGAGGTTTTAATTCAACCAGTAAGCACGAGAGCCTCGCAGCCGTTAACAGTTTGACACCAACTTTGTACACCCTGGTCTCGATTATTATTCTATAGTTGCTGATCCGCTTATGCTCGCTTATCTTTTAGCCATTCATGAAGTCGTCAGCTCCCAACCATCTGCCAGTCACGCTCCAACAAACGTATTAAAGCCGGTCGCAGATCCTCTCCAGTCACCCACGACCACTACATCCAAAAAATGTTGCAATTAATCTCACCCTGAGCACCCCGTTTTGGCGGGCTGTAACCGAACCACTAGTTCATACACATACACATATGTAATACTACGCTATCATAGAATCTGATCCAGCAGGTTGCGTGGCACTGTGCTCAATTGGTTCACCTGCAGTCGCCTTTCCTTTCCCGTCCCTACTCTACGTCGGATTGATGTGAACGCAGTGAAGTTGTGTGCTGCTGCTGATTGCATGCTTTGTCATTTGTGGTTAACCACTGGCTCTGACCGCTGAACACCCGCGCACAGACTAACTGATTGACTTTTGAGTTTTAAGGTATGGCCCTCATTTCGAACTGCGTCGGGCCCTTAGTCTCTCTCACACACACTCACTGCCAGTGAATTAGAACCGCGTGTCTTTCGTTAGCACATTTGTCCGCACTCTGCTATTCTGGTTCCGACGCACCTGTTTCCTGTACTGATTATCGTCGTCCTAGTCCTCGTCGTCCTCTCACCCACTTTCCACCGATCGTTCACTGTCTAAGCACCATTTGTGACCTGTGACTGGGTTCACTGCTAATGCACACTAATGCAGTTTTCATTTGGCGCGCTTTTTTGTACTTTATGCGCCATCTCTATGTTTCCGCTCTGCACCGTCGCTCGGTACAGAATACCACGAATCCACTAACATACTCGCCGTCAGACGCTACTTGTTCTACTGTGATACGATAACAGAGGTTCGTAAAAAAAACACGATTCTCTTCTCACTCACCTGCCTTATTGTATTAGGCTCATACTAGGCTCCTTTTCTCTTCCCATTTTCTTCGCTACATGCTACAATAACCTTCAAATAAAGAACAGCATGGCTTCGAAAAAACGAAGCAGATCGTGTCGTATTGAGGTGGCTGTTTTTGGGGAAGAGCTGAGCGGTACAGTAGCTTATATTTGTGGTTCGAACCCGACCTCTGCCTCACGACTTCCCCTGTCTAGGTTTGGGCAGTGTGGCATTACCCCAGCCCTCGTGCTTCCTTCGTGTGGCATGGCAACTAAGCACCGGGAGGGTGTTACAGCCGGACGATTATTGTTTATTATTATTAAGTACTGTACGCGGCTATACGGGTCGTACTAGACGGAGTTGTTAAATTAAGGGTCTCTATGGTAAAGGGATCACTCTATGTAAGTAATTCCCGGATACTGGTCGCATACATTGTTGTGACTGATGGTGCTGTATGGTAAAGAACATCTGGGGCCTTCCATCCTTATAAGGACTCACCAATTCTGCTTAGAGGGGTCGGATACGTAACCCTTTGGCCAGTAGTTTACCAGACGTTGGTATATCTCCCACGATTGAGATAGATGTAACTTGTCAGCAGCTGGCGTGGGCCAGTAAGGTTGTGAGTGAGTATGGTAACAGCGCCGCGTTTGCATATGTGCCCACTGTTGTTGCCGGTCTGAATTCAACGTCAGTTGGGTTGATGCGTGTGTTTTCAAGCGGGTGTTCACGCAGACAGCTCGTTATCCGGAACTCGGCTGGAATGCTGCTGGTAGCAATACTGGAACTTGATCGTATTATAAGTAGCTTTTTTTGACATATCCCTGCACACTCCGTTTTTTGCAGGTCTCAGCACTGGCCCACTTTGTTGTTGCCCTGCTGATTTGTCTCACACTGCACCTGTGGGCCGCTCCGCGTTTCGAATACTTTTTGTATGAATCTCGCCTCGATTAGACCTCAAAGTTGACTGACAAACTGTTTTCTCACTTCCTTTGATTTATTCTGTGAGGAATTCACAAATTCTCATTAGGCACGGTAGCAGAGTGGCTAGGTTTGCAGAAACAGAATGTGGCAACATCTGTCTACTTTTGTTACCATCGTTTTTTTAGGGTTTACCTTATTCTAAGGCTCCTGTTTACTCTTACGGATGGACCGGTCGGAGGTCAACTGCACATCGTGTATTGAGTATGTTAAGTTGTGTTCAGCTGTAACACCCTTCTGGTGCCTATCTGCCATGCCACCCGGGGGGAAGCACGAGGGCTGAGATACTGCCAGGTTGCCCAAGCCTAGACAGAGGAAGCCGAGAGGCAGAGCGGGTCGGGTTCGAACCACGGTCAGTAAATTCGCGCTCTGCTCACTTGAGCCATCTCGCAGCAGAGTTAGTAGGCGAAAACAGACTACCGCTGACATTTCCTTTCCTTCGATATTATATATCCCCGTCCTATTTAGCGGTCACGTTTCTGCAAATCCAAGGCATGGGAATGTCGGTCTCGAATCCAAAGAAGTGACTAATAGCGTGCCAATTCTCATGTCTACCGCTTCGCATGCACTTCTCCGACATTGTTCTCCGGGCTTCATTGCAGTCTTCAACGTGCGAACTCTGCACTGGCGTCCACTCTTGGTACTCTATCAATAGGCATTTCCCGCTTTTCCGAAAGTTCACTACGTTATCGGGGAGCGAGATAGTTCAAGTGGTAAGCGCGCGAATTTACTGCCCGGAAGGTCCGTGGTTCGAACTCGATTTCCGCATCTCGACTTCCCCTGTCTAGGCTTGGGCAACCTGGCAGTATCCCAGCCCTCGTGCTTCCGTCGGGTGGCATGGCAGCTAGGCACCGAAAGTGTGTTACAGCTGAACAACGGTAATCTAGCCACGGCACTTTATCTGGACTCCAACGCTACAAAATCCAGGTGGTTCCTTGTCTGCAGCAACGGGTCTGTCCGGTCACTCCCGAACTCAGGTTTACTCTGCGCTGTTCGTTCACCAGTTCTCCGAAATTAGACTTGTTCTTTATTTGTAGTTCCTGCATACACAATAGCCTGCTTCGGCAAAAGGTACTTGTTTACCGGGAACCAAGCCCTCTGTTATCCAGCACAAGTAATCTAACTGTGTTCCGGTTGCCGGTGATCTCACTGCACAAGTAAGACATCGTTGTACTGAACGTTGCTTGTCCCTAAGTGGTGTCGACACTGATGAATTATGGGTTCAGCGGCAGTTGACACCATTGAGATACCTGGCGGTTTCCAATTGACGGACGACGATCGAACCAGATTCACTGCATGGTCATTGACATAATTCACCCAGGTCTGTCAGACGACAGCTCCGCACAGAGGAATCAAGTCGCTCTGAAAACGGAAGAAGCTAGTGTAACTGGAAATGTTCGGAACTTTTTCACCCGATGTACGAAACAAGACGTGCTAATATGTCTCTATTTTGAAGCCCCATAAGTACGAAGGGCCGGATGAGCCATCATCCACGTTATTTAAGGACGGTAGTAAACTCTTGACAAGGCTGTTTAAACTAACTTGAAACGAAGTATACGTTCCAACGAACTGGAGCCAATCGGTCGTGCCTTTATTGAAAAAAGATGCCGGTCATAACGTGGCCACTAAGGTCACTAGTACTGCGACATCCAACGTCACCACATCAAACGGACAACTTGGGCACCAGACAAGATTCGAACCATATGCTGGGTGCATTGACTCCATCAATTACTTGAGCAGCGTCACGCACACCGTCGACAAACTGCGCTGGTTTTCCTTGACTCCAAAGCAGCCCCTGGCTCCGTGGATAGGTTGTCGAACGAGGTATACCTTTGAAGTTTGTGAATATTGCGGATTCCATTTGGTCCCGTGAGGCTGGGTTTATAGTATGCTATCAAAGAGTTTCTCCACAACTGGAGCGGTTCGCTGGAATCATTTCATCTTTCCATTTCTATTCGTCTTTGTCATAAACATCATGGGGTGCACTCTTTAACGGGCCGTGCATTTAAGAATGGGAGCCGTATCTGAATAACGATTGGTAGACAGGTTACACAGATGACACTGTCTTGTTAGGTGTTGACATTCTCTGTTGCACAAACAGAGAATACTGGATGTAGTCAGTATGCACGTCGCACCCTCAAATTACAAAATCTTCGTGTAGTAACGGTATTTTCTCAGCTTAGTTCTCGGTCTGAGCCTCCCAAGCTAGCGTGCTCGTCAAAACAACCACCAAGGGTGTACAAGATATATTAACGCCCCAAACGAAGTCAAGAGCATTTGTACAGCGCTTTGTATATATAGCGTAAGCGGCAATAACTTTCTGGAAATTCTGACGCGTTCTGGATGCACCATTGGCAACCGGCAGTCGGCCAGTACTGGGTCATGATTGGCTGTTGGGTCCAGATTTTCGACCAATCAGATCTGGGCTTGATGCCGGACCTGCAAGCGTCCCGAATTCCTGGCCAATCTTGCCTGGGATAGGCTTTTCGGCCGAAGCAGCGCCCGACTGCGGGCGGTAAAGCGGGATTTGTGTGGAATTCCGCCTAACACTCCGGAATTTCCGGTGCTCCTGTCCCCGTTTGAAAATTCAAGATAATGAGCTTGAGTTTTGTTAGATCTTTTTATCTGAGCGCCTGTATAAGTCCCGACTGTACTGACAGATGAAGCCAATGCACCTGTCATGAAGGCACGAATAGTGTTCGCCAGCTGGTTTTATTTTGTTGTCAGCAACCCACATTCCTGAGGTCAAAAGGGATAGAACACCGTGAGAATAATCCCATTGAATGGATGTGAAGCTTGGCCTCTCCGACCTGAGAACTTAGAAGGTCTGCGATTATTGGAGCACCTCCGTCTCCGCAGTATATCGCGAGCTAACTAGCTACAGCATGTATACCATAAAACGATCCGTAAATGAGCACTGGATATTGAATCAGATTCGCATGAGCAGCAGATACGGCTCGTCGAGTTAAGGTGTTTTTGTTTCATGTACTACGTATGCCCGACCGCTGTCTATCAAACAAAGCCATGTTTTCTACTCCGAATGCCTGTTGACGGAAGGTTCGCGGAGGACAGACCATGATTTGGCAATACGAACTCGAATCGGGTTGACCATTGTGCCTCGTGCCTTCCTTGGCCGGGCCCACATAATTCTCCTGGCCCGTGATACGTAACACATCTCAGTGACGAGCTTGCTGTCACTTCCTAGCAGGACTGTTCAACCAACGTTTGTCTGTCGTGTGCTGGGTTTGTGTGAAGTGAGGCTCGTAAAGAATGCCAGGTCGAATGCCGCGGCTGATGGCACCTTGCCCCAACCTGATGCTCATGTGTGTTTATACGAATGGTTTTGGAAGTTGCAGATAATCTACTAACTTGAACGTTTTCGCCAGGGACCTGGCGTTTCCGCGGTTGTAGGGCAGTTAAGCGCCAGTTTCCATTATTGTTCATGATGACGGTGATTACTCAAGAACGCCTCCAGTCGGCCGACGATGTTCTGTTTCCCGGTATTGCTTTCAAATCCTCATTAGAATGTTGGAGAAACATCATCTAATTGAACTGGATGCTACAACGAAGCCCTGCGTTGTTCCTTGTCGGTGGCCCCAAATTACTGGGGGCCGGATTCATGCGCGCTCCATATTGTTGTCGCTGCTTAGTGAAGCATGCAGGCTGCTTTTTCCTAGATACTACGCTACTCTGGAGTTTGATGAAAACTCCAACGAGAATTACAGTTGAGTCCCATTTGGGTCTCCAGGTAACACCAACTTAATTTCCAAAGGCCTGTTCAATTCGACACAAAGACCTTTTGTTTCATGTTTCATCAGATGATCATACGGGTGCATCTTAAGCCGAAATCCCACATTCCCATATCCATAGAAATGTTATTATATGCCTTCCATAACAAAGACATCTATCAAGGAACGGAAGTTCTTTCCATGTTGAGTTTGAGAAAAACGAAAAAAATTCATTCGGCGAAGCCGATATTACGAGGTGGTTGGGCTGACCAGAAAGCCAGCTCCGTGCACCCCGCCAAAGCCGTTATGTTCCATCTATACTACGCTGATTTCGTTCCACCCGGTAAGCTGTTTGATTTGGCCGTCCGTCATTCCATAGCGAGCATTCAGCCTGAAGCACAGGAGCGGGATTACCTCACTGATGCCAGACACAGACAGATTGGTGTTGCTTTTCCACCAGCCGTTGACTGTCTCGATTATTACAGGTTTTAAGAAACGACAGCTTCATTACGAACAAGCGAGTGCGAAAATAACAAAGAGTACCCCAGTGTTTAAAATTCAGTTTTGACATTGAATCTGGCTGTCCGAGCTGCGTTGGACGATTGGTTAGCCTTCTAATACGTACGCGAACAATGGAGCATCGTCCCTGATTGGCTGCTTTGGTGTCCATTCGCTAGCTGACCTAGCTGCTCCTGAAAGCCGATCGCTTTTCTAGTGTGGTTATGGTGCAGTTATAGATTCTGCGATTACCTCCAAGAGTAAGACCTTCCTGATATAAAGATTCGATTTATACGAGGTTTCCGATGTGCAGCTTATCTATTCACAGCTTTCTTCATATGGCTGGACACATTCTTCAATGAAAGTTCCCATCGCACAGCCGAAAACTCATTTTCTAAGTGCCTCGTTACGGGTTCTCCGACATCAACCCACATGAGCTGTGGCCCTGAGACAGCGGCTGTCACACACCTGAAGACGCTGAGCGAACGGACCAAGTCTCACAGCCATACAACAAAACAGCCTGTACCGTAGGCTGATACACACGTCCTTTGAGACGCCAAAAGCGTCTCCAGGTTGGGGGTTGGTACTCATGTAGCGAATTGTTCTGTAAAATTTCGAAATGCATTTGCATTCCTCCCCAATCACCGCTTCCATGCGGTCAGGCTTTTGAGCCACAAAGGCTTTGGTTGACGACCCTAATCGTCCTCCTGTCTAGGTGTGGGCGCCCCAGCAGTATCTCAGCCCACGTACAACCAGGTCTGTAATGCGAGAGAATGGATCAAAGAAGCACACCAGGCCTATTCTTTCCAGGGATATGCGGCCAATCATGCTAGTTTTGCCAACTGGTATGTGGAGTTTTAACGTCTTCTCTCGAGGGGGAGAGAAATGAAATGAATTACGGTTGGATGCCTTTTTGGTGGATGGTGTAGTCTGACGATTATTATAGCTACAGTCGCAGAATGGGGAGCAGGGAACTTGAGCGATCGCCAAGGTTCAGTCGCGATTCTCACACATAGACAGGGTAGTGTGTGGCAGTCGTAAGCGTGAACAATAGTTGTCGTCGTCCAGTCTGAGTTTGAAGATGAGCGTAGCCATGCACATTCTTTCAAAGTTTCCGTGTCCGGCAATTGAAACTGTGAACGTTCTTGAAAACCAAGGTGCTCATATAGTTGTATCGCAGTTTGTAGCTGTTTTTGTGAGTTGTGTTCCACCTATGTGTGTGAGGCCACGCTAGGCGTTTCGCATACTCAGCATCCCTGTTGTCTTGGTTACGTGCCGTTTCGTGCTCAAACCTATTTCTGCCTTCCTGATTGGTCAGGAGCATTGTCTAAGCAACACAACCAAACCATATCTTCGTTAAGGTAAGCGTTAGTTTGTGATGTCAAACAATGGAAGTTTTTGCTTGCGAAGTCAATAATGTTGGGGTCTGCTCGTCCACTTCTCCAAGAGCCTGTGTATCCAGCATTCAGTCAGTCACCGGTTCCTGTGAATTCTCAAAGCTGTCCTTTTTTTGTGGACATTTCTGTCGATGATAATCTTACCAATGTACTCAATGATGACCTGTTCGGTGCAGGTTTTCGGACAGATCAGAAGCTGTTATTGCTTTCAATGTAGCTTGTGGTCGCAGAATTCTAAGACGCGATTGCCCAGGCACAATGGCCCCTTACGTCCATAAATAGGATCCTCATAGGATCGTTATGATTGGTGTTTTGACGATGCCCGGAGTTGTAGCCTAGATCTACGTGACTGAACTGGAGTATGCCGCATGCTCCAGCGCTGTAATATTGCAAGATACGGAATGGAGTATGCAGGTTACGTTCCAATGGAATCCATAAATTGTGGAAAAAATCAGAGATTTTGGGTACAGAATAACTGTTCTCAGTACTTAGTGTTTTGTAGCTTAAACCCCAGAGGTGCTACCCAACCACTTTAAATTCAAACCAAAAACAGTTTGAATTTGGGGCGAGATGGCCAAAGTGGTTAGAGCGCGAATTTGCAGAACGGAAGGTCCGTGGTTTTCCAACCCGACCTCTGCATCTCGATTTTTCCTGTCTAGGCTTGGGCAACCTGGCAGTCTCCCATCCCTCGTGCTTCCTTCGGGTGGCGTGCAAGCTAGACACCGGAAGGGTGCTACAGCTGAACGATTATTTATTATTTATTAAACTAAAAACAAGATGTGAAGGCCAACCCATTTACTGTATTATGTCTGTTCCAGGACCAAAATGTACTGTGTATACATTCTTTGTGGGTATTAACCACGTGGTACGTTGAAGGCCATGCAATGGGAATGTGCTGACTGCACATCTAAATCGATGAGTTAGAGTTTCGTTGGTGTTGCATTTGTGCTACATTCCGAGGTTTGAGGGGTAAGAAACCAAAAATCGTGAAAACACTCAGGAAAACTTCCAATGTGGTTACACGTGGTAATGTGCGGAGATGTGGGGTAGTGACTGGTGGAAATAGTTCACAGGCAACAAGGAGAAGTGAAAGTCTCCCTCTTCCCGCCTCTGAGCCCCAATATCTAGCTACGGATTCCTGTGCAATCGTGTCCTATTATAAGGGGTTTATGTTTCCGAATTTACGGTGATCCTTGTGTTATGGGCAGTGTTGTATGCAATAACCCATGTGGCTGATTCAGCACTCAACAGTGTGAAAATTTGCATATCGCTGCAAAGAATCCACAAAAAAATCGGGCAGGGTTCTATGGAGAAATAAGCTGATTTGGGGTCTTACTTTGTAGATGACCGATGGATTAAACGACTGTATGTACTGACCCTTCCCTCGGGATATTCCTAGATGTGCCGGGCGTGTCAGGGGATCACAACAACCTGTACGCTCTTGTACACCGTGACTCAGGCCAAATCGAAAGGTGTAGAGCAGAACACTTCTAGGACCAATCACTGGGAGAATGGGATTTTCACTTGTGAGAAAGTCAACTCTTGTCAGGTTACAGTCACCGGACTGAAGAAACATCGCCTGATTGGACACCTGAGGATAGCCGCCTTCGCGCATTTCATTTGCTAACCTCCATCTGCTGTGTCTGCTTACACACCAAGTGGTTGTAACTCTGAGACTGCCCTGTGAGCTCTATTACCGCTGGATAAAGGCCCAAACATCACTGTATTTGCAGCATATTTGGGTGAAATTCGGGAACCCGGCAACAGAAAGCCTCCAAGACAAAATCAAATTTAATAAAGTCGCTTTCTGCAATGCATCTTATCTAATTCTTGTCCTGGAACATGATCTATACGGCCTTCGGAGATGCTATGCAAGACTTGAGTCGCAGAGAAATATTCTGGTTGATCTAGAATCCAGTGTATGTCAGCGTGCTACCAGACATCAAGTGAAGTCCGTGTTGGTCAGGAGGCTCGCCAAATCCTGATGTTTTGAAGAAATGTACGGAGCAGATACTCGTAAAGACGTCGTAACACCTTTAAGTCACACAAAGCAAGCACGAGGGCTGAGATACTTGATGATTGCCCAAGCCTAGGCAGGAGTAGTCGAGATTCAGAGGTTGGGTTTGAACGTCGTACCTTCCAAATTTCGCGCCCTAACCACTGAGCTGTCTCGAACGCAAAGCAGAGTTTCAAACCCGTGAGTGGCTGAACACAACCGTTTGATCACAAGTGGCAAAAAAAACTGTAGAAACGTTCGATGATTGTTTCAGCATAAGGGTGTAACGGGCCGGAAATACCTTCCACAATTGATACGATTACTGGCAAAATTGATTCACTCATCCCTATTCTCTCCGTCTTTTCGGCAGCCAAAACACTGAGCAACAGTTCAGCTGGCCATCTGCATTTTAGTCGGACTCCGCACCAGTAACAGAACCCTCGAGGGTTAGCGCAGAACTTCTGACGGTTTCGAAGATATACGAATACGGGCGGACAGTCACCGGATCGCCTACCGCACTGTGGCTTATAACACTTCTGTGGGGAACCCATCATCCCCATGAAGACAGTGAATGAGGCTTCCTCAATAGAGGCTGTGTAGTAGCAAGTCTCTTACCAGCATTTCAGTGGGTTTCGAAGAGCGAATTTTCTCGTTTCTCAGGATACCTATCGTCGAGCTTGTGAATTTTAGCGAACAGAATCTGGTTGATTGTGATGATGTAGTTGTGTGGCGTCGTAGACCGACACAGAACTATTATAGCAGATTCGAAGGACGTCCAATTGTTTACCGATACAGTATAATATGTGCGCGTTTAATTTGCAGTGGTGTAATGAAATCAGACCGAGTTTTCCTTAGTCTCTAAGGTATGTAATTCTTCTGTTATGCTTTCTAACTAAAATCTCCACATTCTTTAATGCAAATCCGTTTTACTCAATCCAGAGAAATTTTTGGCCCTCGGAATATGCTGTATTCCCCAGAAAGTTTGAGTAATTTTCGCGTCACGTGCGTAAAGAAATCTGTCATCATGTTCCTGGTCTGAAAAGATGTCACGGCCTGCTCAGTGGGACGAAAGAGAAACAGATTTGGGGCGATCGCTATTCCATTGGAAAGACAGAGTGACAACATACTTGTGTATCCCAACAGTTAGGACGAAGCGTCCAATTAGGTGTTCCTCATCACGACATACACGCTCACTGAGTTACCATATCGATGAAGCATTTGCATGCCACCAATGACTTGTGCTGTGCAACACTCACCATCGTCATACGAATATCTTCGATTGAGCATTTGTCAGCACTGGAAGCCTCCTAACAAATGAGTGCATTTTCTTATTCTAACAATAATGGTAAGCATCCATTTTTGGAGATTTTGAGTTGGGGGGGGGGAAGTTCTCAGATTCGGAGCTCGATTGAAAAATGCAGCATGTCGAATAGCTTCCGGTGCCAGTGAAATTTAGTAACTGCTTGCGAGATGCCTACGCTTCAGTCTGTGCATATTTCCAACAGTGAGCAGCGATTGTTCGGCTTCAAGATGTCCAACTGTAGTCCGTCTATAGTAATCTTATCTTTATGGTGGAACGTAATACAAGCCTATCTTTGCTCAGGTAACCTAGCATTACCTCTCAGACGCCATACCTTTCTCTGCTTCATTGGTAGCAACGCACCGGGATGGCACTGCAACTGAGCTTTTTACTATTTCGATGTGTTTCTCATGACAAGTGGGGCTTCGTCATCATCATCGACAGCATGACATCAGTGTTCAACACCGATGCTTCGCTGCCGTAGGGTGGGGCTTAGGCTTAGCGTCGTTTCGCTAGACCATCCATCTGTTTCGAATGAGTCCCATGGAATAATTCGCAAGAGGCATAGGTTATAGTACTTACTCGATGTACCAACATTACTACTCCTTATCAGATGGAGGGGTATGCAGATCGTTTTGGTTGCTTCCATCTCCAAGGACATGGAACGCGTGAAGCTTGTTTCTCTTACCTGGAACCGACATCGAACCTCCAAACAACAGGGGTGTGTTTCGAACACACTTATGTCCAAGATCAAATGGCTAAATGTACTACCTACTTTGGAACTGTGAAAATAATATAGTTGTTCAGCTGTAACACCCTTTCGGTGCGCTCGAAGGAAGAACGAGGGCTGAACTACCGCTGGGTTGCTCAGGCCCAAGCAGGAGCAGTTGAGATACCGGGGGTGGGAGTTGGACCGACAGACCATCCGGACAGTCGATTCGCGCCTTAACCACTAGGCTATCTCGAGTCGCACTTCGCGTGGGTTATTAACGAGGGAGACCTGTCAAATACGGACGTGCGTGGTTGAGGGGAAATGAGTAGTTTTTCGATCAAGATCACTCACTTTGACGTCCTACGGCATGCACAAGATTTCCGGGCTGTTTTGCCAGTCACTTCTCTCACGAATAGCATCGAATTGCACACCAAAAGCGACCGAATCAGTTGATAGTCCTATGAGGTCTAGTCTGTGTTTTTTCACTTAAGTGGTTACACGAAACGAAAGAATTGAAACGCCCTTTTTTACCAACTATTCTACTTCTAAAATGTGTACTCATCGGGAGGACTGAGTTGGCAGCTTGTGTGATCAAACTCATCCGATAGGGCTAGAGGGGAAGTCGAATTGGGACGAGTCCAGGTTCGATCGATCGTTGCATCCCCACTTGTGCATCTTTGGGATTTCAGACGTTCGTAACCACAGAAGTCGTTATTTTTATTTATTTTTAGCACACTGGCGTATAAAAACAAAAACCTGATCGCTTGAACAAATTCATCATCATGTCTCACCAAAGCTGCGACTTTAGAAAACCACAGGCGTGCATTACATGTGTCGCAGAGATCAGTACGAAGATCTTTCAGCTTTGTTGTGTTATATGATCAACGTCATCGTCATCGACCGCATGACATTGGTGTTCGACACTGATGCTCCGCTGCCGTACAACCATGATTTTTTTGAAGGCCTTATTGTGAGGAAAAGAATAAAAGTGGCTGGGGTAGGGACTTAGTGTTAGCTCACTACAGTCATTCCGAGGTGCCTACACCTCCAGACACTCAACATTCGATTTCAGGTGTCCGAGAGGTCTGCGATCCAAGCAACAGACTTAAAGTTACAGTGGAGTTCAGATACCATAAACATATGTCATCGAGAAATCAAATGGAGGTTTCAAAATTAGCTGTAAACGTCTTGAGAGCACACAACGCAAGCAGATCTTTGGTGTAACCTTCATTGGGATTAACTCAACAGTACTACCGAGTCGCTGTTAGTTTGTTGCACAAATTCCGTTCGAATTCACACATTGCTCCCAAGTGTAAATTTGGATGCGAGACTCCGCATGCTGATTAACGAATAGCTTGTTATTTTGCTGGAGCTAGTAAGCCCATTAGACTCCTGATGCGGGTGTTACAAACTGCTTGCGAAAACTTTCGGACTAGATATCTTGATCGCTACGTTTCCGCTAGATACCTAAGCCACACAAATGTCTTCAGGCCTTGGCTGGTCGGACCATTCGCTTCACCAACATACCGCTGTTAGGAAACGTTCTGTCTATTGCAGCGGGGAAGCATTTGATACGCGCTTCTTCGATTCACCGCGAAGCATTCGCTCTTCGGAAATCACAACCATATTGGGAGTCCACCGAAGGAAATTCCCCTTTTTCCCGAGTGGGTGGTTCGTAAATTATAGTTGCCTTGTAGCCCCACCTAATTTTCTCTGTTACCGCAGTCGGTGAAATACCCTAAGAGTGGGTTTGCAAGCACCTCTATGTGATAGATGCCTGAACCGTCTAATTCAGGCAGGGAAACGGCATCTTCATCGTATATCACATGCATTCAGGTACTCGCCAACCGACCCGGATACGGTTTTTTTAACTGGGTTGAATGGCCTTTCACTCGCCTCTCCGGCTGTTGGACGAATTTTCGTAAAAATTGGTATTTATATGATATACACCCAATTTGTTAGTGTCCGGGGGCCGGCCACCTCTAATAAGCGAACAGCACGTCAAATGGATCGATGTGTTGCGTGCGTGCTGCGGACCAAACGAACGCATGCCCTGATTGGTCAGAATGCCAGCCAATCTGGACCGAGCATCTTTAGCCCGACGCTTCTCGTCCCCTCACAGAGATTCTAGCACGACCTTGTGGAACACTCTGTGACTACCCTATAAATACAGTTGTCTCCATAAAGGGCTGTTTTAAGCTACCGTTTCTCCTGGTATACCAGAGTGGGTGGAGCAGGAAGCCAGGGGACCGATATACAGTTGCACGACCGTCCAACAAGTCACAACATAAAGAGTCGAGAGGAGTCCGTTTTTGTTGTTTGACTTGGTTATCTCTGCCCTCAATTTGCCAAATGTGTGTGAGTGTTCAGGCTGGCAGTTGCATAGGCGCATGTTTCCACTGGTATTTAGGTACGGTCAGGATACATTTTTCCTCTGGTGCCTTGAACTTGGTCACCATAGTGATGCTCCAATAAATGCCTTCTAGTCATTACGCGTAACTGACTCCTCAGGCGTCCAAGTTGCATTCCCCAAACCAGATTACCCCAGTCATGATTATCTCCCCATGATGTACCCGTACCGCATTAACACCGACTTCATTCACAAATGAACTTAGTTCGTCAATCGTGACGACTCTGTTGCATTATAAATGGAATACTTTTATCGAAAACCGTCACAACATTACTGCTCCGGTGTTCCCAGCAGATCCAACAAAGCCTCAATGATACTGGCAATCTTCGCGTGTTATCAACCATGTTTGCTGCGGTATGCAGTGCTCTTTGCTTATCAGTACCACCGTTCGGGCACGGGGGCGAGATGGCCCAAGTGGTTAGAGCGCAAATTTACTGACCGGAAGGTCCGCGTTTCGAACCCGACCTCTACATCTCGACTTCCCCTGTCTAGGCTTGGGCAATCTGGTAGTATCCCAGCCCTCGTGCCTCCTTCTGGTGGCATGGCAGCTAGCCACCGAAAGGGTGCTACAGCTGCTTCCATTCGGGCACATCCAGGCTGTTCCTAACTTTGAGGTCCTGCTGGCCTGAAGTTTTGGTCTCAACCGAAGGCAGAATCTAAAGAGGTTGTGGAAAAAATGGTTTACCAGTTGCCCTGAGATTATACGTGAATTGTGCAAGCAAACACGACCAGTAGACGAATCAATTAACAGTATTCCAGAAGGATATCAACTGTTGTAAGATTACCTTTGTTGGATAAACTGTGTGTTTGTTCTGTTATTGATCTAGAAAGGGATGTCTGCATGTGCAGGTACCATCCTCATTTGGGAGAATGTGCTTCTACTCCATTGTTTCCTAACTGCATTTTTCGCTTCGCAATATGCGTCGTATCCTACACTGGCTTTCAACGCATGTGTTCGCAGCGTTTCGTGATCCTTTTCACGAAGACCAACAATTTCGTGGATGCACTCAGAGAAGTCACTTCGCTTGACGCGAGTTGTTCTTAACCGCTTGTTTAGATCAGCAAAACTCGGTCTATTCAGCCTTATGTGGCAATTGCAATCACAGTTGAGTCTGTCAGGAAATGCAAACAGTACAGCTTTCTGTTGGGCTTTTGGTTAATTATCTACGTTTGCCATGGACAAGACATGACTTGGCAGAAGGGCGTGAAAGAGATCACGAAGAGTTTGGGTGTTGTTGGTGTTGTACGCCTTCCAGGATGGGGTCCCCGTCTGCGCGTGGCTGGAGACGTTGCAAGAACTGGCGGCTAATCGGTCAGTTTTTTTCCAGATTGAGCGGTTGGAGGTGTAGGCACCTCAGAATGCTTGACATAGGCCAGCACTAGGTCCCCTCCCTCATCCACTCTTTTGCTCTTCTTTTCACTCTAGGGCTTTAAATATAATTAGACGGACCTTATGGTTGTACGGCATTGAGGCATCAGTGTCATGTTGCTGTCCTTGATGATGATGACGTTTGGCATTTTGTGTTTATAAGTTTTGCCGGCGTGGTTTAACCTGATGCAAATATAATGAATGTGGTTATGACTGTTCGAATTAGAGTACGTTGATGTAATGTTAGTGAGATCCTCCGAACGAAAATCACTCTCAAGTTAGACGTACAACCGTTCCCGAAGTGATATCTCTTCGTGCAGATTCCCGAATGTAATTATCCTGCATGACAGTCGCCACAAAATAAAGAAATGTGCTCACCCACTTGATCCGAGGCAGATATCTTCGAAAAAAGGACATTCTCCTAAAGAGTGTACAACAACGTCTCTCGTGAACCACGCACTGGTGTTTATTTCCCTTTGGAGAAGTGACAAAAACCGACCCCCCCTCCCCGGCGCTCTCTCTATAAGGAAGATTGCATGAGCTCTGTTCTTAATTTAAAGATACTGTGGACTAATTCTCAGCACCGGCTGTTCTGTTCGACACTTCCAGTCCGCTGTATTGGTTTTATTCATGCCACGTCATGAGTAACGTTAGATTCCAAATGCTTATATTGTCCTCTTCGTGTTCGCTGAGATCCTGGCTTCGTTTGTACGTCTTTAGAGAATACTGCTCATTCATAGAGTTTCTTTCATTCTAACGAATCGCAACATCGGTGGACCGAGAGCGAACAGCGTAACCTGTGCATGCCTAACCCATTTTGCGATCCCATTCTATTTGAATACTACTTATCATCTTGTTTCCACTTGCAGAAATCTACAAACTCGTGATTGCCAACCCATCTAGCGGCATGAACACACTTCCTATCAAACCTATCCCAGGTCCTTCGGTTGAAGATCAACCTACAAAGAGAAGTTGCTGCTGAAGCGGTTACTCCTCCAGCTGATTCAGCCATTTTTCCATCCCACTAGACCCGACTGAATACTCCAAACAACAGTGCTTCTCCGTTCATCCCGGCAACTGTACACATATACTTTATGAACTTTGGTTTCTTTTTTTTACAACAGAGCAATTTTATATGTCCTGTTTACCGGTCACATCTAGCTGACCTCGTTCCCATCTGATTGAACTGCTCTGCTCTGCTCTGCCTTCGTCCCCACCTTATCATTCTCCTGTACTTTTGTAGGCTGTGACAGAACAAATGGGGAATTCAACCCTATCCTGGTGACTTTCTGTCCCTGTGTGCATCACGGTTTATTGGGGGCTAGGTGGGTGTTATTCACATCAACTCATGCCATCCCACCTTGCTTCCTCTGCACACATCTTTTATCCGTTTCGTTGCGTCCAATTTGCGTTGAATCGTGGGATGCACGGAGCAAAGACTTGCACGGATTACTATCTTGTTCCTGTTATTCTTGTTATAGTGTTAAATGATTCTCCCAATGTCAGATACTGCAAACTAATGGGGTTCAAAGAAGATTACTCTGTTTGGGACACATGATTCTCATCCTGTATCCTTTTGATAGGCATCAATAGATGTTTTCATTATCGCCTTCACCTTGACTTTGAAGCATTGATTTTGCTCCATGAAACGGTGTTTCCGACTGACGTTTATCCAGATTTCCACTGAGGTCTTATCCCTGAGACGCACCCATGCATTTGGTGGATTAACCTTCAGTCCACATCTGAGATAATCAAAGCGAAAGGGGGGGGTGGTTGTAAAATCATCGTGCAAATCGCTTGCTGTGTTCAGGGGAAGCAGACGTTTAAACGGTATTACTGAGGCTGTCCTTAGATGGAAAGATCACTGAACTAACAACGGAATTAGCCTCCCCAGCTCACCTCATCGCCTTTTTCTGTTTAGTTACAGACTGTGTACCAATGGTATGCTCTGTTTCACAGGGAAAGGGCCAACCGGCTGATTGCTGTTGAGTTGTTCTGATTAAATGGAATTCAGGACAACTAGGCGTTGAAGCCGATAGATCTGATACAGGAGGGGGAGGTTTATTCACGAAACTGGACCTTGCTTGTCGGTGCCTAATCGTTGGCGAAGTTCCATAGTTTCCATCCAAGCGGACGGATATTCTCAATTCCACCGAGTTAAGTGGTCAGGGCCTTCATGTGTCGTTTTGCCAGGTTGTAGACCGTTAACACTTGTTTGGGTGAAAAGAACCCTACAGGTAGATAGTCTTCTGAATTACAGCACAACCTTTCGACTAGCTTGTCTATCGCGGAAGAGTTTCTGGAAAAAACAATTTGATTTATCCACTCGTTCAGTTGTAGCAACCTTTCGGTGCCTAACTGCCATGCCACCCGAAGGTTCGGTCAGTAAATTCGCGCTCTAACCACTTTGGTCATCTCATCTCCCCGGTTATCCACTGGTTTCGATGTTCTTTTTTGGACTCCTGTATACTCATTTCTGGAAAAGATACTTGATATTGATGCTTTGTATTCGTATCAATCTCAGTCGAGGAGATCAGTGAACTCTCGTCCGGCTTCCATACATTAAGTCTGTAACACGCGTTAGTGTGACTAAATCGTTCAGTAAGCTCAAAGGCGCATCTTACGGCTAAAGTGGCTCAAGGCTGAAGTTTGGTGAATATGTGAAAATATTAACCTTTTGAGGAGAAAGTGTAACTGTTCAGCTGTAGCCCCCTTTCGGTGCTTAGCTGCCTTGCCACCCGAGGGTTGCACCAGGGTTGGGATACTGCTAGGTTGCCCAACTAGACAGGGGAAGTCGAGAGGCAGAGTTCGGGTTCGAACCACGGACCTTCCGGTCAGTAAATTCGCGCTCTAACCACTGAGCTATCTCGCCATCTCGTCACCCTGTCTTTCCAATGGAATAGCGATCGCCCCAAATCTGTTACTCTTTCGTCCCACTGAGCACGCCGTGACATCTTTTCAGACCAGGAACATGATGACAGATTTCTTTACGCACATGCCGCGAAAATTACTCAAACTTTCTGGGGAATACAGCATATTCCGAGGGCCAAAAATTGCTCTGGACTGAAACTGATTTGCATCAACGAGTGTGGAGATCTTAGTTCGAAAGCATCTGCTGCCATGCTACCCAAAGGGAGCACGAGGGCTGGGATACTGCCAGGTTGCCCAAGCCTAGACAGGGGAAGTCGAGAGGCAGAACGGGTCGGGGTCGAACCACTGACCTTCCGGTCGCGCTCTAACTACTTGTGCCTACTAACAGCCTGTGAACCGAGGTCCACGTAACGTCTTGTGAAATCTCTTGACTGCGGAGCTTAGGGTCGAACCTTTTCTGTATTCCTGCATTTTCAGTGACTGACGGAGTGTGTGGTGCATGACTGTTCGCCTACCGATATGAAATAACCACTTTATTGTCATAGTCAGGGACATACCAACGAAAATTTGATGGTTTCGGATGATGATGATGATGTCAGCGGAAGGTCAGGAGCCCTGAAGTTTGAGTCTGTAGAACGCAAGCTGCTGGTAGTAAAACTGTTTGGCTTCTAAGCATTACAAGCTACACATTGGTGATTTTATCTGTGTACAATCACCCGGTGTAAATACTGTCTGGTGCATCATGACGGCCACAAGAACTTAATTTGATTTGAGAAGAAATCACCTCTGTTTTTACAAGTTCTTACTGATAATTACGAGTGGGAATTCCGTCCAAGTGCATTTTGGGATCTCCTGGAGCATAGAATGTGATGTGGCGAACGAGAAACTACCTAACATGGTGTCTATAATTTGTTTGAAAGCCGCGGGTACGCACCTAACTGAAAGGTTGTCTGGTGTAACGTCGGAAACCCCTATGTGTGATGAGTCCTCCACTCCTACCCGGAGTTATGCCTTCCCCTGTAGGTCTGGCAAACGGTCTGCGGTACATGGAGAAAGTGGCAAATTTTCAGAGGTATGTTCAAACTGGTTTTCCAAGCAGTTTAATTGTAGAACATAGGGTTGAACGTTTGGGATGATGAACACCGAGCCAACTTAGTGCGGTCATTTGTAAGAATTTCGTCGTAAATCTGTTGCGTCAGTTAACACTGATGCGACTACACAGAACTGACTCGGTCACAGACAGTTGAATGAAGCTTCCCGAAATTCCTAGTCCTAATAGGTCTAGTTAGTCGCCGGTGGATACGCAGAAGACAACGGAACCGTATTTACCATGAAAAGTGAAGCCAACACATCAAGGAACGGAATCTGCCCACCGAAGGTACTTCTGACCACTCGGATTGTTGAGATGTATATGGGACGTTCATGTTGAGAAGTCGATGATTGTAACGGCATATTAGTCTGACGCCTAGCTTTGCAACTTTTAGGTTCAGGAGTTACCGCTTCTGCTTGTGGGTGATTTCATTTTTCGTGATGAATGCCATATTGGACGGGCATCTTACACGAGTACCTGACAACGGTTGACACGCATACCTGCGGAAATTTCAGGATGGAACTCTCCACTGCCAGCGTGCGGATGACGACCGCTGAATAGTCGAAGGGTAGTACGATTGGTGCTGGACACGGACTGTGTCTTGCGACTCAATCGACTGACGCTAAACCGTTGTGTGATTTCCAAGTCTTGCTTTAATTTCAGCGGCCACGTATGTTCTACTGTTAAACCCTGAATGACAGAATATAGCCTCGCTAACAGATACATGCGACCAACAGTATTTTCAAGAAATGTCAGCTCCGCCACGAAGTACAGGGCTTCGAACAGTCCACGTGATAGCTAGTTCAGTTGGAAACGTTCATATCTCCCTGCGTCTCTCTTCACACGCGTCACTAGAGCAACTGTAGACTGATGTGCGCTGTGCTGTGTGAAAATCATAGTTTTTTTTCGCTTGTTCAACGATTCCTTGTTGCTGTTCGGTTCGCTTTCGCCAGCTTCTGCATCCGTTACAGATGCTCCTTTCCAGTTTAGTTGAAGCTTCATCAACTTTCCTTAAGACCGGATCACATGTCCGCAGGTGAGCACTTGTATTTGTGTGAGTGCGCATGACGAAGGACATTTTTCTGGTGCAGCTGGTAATAAAGACACGTGATCAATAAGGGTCCATTCAGGTGGATTGGTCTACGTCATGCAAGTGAGCGCACACATGACTACATGAGCACATGTATGGACATGACTGACTGTCTTCCGGCCTGTCCAGTTTAAAGTCAGTGGGATTTCCGTAGGCACGTAGTTGCCAATCCCATAGTTAACTCAGCCGAAATCCACTTATTCACAATCAGCTCATAGCACGTGAGTTGTGTTCATCGGGCTCGCATGTCAGAGAGCTGTTCCGCCCCGGTACTCTTCACATCTCATCGTGTTTCGCACAGAAAAGTATCCTAAGTAGGTTGAGAACGCAAAATGGTTAGCAGACACCGTGATTTAGAAAACCCCAGTCTAACTCCAATCTTGGGAAATCGAGGGCATCGGTACTTCTGTGTGAAATGGTAATCAGTTCGGCATCACAATCGATTGCACCTAGGACTGAGAAAATAGCGAAGAAACATTCGTCGGCACCATACTCATGCTTCTCATTTCGTGGCCGTCACGGACTGTAATCAAGTCTATCGCGTCCGAACTACGATCAGTTCAGACCTGATTAGACACCGAAGTAGGTACTCTCAACCATTCGAAGGCAGGTTTTTTTCCAGGTGACGGAGGCCTTTTCCGAGTTTCGTTGCACCCCAGTTGTGACGAGAACGTTGAGCATCCAGTAGGACCTCATAATATGCACCAAACTCTCCGGCTGAATACGCTTTCTAACACAAGATTCTCTGGTCAACGTGACTATGCGGGGCTTTCCCAACTCTGATTGTCAGCGGGTAGCACCGGATCTGGATACCGCGGAAGACATAAGCCGTCAATTCGAAAGAGGCAAGGTGGCTAACTCTTGCAAGCCGTAAACGTCAACGCGGTTGTGCAGTCTATCCCCCAAACAGCCATGATGCATTCTGGTGTTCGCATATGTACCGTGAACACGGATAGGAAGGTTGCCACCCAGATCAGTCATCTCACGTTCAGGAACGTTTCGTAGCATTCAGCAGTGCTTAGGGAGCAGATTTTTATTTGGCTTTTTCGCTCTATCGGAATAAATGTACACAGAATTGGTGACCAATTCCCAATTTTGTTTACTAACGTACATTTAGCTGATTGCAATGTTTTCCACCTGTCATACCGGCTTTTCCCAACTCGACCTCCGCAGCTTTATGTTTCTTTTTTAAGACAAGCCTGCCTTCATTCACACATTACCCAGTCGTTAGTGTACGCTAAGGTGTCATTTAGCTGACAGCCCAGTCGCAGCATCGACAGTCCTCGTCCATCGCGATGATGAAGAACATTGGGGAGAGCGAATTTCTCTGCTTCTACCTTCCGCAGCATTAAACTTCCGAATAGTGGAAAACTGCTACAGTATGACTGTGCCGAAGTGTGTGCTCCAAACGTTCCGACAGATCTGATTATGGGGTCATGCGAAACCAAATCGAAAGCTTTCGAAATGTCAACAAGCGCCAATATGGAGTTCGGAGCCGTCATTGAATAGCGACCAAGTAAAGAATGTAACAGCCAAACAGCAGCCTTGATGTAGATGTGCAAACCGGAATGAAGGCAATTGCAACCTACGACCCCACGGTTCAGCAAGCACTTTATAAAAGTATCGAGCAGGAACGGCTGACACGGAAATTGGTCCCCTGAAGTTGGATTTGAGACTTTCAGAACTACGACAAACAGAGCACGACATAAATGAGGTGAACAACAGGTGATGATGCCAAGTTGAAATACCTAGCAAGATCGCTGGCAGTGAACTGGTGAAACACGTGGCGTTTTCCAAACCCGAGGGACGTACTGTGCGGATTGTACGGCCCACTTCCTCCCTTGTAATCGGCAACCCACTGGCAACAATGCACGAATTGGCCGGCTGTTCATGTGCCTTTGAGCGGAGACCTGCATCCAGTCCGAAAGTAGGTCACAATTTCCGTTCTATAATTTCCTCCATGACTAACCGAAGGGAGCAAACCCTGCATCTTTTCGCCTCTATTGGTATACAGTCTGGATGACAGCATAGTTGGCTCAACGAATCTGCTTTCGGTTAGCCCGCACACGACGGGGGTTTCCGGAGAGGGCATCGAGATACAGGGTTCCACCTGTTCGGAAATGTCCAAGATGCCGTGGCTTCCAGAATTGGCAGGACTTGTTTCGGCGTCATGATGCCAGACTGCAGCCTTCGGGCGAAGGCCAAAAAAATCGGCATCAGCGAGTTAGCTGTCAGAGTTGGATTCCAAGAGTGACAAAGTGTAGTACATCGTTTTATTGAGAGTCGGCTAAATGTGAAGCTGTTCGACGGATATTTTGGTCGGGTCATTAGATGACGATTCGTCCGAAGATGTTGGCCAGTCAAGTCAATCAACCGGGAAATTATGGTTTCGGTCTCGCGAGCAGCGTGGTCTGTACGTCACAAGACCACGTGCAATTGTGGGTGTAACTCTTCGTGGGGCCGTTGGATATAATAATTGTTTATTCGGCCAAGGTTGCCTAATTTATGCTGAGTGGAGTGGTGGTGTTGACTTAGCCCAATCTTCGTCGGAAACCGGCGGAAAAATCAGCGCAGACCAAATGGATGGATGATACCAAAATCGCAAGATTCTATGGGCCGCAAAGACGGAGCCCCTCTTCGACCAATCGTCCCGCTATCAGGAACCCCAGAGTACATATTGGTAAAGCTGCTTTCGGGAAGTTTGAAATATCTAATTTCTGGATCCGAACAAATGGTCAATAATTCTGGGTAATACCTCAACAACCTGTTGAGGTAGAAGAAGACTATGAAATCATACTACCGTTCGGAGTCACCGCCTTCTCCACATCGGTTAATCACAAACTTGCCAGAGAAACCATGGTCGAGCTACTTCAGAATCAAACCAACACAAAAAGAACCTCGAAATGAAAATTGCATAAGGAGACTCTTGGACCTGTGCACGATAGGTAAGTGTACCAACCGGCTGAAAAAAAACGCCCAGGAGATTGTTAGTTTACGTTGGTTGGGTTTATCAGCGTGGGAGTTGTAGGCAACCGTTGGATGCATGACCAGTTAGTATTTTGCATTGTTATGGGGAACGGGAAAGGGGGCAGCTACGCACTGAAGGCGATAGCTTTGAATCAAAGCAACACTGACTACTTGTCTGAGTCATGTCTTTCAGTGTCACTAACCATCAGTGAGTTGAGTCCCGGAATGTCCACCCAGAGAAGCGGTAGTCTTTGACCCGACTGGGTTTACTGTTTAGCGTTTTCATACTTCATTGCCAAGTCGTAGAGTTTTTACCCCTCGGTCGCACAGGGCAGGGCGAAATGAACTCTGCAAGGCAGACGGTCGTCTGGTTTGTGTAGTGCATGTCCTGACCTAAGCGATCCATCGCGGGGGAGTTTCTTTTTCCTAAAACCATCTGGCGCACGTCAGAATTGCCAATCCGATGTTCCCAGGAGACCTGAGCAGGGCTTCGGGGACACCCATAATCGAATACGTCCTCTGCACGTACAGGTCACATTTCTGACACACAAACCAGTATGCGTTTTACCGCCACGGTGTTTACCCTGCTTATGACAGAAAAAGGACATCACATCGACGCCGTAGGTGTCGGAAGTTGGCAGAAGCTGTCCTTGCCATTCAGATATGAGAAGTAATATCGTCTCCAGCAATTCCACTAGAACATATACAATAGCCCAGCTAAAGAAATTTGTCTACCAAGCTGATTAACTCATCTGTAAGCGTTAGGCTTGCGTTCTATCTCACCCAGTCTTGTAGCTGCATTTTCCACTTTGCAGGTGTGAAGCGCATACCAAACCGTGTGGCAGAATTCTTCAGGTTATACGAGTACGCGCCCACAGAAGTTCACGTAGAATGCCTCATGAGGCATATAAATTTGGAAGGGGCATCCTTGATCACCAGACGTCGCCGAAGTTTCTGTAGGTCGGCAAGATCAAATCAGCTTTTAGATTCAGAAAGACGACTAACCTGGGATGTTGGAAAGAGTGGCGTTGTTCAGGAACTTTCTCAAGGTAATGGTCTATGATTCCTTGGCCATGGCAAAACCCAGCTTGATTATCACGAACCTTTCTCTCCCGCTGACCGATCAACTTGCCTAAAGTAACGTCACAGAACATCTTGGACGCGACAGATACCGGGCTGATACCACGATGGTTTTCGTATGATGTTCTTGTGTCCTTTTTGAAGCCTCTGATGATGGCAGAGGATCTCCATTCCACTGGTGTTCTCTTTTTTTGTTCCAAATCTTCCGGAGAATGGCTAACAGACTGCTCACCAAGGCTTAACCGCCTTCCAAAGCTGCGGGGTGCAGACCCCCTGGACAGGAGTGTTTGACGCTTTGAAGAAATGATATTTCACTCTGAATGACTGTTGTTTGTGGCGGGCTGGTGTTGAGGTCCCATTCGAGCTCATTAGGTTTTTCCTAAGGTCATGCTACAAGAGGCCAGCTGAACTGTCCATTCGATTGTTCAGCCCATCGCCCATGACAACGATGTTGCGAATCAATCACCACTCCAAAATTTGTTGCTGATAAACGTCTTCCTTCGGCCCATCGACGAAATCATCTGAACAGGACACGACTGTTATCTGTAGTGGAAGCCTTCTTCATCTCCTTGGCCTTCGTAGTCCACCAACGTTCTCTGTCATTCTTCAGACTCTTGATTATCCGGCGTTTGAAGGACCTGTGTACGCCATCGTACTCGATATTTGGTGCTGTGGCTGGTATCAATAAGATCTGATTCCGACGATGCCCATTGTTCACTTAGCAGAGACGGATGGCCTCGACAGACAATTCTAAAAGCTGACAGCATAGACCTTTCCAGTCTTTTCCATCCGACTTTCATCCTCCAACCTTCGTCAATAGCGTGGCAATGCGTTTCCAGTAGTCTCCAAGGCAGATCAGCTGAAGGTAAGTGCTCTCCTTCGGCACGAATAATGTTGGGAGAAGACGTGATAACGAAGCCCGCGCAATGTCATGGTCAAATTCCAGTTACGTACCAGAGACGGAATGACAATCAGTGATTGGGGCTTTCCATCGGTAAGTGATAACCCCAAGATCTCACTGAGTCCATAAGTGGCCTGCAGTTGTTGACCTCCAGGTAGATCGGTGTGAGTGCTCGTACTGAAAGTTCGTAATTGTCAGGAACGGAAGACGTTCAGCTCACAAATTAAGGAGTCGCTCTTCATTATGTGTGGCCGCCGTGTCAGCCGTACGTATTGCAGCCGGCAAAAATGGACTGCGATCAGATCTGTCCATCCATCAGAATGTGCCTGCGAAGATATCGCTAGTAACATGGTGAGGAGAGGAAGAGCAATGAATATGACAAAGAGAGAAAGAAGGGAAGCGTCAGCAGTAGCCTTTTTTCGCTTACCTACATGCTGCTTGTGGGGCGAGATGGCCCAAGTGGTTAGAGCGCGAATTAACTGACCGGAAGGTCCGTGGTTCGAACCCGACCCGCTCTGCCTCTCGACTTCCCCTGTCTAGACTTGGGCAACCTGGCAGTATCCTAGCCCTGGTGCACCCTTCGGGTGGCATGGCACTTAGGCACCGAAATGGTGCTACAGCTGAACCTGCTGTATACAGCAATCAAATTGACCTGGTTGATGGCACGACGCGACGGCTGATTTGGGACGAATTTATTTGCAACTTTGCAATTCATGGTTGCACGTAAGCTGGACTACTGCCAGGGCAATTAGGTATAGGCATGGGGATGATTATGGTCCTCACCCGCAACCTTTCACCCAAAAGTCTAACCGCAAATTAGCTGTGGCCGGTGTAAGACCGTCACAACAATCTACGTTTTCAAGCAGAAGGTCGACACACATGCTCTGAGCCCTAACATGGAGGACCAGAAAATCGTGTTGATCAGACATCTACTCATTGTCCAACCTGGTATGAGAAGCCCTGTGAATTCCACACGTGCACTCACCAGTACAGCTCAATGGGTTATGGAGGTGCTTAAGACGTTACGCCCTGGTAAGGTCCAGTCTGTTCGTGACATTCCGGACACATGTTGACACGACATATGAACATCGTTTGCAGCATCGGCCTCAGGTGAGCCGGTAAGCAGCGGTTGTCAGGGTTTACTTTGTGTGCACCTGAATGCCGCAGTAAGTTTCATTGTATTATCGCCATGCACACACCACTTGTTAGCTTACTGGTGAGGCTTGCCTCATTTATAGGTGACAAGGTGTTTTCTGCTCTTTACTGGAGTTTCTGTACTTTTCTTGACTGCTTGCAGTAAATGACCTAAGTTTATTTATCACAGTCACGGAGTGATCAGTTTGCCGTCGTCTGTTTCGTTAGCCTTTTTCAAATCAAGATCGATGTGACGTTTGGTTTGACGATTCCAAAATAAACCGGCGAACGTTGGAAGTTCTTCAAAAACCCGACGTTCAGATTGTTACTTTTAAAAGCCTTGTTGATCTAAGGTACGCAGAAGACGTCATTGTCAACATTCAAAACAAGGACCAGCCGCGCCCTCAATGGCGCTCATGCATCCAAACTATCGCTTTCAACGCATAGCTTCCTCCCCAATCTCCCCACTTAAAAGTCCACCGGCAAATTTGTATTTACGCATCAGTTATATCAGCTCCCGTCTCCAATGCGCAGCTACCTACCCCACCTCCTCAAGTCATTGGTGAACGAAACTGTGGCAGCTACCCCTACTGTACGACAGGTACGCGGTTCTTACAGCCGATGATGATGATTAAAATGATGGTGATGATGAAGGGTGTGCTTACGTAACTTGAGTCATGTATCTTTGTGACTGTGAGTCGATTCGCGCGGATGTCGCAAGCCAGTCGTTTTGACCGTGTTACTGTTCTTGGGATGAGAAATATTCAGTGTGGAGTAGTGGGCTAACTGTTTGACTGATCCGAACCAAAGATAGGAACGGAACCGATCCCATTCTATCGAAAAAAGCTATTAAACAGCCAGTCATGTGGAACTTTCTTCCAAAGGTTGAAAACCCATGATGACTGTCTACACATTCTACTGCCTATCTAAGTATCTTATGACTTTGGCCAGCTAGTAAACGCTACGCTATGTGGTTGACTGAGGTTGGTTGTTCGTATTTTCAACCGTCTACTGAACAGCACACCCTGGTATTGTAACACGGATAGGACTGCTACTATTACCGTTTGTTTTTGAAGAGCATGGTCAAAAACATAAAAAGTAAATCTAAGCGAAAGATGTGGGAAGATGTACAGGAGAATATTAGGTAAAATGCGGGAAACTTCCCCTTCGAAGTCGGGCCACCAGTCAGACAAGATAAATCACAAACTGTGTAAGAATGTTTGGTAAGGAAACACGTGTGTAAAGACCAACAACCAAAAAAAGGACAAACAATGCTGAATGCTCTTCAAGGCGCGGTAGCACAGTCAAGACTCGAACACAAAATGTTCGTCGTACTGGGTCTGGTGTGTGAATCAATGGCAAGAATGTACACTTAACGCCATGTACCACGCATAAAAGTGTCGTAAATACTAACACCACCACCACTAATAATAATATTAACAGTAATATTGTTTCGGCTGCAATAGCCTTACTTTGTTAAGCTGCCATGCAAGTCGAAGGGTGCACGAGGGTTGCGATACTGTCAGTTTACCTAGACCCAGACAACTTGTCTGGGTTCGAGCAACCGAACTTCCAGTCACTTCGAGTCTGAGCTATCTCGATCTCGATTGGTGTGCACCGGCTTAAATTGACACTTTATCGGACTTATGGGTTCATTTGCAAATGAACTTGATGGTAAAGAAAAGCTTAACTGAATCTCAGCTTACAATGTCCCACAACTGAGATGCGGCTTTTGTGAAGTGCAGTGATGCATCGAAACAATCCCACAGTTTCTTCTTTAAACAAGTGTCCATAGAGTGCCTGCACACATCATTCGTACGCTCTCATGCGAAAATCGATAACTGCCACAAAATATTTGCTCCTTGTGATTCTTCCATCGAAAGACATTTGATCGCAAATCACTTGCAGTGCTTCCAATGACGGAAGCATGTTTTTTTGTAAGTAAATACCTCAATTTCTTGGCAGTCTTCTCAAAGTTCCTGAGAGTATAGAGCATAAACGAGGTTCCAATTATTATACAACCAAGGGTACTGTGGTCACACCACCCTCTTTGATACAGTCCTCCCCCAGTCGTCGCGCAACGTCTCTGATGAATCCACACTAAATTTGAGCGGTACCAGGTTCGAGTTTCGCTCGTATCAGAATTCATCAGTGGAGCACATTCTTGCGGGGATTAGAATCCCCGATATGTGACATGCAAGGCGAGCGTATCACCCAAAATCCATCAGCGCTAGCTAGACGGACGTATGAACAGGCTGACGGGTTCGAGCTTGAACTGTGTGACTGGTTTATACAAAGCTCCGGAAAACAAACCATCGACTGTTCCGATTGTGACAATCGAGTGATCTGCTCGACAGTCAGGTAGCTCCACATAAGCTTAAAACCTGCTCGAAACAACTCGAACGCAGTGCTTTGCTCCCTCCATGTGGATTCCAGGAGGTCAAGACAGAAGCAGTGTTGAACTAGGCAAATCCCTCGGAGCTCACAACGAACTACAACCAAATAATGATTAATCTCACGTAAATCATCACCTAAAGGATCGCCAATCAACTTAAATAGTCAATAGAGGTTTCATTCTGTCGGTGAAGCTGAAAAGCCGAGAAGCATCTTACAGTTGTTTCATCTTTGCTGGGAATCGTCAGCAGTGCACATCTCACGAAACTCATAGAATTTCGAACCCGCAACCTAGCGGCTAGTTTGGCCACGAGTGGCTGATTAGCAGTGTGATTAGCTCTCAATCAAACAGGACATGGCGCATCAGGTTTTCTGCTGACAGTGCTAAACGCACAAGCTATAGTTTATGCATGGAGAAAAATATCCATCTCACTAGAGTCCGTAGAATTGGGGTGAATGCTTGCCAGAGCCGAATAGTTTGCTGACTCCAATTGGTGCCAGTATCTCCAATAGACTGCTGAAACTGAGCTGATTGGTCCCCCGTGAGAAGAGCTGCATGGTCTGTACAAAGTACCTGCGGTCTATAATCGCACAGATCAAACCATGAACCAATCCACACTCAAGTTATGTTTCCTTCTACACAGAGCATTTTCAATTTTGATAAGATATTCTACCAAAGCTGTGGTAAACAGTGCTAATGCGGCTGATATTCCACACCTTCCATGAGCCGGAGTGGTAGTCGAGTCCATCAAAGCATAACGCAACTTGTGGTTAGTTTTTGTCAGTTATACAGTCACTGTTCGCGAAAAACGTTTGTTCTCCTCACAGATGTGTTTCCCCACAGACTGACAGTGTGGAATAAGCTGACTTGCTCAAAGTGCTTTCTCTGTCATGAACTCCACGCCAATATATTCGTCGCCAAAGTGACCACTTTAGGGAATACTCGGGGGACCTGGTCAATGTGATCCAACCTCCTGGGGAAGGTTCCTATTCGCATGGAAAGGCTATCAAAACTATCGTTTTATGGTTGTTACGAAGATTCATCGATTTCCTAATAAGTCAGATAGGACACAAGCAACTATTCAGTCGTTCATTCATGGACCGCCTATAATGAATCAGGAAAACCCAAATGACGCGAACGGTGACCAATCAGAATCGACTACGGTTGTCCTTGGAGCAGCCAGCCAGCACCAATCGGAAGATTCATAGTATGCCCAAGAGGAAGCCAATAATTGACAGTTTTCAGTTTAATAGTCTATATCCTAATGGGATTTTGTCATTTTCTTGATTCTGGCACGGGTGTTCAACACATCTTAGCACACTCATTGCTCAGTTCACGTTAGGTACCAAAAAGGCAGGTATTTTCCCGATTCTTAAGGTCACCCTGATGAGGAGAACAGACAGGATGGACGTAGGCAGGAAGTTATACCGGCCTTTGTAGTTCTGTCGCCTTGAATTAATGCAAATGCTTCATTGAGTTGCGCTCAGAGTGAGGAATAAAGTGGAGTAATAGTACGCGAATCTCAAGATTTGCTTAAAACATCGAAATCCAGAATTTGTTTAGGAAGCAAATACGTGTGTCATTTTCGTTGCATGTAGTTTTTATTGATTTTTGCTTCTCCCTTGTGAAGAATTCTCGTTGACTTATTCTGTAGTTCGGAGTGAACAACGCATCTTCTTGTGATGACCTATACAAGCGGCATATAGTTAGATTCAAGCCATGAGTTTCCTGAATAGACGCTTTTGAACCAAGACTGCCATATCCAAGCACAAAAATGTCTCGCGCATGTACTATCCTCCAAGTTTTCTGGTCCTAAATGTATGCTCTTTACTATGATGGTATCATCCTCATTTCTCCGTTACTACCCTTGACTGAAATAGCACGGTACAGGTGACTATCGATCGGCCATTTGCATCCAGGATCCTTGTGACACCCGGTGTGTTGACCTTTCTCACACGCGTCTAACTTTTGTGCGTACGACTGTGGTATCGTATGCGTTTTTGTACCTCAGGTCGGATCAGCAGTTTAGCTGAAAATTGGTACACGGATACAGATTAAGTACTGGCTGGTTGTTCTGTTGATAGGACGACCTAACGTCTTGGACGAGGTCTAAAGCTGGTGTTAATTGCTGTTTTTTATCGATCCTGTAGCGGTCAGCGTCTTTTGTTCACACGGGTGAAACTACGCACAAATGAGCTGTACCTCATACCTGACTGGCCGTTTCTATCTTTAATGCCCAGTTCTCCTGTCCATTTTGCTTCTCTCAGAAGCTCGGTTTGTAAGGTTGGGATAACCCGAGCACATCTACTGATTTTTGTTTTCTCATGTGCAGCCATTGCAAACGCATCTGTTCAGCATTTTGTGTGCCTCCAGGTCTCGTAATCATATAGGGTCTTCTAACTTGGGTTTTGGGCCGGAGTTCCGTGTGAGGCAGTGGTGATTAGCGGTTCTCGAAGAGTATTACTACAGTCTGTTTACAGTGATTAACGATTTGTGCGTCTGAGTTCATCTTCATTAAGTAACTCGCACTTTTTAACCACAGATCTTTTATCTTTAAGGTTTTGCCCGGTTGCACAAGGAGCAACTGGAAGCCTAAGGCCAAGTCTTAGATCACAGCATCCCCGGTTAGCCAGCGATGTCTGAGTTGGTGAACTCTCTCCAGGTCACTTACCGTACATGTGCTCTCGATGTAGATGCTGTTTGGGTCTGCTGTTGCTGGAAAGTGCAGGGCGGCAGTCATGAACGGACTGGCAAATCAAGCCTTACTTCCATCTGACCATTTGACAAAATCTGCTAACCCCTTTAGGGTCGAAAACCTTCACGGAACACGCGCTCGTAATTCCCGTTTTCTGTCAAAGTGGACTTTGGAACACTTGGTAGAGTCATATGTTCTAGCAACACGAGCTGGTAAACCACCATCTCGCGTAATTACCGTTCAAAAAATGCTGATACTTTGCAAGTGGATGGATTGCTCGGCTGAGATTTCAAAAAATCAGCCACAGACGTTTTGCTGTTAAAAACCATGTTCTGTCCAACTGAACACAACTCGTTTCACATTTTGCATGAAACTGAACTGAAACGTCTGGTTAGAGTTTAGGAATGCATGGAAACATCTGCGGGGTGAATGAAACCAACAGTCATTAAAACCGATGGTCACTGGTTTGTTCACTCAGCTGGGCTTTAAACCATTAGTCGGTGCACCAGCAAAGGTCACTAGATGCATAGCATGCCCCCGGCGTTTGTGCGTTTTTTAGTGGTTTTTGTGCACTTCACTTGAAATGACCCTCTCCTGTGATTGGTTTTAGTCGGCAAACCTGATTGATGTATATTCATAGTAGGTGGGAACTCCGGCCAGGAGAATACGCAGTTGGACATTGGGTCCTCAAAAAATCCGTCCGTCCGGTTCTGATTTATGTCTGCGAAACATGACCTGTACGAGCAGAGGAGGAGGAGGTTTCTGACCACTTGTGTCTCCGACCTAGGTTGGAAGTTCGCTGTCTAGAGAAAATGTTGAATGAGGAGATCCAAATACGTTGTCACGACATACAACACTCTTCCAATGACGGCGTTTGCAATGGTGTGGGCAGTTGTTGCGCAGGAGAGACGCAGAAGTCACCGAACAAATTTTGGCCCATACATCTCGTCAAGGATAGCCTTGTGGCAACCGAAAAAATGGCTGACTACGGTCAAGAGCGGAAATGATCAGCTAGGTCTTCATATGGTCTGCGGAGTCCATCACTGGAGATCGCTGTCAAGGTCAGATTTTTAAAATAACTCCAGAACTCCCGGAACCTACTGAGACCCTAAAACTCCACCAAAATCTCTATAGGAAAGCCGGCAAGCATCCAGGCCAACCAGTCACTCAATCTGTCTATTCAGCAATAGCCTGGATCGATGAAAGGTGAAATTCAAATGGCGCGAGGTCCCTTGTAACTGCTGCACTCGCTGTTCGGAATAAAGCTGTTGTGTTCCTTGTTGGCGAGTCTTTTTCCGGCACTAAGACACTGAAACGGAGACAGCAGTAAAACGTAACATTCGCGGTTTGTGCAAATCTGGCAGCGTTTCTCTCTCAGGAGATAGTCGTCAAACAGTGAAATGTAAATAGGTTGTCTCAATAACGACCAGTTGACTGCCTTGGTAGTCGACTGCACTACTGTGTCAATTGGATTTGCATTGAACAAATCTCATGCTCCTAATATTGGGGAACTGGATGTTAGGTTCCAACGTTGGAAATGCTTCAGTCTTAATCATTGGACCAAAATCAAAAGAGCTTTTCTCCTGTCTCACACGGGAAGGACGAATCTATTCATTTAATGAATCGTTCATTAGGTTCGAACCCAATAGACATCACACCGTTGGAAGTTTATGCAAACAAGTAATAGTGTAGGAAAGTGGCCAAGTTCGTTCCGGTTCCATCAGCTCGGCAGTTGAATAATAACTTTCCCCTCAGAAGATATGCGGTTCCAGCGAAGTTGCTGTGCCGTATGGCTGAAGTGTATTGCCACAGATAGGTAAGAAGTGAAGCAAACATGTTTTCCACAGTGGTTCCGGTTGATAAGCCTGGGTTTTTCGGAGGCTCAGAAGTTGGCTGTTATGTTTCACTTCCAAGATTGGACAAATGTTCTCGGTGGACTATCGTAAACTGTGGTCTAATTTGAACTATTAAACTGTTTGAAAGATTTAATACACTACTCATATGGTTGCTGAATACCCTTCGGCAACCCCCGACTGGTTTTCTTCCTTCTTGGAGATTGTCACGTAGGCACAGTCCCCGAGTTTCTATCAACCTTCTGTTCTACTTGAACCCAAACTGAACTGATTTCGGCAAATACATTCATTTGCATACCTATTTGGTTTTGACAGGGGAATCGCCTGGAACCCAGCTGAATTTATCGTTTATTATGTCTTTAAGCAACTGAATGTGTTGCACCAGCCTCCCTCATGTTCCTGTGGGCACTGTATTCGAGATATCGCGATACATGTACAGACGTATTACACTATTCATAAGGTTGCTGAAAACTCTTCGACAGCCCTTCAAACCGTCATAAACGAGAGATTCAGCTGAGTTAATCTCCCGTCAAATCCAAACTGATATGCAAATGAGTGTATTTATTTCAAAGACTGTTTCAAAGAGGTTTCGTAAACAATCGGTGGATTTAACAAACCTCTCTGAAATGATGACTACTCATTCGGCCCCAAACATTTTTCAATTGATTGTCACAATTTTATGATGAGCGTGGTGATCACATGATGATCCGTTTCACTTCCATCTACCAAAACCTACACTGACTGGAAAAATCATGAAATCCAACGAGCATCAAGATCTTGCTATTCGAGGCAAAGCTGACTGAGTGCAGTTTATGCATCAAGCTATCGGTGTCTCCTCCAAAGTTATACCGAGACGGTCTGATACCGGATCGATATGCCCTGTGCAACCTGTACTTGTGGGGCCTGGAAAAAAATGAACAAACGATTATCATCCGAAGCGAATAACATGTTATTTATTTTAGTCGTGTGCGCCTCAAGGGATATTGCGAGAGGTTTTTCAGCGTGGGTTCAACGGATTGATCTTCCGGTGCTAACAGGCGCAATGCGCGTTCCACATCACAATCGTTCAATTGCCGATTCAGTCTCCAGATAGTCACTTCGTTTCATGATATCCAATCAGGCGACAAAACAACAGACCAGAACCAACACAGCATCACGCACGTTAATTGCCAAATGTAACGTCTTTGCCGATTTCTTCAAAGAAAAAAACTACAGATGTGACTAGAGACAGCCTACATGGCGTCCTTCCATCCGATGTGCTAGTTAACTGCCTAGTGCTAGTTAACCTGCCTCTTTTACAGACCAGGTTTTCGACAGAATGCATTGGGTAGATTATTGACCTAAAACCATGTGACCTTGTGGTTTGAATGGCACCACAATTCAGCTGAAATTTACTTGCTCCCACACTTTATTCTTTCCAAACAGAAAGGTGACTGGGGAGAAGAGGTGCGGAGGCTGTGAGTGCACGCAGTCAGTGACAAACCTGCATATGCATCATTGTCCATTGTCCAGCTTCCTTTGGCAAACAGAACCATGCAACGTCAGTTGGGCCGTTAGGGTGTTTACCTGTTTTCTGCTCGAAGCACCAGAATAAACAGTAATTTCAGGTAATTTCCACCTGCGCACAAACATAACCGTTTCTATTCGCCGGAACGCCGAGCAAAGCTTTTTTGGCTGGATTACGTCCCAAAGGTTTTCTCCAAGAGGTTGTTTTCCTGTGTATGGAATCGGAGTACCAACAGTTTACTGCTAACTTTGCAGTTCTTTTTTAAATTTCAGGGGTTTTAAACTCAAATTTCTGGACTCTATAGAGTATAAGTCGCTCTTTTGCAACGCAGGTAATAGCAAGATCTGGGTAGTAAAAAAGCTGCCGTTTTTTTTCCTGTCACGTGTCTCGTAAAAATGACCCACCCAACGTGACAGTCCTTCATTTTCAACTAATTCAGATGCACTGGTTTGAAAAGTGGAATATCTCTATGAGAATAGTTTACATTTTGAGGATCAAAAACATCACAATTTCAGTCAACATCTTCCTGAATAGTGCTTGATAGGCAGAAGCAAATGGTCACCTGCTCAGCCCATGCTCTCTTTTGAGGTGGCTTTCAGTGCGATTTTGGTCTCACTGTTTCAGGCGAAAGCTCTACAGGAAGACAGAATAGTTCGTATCCTACGGAACCACTTAGGGAGGGAAGCTAAAGTGAAGTCTAAATGTTATCTGCACCGAAGTTAACAGGCTTTTGGGGTTTGAGTTTTTCGCACTGACAACAGTTAGCACATCAGAAGTTTTTAAAACTCAAGACTCACTTCAGTCTGAATAACTTGAGTAATCTCTGCATTATCTAGTCAAGCTCTAGTGCTTATCTGACGTGAAAATACATTCCAACTAAACGAAGAGAATGATGGAAACCTGATAATTGGGTTGCTGCGATCCTATGTTCAGATTTGATCTCTTTTGAGATCTTCCAACCTGATGTGCTCCCAGTTGGATTGCAGACGTTTCATCACCAGTTGAGGTGATATCGTCAGTTCGGGGATGACGACGATGTCACTGACGATGTCACCTCGATTGGTGATGAAACGTTTGCAATCCAACTGCCAAGCTCGGCGAACAGACCAACAATCAATCAGCGCACCCGAGCTACCTATATTCCACAACATTGCCGATGCTCTGTGTGTACTCTAGGCCCAAATGTGTCAAGTCAGATTAGGTTAGGTCGAACAGATGTTACGAAATAGATTATCATAAGGACAAGAGCTGTTTGAGTTGATAGGTTCCTGGAAGGGCTCTGTCAATGCCGTTGTGGCGACCCCATCGCAGGATCAATTAGTCATTCTGGAAACTGCAGCGCAATCTGGCCTCGATTTCAGGGATGTTGTTACCTCCAGTTAGACTGCCACGGGAGGATGTAAGTGTCCAAAATATTATGGCAATTTACTTGTAGTAGCTGTTGTTTGCATCCCTCGTTGTCGAGTGGAACACACATCCGCTTGCTTGCGACTTGGTCACCATAGTTCTATTGAAATTTGCCGGCTACGAAAAGCCCGTAACAAAGCTGACCACTGTAAATCCGCCTCTCCATTGGCCACCGCTCACATATGCCAAATAGCAGTAAAAATAGCAATACTTATTGATCCACCCGTGCAAAATTCAAGAAATTTCATTGGTACAAACAAGCATTCGGACTTTGGGAAATCAGCTGCATAGCCGGAACTATTTGTGGGTTTTATGTTTTTTTTATCTGCCACATTGTATTATTTCCTGGTTGGTGCATTTTTGTTACGAGTTAACTCTCTATGCACTTAGAAATTCACTTCTCTCGAGTTGAATTTATGCGTACTGGAGCTGTGTTCGAACCGTACAGCAATGCAAAATAGTGTCCAGTGGAAACAGCGAGCCACGCACTCTAAACTTGCACATGTACATAATAAAACTAGCTTCTCGTTGTTCATTCATTATTACGATTAGCGAGCGTCCTGAACGAGGTGAACTTCATTCTCTGTGCAATTTTCCCAAAGGCAAAGTGCATTCTAGACTGATTTCGGCTAGAGGCCATATGAGCACCTGTTCAGCTCAAAAATGTGGCGCAATCTACTTACTATGCCGACCGGTTTACTCTGGGAGCATCTGTAAACTCGGTAATGGCTCAGTTCACTCCTCGATCCCAACCTTCGAACTTATCGTTTTCGCCAAAAGAACGCTGTACAAAGTGTACTGAACGCCAAAAACTGGGTCAAAACACATGTGCAGGGCGTGTACGAGGTGAAAACACTCTGGAAATTCCCGCGCTTTTTGGACGCGGCATTTGTAACCGGCATTTGGCGGATACTGGATCTTGATTGGCTGCTGGGTTCACACCTCCGGCCAATCAGAGCTCGCCTTGACGCTGGCCAAAAAACAGTCCAATGTGCTGTCCAGTCGCTTGCGGACTAGGCGTCTTGGCCGCAGCAGCGCCTAAATGCGAGCAGTAAAAGGGTTTCGGTGCGGGATTGCGCATAACAGTATTTTCGATTTAATATGGTGGTGAGGACTGTGAGTAATCAGCTTATCCCATATTCAAGTGGTGTACTATTGTTGGTTATGGAAGAACAAATAACCGTGACACATTAAGAGTTGGATACCCTACTGCACCGAACCGGGTGACATAATGGAAGCGACTTGCTCCAGTTGACCATTTAGACCCGTCCTGGGTAGTCAAACGGAGCAGTCCTTCTGGTTACTTGGTTTAGGTTCTGGCATGTGACCTGCTCACCCAACCGGACCCTAAATAATAACTTTTGATGAACATACGGTGATTGCAACCTTGGGTGAATTCGGCAGACGGCTCACCTAATACAAATCCACATGTTTGGTGTAACTCTCGTCTACTTTTCTGTTTTCTACAATCTTCCCCTTGATTTTGGGAAGTGCGTGGACAAGGTGTGTGACAATGTGTTATCTCTTAAGTGACTACGGCCAATCAATTTGTTATCCCAATCATGTGAAAGAACAAGCTGACCACACTAACACCTCCGATGACGGTAGTCCACGCCATCAGCGATATTTGCACAGACTACAACCCGGATAGACAGAAAACGTCTTCAACATTTGATAAATTTGGTGTCCCCATTTGAGGTTGAATCGGCACCCCAAACTACCAAATTCAGATTGGTAAAGTGTTCGTATTACGAAGTATAATGCTTGTGTCATATAGGAAAACACATGAACCAGACCGCACTGCCGTTGTCTTTGGAAAAATCAAGCTAATAGCTAGCTCTGAACGCCGTGTAACCAGGCTCACAGAAGAGTCTTAGACTAGACAAGATGCGGAGACAAACCTTGCGATTTACTGACCAACCAGCATTACCGGATGGCCAACGTAAAGTTACTTTTTAGATGATTCTGCAAATCAATTGCAAATCAATTGAAATGAGAGTATTTGTCGAGACCTGTTCAATTTCGGTTCAAGTAGAACACGGAAACCCGGGTACGGTGCCTACCTGGTGAGCCCCAAGGAGGACGAAACCAATCCTGTGCTGTCGATGAGCTTTCATCAACCTTGTGACTAGGTAGTGGATTACTTTTGTTTAAAAATTCATATATTTTTCAGTGTACAGCCGATCCCCGACCAAAAGCTGTCACCTTGTCGTGGTGGTCGGGCTTCCGTGCTGCAATGATCCTTCGGGCTATACTGGCTGGAACTCCTTCAGACGTCCCACGTTGGTCGTTTTTCTGGATTTGAAAGCTGCCTTTGATTCTGTCGATCGCCGGCAACTTTGGCGGTGTCTGGCGATCAAAGGTGTCCCTTCCAAATTTCTATCTCTTATCAAGGCACTGTATGCGGACTCCTGTGGGCGCGTACGAGTATACGGGAAGCTCTCGCCTGAGTTCACCACGTCCAGTGGTGTAAGACAAGGCTGTCCTCTTTCCCCTTCCTTTTCAACTTTGTTATTGACATGCTGCTTGAAATTTCTCTGCCTGCCTCTGAAACCTCGGGAGTCGAAATGCTCCCGGGACGTTCCCTCGCAGACATTGAGTATGCGGACGATATTGCTCTCCTTGGTTCAGACCCTTCCGAAATGCAAATGATCTTAAATAACCTAACTAACTCTGCCGCACGGTTTGGCATGCGCTTCACACCCGCAAAGTGTAAAGTGCTGCTACAAGACTGGGCGGGATCAAACCCGCACCTCGTGCTTGCAGGTGAGCCAATCGACGTGGTAGATAAATTTGTTTACCTGGGCAGCTGTATAAGTTCCGGTGGACTGGCTGGAGATGAGATCATTTCTCGAATCGGAAAGGCCAGGGCAGCTTTGCCAACCTCCGACACCTGTGGCGCCGACGTGACGTGAGCTTGCCTGTCAAGGGAAGAGTTTACAGTGCGGTGGTTCGATCCATACTGCTTTATGGATCAGAGACATGGCCCCTATGTGCAGAGGACGTACGGAAGATGTCAGTGTTTGATCATCGATGTCTCCGCAGCATTGGTCAGGTCTGGTGGGAACATCGGATTAGTAATGCTGAGGTACGTCATATGGTCTTAGGAAGAAGGAACTCTCCCGCGATAGATGAATTACTCACGCTTCATAGGTTGCGCTGGTTGGGACATGTACTCCGCATGCCAGAAGACCGTCTGCCCCGCAGAGCTCTTTTCGCCCAGCCCTGTGCTGAGTGGAAGCGACCGAGAGGTGGACAGTGTATGACCTGGCAACGAAGTACGAAAGCGCTAACCAGTAAACTTAGTCGGGCGGGCAACTGCCGCCTCCTGGATGGGGACCCCGGACTCAAATCACCAGTGGTTAACGACATTGGCAGAAATGGCCCAATCGCGCGGTCAGTGGCGCTCGTGCATCAAACCAATCGCCTTCAATGCGTAGCTACCCAATTTCCGAACAAACTGAACATGCCTTGGCCTCCAAGGCTTCGTTGTACGTTCCACATTCCCGTTTTCCGGTGATCGAAACTGTAGCAGCTGGAACCAATGTGCCTATGGTACACGGTTTATAGCTGATAAATTGATTGATTGATTGTACAGCCGATCTGACATTGCGGTCCTTTTGGACAGGTTACCGAGGTCTCCTTTGTTTTTGTGAGAAGATGAATTATTTGTCGTACTGGGTTGAATCTACCGCTGTTGTTTGCTGGCTGATAGGGGTGAGAAGCTGTGATGGGTTCGGGTTTCAAAAAGAACATTGAATTAAAAGCTTGACGAGTTCCGGTCAGACACGGCTGATTCCGATCATGTTATGCTGCACGTCCCTCTCTCTCTCTTACTCTGTCCTCACAGACCAGAACTTGAAACTTGACCGTATTTTCTACTAGTGATTCACGGTTTTAGCGGTCACATTCAAAGTATATCTACTCATCCATGAGTCAAAGTCAAGCTCTGCGGTTGCTTCCACCAACACGTCCAAAAGCTTATGGCTTCTAAATTGGGAAATTAGAGTACAAGGGATTTTTTTGACTTTCGTTTTTTAGCTGTTCATACAAACTTGTTTCTCTCATACAAAGTGTTCACCGAAGGTGAAAGACAATGCTAAAATGCTAACAAGATGGACGCCACCACTAGCACCAGTTACATTGCAGACCATAGCAAGTCAGCGTTTGACCTCTCCCTACTTACACAAACCTTCCAAGCCAGCTTCGATAACGTGGAACTCCACCTTGTTCCATTTCAAAAGCTACTCGGATAAGCTAGAAACATCACGTATAGACGTAATACACTACTCATGAGGTTGCGGAAAATACTTCGACAGCCGACAAACGGTTTCGCCCTTTCTTGGGGCTCATCAGCTAGGCGCAGTCCCCGAGTTTTCCTCAACCTTATATCCTACTTGAACGCAAATTGCACACTCATTTGCAAACCAGTTTGATTTTGAGAGAGACTCACCTGGAACCCAGCTGAATCTCCCGTTTGTGATGTTTCCAGGCTACTGAATGTGCTGCACCAGGCAGCCTCATGTTCCAGTTGTTACGATATTCGAGATATCGCGTTACATGTATAATACACTACTCGTAAGGTTAAAAACAAAAAAGTTGTTTGCAAACGAGTGTATTTCGCTAGAGACAGCATATTATTCGAAGCCAGATAGTTGGGTCATTCACCATTGCACCGCAAAGGCATCTGCACGTATGTAGAAACCAGGGATAAGGCCAGCTGCGTAATCTCTGTTAAATTACCTTGCCTGGAATCTATCAGAAAACATGTCGGCTTTTGTGCGTATGTTCAGGAGTGTCCTACGAGTTGCATGCAGTTGACATGCTAATTTTTTCGATCTTAAGAGTAAAACGACTAGAACGACCGGATGATCCTGCACAATCTTCAAACATGTTTATGATAGTGATGAACACTAGAAAGTTCGTTAAATTCAGTGGTTTTGTTCGCAGATGTTGAGGGATTGGAGGTGGTCACGTCGGGAGGGAACAAATGGTAAGCTAGGACTTTTGTGAAGACACTAGTAATTCTTTTCACGGTAGGTGGGCATCCGTTTCCGGATCGGTTTGTCACGTCGCACTTGGTCACTATGCCCTAGCCGAACCGTTTGTTCTTGTATCTTAAACCCATATACCCCGTTTTAACTCAGGGTAAAAGACCGGAGGGTGAACAGAATGGGACAGTTCTAAGGCTGTCAGCATGCCCAACCTGCGGCCTATCCCTCTCAGGTCACAAGTAAGGATAATTGAGCAGCTGAGGTCAGCAGTGGACGCAGAGGTCTGGTGACATCCGCCCCATGTGAAACATACCCAAACCACGCGCACGTGGCTGGTTCAGCAGTTATTCAGCTTGGCTTGCACAACAGTGGCTGCAGAATCGTTTCAGGCCCAACACTCCCGGTGTTGGCGTGGATGATTAACCTATGTACACTGCCCTTAACTACGCATCAACCGGCCTCGACGGAACATCGTAAATCCAAACCCAAACGTACACAAAATCATTTTGAGATGGCTGTGAAAACCAGTAAACAGTTTTGGGCGAGTCATTTATGACACCAAAGGTGGGGGTGAGCAATGAGGTGTACGGAAAAGATTTTTCGGTGGCCAACTCGATTCATGAAAATTGCCCAAGACACCCACAAATTACTGGTCATTATTCAATTTGATCACTTGATCACGTGCTCACAAACCAGGCTAGTGTTACCAACATACCGTGCACTGTTTCTCACACCTTCCTGCCTATAGAAGCGGTGAATGCATTCTTTGGGGTCGTCTGTTCTTCGGAGGTTTTTACGTGAACTTGGAACCACCCGACGACACCCGGACGAAATATAAAAATGAGCGTCTTTCGCCGTCACTTTAACTGTTCACTGGTTTATAGCAATCACGCAATTCAGGGAGTCGTTCTCCCTGGTCTGAAGTAGTTTGATCCAAAACATCCAAGCTTGTAAACTTCTCAGCAATGTTCCAAAACATTGGTGGTCTGGGTAAGTTCATTGGCTGTTGCTCAGGTAGCAGTTGCATATCAATTCTTGGTTGGATAAATGCTTCCCTCGGGTCTATTAATATTTCTATAGCTCCTAGAACGCGTTTGATAGCTCTAACGTGATTGTTTGCTAGAAGTCCAGCTTGTAGTTAGTTCAATTGGCCCGTTTGTAAGCCGTGTTGCCTTGTTATCCGATTCACTTACTCTCGATTGGTTGGTTAAATGTTTTCATTTCGCTAATCCCGTTCAAATCAAGTGTAAGTAAATCGGGCGACAACGCAACGTGGATTGTGAACGGGCCAATCAAAATAGACGGAGGCGAAACTCCTACCGACCAATCACGTAATGGGTATCAAATACGCTCTAGTAACTATATAAACGTAAACAGACCTTGAACAAATATCCAGCCAACCGTATACTGACGATGTCTAGTTGTGCGGAGATGAAAAATTTACAGACTGAATTCCAACTTCCACCTGATAGGCAACCAGTGTAACCTGCTTGATTGGCAATTCTTGAACGTGAGAAATATACCCTGAATTCATCGTACGGATGATTTTCGTTTTCTCCCTGTCATGTTCTAGTAAGAGAAAATGTTAAATTTGCTAGCAGCGCAGAATGTCAAATCTTAGTCTACGGATTTTTATGCAATTTCCGAGGATTATCTGATCTGATGAGGTCATCTTTGTCGTCACGGTAGTGGTGCAGTTTGTGCGCTTTTTTGCATAAAAATCTTGCTGATATTGGTGAAATTTTACCGTTTATTACGTGTGCATTGCCTTGATGACGACGTCATACTTTGAAGCAATGGAGCTACTGTTTTATCCCACCGTTTTCGTTAGAACCACTGTCGACTGCTCACTTTTCGTACTAAAAACAGCTACTTCCCGTAACCGTCTGCAAGTTATTTCACCAGAAAACATAATCGGTGTACCTCAACTTTGATTCTGTGTCGAGTACCATACTATGCTGTTCGAGTGACCAGAGAGTCCAGCACGCAGTGTTCTAACTGAGTGTCACCGAATTGATCTTTTTCCACGACTAGCTGTATAAACCTGACTGGATTGGACAATCATGGACCAATGAGAATTCTCACTCAATCCTGCGATAACTTCATACCGAGATGGCCGGAAAATATATTCCATATGCAGTGAACGGTTTGTGTTCCTCTTGGGGGGGGGAGGGGACGTTGGGGTGTTATATTTGGAGGCCGCTGTACGTTTAATAGCCACTTCTTCTCTACCCAGCGAGTCCTTATTTACCTGTTTATTATTTATCTTACCTAATCGGGGACGAGAGCCTAACTAAAGCAAAGAAACAGCGTCCTTGCATTACCATCCAAGTGAATGCAAAGCCCTTCCAGTTGACAGGTGATTTCGCTATCAAGTCCTGCGAAATGACACTCCAAAATTTGACTATAAATAACCAACAACGCTGGCGCAAACATTCCGGCTATAATGGGCTTTCCTTCACGATGAACCCTTTTCCAGGTCACAAAGTTTTCAGTGTAGCTAGATGTTTCCTGCAGCAGTTTGTGACCATTCAAAATGCATCCTACGACTTGAGGCTCATCATCAGTAATTTCAACCAATATGCTGTTAGATAGCTCTCCTTGGGATTCTCCCGTCTCCACATCTAAGGGAGTTCACGAAGCATGTCTAAACTGAGATTTACATTCACACTGGAGGCTCCCTACGGTAATCTGATGTCGTATGAGCGCACTGAGTAGTGGCTCGGACGTGCTCAAGCAATACGCTGTTGCGATACTGAAAAGAACACAATGTAGATCTATGTATCTTTTAATTCCGAATAATAATAATAATACTAATGTTTATTCCCAACTTATGGGTGGCATACCGTCTGGCATGATCATACGCAAGTATGGTCTTCATCAACAGCCATATCAGGCAATAAGAACTAACTATGCGTCTATGTGAAAAATTCGCAAGGTCATCCGAGGACAGAGTCATCCACATGGTGCGAGGTCGGTTCATAAATTGAGTGGGTTGGTGTTAGACCTGATGTGTTGCATGGGTCTGGCATGTGTGACAGGTTGTGAACCTGTCAGTTATCATGCCACTGGTGGTCACTGGTGAATCATTACCACCGATAGGAGATAAGGTTCCGCACCACCTTTAATACGGACCCAATTGGTGCATCTGATGATGGTAAGATATTTTGCGCAAAGGCGTCCAGTGTAATTAACTAGGCCACGCAATAATGGCGTTTTATCTTCAGACGTAGTGTGTACAGCAATCATTCAGTTGTTTTTAAACCCTTCTGATTCAGCTTTGATATGATCCTGGATCGTGTATTCCATCTGTTCATTTGGCTCATGCATCCAGCTGACGACTCGTTTGGCCTGTGTAAACTGTGGTACAGTACACTTTACGAATGTACTCCACTGTGTTCTGTCTGAGTATCCGGTCTTTATATCTGCTCACGGCGGTTTTTACAAGGGGCGCAGTCTATTTTGTGCTAAGTTTTTATACTTTGTCTACTCAGTTGGTTTCGTGCGAACTTCGTGAGTCTTATTCTATAAGAGAGGCAGATCATTTTCCCCCTTCCGCAGTTCTTTGTGGTCGTCTAGACAAACACATCTCCAGGACAATGTATTTACACAAAAAAGCTTCACTGTTGAGTCTCGAGGATGTCCGTTTGCTGTTCACTGTTTGAAAGAATATCGCTATGCCATTGACTGCAAGGGACTCTATCGAGTCTGGACTTTCAAAAATTTAAGTGTGTGAGCTCAAAACTGATGTTTGAACCATGGTGCTGTTCAAGTCAGGCACTTGTTTACTGAGATTTCATGTTCTGCGCCTAATTGTTGAGCCGCAGGCACGATGAAGCTGGTAGCGTCTGTCTAGATATTTTGAGCGATCATATCCTACGACTTGCATCTTAAAATATCATGGGCTAAAGGTCTGCACATTCTCGCGCAGCTAATGTAAGTGGTTATTTCTGATGAGGTACGGACTTAAAAGATCAAAACTTTTCACTGTATGCCGAGTAGTTAATAGGAGAACCAGCTCCAAACGTAACTGGACTATACAACTACCAATGGAACAACCGTTTTCCTTGAGAGAGATTTAATTGGTTGTTCTTCACTTGCCCTTGACAGATTAGTTCTACTTTTAGCACCCCTTTTGGCCCGCCTAGAACTTTCCACGTGAGCTTTATAAACAGCCCGTTTTCGGCTGCACAGGACACGCCTCTACACTTCAGTGTTTAAAAGATCAGCTGATTCGAACGCTATTGGCTTTCTGGTTTGGTTGGGCGCATCAGGCTATCAAGCGGTTATTCACACTCGGGTTCACGGTAGTAAGAAGGCATTAGGAAAACTTTGGTTCACAACAAGTTGGCGACGGGGATGTGATGGATGAGACAGCCCTGTTATCTCCATTGCACAAAGATACGTGTGAGATAGTGTATAGTTGCGCCCTGGGGAACAACTTGTTAATGACAACCTCCTGGACACTGTACAAAGCGGACACGAAAGTGATCAATCCGACTGGGATGTGTTAAACCCAGATGTCACCCTTGATTCTTCATTAGATTGCGTTGCACAGTTGTGGACATTCATTTCACCCTTTCAGTATGGATAACATTTTCTTAAAAGTGTACGTCATACCGGCTGAGACCGTTTTGGTAAATCAGGGAAAGATTCATTGGGTAGTTGAACAGCTGCTTGAGTATAACACGACGGACCGGTTATCGATCAAGGTGCAGGAATCCCTTAGAGTCAAAGTGTTACTTCACCGACAGGCTGACTCCAAAAAACCACCGCGGTATTTGGCTGGCTCGGTATCATTCGACCGTATGTAGAAGCACTCAGATTGCTTTCCAACGTGTGACTAGGTTTTCTACGTTGAAGCATCCTCCCTGATAAACCGTCTCGGTGATCGATGTAACCCAAACCTGCAATCTGAAAAAATTCCGGGACTTTTATATGCACGCTATCATTACAGGTACGTGGAACTATCACCTATCAATAGTTGGTCAGCTTCCCGAAATGGTAAAAAACGCACCAGTACGATGGTCTGTGAACTTTTGGACAATGTGTCTTATGCCAAGAAAGTATACTCTGCTTAATCGAATACCATGCCGTTTGAAATTCGAGGAAGCCTTGTGCAGTACATTCAGTTGAAGAATACCATCAACCAATTACCAATCTGATCTGCAAATGAGTGCACTCTGCATACCATGTACAATTTGGCTGAAGCAGAACATAAGGTTGACGGAATCTCGGAGACTGCTTCGTCTTGATGAACCCAAAAAGGGATGCAACCGGTACCCAGGCTGTCGAAAAGTTTCCAGCAATCTCGAACTTCAGAAAAATGTGCTGTGATATGTGGAACATCGTACCAACTGGAAAATGAGGTGGCTTTCGCTAAGCACATTCAGTTGAAGACTGATAGATTAACATGAGGTTCAGTTCTGTCTCTATTTAAAACAAAATAAATTTGCAAATGAGTGAGTTGAGTACAAGCTGGGGGACTGTGAGTACCTAAAAAGTCACGAGAATTTTGAAACCGGTTGTTAGATGTCGCAGGTTTTTTCAGAAACCTTATAAGTATTGTCTTTTGTCATGAGAGAGTTCCTTTCCCGTTCACAAACGTTTTTCTAACGTTATACTGTTTCCCGTTCAGTCTATTTTTCCGAGACTTTGAGGAACAGCGTTGTTGCTCTCCTCAGGTTGCGGTGCTCCTCAGTGTCCAGTTTTCACGTGCGACACTTATCGATCCAAATGCATACGTGATTGTATGCGCACCAGCGTAATTGAATACGTTTCTAGATTCCATGTACCATGAGTGAGTGCATAGTAATTCCGGAATGTTACGGACAAGTGATATGTATTTGGTTTTTCTAGAATGTACTCCTAGTCTTCTAACACAAAACGGTTGCTTATGTTCACGTTGTCTCACATCAGTTTATCGATCTCTACCAAAGGTGAAGTTGTGCCGCACACGGGTCTGTAATGATCTACTGTTATCCGCATGGTGTGCAATTTCGCGGAATTTCACGGAAGACGGTAACTAGTGGATAAATCGTGCAAAACTAAACTTTGTAAAGTACAAGGCGGATTGTTGTATTTTTGAGGAGGTTATAAAAAAACTCCATAACTGTTAATGGCTGCCTAACATTCCGCCAATAAAATCAGACGAAATCCCCAACGGAACCAAAGTTGAACCTATCGATTGATAGCTGTCACCACTCACCGGAGGATGCATCGCCGAACAACTTGTGATTTGCCACTCAACACGTGTCATCAACTTGGTGGTCAAGTGACCTTTTAGGGGCAGGAAACTGTAAAAAAATTGCTGTCCCTCTAAAGACTGACTGCAAGCTATCTGTCGTTTAATTGTCGGTCCCTGGAGGAGCAAACTGACCAGGTGACGAAATCGCAACTCATGAGTGTGTTTGTGTGGAAAGTTGTCTTAAGATAGAGGGAAAGCGTTTTATTTTTGTTCCGTGAAAGTTATGTTTTGGGACTCCCAGTCACTTCAAACCACCGTCCAGTCACCTAGCCAGTGTAAAAATACACAAAGGCCCAGTTTGAACAAGTTCGCCTTCTGGTCCGTGATAGGGCCAGAGTACTGCAAGCCGCAGGGAAATTGTGAGTAGTCTCCGCTTGAGGGGCAGAAGGTGGTTCTTTCAGATGGCATAGTTTTCAGGGCTGATCTCATTGGGTGGTGACCTCTGGTGGGGTGGAATAGTGCAAGCTTAACACAGTGGATACTTGTAATGAAGACGTGGTTGGTTTTTGGTCCTTCAAAATGTCAATCCGAGTTGTCTTGTCTACAGAAATTCATTTGCATTATCGTACACGATGCAATTTACGTGCATCTTCACCTTCTGTAGTGAATCGGTGACATTGATAAAACATCTGAGATTGCAACGATGAAACTGATGAATAACAGCTGATCAGTTCCGTGGAGTGTCGCTTTTCTCCGCAGATGAATGACCTCCATGTGGTTCTCGTTTTATCGTACTGGACCACCCAAGCATATCCGACAAGACCAAGTCAGGTCCTCATTTGTCAGGGTAGTGCGCTTTTGCAAAAAACATCCATCCTCATCTTACATTGGCACTTTCGTTGTGCAGTGATCCCGCTAACCTTTGAAAGGTGTGTTCTGGGGCTGGAAGGCTTCTCAAATCTCAAATCCCCGAATGAGTTATTAAAATGAATGCCATTGTCACAGCGACGATGAAGTACGTCAGCAGAGGTGTGTCGGCTATCCAAAGTATGAATTTATACCCTTTCTAGGTAATCACCATTGGTCAGTACAAGTGACGTGAGCAAGGTTATTTTGGAAATTCGCGCTGAAATTCTCAGGGTGGTGATCTGTCATCAGCGGGGATTGTACGCTAAATCGCGGCTCTTTCTAGAGGGTATTATGTGTCCTTAAGAGTGCTCACTTCTCTACGGACAAATGTCTTGACTGCGCTTAACGGTACTAGTTTGGATCACCACTAAAGATGAATATAGGAAAAAAACTACCCTATCAGTTTAGGTATTATGCATAAAGTAGAGGGATGAAGGTATCCAGTACTCTTTGATAGTCGAAACATTTCAGAAAAAGCGACTTACATAAAAAGTTAGGAAACCACCTCCTGGTCTCGGGAATGAACTGCTTTCCCTACGTCAGGCTTTGTCTTGTGTAAATTTTTAAGTGTCAGCTGACAACGACAATGGAAGCTTAGTTCGTCGTGGATGACGGAGAATGCCACTTTGATTACTTCAGGAACCACTTTTTGGAAAGTTCCATTTTAGCGGATTGACTCATGATTTAGGGCTCAAGTGACTGGAATCCATGTTCGAAGGCCTCGGGCACATTGGAAAAAAACTTGTATGTAGTGCGCCTGAACGTGTGGCATTTTGGTGCCTTAATGTAGGCAAAAAACCTTTGATGGGAGGGTAAGTTTATCCTCGTAGGCAAGGGAATGGTCTTTCAAAAGGTATCAGTTTCAAGCCAAATAGCATGGAACCGGAGGCCTCATCTTGGAATGCGCTGATCACATTTGGGTAGGAGGCTTATTGTAACTAAGACAACTTCCCAAATTGACAGTGCACTAAAGTATGGCTCCTAAAGATCTGAAGATGCACTTGCTGTGGACCACAGTTTTCCTACTGCCTTCCTAATGCCGTGAACCCAAGTGTGGATAGCCGCTTGATAGCCTGATGCGCTTAGCCAAACCAGAAAGCCAATAAACGTGCGAATCAGCTGATCTATTGAACACTGACGCCTACAGGCGTGTCATGTGCAGCCGGAAACGGGCTGTTTATAAAGCTCACGTGGAAAGTACCAGGCGGGTCAAAAAGGGTGCTAAAAATAAAACTCATCTTTCAAGGGCAAGTGAAGAAAAAACAATTAAATCTGTCTCAACGAAAGCGGTTATTCCATTGGCATTTTGTAGTCCAGTTACGTCCAAAGCTGGTTCTCCTAAGTGAAATCAAAAGCAACAGCCGCAGAATATAGGCCAATCTGAATGTTCATTCTAAGGGTATTCAGAAAACTTCTTATCCCAGGATTTTCAATTTGAAACTGGAGCACTTTCGAATTCTGTGTGGTATTTTTTTCTGTCTTTGAGGTCCTCCTGCGCAAATCCATGATTCCAGTTAGTTATAACCCCTACGTCACTTTTAAAATTACACCAACACATCTTTAGCCCTCCGAGTTCTGATATCCTGTCGCAGTTGATCAGTTTTGATCAGGATGGAGTTTACGACAACTACACTCATTTGCAAATCAATTTGGTTCTCACGGGAGGCTCAAGTGAATCTCTCGTTTATGCTGTTCTTCAAATGAATGTGCTGCAAACAGGCCGCATCATGTTTCAGTTTGTACGATATTCGAGATATCGCAGTATATTTTCATAAAGGAAACCACTCACAAGGTTGCTGAAAACTCTTCGACAGCCCACGACCGGTTCCGCCCTTCTTGGGGCTCATCATCAATTTGGTCGCAAATGAGTGTATTTGTCACAGTCAGTCCAGTTTGGGTTCAAGTAGAACATAAAGTTGACGGGAGCTCGGAGACTGAGCCTACCTGATGAGCCCCAAGAAGGGCGAAACCGATCGTGTGCTGTCGAAGAGTTTTCAACAACCTTGTGAGCAGTTTCCTTTATGAAAAAGGATGGAGTTTAATTTAAAATACAACATGACGCCCTTGGTCATCACCCCGACTGGTTTCGTTTTGCTTTCCAGAAAACCCGTAGACTTTCCTTTTTTAGCTAGAAATTGAAGGTGTTAGGTCTGAATACCATTGAATTCCATCAAAAATTCAAAAATTACCGGAGAGTTGACTCGAGGCCTAGAAGTGACCCGTCCAACAATATGGGGACCATATGTATCAACATGAAAATGCAATCTGTTACCTTCCTGCTTTTCGGTGTGTCTTCTGTAGGTCACAAAAATTTCCGAAAGCACAAAACATCACCCAATTTTTGAGCGGTCAGGGATATTGGTTATTCGTCTTTGTTCCCCGATTGTTGGAGGCACGCAGCCCAGAAAGGCTATGCAGTTCCTCATTGTGCTGCTTTTTCCACTGAAGGTTGTGTCTCTATAAGACAGGAGACCAACTCGATGGAAGGTAAGATTTAGTCCTCAGTGCGAGGTAGCTGGAGCGGCCACGTTAAGAAGTGAGCTGTTTGTCTTAAGGGCAATGAATTTAGAGTCAACTCACTTCAGTGTTGAACTTATAAGTTGGGGAACTATTAGGTCTGAACTTTCAAGCATCCTGTCGCTCGGTGGGGATCACTATTGAAGACTGAGATGCCAGGGTTAGTTATTTGGGCATATTTCACTGTTGGTAAATGGGATCGAAACCTCCCATTTGGTACTTGTTTCGTTTATACTACTGCCCCAATAGCAGTGGTATATAGGCGGACATCCTTCCGCTTGATAAGGGGGTGCCCTGAGAAGAGGTAGTTTGAAGTGAAAGGTCAGTTAGTGGTTAAATCCCGAAATAAATCTTCAACCCAGCTCCACATGCAAACTCGTGATTGTGATAAAAAGCGAATCATGTGCCTATTCACCGTATTCTTCTAAAAGATCAATAAGTACAGAAGGGATGATGTGGGTACCTACTGATACATCAAAGCTCCCGAATGAGCAAAACAGACCTGAAAACAGAAAAAACTGCTGTATATGGAGTAGTAAATCAAAGCACCTTAGCTAAAAAAATATGGGCGCAGAAAAAGCCGAGTAGTAAATCAAAGCACCTTAGCTAAAAACTATGGGCGCAGAAAAAGCCAGAGGTCGCTTATTTACAGCAAGGAAAGTCAATAGTAAGTTGTGTAAGCGGTTGATCAGCTACAAACTTTCGGGGAGAAACCAATGCGGGCGTGTGTACTGCATGTACTATATAATTGGGACTTCTCCGAATGGCCTCCAGCGCTGTCCACTTTTCTTTCTCCATACTTTTAGCAGTTAATTAAAAAGTGATCTATTGGAACTAAATTACAGGTTTGCGATCGCTCAGTAAGAACCGTCAAACAATAGGTTCTTCTGCCATGGCAACCAGGATAAGTGAGTGCCGTTTTGCTCCGCTCAATACTTGAATGACCGACAGTATCCCGGTGTGACACATTCACTGGCTTGAAAGAAGAACGTGAATTCCCAAAAAATAAGTTTTTAATTTGTATATCACCAATTAATCTATGTAATTTACTAATGTTTCCACTGTGTGCAGCGAGCATTTGTGTAGCAAACTTGACATAATTTTAGGGTTGGTCTCTTTGGATTGCTGTCTCGAAGAAATCCTACTGATGTTCGCCCTCCTGTTGCAAATTGTACTGTAACAGTTCAGGATGGGTAACGTATATGCAATCCACGTTAAGCGTGGAACTTTTCAGGCGCAATGTGGTTATATTCTATTTTCCCTGGACCAAGCGAATTTCAGCAAATTTACAAAACGCAGTAACTGTAGGAAAATCGATTTTCGAGACTTCAAGTCACAGTAGTCATTTGCCCGGAAGCAGTAGACTTTTCACTCAGACATTCTGGTGAGCCGTCGGGAGCAGACAATTTTCTCAAGAAATAAACTAAATGGAATACTTAAAAACCAATGAGCAACATTCACGACATGTGCTCTACAAACAATTATTGGATTTCGACTGTTCAACCTAAGTAAAACTCGTATATATGTAATGCGCTACTCACAAGGTTGCTGAAGATTCTTCGACAGTACACGACCGGTTTCGCCCTTCTTGGGGCTCATCAGGTAGGCGCAGTCCTCGAGTTTCCATCAACCTTATGTTCTACTTGAACCCAAGTTGGACTGATTTCGATAAATACACTCATTTGCAAATCATTTTGGTTTTTGCAAAAGACTCACCTTGAACCCAGCTGATATGCCCGTTTGCGATGTTTCCAGGCTTCAGTCCATAGTTCCAAACACTGGTTTTTGATCAAGTGGCTGCTGATTTTTCATCGAGAGTTCCAACCGTCCATGTACGAACTACAGCCTAACTACACACAATCCAGCGGTGCGCCCGAATATGCGAATCTCCACTGCGAGCCGGAACTTCCAAGTGAAAAATTTTGGGGTTCGTTTTACGATAGATTGATTCATTTGACTTTCACCCGTGCACCAACTCGTTATGGAGACAGTCATTCATCCGAAGTAGTTACGAGTGGATTTTCAGGTTGGACGGAAAAATTTGAAGCTCATTGGAGAGGCACGCCTAAACAGAACTAAATCTGCAGTAAGATATCAGTTGGTCTGACCACACTTACCCAACTGCTTGTAAAAGTTATCTATCTCATTCATTCCGTCTTGATTGTTCATAAAATAACTAAGCTTCAACGAGTCTCTCGTTCTCTTTTTCGAGACTACTCCTTTAGGTTTTGCAGTTCTCAGAAGAGTGTCAGCGCATCGACTTCGAGTAATGTAATCCTTGCGAAATCGTCATTTTGTGACCGAGGCCGTGGGGTGATGACAGTTAAACCTGCAAAGTGGTAGAGGTCTATCTTCCACACCATCGTCTTGGAGACCGGAAGGGCCGAACAACTGCTAGCCGTCTTATACCACGTGGATGTGATCTGCGTTTGGCACATTAATAACAAAGGTTTTCAATCTGCCAACGCCATGTAGGTGTTACTCTAACTTGCGCTAACACGACAAACTTTCTGGCGTGCTACAGGCAAAGTTGCAAGACGTTCTTCTACAGACTTGACTTTTGCTGCCCTCACACTGTGGGCTTCAACCATATTTTCTCCGACATTTTACAACTATGCACCACTTGTTGGGTATACTGACGGTTTTACTCTCCGAAGGAACTGCGTCCAGGCAGCAGCGCACACTGTTTAGCACAAACGGCATGCGACACGGAGTTGGTTTCCATGTTCCAGTGTAACAACAAGAACTGATATCAGTTCACTGTGGTGTATCCCCAAGAGTAGAGTGATTTTGACCGGTCAACGATTGGTGACAACAGCACCGCTTAGGTCACGTCTGACCTTAACGCTGAATTTTCGACGGGTTACAGTCGGTCAGAGTTTCATAGTCCAGGAGGAGACGTGTAACCAGCACGCATGACAACAGTTTGTGTTATCATTACTTAACCAGCTTCCCTCAGCTGCGAATAAGCAGACGTGTTTCAGCTGGGCAAGTACTTTGCAGTTCAAGCCGTTAGTAAATTAATTAATTAACTATGCGGGTTCAAGCAGACTGGTTGGAAGCTACGGACGACTGTACGAAGTAGGAGTTGACAGCAGACCAAATGGTGACACCGCTCCACAGTCTCGGTCTTTCTGTCAACCCCATAATAACTCTGCTGGGTTTCTTACTCCTTGACTCGACAAACGAACATAATGAGCGTGCAATGCGTAGGGGAGAATCTTGTCAGCTGGAATCCAATATGGCTTTTCTGATGTGCTGAGCAGGTTTCGAGTCAGCTCACGACATCGCAAAGCCTGCATATCTAAATGGTCGATAACTAAAAGAAAGCCCTGAGTACTATTCAGGCTAGGGACTGCAGAAAGGGTTGTATTCTTCCGTCATCCTACGTTTTAGCTAAGATGCGTCCACGACTTTCATTTATATGCTTCTGTTTTGGAAACTGCTTCTGAATACACTTTCCAGTTTGCTTTTTTTAGTTAGAACGCATACTAATTGATTTCTGTCAGTTGGCAACAAAAGTCTCATGCGTTCACTTGGATTCCCAAAACGTCTTGAGTTTCTCCTCCCAACTGTCGCGTTATTTAGTCTTATTGGTAATATTTTTGCAAGTTACATTTTATTTAACATTTGTTTTGTCTGGTGAGATAGATGGTTTGGCTGCAAACGTTTTGTCATTAGCCAAGATGACATCATCAGTGCATAGCAGATAGGCGATGGATAGCAGTTCGTGGGTGCGTACACATTCGCAGTGTTGTACAGGTGTCTTGTTGACCCACCGAAATACATCTGATCGGTCGTTTGAAACGTCAGCCCCGTTTGTTGCTAGCCCCTGATTGGTCAGCGTCCCAAAGACCTTCGAGTTCGACCTCTCCAACACATTCCAGGTGACTTTCGGTTCAACATTTGCACTTCTTGTCACCTGACCAATCGATTCCCTCTAATTTGGTCGATTAGTCTGATGATCTTATTCTTGTAGTGGTACGTACGAAGCAAGTGGACAACGTCGCAGCATTCATCCTATATTCTTGTCAAGGCTCTGCGTTTCGTCCATTCCAGTAAAGTTTTTGCGAGACTTCGCTTCACTGATCCCCACTTTAGTGACCTGCAAGTTATCAAACTCTAGTTCTTGAACCTTTAGTCACCTTTGAATTTATTGTTTCCCGGAACGAAAGGTAAGATTTTTGGTGGGTGTTGTTGAACCACATTTCGTTTGCTGGTTACTTCAACACGAAATGTCGGAGGAGTAATGGGGATTTTAGGTCGCTTTCCTGCAGCCTCTTCCAAATGGCCACCTCTGCTAACCGGGAATTCGCCTCCAATCGAAATCGATCATGATTGTTGTTCAAATACATCTATCGATAGCAATGATGACTACTGGAAGCTGAAGACTTTGGCCCAAGTTAATAGAACGATCACTAAACTTAAATTGGTGATGAACCTGTTCGTGTAACATGAGCATGTCAGTGCATTCCAACAAGCACAACACCGGACAAAAATGTTGGCAAATTTTAAATGTACGCAGATTCGTTGGTTCTATCTTACTAAACCAAACGATTCTCAGTAGCAAGGCACGACATATGACGCTAACTGTCGTTTTACGAATACCAGTTACGTGCTCCGCCTAATTTTATATCAGGATTTGTTAACTCCACAACAAGTAACGCAAAAACTGCCTGCACTGTTGAAGTCTTCTTGGTTTGCCTTCAGACACAAACCAACTAGTGAAGTATATTCTCAGCTTTGCCTCAGTCGGGCAGCAGGTTACCTTTTTTGGAACCACGTCACTTTCAAGTGACAGCTGAATCCGTTTGGATGTTTGTGATACTTGACCTGGATGTTGGTTCGGTTTTCCTTTGACCGAGAGCCTACAGGGTAAAACTAACATGACCCATGTACTTTTGTTCTCTCAATTTACCTGTTACGTTTCGATATCCGTGGAAAAATCAAACAAGTTTCGCTTGTAAAACAGAGTAGTCGTAAGGTCTTGTCGTGAGGTGTATTCAGCACATTACTGTTTGTTTCCAATCCAGTGATAAACTCACCGATTGAAGGCAACGCCACGATCAGCGCCTTTATGATTGTTGATCTTGGAATTCGAGATCACAGAGCTGCTTCATCATTTGGTTCAGCATTATAAAACGGCTTGGTGGTTTCTTAACCACAAAGAATGACCAGGTTTAAATATATTATTGATGACAACCATATTCGCTTTTTTGAACTGAAATAAACATAAGCTGGATGAAAAAGACGGGAGTAAAGGTAGGACTGAATGAATTCCACCAGATATCGATGGCGCGATGACTGGGTCCAGTCGCAAAGATCGGTAGTATGTCAAACAGAGTGGAGGTGAGAAGATTAGATCAGAAGCTTAGAAGGCTGAGTACCAAGGCATGTTGATTTGCACGGTGCGACCATCATGATCATCTTGTTTTCCGTACAGAAAACTGTCTGACCGAGATAAACCTAATCAGCATACATCTGGCAAACTAATTATCTTGGTTTTTTTGTGCTATTCTGTGTATAGTTGTCCTGGTAGAATTTCAACATCAAATCACTCGATAGACAGAGAAATTTTTATTATATCTGGCTGTAAAATACCTTCGAAGGTCACCCAACCCACTTAGTTGTTAGCAATGTTTTGGTATGTGGGTTGGCGATGGACAACAAAACAGTTCTAGCATATCTGCGGATGAATCGACCGCGAGGATACAACTAAATGGACAGTTAGCTTTTCGTCTCACAAACCGCTCACCGAAGTTCAATCGTTCCAGCTGCTAGACCCGAGAGAAGTCGATACCGCAGCCAGTTCATTGAACTCAGATGGGTCCTTTTTCCTGGTATGTCGAGAATCGGGAGCTGCACAGTGAAGATGGCAGTTTTGATGCAAGAGTGCCATTGACTTCGAGAAATAAACTCATTTGCATATCAATTTGGTTTTTGCGAGAGACTCACCTGGAACCCAGCTGAATCTCCCATTTGTGATGTTTCCAGGCATCGACTGTTTGACACAATCATATCCGTCAAAGTCATTAGTCACCGGTTTGTCTCGTTTCGAGACCCCATCGTGGGAGATGGCGCTTACCAACCTGACTGAGTTGACTGGTCATCTATCTGAAAACCACCTCTAGTCATCTGCAAGTAATTCTGTTTATTCGTGAGAAAAAATGTCTTCGCCTTCGCTGTATTGTTTGATATGGCTTTTAAGGTTGAATTTAATCGATTAAACTTGGGACGTGCAAAGAATGATAAACCGGATGTTGAGCAAGCGTTGTTCACAGGTTCGAGCTTGGACTCATGAATTTTCCGTTAATTCACTTTCAAAAGGCCGCCTGGATCCCCTACGTTCGGTAAGCTAGATTAATCCAATGCTTTCAGAGAGTTAACATCGTGCATAACTGATTGGATTAGAAAGCCCGGTAGTTCATTCAAGCAAAACCAGTTGAGGATACTAGTGATCATTGACCATTTCTGTAGGCATCGTGGCGACAGTTGGTCTAAAACAGAATATCGCAATTCAGTAATTATCCGATCTTTCGCGAGGATTGTGAACTGAACCCTCAAGAGGGATCATCTGGGGTAAGCAGGGGGTTTGGTCCCTTCTATGGGTTCATCTCTCTTTGGGAACTCCCACACTGGATTGTGACTGACAAAAAAGTATCATGCACTCTTCAGGGGAATGACGGTGCTTTGGGAGACCTCATTTAAGGGATTATGTGGTCGTCCAGTTGGCTGGCAGTACTCAGATTCCTCACAAATGCGACCTATTGACCATACGCACTCAGTCCCCTCATACAAAATTTATACCTGGAAACATCTTCAGGGAAAAACGAAAATACGGCTCATCGGTGGAGATGGAAGGAACTTGGTCATTGCTATGTGAACCTAATAAAAAAACCGACAACAGTTGATGTGACATGCGTTAACAATATTTTTCTCAACAAGAAAGGATGAACTAGCCTTACTTTCTGTTAGCGGTAGACGATTTGTTTGAAATCTGGCCAAGGAGAGCGCAGAAGGCGTTTTCACAGAACAATCAGAATGCGTGGTAGATGCGGACAACTAAACAGCTGAATCCCACGATGTCCGTAGGGCTTGCTGTGGCAATCCCTCTCACTCGTTACCGCTACCCACCCCACACTTATACGGTCAAATAATCTGTTCAGTTTAGACCGTACGGTTGCTGCCAGGATCCTGGTACCACTGTAGACAAGCCAACGTAGAAGTCTAGTAATCCAAGAGTTTGCGAACTAAAGAGAGACAGCTAATGAAAAAGGCATCAGGTAGGTGAGGGGCTTACATTACTCCCAGGCCAAACTCGTTCACATGATAAAGATAGAATATGTGTTTTGCATCTTGAGTGCGGATGTGAGCCAGGTACGGATCATCAAGATGGGAACAGGCAGCCAAATTCAACGCACCCAATGGTGAATCAAGCCCGAAGTTTTCGGACGGAATCTCGTGATCTAATCTATCGGGGTCACTCATGTCATCTTCTAGCACTTATCACTGTGTGTTCAGCAACCATCAAGGCCACGACCTCAGCCGCTGCTTATCAACCTAACTCTTTCGGCCGGACCAAAATTTCCGAGGGTATTAGTGTGTTCTGTCCATCCTGAACCTCAATAGCTGAGAGTCTACGTGTGCAACCGGTGAATACAAATCAAACGACTGCCCTAGGCGCCATTATTTTTCCAGTTCGAAACCCTTGTCTTACACCGATGAGTAATATTAGACACTATTTTGGATTTTTCGGTCCCTTTCTGCATAAAAATTGGAATTTTCTGCCTCCACCGAGCCTGGTTTTCGTAGGAGGAAACACAATGCAGAAAAAGCAACCACATTTTGTCCACAAGTTTTCAAACAGAGCATCATTGTCTTGCTGAATTGCTCATACACTTAGGATCACCTCGCCTGCAAAGACAAACTTTGGTGAACGCAAAGTCTGTTTCTGATTTGAGAAATGCTCCTCACATGAATAGTTTGTGATGGCGGTTCGTTCACCTACTGTGTGACAGCTTAGTAGATACAGTCTCGTGTGCGATTAAATCTATCCCTTCCAAAAAACTCAAGAATAGATGTAACCCCGTAACAAAGAACATCCAGTTGAAAACCATTATATATAAACCGCGTTTGGACTATCAGCGATACTTACGGATACGAATACATATAAGGTTATCCCAGGTCTTCAATAGGTTCAACTAGGATCGTAAAACATTGTCCGGAAGAGTACGAGCAACTGACCTTAATCGAACTGCCTCCGCTTAAACCGACATCCTATTTCCTGGAGTGGATGGCGCATAACCGCGTAATCAGCTGACAGCGTTCAAAGCACCGTTACAATGACTTCTGAAAACACCGGGAACAATGAGTGGTCTTATTTACCTATGCTTCGAGCAACAGGATTGTCTGTGTTCCGGAAATGTCCGAAACAGAGTAGTAGCCTTTGTATAATAATTATCTGTCATTAGCATACCAATTTGGTTTTGACAGAAAAATCGCCTGAAATTCAGCTGAATATCTCGTTTATGATGTTTTTAACCCGGGTTCCAGGTGAGTCTCCCGTCAAAATCGATTTTCTATGCATAGGAGTGTACCTCGCTAATTTTGTGCATTTCGGGTTCAAGTAGAGCATAAGGTTGACGGAAACTCGGGGACTGCGCCTACCTGATGAGCCCCAAGAAGGGCAAAACCGGCCGTGGGCTCTCAAAAGGTTTTCAACAGCCTTATGAGTGGTTTATTACGTCTACACAATTATCTGTCATGTTCGGCCAGACACGGTTTCATGGATTGTGCGCCAAAGACGGTCACATGGCGCGACAAGGCGATATCAGACGCAGCAAACTTAACCATGTATAGCTTTCGAGGGGTTCCGCAAAGCGCTTGTCCTCGATGAAACTGCAGTGGACATACTGGCACCATGACCTTTTTTGTTCTTGCCTGGAATTCCGTAAGCAGCAAGCAGCACGTTTATCATGGCTGAAACATCGAGTGCGTATATTTTGATTTCTGTTTAACCAAGTCAGTGTGCCGTGCAGATCCATGGATCTACGTGACGACTTCATCTATCAATGTTCGGATGCCTCTCTAACCAACAGTCGTTTCTCATCCAGAAAGCTATGAGAAAGTTTGGTGTATTTGTGAAGGAGAGCAGTTAGTTTAGGGGTGCACAGCTGTAATTCTAGAGGAATGTAAAGTAACGATCCCAACTTTTGAATATCAGTGTCTGTTTCTCTTCCAGTTTAGGAGCCATTAGTTTTTAGTCTTCAAAACTTCACACAGACGTGATTCCTTGGCTTCTGAGTATTGCTTATTTTACCCTAGAAAAGCCGAACTACGAGTGTTGATCAACTACGGAAACTAACGCTGTTATATCTGCTGATTCGCCAATCCCGCTCCAGTGCCTAGTGCCGAAAAAGACTCACCGATAAAGAACCCAGCAGGCTTATTGCGAACAAGCGAGTGCGTGCTATTTGAATTTTACTTTCATCGATCCAGGCTGTTGCTGCATTGATTGAATGCTTGATTAGCCTGGATGCTTGCCGGCTTTCCTATCGAGATTTTGGTGGTTTTAGGGTCTCAGTAGGTTTCGAGCGTTTTGGGGTTGCTTTCAGAAATCTGACCTTCTTGATAAACGCGATCATGGTTCGCACACGAGAATGACGGAATTAGCCAACAAGGTGCAACTGATGTCAGATATGAACCCATTTGCAAAAACTGAATAAAACCCACTCTCGAAACCTTGTGGCCCTTCTCAGGTTACTGTAACCACGCATCAGTATTGAACACTGATATCATGCTGTCTGTGATGACGATGATGTAATCACACACGTAAACTTCCACGAATTAATGATGGGAGTAACCTTAGACATCGAAACAGTAGTTGTTGCGTCATTCATAGCCAAGACACGTGAATGTGCAAGCATCATTTAATAGTGAAATACAAATCGCTTCATCACACTTTGGCAATTCGAGTAATTAGTCTAATCTGTCGATTCTATAGTGTTACGTAGCCGCGAATTTCCGAGTGTGACAGAGCAGCTTCCTGTGTAAATGAAAGCACGATGAGATCCCCGAAATACGGATGAAAACCACAACGAGAAAATCTTGCTGTGGTCACCTGAACGTCCAACAAAACAGTGCGAAAGAATGCGGCGGCTGTTTACCTGCGTACAAGGTGCTCGAAATCGCATGACGATAATACCGCTCACAATTTGTGCTAGTAGTGTGCAGCAATCACATTTTTTACCCAACTCAATTATGAGTTTGCCTTCGTCAGAATCAGGCTAGTCAAAATAACTCTTGAATCTCTCCGCGCTTTCTAACACGGAGTATTGTTTGTTTACCCTCAACGGTATGTGAATGTCTACTCACAACTTTCATTACCAGTTACATCCAAGCTCATTGTATCTAATGTGTATTCATCGCTACGTTTCCTCAGTTAGGCTGCGTTTTATAACAATACGATTTCCGCCTCAATCTGCGGACAAATTTGCAAGCTCCTAAATGTTTTCTTGTTGAAAGAGGCAGCGAATTTTAAAAAGACAGTTCAACGTGTAGACTATTCGCAGCTTGCGATTGCCGGCCACCTCCCCAACCAACCTGGGAAATCTTTAACACACACACCTCCATTTTTTATGTAGATAGTTTGTAACTTGTGGGTGGCCATGGCGTTTCGTGAAGTAAGATGCGTCTGTCTCGTGTTTTACTCTGTTTTGATCCTCGTCTTGCTCCGCTTTTAACTGGCAAAGGTGTTCAATAATGGCTGTTTTGTGCCCTTGCTTTTCTCCTCTTTGTAAAACATTATACTTCGTTGTGTATTACAAGGTGACTGTCCGGTTGATTTTTTGCAGTTATCTCACCAAGGCCCGATGAAGCCGCCTCAAAATATCCAGGATTGAAGCGAACTGAATTGGTTCTCTGACTGTTCTAAAAGACCATAATCCTCACTGTATTGGATCATTCTTTACCCACCTATACAAATCCTGAACACGAACGAGTCTTAGCCTGTTCAAAGCGCAGAGTTCTCAACGGCAAGCCCAGCCACTTTTGACTCTGCGTTTTTGGGGATAAGTTTCGTTCCCACAGACCACAAAACTAGACTATCAGAACAAAGATATTTATCATCTCAACCGAATCGGAACTCAAACACGCTACAAAAGAAACCATGAGACAACTCAGTGCTGTCCGACAAAATTAGGTAGACTAACAACCTAATAAGAAGTTAGAATGCAGAGTTAATCAAGGACGGTAAAAAGAATAAATCCTGCAACTTGCGAAAATTCATTCAATGTGCTACAAGAATACGGTGGCTTCCACAGCATCTGAAACACCTTTGGTCTCCACAATACACACCGATGGTTGGAGAGATTCGATTGGAGATGAGTCGGTATTATCACCTGAATGACTGCAGTCTATTTCCACCTGGTGTACTGGTGTAGATGCGCACTTGTTTGTGGACAGGTGTTCTTTAGGATCGTTGCTGTTTTGTCTGATGGAAAGATCAAAAGAGATGTGTGTGTGTGTGTGGAAAGCGTTTGAATAAACTCTTACAGTTACTTGAGACTCGGATGCTGTTATGACAGGTGACTTTCGTTGCAGAAAAACGAGGTATCTGCAGACTTCCAAGACAGAGGCTTCTGACAAATTGCAAGACAGTTATGGGGGATAGAACGCAGATAGTCAGGACCAAATCGCTTGACGTTGTCTGCTTGTTCGCCCGGGTTCGCGGGTTCTTATTTACTCCAAGGGAAGGTAGGCTGATCCCCTAGCAGAGTGAATGGTTTGTTCATTACTTCCCCAAACTATCTTGGGCTTTTGCATGCGTCCAGAAACGCCTCAAACTCATGTAATGATTATCAGGGTGCCCAACTATGGACAGCAATAGTCTGTCGTACTTGAGACGTTCGACAAATCAAGAAAGGCAACGCAGCAATTCATTTCACATCTCTCCTCTTCCCGTCCAGACTTAACACCGATTTCTTTATAAACCTATAACCGCAACTTATATACTGTTTTTTTATGCGGAAATGCTAACTGTAAGTTTATGAAGTTTCCTCCTGATGAGGTTGGCCTCACCCCCGAAAAAAACGTTTGCACTAATTTGAATAACAGTGGTCACAAAACGCTTTATCACCCAACTTGAAAATATCACCTACAACGCATCTGGTCTGCTGATCTTTAATGGAGAAGTTTGTGCTCTTTGAAGACAGGACAGTCTTTCGACGGTTACTATTTCATTTTCACCCAGGTAGTAACCGGCTAGGGATAGTCTTGTTGAACTGAGTGACTGGGTTTTTAACTTGAACAAACCTATACTCTCGGGTGGCTCACTCAAAACACATAGGGGATGTGAATCTGCTGGTTTGTGCTATGGCAAATACAGAGTCATTTGTATTTACGCAAAGCGTGCTACGCCAAGCTAATCAGAATTGATTTTACATATTTTTTGCTTTTTCGAAAGTTCGGTTAAGCACGTTGTGGTTTCCACACTGTTACCATCACCCTACTCGTGCCGTGTGGATAGGGACTACTTCAGCACAAATCTATCGGTAAAACTGGCGTGACGTTTACCAGGAATTGTACGGCGTCAAAAGCTTCGTGCATAACGGCCGCCTACACCAAACCTCGTGGAGGGCATTTCACGGTTAGCCCGCAGTTTAGCCGGCTACGGAAATCAAGCTTCTGGCTGAACACAATAACCTAAGGTAGTTGTTTGGAGCCTATTCGATGTGATGTATTCTTCCGTGGTGTCCCAGCGTTTCAACGCCTTTTGCGGACTCTGTGAAAACAAACTTCAATCGACACTGCTTCTAGTCAGTGAAGCCAGGCTATGACGAAAAGCTGAGGAGCACTGTACAACTTAAGGGGAATCATCAGCAGTGAGTATGTCACAAACTGCCAGCAGGATTCGAGCCACGACCTTCTGGATAACAGCTGAGGACAAAACCGCTCGACCTCGAGTGATAGTGTGGTTATTTCGCACAGAATATAGCACCCCCTCCATCCTTCAGTCATGGAATCCACATCATGAGGTCACGCGTTGACCGAGTCCCCGAGTGACCACTTCTAAGCTTGTAGTTTCACGAAACTCTCTATATTTAGAATAAAAACCTCACGGGCAAACTACCAGCTCAACATTTTGTGTGTGTGTATTATTTTAACAAACAACGCTAAATTACTCACCTGTTGAAGAGTTTTTTGCCACGTTTCAAAGAACTTGGAAATTCTCTATAAAAGATGGATAGAAGTTAACATGTTGCCAGTTTATTGCCCGAATGTTTTGCGGTCAGTAGTGTTTACTTTCAATCGTTTTAGATTGATAATTCCTTCTGTGACTACAGTGTTAGAGCAAAATCTATGTGATGTTTCGGTGCTTGAAAGATCCTCCACAAGGCTACTTGACTTCTCACCGGTTGGACGAACGAACAGTTTCAACGCCACGATGACAATAAATGATAGATGTAGACAGATGTAGCAGCACTTTTAGAACCCACAAGATTTTTCGCTGAATAGCAGGGTAGTTTTGAGGACGGAAGGAATATAAACCAACATCCTTTGAAATGAACTGGTAGACGTTCCACGTTTGATGTTTGTTAAGAGATCTCCGCAAAGATCTCCTCATGAACCCTATGTGAAACAACCTGGTTGGTCCAAGATAAAGACATTCTCTTGGAGAACAGAAAAGAAACTTCCTTTGCAAGTGGTAGTACGGTGTCTCCCAATCTGGAACTTTTTAGGACGAGATCAACCGTTTCACCACTACTTATTAAGTGGCTGAAAAATCTGGACAATTCGCTACGGATTTCGTTTTACTTGAGGGGAAGGTGGTGAAGGTTTGTCCAACGAAAGGTGTAAAACTTGCAGATGTTTTGGACGATGGTTGTAGATCAACTGGTTTGACAACTGGCGACGAGGTGTCATCAGCGAAAAGCAGCCATCGACTGAAGTAGCTCATCTCTGAGAATAACAGCGTATGCCGACCAAAATCCCCGTTTTCTCAGCCTGCTAGCGAAAACATTGGGGGATTTAAAAATCCCCACAGATCAATAAAAATGGTAAACGACTCCAAAAGAAACCGTCCGCTAATCTAAAAGATCAAAGTCCAAAAAACCACCAGGCTAACGCCAAATATCACAGCAACCCACTAGTCGTAGTAGTTAGCTACCCATTACAAGCGACAAGAACCTACAAACGAAATTCAAAAATACTCTAGAGTGACGGATGAGAGATATTACTGAGGTCGTCTCCGGCTGACTTAAAAGTTGACCAAGCTAGGAAACTACTCACCTAACCTGATGAAGCCCCTGTGCCAAAAGCGAAAAACTGTATAACATTATATACAATGACTGTCACCAAACATTTTTAAAACGATGACTCCTCGGCCGTTTCCAGACTTTTCCATGAAAGCCATATTACAACTTTGCCTTTGGGCATTGGTCTACTTTAGTATATTCAGATATATATATATATATGCAAGCACTCCGTGTTGTGGCCAATATAGCTCTCTTCTCGAGTGCTACTCAGCAAGAGGTTCGCAACTAATGATGAACGATTTGGTTACATATTCATCTGTCCTCACGACAAGACTGGAGTGTAACTGTTTCCGTTGAGGATTTTATCAAACAACGACGAGCCAAGTCCCTGAAAGGTTCACAGTAATCCAAGTGTTGAAGCACCACTTTCAGATTCTAACCTAGGAATCAACTGCTCCGGTTCCCCAAAGGGTCCGATGGGTGTACACTTTACAGAAATCTCATCTTGAACAAGTATGTCGTGCAGTTTGAGGATCTTGTGAAGAGTGATGCCAGACACTGTTGAACCTCCCTGATTTATCGATCTTATAGTTAAAGGAATGATTTAGTACTGAACTGAGTTCAACAGGAATCTCTGCACTACCAACTGGTATACTTCCTAGAGAAACGTTCATGTAGTTCTGCCTGTGTTCCGCTGACAAGGCGAAGAGCTTGTGATGCTAACCAATGCCGTTGACATTCTCGACGTTAGTTTCTCGGATTGTTGGCGTAAGTCAAGACGTTTGGGATGCGCTACCCACATCTACACACAATTTATTCTTCCTAGCCTAGGACATTTAAAAATATATACCTTGGTTCTCAACAGCGGCTGACGACCATTGTTGATAAATATGCACGTCACGGGCTAACCCGGAGAGAAACAAGCATCAGCCTATGCACAAATGGAAAACTGAGGATGCGCACCTTCCGTGACATTTTGCACTACTATTTATTTGACAGTAGTTTCAAACTTTGGCTGCGTACGATACGACTAACTGATGCCTACCTGGATGTATTGGGAAATGACGAGATCAGCTTATCTCTATCGCTGTGCCAGTACTGTTCCGGAACTGTTGGTTGCTTGCGTTTCAGACATGTTGAACGTTTCCTCGGCTTCTTTGTCGTAATTCCTTCACTGGTGGAGGAACTACTAGCTCGTGGAAGGCGACTTGTTGATGGGACGTCGGTTTCTTCTGCAGTCGACGAACTCCCTATTGTTGGGCAGTGATCGGATGGATGATCAGAGATTGCTGAAGTAAGAGGGGCTTCGGAGATTACATCCAGAGTGCTGTCCCGGACAGCTTTGTATGAATTCGGGTCGAGCGATGAATGGTATGAAATATTCTTCAAGTAGTCCTTCAGAAACTCAGCATCCAGTTGTATATATTTGGCAAGAGGGTCTTCAGAGGAAGTAATTGACGTTTCCAGACGCTCATTATAATACGCGGATTTAGATAGCTGGCGGCCTTGCGGTGCAGTGTTTCCAAGCGATCCTGTGGAGGTGTGGTCCCGAGGTCTAGGGTTTGGTGATGCGGAGAAATTCTTCATTTGTGCAGTTTCTTGTTTTACTTCGGGTGACTTTAGATTCGACGTTTCCTGCATAGGCAAAGTAGTTTATTAAAATCAGCTGAATTTCTTGTCACAAATCTTGCTAAGCAGGAAAAGGCATTATTTGACCTCCATCAGGCCTCATGGAAAGCCAAAACCCACTTGTTTCTAGCAAATGAGACGGCCACTCCCAGGTATGCTTTCGAAATTTGAATTCCGTTTAAGTTGCCAAGACTAAGCTGGATCATACGAATTCTATGGTTAGTCATAAAAATGGGAACCGGCTGATGGTATACAAAATAAAGTGTTGTTTATTTGAAATCCTGGTTAGGAGCACAATATCGCTTCTTTCTTTGAAGATCGACGAAAATCTTTTCCCAAACCAAAACCAGTTTCGCTGTTCACGGGCCTCATTAGGTTATGATAGTATCCGAATTCCCATCAGTCTTATTTCCCATGTAAACACCATGCATATGTAATTTTATTCAAATTCTCCCTAATGCCAGGAGACTCATCTGAATATCTCGCTTTTAAGAGCTTTCAACTGAACATAGGACACCTCGCGTGCCATTTGCAAAGGTTTTCAAGATATTTCCGTCCTTATCACACCGTTCAAAAGGTTGATGAGTTTGGTGGACAGCTTTCGAAAAGTGTTGCTTCAAATAGAAGACGGAGCGGCATGTGCAGAATATTCATTTGGAGTGACTGCTGTAAATGAGAATCAGTTGAATCCCCCGCTAGTGCCAAGTCAGTTTGCATCGGACTGTACATCCCCACTCTCTTTTGGGAAATCACGTGATTGCCCTGATTTGAAAATAAGGAACTGGCCATGTGTGACACCAGAGGGATTATTTTATGTGAATTTTTGATGGCATAATGATTTATGGTCTTGCATCGAAGGCGCATTCTCTGGCTAACAAAAGCGCTAATCTGTGTCAGCTGTGTGCTGTTTGGTCATGTTACCTTAACTGATCTGAAAAATTGTTTTTATGCATTAATTACAAGAGGTCGGCTCAAAGTCGGATAAATAAGACCGTCCTGTCTTGTAAACAGTAGAGCACTTTGAGCCGATCAATGTCCGTAACTGTTTGTTTCCCAGGTCTGGAACAGGCTTCTTCAAGTTATGGAACTTAATAACGCCAGAACAGCGAAGTACGCTCATTTGCATCTCAATGTGGCTTTAACTGAAGACCCATCTGGAACCCAGTTGAATCGTTTAGGACGTTTGTTTTGATGGTCACAAACGAGAGATTCAGCTGGGTTCAAAGTTTGCATACCAAAGTGGTATGCAAATGAGTATATTTGGCTAATATGAGGTTGACGGAAACTCCAGGAATGCGACTACCTGCTGAGCCTCGAGAAGGGCGAAACCTGTCGTGGACTGTCGAAGAATTTTCAGCAGGCTTATTCCGTCTTTACATGTACCGCGATATCTCGAATATCGTACCAACTGGAACATAAGGCGGCCTTGCCTCAGAATATTATAAGATATTCAGCTGGGTTCCATGTGCGTCTCCCGCCAAAAACAAAATGGTACGCAAATGGGTGTATTTTTTTAATTTCGTGCAATTTGAGTTTAAGTAGAACATAAGTTTGACGATGACTCTGAGAGTGCGTCTACCTGACAATCCTCAAGAAGGGTGAAACCAGTTGTGGACTTGTCAAGGAGTTTTCAACAACCTTATGAGTAGGTATAACGCCAGAATGGTTTTTATCCGGAGTACTGATTGGAAGAATTTCTTTGTACAATGTTTGTATGAAGGCGTTCACAAGCCACAGTTGAACACTGATTGCGTTATCTGTCTAGCGGCCTGATTTTGGTTAAACAATAGGAGATATGATGTACGTCCTCTCACTCCATCTCCCAGAGTAAAAAGCATATACTCCGGAGTGTTGTCGATATCTCTGCCCACGGCTTTGCTGAATGTTCGCTTGTCCCCTGGATTCCTAACAGTCCCTCACAAAATTCTGTCCTCTTGTTCTTATCTTGCCCTCAAGTTGCACCCGATGACGTGAAGGAAGTCCCGCGTTCTACACACATGATAGTCTCCTTATCATCACGAGGGATCTTATTGTAACAAGCCTCATTTGATTTTACGCATCCTACTTCATAAACCAGCCGGAAATGGGATACAAAATTCTCACCAGCGTTGCTAATTGGTATGAATCCGACCCCTGTGCACTACTTTCAACCGCTGCCCTCAAAATGTCCTCACGCTGTAGTCTTTATTTTTATATTCACTCAATAAAATCATATTACATACATACATACATATACATGCAAACATATTACATAAATTACATACATATTACATCTCCTTCACCTTTATTTGTGCTCATAACATCTACAAGATATTTTGTAGAATTTTTCGCCGGTTCATTTATTCTGTTTTCCAAGTTATACTACTGCTTTTACCACTCGCTGCTTTTGCAACGAAATGATTGGCTCATGCATCTTAATCGGCGTCAAATATGGAATATTTCTTATGAATGTGGAGGGCATATTGTTGCGAAGAGTAGACGAACAAAGATGCGAATCTCGTCGGAAGTTGAACGCTTTGTCTCCGGCAGAAAAGTCAGTCAAATTTAGAGAAGTATAAACCGCATAGACGTAGTGCACTACTCATAAGGTTGCTGAAAAGTATTCAACTACCCGCGACCAGTTTCGCCCTTCTTGGGGCTCATCAGGTAGTTGCAGTCTTCAAGTTTCCGTCAACTTTATGTTCTACTTGAGACCAAATTGCACGAAACTAGCAAACTATACTCAGTTGCAAACAAATCTGGTTTTTCGAGTGACTCATCTGGAACCCAGCTGAATCTCTCGTCTGTGATGCTTTGCAAATGAGTGTATTTCGCTAAGTCTCAACCGTATTCGTAAGCAGCCACGGTTACGACTACCATACTCTACCAACTCAGAGTTGCTCAGGTGGACCGGTCGACTGGGTAGCTAAGTTCGTGTTTGTGGGCATAAGGTCAGGGCAGACTGGTGAAGGACGAAATAACTTCTCGAATTTGGAAGGTCAGGGCCGTATTTGCAAACTTCCGATATTTATTGTATTGACGTGACTTCAGCTTGACTGTTGAGGGTAGAGTGTATGACGCCACGGTCCGATTTGTCCTAATTTATGGGTCAGCGACGTGAGTGCTGCATGTTAAAGGTCTCAGGAGTCTATCGGTACTTGACTGTCAGTGCCTCCGAAGCATTTTGCTTGTTCGTTAGGATCATCAAATCAGTTAGGCTGAGGTACGCTAGATGGTCTTTGGGAAGTCAATTCTCCAACGAGAGATCAGCCAGTCACACTACACAGTTTACGCTGATTAGGGACAGCGGGATGCGATAGACTAAGGATGGATCAGAGTAGTCATCTTTAAGATTTACCCAAGTGTCTGTAGTCAGGACATGAGTAATCTTTCAATCACTAGGATTACTCACAGGAATACCTTATCACTGTTGGGTGTCGCCCCCTTCAGAAGCATGTATATGAAACCTCGTACACCACTATTTAACGCATGTCCACTAACCGACGAATTCCCTCCGTCCTCACAACAACACCCTGATGTTCTCATCTCGCTTGGAAGCTAAATGCTTGCAACAAAATTGCCCAGCCCATTAAAGGTCTCGAACTGAACGGCCTAAACCACTAATGTTGTCTTCTATATTATTCTGCCAAGTCTATATCAGGAAAGTAAAACGCTGATCACGTTTTCCTCTTTATTACAACTAAGCTGCAATGCACGTCCTTGGATGTGGCGTGTTTGAAGTTCCTGTTTGGAATTTTAACAGGCGAGGCGAGCTTGTTAGCACTAATCCACCAGCGCACTCTGAATGCACCTGAATAGCCGCGTTTTGCTAAGCGAATTTGTTTATTCTTCATCCGCATGACTGAATTGCTGCGCTTACCATCAGTAAATAAGTTGCACTGAGTGAGACTTCCTGTCTGCCTCAGAGCGGCCACCAACTTTGTTTTTGAGTCACAGATGTCTGCATCCGTATACGATGGCTGAGCTATGGGCTCGAGACTGAGTAAGGGTCATGATTCCAAACTGGCCAGTCCATTACTGACTGGTAACTAATACTCAGTTCCTAGGAGTGCGATTTTTAATCAGGGCGGCGCTATCTCAATCCCCTGATGTCATCCGGGAGTGGTCTGTGTTCTCTCGCGGGGGCACCAGAATTTGTCATTTATAATAGTCAGTTTAAATCAGTTTACACTGGTGTTGTGGACAGATGTTTGGTGCTACCTAATTCTCCTTTGAACAATGGTATCTTCTGGTATATTTTATTGCCTTATAAATTACAGGTAATAATATGGCAATTTTTCTCTTAGTTTCCTTGGATAGGAGATCTCATTGAGCAAGATGCTGCTTAGTGTGAAAAAACGGTACTTTTAAAAAAACATGGCCGACCGCACTTAATTAACCATTTCTCTGCGGTCCAAATACAGGTAGGAACGTTTCAGGTACACCAATTCATTTATATTCAGCTTTAAACCTACTCTGACCTTATCAGGCGATTTGTTTTATGAAAGTCGAACTGAATCGGATCTAAATTCGAATCACTCCTGCAGTTGTTGAGTATTTATTGTTACGACAAAAGCAATCAGAAACTGCCCTTTTTTATGGATCATACGGGTCTAGTTTTGAGGAACTTGTGCTACTAAGAATGCGAATGTATTATAGATGGTAGAATGAATTGTATGGTTTCAAAGTTATCTGTAACAAACTTGCAGCAGCATGTCGTGCCGGGTTAGCATCAATCAGCAGTACCAACACCAGACCAGGAAAATAGTTAAAATTATTTTATTACCTGTTTTAATCCTCGCACATTTTAACATTGTCCTTGACTATTGAACGTACTACTCTGTGAGAGTCGGTCGTTTTGGGTTGCCCTTTACCTGCTGAGCTCAAACAGCAAGCAATCATTTACTCTTATTTGCGTGGAATTTTTCCAAAAAAAACTTGGATTCATTCCGCGTCAAAAATTCTAATTAACAGTTGCCTCACGGAACGCAAAATGGCACCATTCATTGAACTCTGATGCACGGTTTATGGACTGAGAAACTGAACCGAATTGATTGCACTTACTGCTGGCACCTGGAGTTTACTGGAGCCCAAAATAGGGCTGGTGGGTTTCACAACAAGCACTTACCACACTCTTACACTACAAGGTATTGCTAACCTGCTAAAATGACGGGTTGAGAAAACACGTTCGCTAAATTGTGTTTACGGTTTCTATATTTTGTGAGTCACCCTGCATTAGGCGACTCTAAATAAAGGTGCGCTGAAGATATTCCAGTCCTTTGGAAGAGTTCAAATAGAACTAACTATCCACTGGCCACTGGATGAAGTGGGAGCTCACCTAACGAAGAGATGGCACTCGAGGACGTGGACAAAGAGCCTTGCCCTCCGGGGTGCTATTCCCCTTTGGGGTATTTTTCAGGCGTTTTAGAATTAACCGAGACCATATCAGCCCGGTTAGGGTTCGTAATAAGGAAACCAGTTGTGGTTGTATAAGGTTTCCGTTGATGATACGCCACTAGGATAGAAGCACCGGGTAACACTCGCCTAGTCTTGGTAGAGTACACCGAGTACTGGTAAATTAGTTAAAGGTAAGCATAAATGCGACTCACTTTGTCCCTCAGGTCCCCCATCATATTGGGCCGTTGAAACTGAAAAGTAGTCAAAACAACTTCACAGTTACCTGAAACTGAAAAGTAGTCAAAACAAATTCACATTTATGACAAAATAAAGGTGAAAGACTGTGTGGGAGCGGAGTTCGACTACGTCAAAGTTTGTAACAGCGACATAGGGATTAAAAATCTTCTTTTTCCACTAAGTACCAAAGAATTTTCAGGTTTTGTACGAGTGACCTTGAGTATTTCATCAGTTCAGTTTAGAACTATCTGTCTCAGGTCGAAAGTAGACACAACGACTTGATCTCAACTTTTAGGTACCTTTAGTTAGACTGACAGGATGTCGCATGAGAAGAAAGCGCGCAAGCATACCCACCTTTTCACATTGCGTAAGATAACATCAGTTTTCTTCAAGCTAAATGGTTTTGAAATGTGTCTATGACAAGTGGACCACTCCACCCCTTCGTTAACACATCTAGGAATATTTTAAGTAACCTGAAGATTCCTGACCTCTCTGAAGTTCCATCAGATGGTCAGCTAGGCAAGGAGATGGAAGAGATCATTGCACGCATTTTGGCGCAAATGCCTTGTTTAACACCAGCGTTCTCGTAAAAGTCATCTGAAGGAATCATCAACAAGTATTTCGAATAGCGTCTAAAACCTTCAGGATAACTTCAAAATATTAGAGTGAGTCAACAAGTCCCCAGAATGCTTACTCACCCCAGATCTGGTCCAGCAAGTGCACTGCTCTGTAATGGTTGACTTGTTTTTATCCTGAAAGTCCTCCGTTACAAACGCAAATATGTATATGATATACTCCGACAAGTGAACTAATAACCAGGGCTAAATAAGAGGAATTCTTCACAGCATTCCGGCGCCAGCTGCCCATAACGCTGTGATAAATATATGCGTTCTTGGATGCCTTTTTGATGTGGAATTATCGTAACACAGTGGCGTGATCTTTAGGACCCAGGTAACTTGTCCGGTGGCTGTGTGGCAGGCAGCCTTTTGGAAGTAGATAGTATAGACCGAACAGCGTTGGAATGGCGAGCTTCTGGTGAAATACGATGGATGGGCTTATCTCGAAACCAATTCGTTTGTTAACTGGTGCAGCCTTGTTCACACTGTCTACGATCCACTTCTGAAGCGTCGCATAACATTCTGCATCGACATTGTCTAGGTTCTGCATCTGTCTTGCCTTATCATCGTCACATCCGGACCTCCTGAATCTCGCTCTGGCAAGTGGAATGAACTATTGCACTGGCGTGTCGCGTATTTTGTGAACTATATCCTCCGTGCTAGCCTTATGTTCCAAAACGCATGTTTCTGTCCTCAATTATGCAAGTGCGGTGAGACTTTTTGACGAGCATCCGAGCACTTATACGTCACTGAAACCCTATCAGATTGCCTGGCGGTGAAACGTCTCTCCATGTTTCTGACGGTCTGGTTCGTAATATCCCATTTTGGTGCATACTGTACAGCCCTGCAAGGATTTGTCTAAATATCCTGTTTAGAAAATTACTGTGGTTCTATGGTGCGCAGGATCGTTGGTTATCCCCTTTAGCTCACCACAGTGTGAGGTCGGGTGATCGTTTTGGAATAACCACCCCACTGAGGTCTACACAGAATAAACGGCCAGATACCCACATACCAGACTGGTTGGACACAAAAGGGAAGTAACCAAAGCACCAAAAAGTGCCGATTAATATCTGAAACTGGTCAAAGACTGGGTGATGGTGGGACATGCGCTCGACAGATGACGTGGATTAGATTCGGAAATCGGGGGAGTGTTAGGGTGGGGACCATGAATCCCATCATAGTGGCGAATGGCCCAGGTGGTGGACACTGGTAAGCATCTATTATGAATAAAAATGTTAGAGCTGGTGAGATTTTTACTTCAAGTAAGCTGATTTGAAACGCAGTGGTTGTCAGTGGAGTGAAATCATTATCAGATTTGATGGAGGGACCAACCAGACCCCGCTTACACAGCTGTCGTGACACTAGCCCACGCATACGAACACTCAAATGTAAATCTCACACACCCTAACCCCGCCTGAATTTAAGCAAATCTCCTGGCCCGTCTGTTCCAACTGGTGGCTGAGCTATGATAGATCACCGTGAGAAGCCCTGAGAAGCTCACCTGGATATACTCATCTCGTATTTGAGCCAAACTAAGTGACGCTTCGATGAACTGTGCCTCGTCCATGCCTTCGGTCGTATACCAGTGCACAAAAGCTCGCCGAGAGAAAAGCATTCGAAATTCGTCTAACACATGGCTCAGTGCAGGAATGATCCTTGTGGAGTTGTGCAGCATCAGAAGCGAACAGTCTGTCTGACCTATGCAACTCGAAGGGACAACAGTCATTGGTTGGTTAGACACGGCGACCTAGAAGATGAGGGAAACGCGGGTTTTTCGTTGAATTCACGAGACTTATGAACAGCAACGCTTGAGATGCACTCAACCTTGATGAAACACAAGATTAGCAAGATGCACACATAAGCCACATGACCAAACTCTCGTAAACCTATGTGTCTTGTTCATACTGTGCAATACCAGGGAAACTGAATTAGAATATATCAAGGAATGTTGAAAATTTAGCTAATATTCCGATACATTCTCACTCGGTGCTAACATTACTCCAGCACAGAGTTTGGGAAACAGTCTATATACGTATTTGGCCCTATTTTCAGAAACTAGACAGAGGCTTCAAACCTAGTGAAATACACGCAAGTACCACGAATGACGAGAAGTTCTTGGGGGTCGATTTGGACCGCAATTTTGCCGCTTACCGAACGGGTTTTCTACTGAATGAGATACCGAAGACGCTTGCTCTCCGTCACGTTCACGTGCTCGAACATTACACCTGATTCTCCACATCGCTGTCTAACTGAATAATGGTTTATATTCCCTCTCTCTCTCCCGCTATATATACATAGTCTGCTTTCATATAGAATCTTCGTGACATAGCAATGACTGTAAGCCTTTTGGTTCTGGCTAAACAAACCGGTCAAAATCAATTTATCAGCTATAAACTGTGTACCATAGGTACATTGGTTTCAACTGCCACAGTTTAAATCACCGGAAAACGGGAGGGCGGGACGTACAACCAAGACTTGGGGGACGAAGTCATGTTCGGTTTGTTCTGAAACTGGGTAGCTACGAGTTGAAGGCGATAGCTTTGATACGTAAGCGCCACTGACTGCGTGATAGAGCCATTTCTGCCAACGTCATTAACCATTAATGACTTGAGTCCCGGGGTCCCCATCCTGGGAGGCGGCAGTTGCCCACCCGACTAGGTCTACTGGTTTGTGTTTTCGTACTTCGTTGCCAAATCATACACTGTCCACCTGTCGGTCGCTTCCACTCAGCACAGGACTGGGCGGAAAGAGCTCTGCGGAGCAGACGGTCTTCTGGCATGCGGAGTACATGTTCCAACCAGAGCAGCCTATGGAAAGTGAGTAATTCATCTATCGCAGGAGAGTTCTTCGTTCCTAAGACCGTCTGGCGTACCTCAGCACTGATAATCCGACGTTCCACCAGACCTGACCAATGCTGCGGAGACACCGATGGTCAAACACTAACATCTCTCGTATATCCTCTGCGCGTAGGGCCACGTTTCTGATCCAAAAAGAAGTATGGATCGCACCACCGCAGTGTAGCCTCCCTTCCGTTTGGAATAGGGATTAGAGGTCATTTTGCGGTGATGGCTTGCGTAATATGAATGGAAAAAGTGCTGAGATAATTGGTTGGTCTGTGGGGCATCCTCTGTGCGAGAACCTTGACATAAACGGTAAGACGTTTATACACTTTGGACAAGGGCGAATCGACAGAAAAGGACCTAGGATGTGTAACTTCCAGTGTGGAAGAGTGTGTTTAAACCAGTCGTTCCCAATCGGCGAGCCTAGCTCGAGTTTCGATAGGTATTCCAACTCATTTTTTTCACCGCTACGAGAAGTGGGCAAAGCACGTTTTCAAATGCGATTTCTAAGTTAAGTTAGCGCGATGGAAACAGCATCTCAAAATTTTCTCAGTCCGCTTGGTTATCTGGATTAGATAATCGTCTGATCCATTATGGAGTTGACTAGTGGCCACCTTGGTTTGCCTATCTATGAAGCCCCAAGTGCGATGATCACTTGGAACCTTCCAAGGTCAACTATTTCAGTCATTTTACAATATGTGGAAAGCTCCTCACCGTATCTTTTCGTTCCCTTTAAATTGTTTTAAAACTGATACAGCTGGGTTTTTTTATGCTATCATTGTAAACAGGAAAAACCCACCTTAAATCCGGTCGGACACCAGTCAACCCAGGGTAGATTTCCGGATTTCTTCAATTTTATTATCGCGTTGTTAATGTGCTTCGCGGTCACACCTCCACGATAAAGTAGACAGCAGGATAGGTAGGTTGGCTGATAAGCCGCTGGGCTTGAAAGGAGCTGATTTTGTGTCCTGAAGGCTTGTTCTGTTATTTCACAACATGACAGCGCTAAATCGGGTAAGAAGAACAGTTAATCATCGGATTTCCGGTAAATAACATCGTCGTCGAAACTGATATACCAAACCAGGTAGTTTCACGGATTTGTCTACAACTTACTGAAGAATCGAAATTGGCCATATTGGACAGCAAAGCGTGTATCAACACAATATCACAATGTTGCTGGACTACTCTATTGGAGACTTGGTCGATAAATCTTGATTTGCGTATAACAACAAAGCTTTTTCTCAAGATGTGTATACAAAAACTAGGGTTAAACGGGTAGCTGCGTGTCCTCTGATCGATCTATTCAAAGTATCGAGACCCTTTAACCGTAAATTTTGTAGTAACTGCTAGGCAGCATCTTCTGTACCCCAATCTGTATTTCTTTTTACGGTGGGGGAATATTGTTTGCTGACCTCAATTACGGATAACCATGTAAAGACCTCATTTTTCCAGTTATATACTGAAGTAAACGCACTAGTATTTTAAATCTTTTATAATATCCTCAAATAGTAAGCAAGTCTTCGAATGAGCACCTTACTCCCTCTCCACAAAAACCAAACAAATGGTCTTTCTTGAGATTTCGGCAGGTTGTCTTTCGGAGAGGCAAATCCTGCGGGACAAGGAATATAGGATTGTTCATCCTGGAGAGGACTGACTCCTCTTGTTGGAGGTACGGAGATAGATGCCGTTAATCCTGTTATCAAAATACCCAGATGGATGGTAATGTCCAAAACCTCAAGTTCGACGTGGATGTATCACGACTGACAGTACCGCCTTCCAGGATGGGGACCGCGTGATCCTCACTGCGCCTGGCTGGAGACACTACAAGATATGGCTGCCAACCGATGTCAGTGGCGTTCTTGTTGTCAGTTTCTATCCAGATTGCCTGAATGAGTGTTTGGAGGTGTAGGCACCTCGGAATGATTGTGATGAGGCAGCAGTAGGTCCCCTCCCCGTCCATCTTTATTCTTTTCTTCACAACAAGGCTTTCAAATAATCCATGGTTGTACGGCAATGAAGCATCGGTGTTGGACACTGATGTCATACTGTTGATGATGATGATGATGATGATGATGATGATGATGATGATGATGATGATGATGATGATGATGATGATGATGATGATGATGATGATGATGATGATGATTAATCACTGCTATCCTGGTTACCGGGGTTAAATTGTGCCAACATCCTCAAGACAACACACTCCTTCATTAAGTCAGAATCGGTTGGAAGTTGCTGCAATAAGTGAGGATAATTTGCCAAAATCTTATCCACTGTGTCGGATACTCAACAACCTTCTTAGGGTCCTTGTATTGGGGCACGGCACTACATAAACACATCTGCTGATGTATACTAAGACCCTTTAGTAACGGAGTAGTTTACGTTGGAAAAACATCTGTGCACACCTCAAATTAGCAAGTTTGCTGAGCAACAAAGCCTCCTCACGTCCTCCCAAGAAAATTTCTTTAGTAGCGTGTACAATTCAAAATACTCGGTACGCAACAATTAGCATAGGGGGCAGTACTATCGCAGAATTAAAATACCTCATTATGTACGGACGACCTTATTCTTTTACCGATAAAGATTGCACGCGGTTTTAAAACAAACCACTGAAATTCTCTTGACGAGAGTCGTTCTTGGAGGGACTGTACGTTAAATCCTGTCTTCGGGAGAACAGTGGTATGTATTCTCCCAAATTGTGGCCTCCACTCTAGAGGGTTCTCATATAAGCATTAATGAGTAATACTTTGCACCACCAAACATATTCTTAAGGACTATAATCCTTTCATTCAAGTAATGCACACAAAACTGAGGATGATGATGTCATTTACTGCGTTCTGCGGGATGGTGTTCGAAGTTCTACTGATTTTAGACATAACATACTACTCATAAGGTTGTCGAAAGTTTTTTGATTACCCACGATGATGATAGCTTCTCTTGGGACTCATCAAATAGGTGCAGACCCCGGGGTCTACATGAACCCAAACTGTACGGATGTCGACAAATAACCTCATTTTTTCCAGTCATTGATAATGCTGATCTTGTTGTCTCTAATGTCGATTTGTCCGACTGTAGATTATCCGCAGTTTGTGAAAGCTCGTTTTGTTCCGTCTGTTACATCTGGAATGGCTATCGTACCTCCTTTACAGCTCTCTTTATAATGATCATATTTTCTGGAATTACCGTAGCACTAAAGGTTTGCGTGGCTGAAAATTCTATCTGGTAACCCCTTGTATGTGCTGCGGTTAGTTGTGTGCCCACTTGGTGTCTTAATGTGGGAAAACCCAAGATATAAATATTGAATCACGGGTTCTTAATCTGTAACGAGGTGATCTCTCTTGGTAGCTGCTTGTTTGTTGGGATACCGTACATACGAAAAGTGCAACTCACCCTCGTAGTTTGTGTTTATGCCTCCACGTAGGGGGCTCAGCGAACCAATTATAAGGTGCGCCTCCGGGTAGGGCACCAGATTGGTGAGCAGCTCCGGAAGGCCTGCAGAAAGCTGTGATTTGAACAGAAGTGGAGAAACTACTCCACTCACGACCTAAACAAAAGAAGACAAATTGCCCGTGCATAAATTGACACAACCAGAAAACCCTGGTCACACTTGCAACTGGAACTAATCCATACTAGTGAGGGTTTTCTATTTTAAAACTTTTGTATGAAATTTCGGGCTTAAGGTTATTTTTCTACGAAAATAAGAGCATGTATGTATCAGATAAGTGGATCCACTGTTGAGGCTGTTGAGGAATAGGAGTAATTTTGGCACCTTGTTTGGTTGGAATCCAACTGCTAAGCACGGCTGGTATAACAACAACAATAAATCCATGCATTCTAATCAGCCATCAAAACATTCCAAAGATGTGTAGTTTGGACGTACAACACATCAGGCTGTCCCAATATCCTTGCGCATACCATTAGTTTTGCTCATACAGAAGATTACCCCTTCTCTTTTTACCTAGGTGCTTGACAGGACTAAGAAAAAAACTGAAGCAACGGGTAACGGAGCACAGCTTTGCTCAGAATTTAGGTTCATTCTGGTAAAAGCAGGATATTTAAATGCCTCCTTAAAATCCCTTCAGAATGTAATGATGGAAGGTGAGATAAATAGACAAACGCCACTGTTGATCGTCCACAGACTCTACCGATTTTCAGGAGATGTGTAAGCTTGCTTGAACAAAAATCTAGATAAGAACAAAGCTGTTGGACGGAAAAACTCCCTTTGACGCGATATGAGCCTGCAACCCCTTGTTTATCAGACGGTAACACAGACTTTGCTTTGCGTCGCACACATGAAGTTGAGTCCCACACCGATTTGTTTCAACCCTGCCTAATGCATTTACCAATTGCTGACAACTGCAATGCGCTCAAATTGTGAGTTGTGCAGTGGGTCGGACGCTGATATCGTCCAAATACGGAAGGAGAATCGACTTGGAATGATGCTGGAAGCTAAAGAGTACATACAAAGAGAATACTTAAGGCTCCAGGCACCTCCCGTGGTAGCTAGGCTTATGATCATCATCATCATCATCATCATCATCATCATCATCATCATCATCATCATCATCATCAAAGACAGCAACATCACTGTTCAAACTGATGCTTTACTGCCGTACAACATAGGCTTATGATGTAAAGGAACCGTCCAACGGGAAGCATTTTTTCGCTTAATGTGTACGTATTCATGATTGTGCAAGTCCCTTCTATAACAGTGATACATCGGTGAGTAAGCGCATTAAGACCACACTTCTGGAAAGGTTTTCCCACCTCGCAAAGCGGCACACCAAGTGCTGAGGGCATACACTTTGGCAGTTTATACTGGGTGTAGACTTTTGCCCCGAAGGCCCGAATTTCCTTCAGAGTTGTCAAGACAGCAGACTAAATGACAATGGATGGTTCTACCGCTTTTTGTTCCTACTAAGCATAACGTAGTTAGCAAAATGCAAACAGATATACTCGAATACAACTCCAAGAATTGATTCGGATTCAAACGCGCCTGGAGTTCTTTCAAGTTGGTTGCACGTAAATATTTCCCAAGCCATAATAGTTCTATTCCCAAGTTCTTGACTAACGTGAGTAAAAAATGCAAATGGGCTGGAATCGTCCGCAAAAACTAAGCGGTGTAGGCCCCTCCATATACAGCATTCGTTCAAAAACCTGAATTTTCAACTCCAAGGAAACTTGTCACCTTGAGAAAACAGTTTACCTATTGAAAACTGTAAAACTCGTCCAATTGTTGCAGCTACTGGTGCTGAGCATAAAGAAGATGAACAGGCACACGTTGACGATAAAGACAACGAATGTGATGAGAATGTCACTGAGCTCTTGATTACTAGCCGCTGTTTAGCTGGAACAACATAAAATCTACGTATAACGTACAAAAAATAATCATCTAATACTTGTGTAAAATACTAGTCAATTTCTTGTCCAATTTACCTGCGCTTGCACCCTGTTCAAATGGTACATTGTTGGTTTCCATATACCAATGCGTTCGACGCACGCTGTCAACAACGCTTTGTTATCCGTCAAGATGGTGAAATCAATATATTGATTTGGAACATGGCAGCTTAGTAGGGTGTTGTACGCCTCCACGATACACGTGCTCATCGCGTCGCTTGGCAATAGGGAAATGCTGAAACGAATCTTCTTGGTATACTCGTCATGGAGATTCTCCAGGAGAGCTAGGTAAAACCGAATTTGGGCAAAAGTTTTGGGATTTCATGTGCAAAACTACCGAATCACTGAAATGGTTTCTAAATATAGTATTTATGCTAGCAGCAATGAATCGCCATTATTTTACGATACTACTGTATATTTTTTACCGAGCTTGATGATATCATAACGTGGGTACCGATTCATGCCGGTTTTATTGAAGGAATCGGTTGAGATGCATTCAGAAGTTCCAGACTATCGTAGCTAAAAATCCATAGAAAGAATGACGCAAACCTGGGCGTGAAATAATTATAAGACCATCACAAGTTGACAGGTTCCGTGAACTGTGTCCTACGTCAACGATGGATTGACATTAGACATTAGACTAAACTCAGCTTAGGAGGATATGAACAAGATGGTAGTATCCAGCGGGCGTATAGGCTTTGTAAAGCAGGTTTGTCCTTTCGAAAAGGATAACTGTTTTAACAAAAAAAACAAACGGACAAATACAAAAACAAAAGTGATGTGGAATAGAACTTCCTTTCGACCAGAAAGGTGTGATGAAACGATTCAGCAGAAATTTTTGCCAAAATTTCGATGAATAATAGCGGAAAAATCGACTCCTTTAATATCTTAAATAGATGCATTTTGTTTGAGTAAATTTTGAGTACTCCAAATACCCTCGGTTGCACACCAATTTGGTTTAAACGGAAGTTTTCAGAAGCCCTATAAATAGTGTGTTATGCCCCAATATTTCGAGTTCTTCGCAACTGAAAGGCCGATGAAGATCAACACTTTGCGGGAAACTTACGGCCACCTATCCGACATTTTCCATGTCTACTGAGCCGCTTTTTTTTCAAAGAAACACGATAAATGTACGTAATTAAGTGGACAAAATTTCACGTGGTTTGAAAATATCGATAGAAAAAGAGTTGGCTGTTGGCGGCGGTGGCGGTGGCGGCTTGGGACAGTCTTCCAGGTTTTGCGCGGCTGTGTTAACTGTTCTAAATAGACCTCAACACTAATTATCTTTCTGTAGCAGTCATTATAAGGTTACTTTTTCAATAGTTTTGCTTTGAAATACCTAGAGGTGGTAGGATGCATCCATTATTGTGTATCACGCGACAAAGTCATAGAAAATGTGACTTTGTGGTATGCTTCATCTCCCAGGAGTATTTAGACTTCGAACGACTGAGGCAAAGAGGAGATTTCCACCGTGAAACTAAGGGAAAGAAGCCGGGTTTTCGCTAAATGACAATGAAGAACGCAACTAACTGTGTTTCTCCGTATTTCCTCAGGAATTGAGTAAACCTTGTAAAAGAAAACAGTTCTTGAGATCGTGGAATTACACACTGATACCAGCTTATACTGCTTTTGGTAGTGGAATTTACTGGTGCCTTACTGTCCTCCTTATTTTTGTTTATAAATCGATATATCCTGTCCTTTCCCACCCGAAGCATTGCAGTTAAAGTGCTCTTTATATGTAAGTAGATTAGAATTGCCGTCCTTCAACATGCTGGCTAAGCAATGCGGCTCAATACCGTCCTCTACCAGCCGCATTAGGGGTCAGCTTGATGGCGGTTATCACGTTGATACTGTCCTTTGCAATTTCAGAATCTGGCTGACTTAACTCCGGGGATGCATGCAACAAGTCAATTACTTGTGTGAATGCTGTCCTGAAGGAGCCTAAAAAGCCTGACGATAGTACTCTCAAGAAGGTATTATCCGGCAAAAGTACACGATGGTGAGATTGGACACTGAGACTTAACTCTGATGATATGCGTCAAGCCGTCATATGCCCCAGCCGTTGGGCTGTCTACAGACCAGTTGATTTCGTTCAGGTACTCGTTTTAGGATCATACACTACCTAAATGCTTCTCCAGTAGTGTGGACCATGGTACAGAACACCGGATACCGAGAGGAAGACGTTGTAGAAGAGGCTACATTGGGAACTGTTTTTCGGAAACCTGTAGATATCCATAGGTGAGGTGCCGTCATAACAAATGCTGGTAAAAACACTCTGGCGAACACAGATTTTGAGGTAATTTGTCAAGTTTTGAAGACTGGGCCAAACTAAGTTTGGATATACAGTCAGTTGAAAACGGACGTATACTTCAAAACAAAAGGAGTCGTGGACACACTGATGAGTTTGATAGCAATGTGGTGCTGAACATTTGAAGGTCAAAGAAGAATAGCCCATTTTACAAAAATAATCGACGACATATATCACATAACCGGTTGGGTTGGGTCATTCAGAACAAACGCACAATGACTTATGCTCATACATCTCGCGCACAACTCTTCTGTTATGTTAATTTGTGACAGGTTTTAGGATATAGAATGTTGAAAATATCTCCCCTCTTTACCTCTATGTTAGGACATCAACATGCTACCATATAAAGTAACTGAACTGTAATAAAAAATGGATCGTTTTGTAACTATTGTGCACACTGTGGAGGTTTATCCTAGACAATGTGAGACGATGCTGACCCAGCCTGCTTGCCACAACATGTGATAGTGTCATACGGAGCGTCAGTTATCACGCGAGAAGAACCAATCACAGCCCGAAATCACTCGTAAAAAATGAAACAATAGGGTGCCGGAAATTGGTTGCACTGAACCTACTGAATGAGGCTGTCATGGCACCGCCAATTCCATTGGGCACACAGCATGGGTCAACAGTACGACGATTAAATGAAGCATTCCACCGAGGGCATAATCCCCGTAGGGGTTAACTTAATTCCATACAAAATACGGCTTGCGAGCGTTTTTCTTTTGTGTCATGCAAATGGATTGTACCATAGACAATTCAAGTTTGTCTATTAGTCACTGGTCACGTGTGGTAAGCGTTTGGCCAGTGGATCGATAAATCGTTGAAACGAGCAGGTTATGTAGCAGCTGACTTAACGCTCAGTCCAACATAACACTATTCCACCCAATGAACTAGATGTTGGCAATTGATATGACTTACATGCAGTGAACCCAGAACCCGTACCACCACTGTGTGACTGGTGAAAGACGAAAGACTGGCAATTGATATGACTTACATGCAGTGAATCCAGAACCCGTACCACCAGTGTGTGACTGGTGAAAGACGAAAGATTGCAAGTCGTCGCATGCCTCGACCAGCCGTCTAGTGACTTCCAGTGTCGGCTGTAGAATCTTCCGAGCGTTTCTGTAATAACCTCTTGCAAAATTGGATGCCGAGTCTTCCCATCCACTCACCAGGTTTTGAGGGTTGAAAAGACTTCTATAGTGACCGATTCGTATTTCATCTGTTGGGAAGTTTGAAGAAAAAACGATACTTAAGAGAACAACGGCATTATCAAGCCTGCTTCGAATGACTGGCAGTAGTCAGCAGTTGGCCTCCAAGTATGGAAGAAACACTACCCAACTATGTTAGTCGACCCCAGCTATCTTACCTCAAATGGGCAGAATTTCGTGGATGTCACCTACTGTTGACGATTAGAATGGTCGGTGCAGAATCGGCAGAAAATTCTTCTTGCTGAGGCTAACCCTCTTTCTATGGCTCACATTTGAAAAAAAGAGCAACAGGAGAAATAGGGAATTGTTGGTCTTTGTCAGATCATTAATGGTGTCTGGTGCAATCAGTTTTTAAGGTGACAGCCGACAGGCCTTATTGACTTTTATACGTCTTTGTACAGTGGAGTCTGCACAAAGTCGAACTACCTCAGGATATTTAGATTCAAGAACCTCTGTAAATAGACACATAGGTCGCGGCCAGTGAAGGATCATCGACTCCCCTGAGGAGCACACTTTTAGCAACGCGACTACGCACATGAGTGATAAGGAAGGAAGACGTGAAATGTCTGTATAGCTGACTGAATGGTCTGTGGCCGGTAGACGTCCTGAAATCTACGATTGTGTGTCCGGGTTATGGACTGACACACTAGTGGTTATTTTCAAATATTTTACTATCTTGTACTGCAAAAGAATAGATGCCTAACTCCTGCGGCCGGAATATCGGTATCTCGACCGGACTAATCAGAAACCTCGGAATTCGGTTACTTGTAGCTCAGCTGCGATCCAGGACGGCCGTTAGTTTATGTTTAATGTTTGCAAATATGCTCTTTTCAAATGAAAATTCTAAGAAATTCTTTTTCTTTTTGGAAATTAAAACCTGGTCCACCTGAATTTTTTGTCGGTCGTGTTTCCGAAGAACCACTCCGGGTAGTCAATCTCTAGTATGGCTGATCATAAGAACTCTACGAAGAGCTTTAAGCACAGAAAATGCTTCGAAAGTCATATCTTATAAAGCAAAATAACCCCTTCGTAAAGCAAGAAAACAACTATCCAGGTTCCAACCTGCCACCTATAGCATAACTTATCGGTTTTTAGGACAGTTACAAGACTCAAAAACCTTTTATCATATGACATAGACATAATGAGCATCAAGTAAAAAAACAGGAAAAGCTGTTTTATTGGTAATTGCATTTCGTGATTGTTGTCAACAGTGTCCAAAAGGAGACATTCGGAAGCGGAGAGATTTTGCTGGGTTCTCGTCAAAAACAAACTGCTTTTCAGATGAGTCAGACACTGTCTCCATGATCAGAGGAGAACCTTTGCAGGGAAACCTCAATGCATCGGTTTGATAGCACTGTCGGTAGGAATGTCGCTCTAGAGAGGTAAGCTTGATACGTCACTGATTGATCCTGGGTTTTTGTAGCCCTTCTAAATTTATCCAGCTTCGCCAAATATATTCTTTCAGACACATCCACCGCGAACCAAGCTAGGATATGTTCAGGCTCTCTATGTTGACACTAAATGGTTTGGAATGGTGCTGCTGCAACAGAGGACAAATGGAAATCTGGCTTTTTGAAGTTACCGCCGACGATGAAGTGCTGAGCTTCCATGTGTTCTACACCGCCCGTCAGTAAAACAGGACCTAGAAGACGCTGTATGTTGACCTTCTTACTGACCGCTCGTCATGAGGACAAGCATTTCGGGATACTTGTGCTGCTTACTCACCCTTCTTCAGAATGAAACAGATGTAAAGAAACGTAGGTAGGGTCGGTTGTGGCTAAGGAATCAATACTATGTGACAGGCCCCAAAAGGGCGACTCCGCACCTGTATATCGGTAGCGCACAGATCATCGGAACTGGATAAATCACTTAGTGCGATTCCCAGATGGACTTCAACTGGAAATGCATCCATTTCCTTCGGCAAGTTATTTAGGCATTTCCAGTCGTTTTATTTTGGCTTGTTACTTGAAGATGGTAATTAGCATCCGGTTGAGTGAGAATCTAGGTGTTCAAGTAAACAGATAACTTAAAGTGAGAAGCTGGCACTTGACCAAAGACAATTTTTTCGTTGGGACTTTGGTTAGCAGTCGAGTTCCGCCGGAAAAACAGCAGCCACGATGAAGACCTTGTGAAAAAAAACAAGAGAAAATGGAGGAAGGTTTTCAAATGAGATTTTGTCCTATAGGTCCTGTAGAGCTGTTTCATCATTCCTCGGACCCATAGGCAACGTGCACCTCACAAAATTTCAGTAGGGAGTCTCAAAACCACAAGCCGCCAGCTCATTATCCCCATCGACAGCATGACATAAGTGTTCAACACTGGTGCTTCACTGCCGTACAACCATGATTTATTTGAAAGCCTTATTGTGAAGAAAAGGATAAAGGTGGACGGGGAAGGGACTTATTGCTAGTTTACTACTGCAATCACCCTGAGTTACCTCCTCGTTCAGGCAATCTGGATAGAGACTGACAACAAGATCGCCACTGACATCGGTTGGCAACCATATCTTATAGCTCTCCAACCAGGCGCAGTGAGGATCACGCGGTTCCCATCCTGGAAGGCCAGTAGCACCGACAGCACCCAAACGTTTCGTGATTTCTTTCATACCGCTCTGCCAGGTCAAGGGTTGGTCACCAGCGAATAGTCTAATTGTTTAACCGTTCATGCACGAGCGGCTGATCACCAATGAGGTAAGCTCGTGCTTGCGAGAGGGACTGGTGACTGAAAATCTCCTCCTTCTCCTCATGCCACAAACAACTACGAAAGGCCCTGACTCGTGGATGAGCAAGAAAGAGGTTTCCTCTACGCCGATTCATTTCCAATCAACAAGAATCGAAGCAACATTCTACGAAAACAAGTCCACATCTCCAACTCAAATAAGAGCTCAAAGTTAATAGAACCACTAGATTCAAACGAGGCTTACCAATCACCGTTGGTTCCGTGTCGATCAACGCACATCGTGGAACAAACTTTCCGGACGGTGTTTGACTAAACAATGTTTGCACACCATGGTCGTCCAAGGGGAAAGATTTATCCTGTGGAGAACCGGAGCAATCCAGACCGTTTTCAGCGCAAGCCAATTCCCAAACCGCGTTTCCTACTTGAAGACCATACTGGCCGATGAAAAATTGCACAAGCTCGCCCTTGGTGAATGCGCAGAGGAAGATTACAGCGGAAATCAAGAGATATAGTAGCAACATGTTTTGAACAAGAGGATCTAGGAGCTTCATGTATTATCAGTGTTCGAACTCATTAGGTGAACATTGGTTCGTGCCTAGAACCATCAAACGTTGGAAGGTGATGTGGAGAAGACCTCTGACTTGGAGTGAACATTTCAATAGATCAATAGATCATTCAGTCTAAACTTTCTTGACATCCATCTAGTAGAAACTGGACAACATAGCTTCGATTTACTTGGTTGCGCACCTCGACCAGCTGGAGCTTGAAGCGCCCTAATTATTCGCTTGCAAGTTAGCTATCTTCTGCTGTCTTTGGTCTGGCGACCAAATATCAGACTCGTGCGAGTTATCAGTCTTTCACCAGCACACACTAGATTCACCCGAATTGTCACGTGTGAACTGACGAACGTGCTTACGCCTTAGTGGCTTGACTAGTTTGCCCGGTGTCTGTCCTGGTCGTGTCGATTGACTGACATGCCTGTCAAGACTTCCCAGTCAGGTTGGTCCATGGACGCGCGAAACCTGCTGCACAATTTCGGATTACTTGTATTTGGTAGCGGACTTGTAGATTTTGCGCTCACACCACACTTCAGGCGTCCGAAGGTCAACCCACGGCACGATCAAGGAAAGCCTCACTAATGGCGAAACACGAGTTCAGCGCCTCCCCTTTTGTGTGGACTCACCAGAATAATTGCGCCAGGAGAGGATGCAAAGTTTTCAAAGGTGAGCGATGTGAATGTGGAGGTGTATACCAAAATATTAAGGGGCGACAAGCGACATGCTCATGAGCTTGAACGTGAAGACAAACCGAGACAAAAAGTAAATTTTTACAACAAGCTACTGATTTAATTGTAAGTAGCCGAAGCTTCCCACACAACAACCCTAACGTAGTAACTGTTGAGTTTATCCACCTGTTTGGAGCAGAAGCAGATTAAGTTCGATAACCTTGGGGGAGTAGGAAAAATTAGAAGGCTGTGAGCGAAACTCACAAGACAAACACAAGACATATCGCTTGCCTTCCGTCACACCAGATAGTGACGCATTTATCAGGCAACAATCTTACAACAAAGTGATTTCCACGAAATGCAAAGAAAATCATACAGATAGGTTTTGACAGCTTACTCTCATTTTCCAGGTATCCTGTATTAAACTCCACAGTGCATCAGTATGTCGAATATCTGTTGAAGTAAAAAGCAACGTAAGGGAATCCAAAGTCTCCGGTGTAAGCAGGTACGCAGTCACTGGAAAAGTTGTGCTTTTGTGGAAGGAAACTTTTCCCCTGAATATAGAACATGGTTACATTAGATGTGGACGTAAGTAAATACTGGTTTGGCCGAATAGATATTCATATTTTGGATCGTTAACGATCGTTAACGGTTTTTTGGTACAGCCAAAATGATACTAGATCCCAGCTTTGCGCCAGGCCGTGACGACAGACCGAGACGAAAAGTAGATTTTTATAACAAACTACTAATAATTGAAAGTAGACGAAGCGACATTCAAAAGCTAAGTACGGCGAGTAAAATTTGGCCGGATAAGCGGTATTGCGTTTTCTCCGGAAATCCAGCTAGAAAAATGACAATTGCGTTTCAGGTTCAAATATTGTAGACCCTAAGTTAAAGGGAAGGCGCTTGCCGTCAAGGTGAACGTTGTGATACTTTTGCGCTATCTGTTTACAGGAATACAAGACGTGGTACGAAAGCCGGTCCCACGGCGAACTTGCAGCTGAAACTTGTCTGTCAGTGTGTGCACGGCCTGAGCAATTCGGATGGCCCCTTGCTCCAGCAGTTTTCGCACGTGTTTATTTCAGTAGTTCCGAAGGTCATGGCCTTGACGTCATCAGGAGGGATGTGGGACTTTTTCAGCTTAAATGCACATCCCTGTTCTCGCCTATCATGTACTGTTGTCCATGAAAATGTTACTGTTATAACTACTTATGTGAAACAATATTTTTCCTGAGGGCACGCTGGCTGCCGTTGTTCTCCTGTCACCTGAACTTTAACCTGTCAGAACACTGGGTAATAAGCCAAACTCCGCTAGTGACGGGATGTATGTAACCAGGCAAAACACGAACACACATAACCGCTGCAGGAAGTCAGGAATCACTAATTCACCCAACGAGTGGAACTTCCATCCGAGAGTTCGTTGCTCGGAGAACCCGTCAAAACGTGTGACTACGTCATGTAGATTCCGTGACTGAAAGTTGTGAGGCTTTATCTCCTGTCTAATTACGTATTCGTTATCACTTGGTGAAACAATGCTTGTAGGCGACCACAGCAAGAATTGTCTGCTTGTCAGCGAAAACTAACACAAGTTCGTAGTCCAGTGCTCCTTACCTATGTATTCTCGGAATTTTGTTTTTTCACTAAAAGCGATTCCAAACGACCTGAACCGTTGGTCCACTAGCATTCATCAAACGCCCGTTTCAAGATGTCCATGTGATTGCATCCGTTCAAACAGAACATGCTAATCCTCGACACAGCATGGTCGATTTCGCTCTTCTTAAGGCACATCCAATAGGTGCCACGCCGAGTTTCCGTCACGAACGACAGGTCTTACGTTAGAACCCAAATGGTGTGGGTACGAATTACGTCAGTTTTTATTTCAGTAGGAATAAACCTGTCGTCGTGTTAGTGCAGAGCAAATGGCAATGTGCACACGTACTGAATTAAATCTCCCGACCTAAAGCTGCCACCTTGACGTGGTGGTCGGGCTTGAGTGCTGCAATGATCCCGCGGGTTACACTGGCTGGAACGTCGTTCCACAAGGTGCAACCATGCCAGGAAGGCCAAAGGGGAGCAGTCAGACCAAGAGCAGCGAGACCCCGTACTACGAGTAATCGTGCTACGAGGCGGTCTGGGGGTAAAGTCGTACTGTCCTCTGCGACAGGAGTGTGAAGGCAGTAAGGTGTTTCCCCCAGGTGACCAGCATGTCCATATTTATGGAAGCAGCGATGCTGCCTTCCCCCGAGGAAGGACGGGTTAGAAAAGGTCGGCCCTAAAAACCGCACACTCCGATCGCCCAACGGTTGACCGTGACCGCCGGCGCATTATCCACTACGGTCGAAATACTTTTAAAACCAAAGAGTCCGGTGCTGCTCAAAAGGCACCTGATGTGCGCAGCCGCATCAGGAATGAGACAGTAATGCCTTATTCCCTGCGCCCTCGAGTTAGGCCAACCCCCTGCAGCCGAGCAGGTCAGACTATTGAGTCATCGGCTCCGGGCAGGGTCCCCAAAGAAAACCCTACTGTCCACTGCCTCGTAGGTCAGACTTTCCAGTCAGAGGCTAGGGGCAGGGTCCCCGAACAAAACCCTACATCATCCCACTGCCTTGTGGGTCAGACTTTTGAGTCAAAGACTCAAGGTGGGGTACCTCAACCAAACCCCCTTCCTCGGCCTGGGCAACCGGGAAGTATCATTTGCCCGCGCAGTTCTGTGTCCACCGATATCCCTCCCCAACCCCTTCCCACCACACAAGCAAACGTCACTGGGTCACTTGACTGTCAGTTATCTGACCGAAAGGCCCTATGCCCCTTGCTGCCTATTAACAGTAAACAAAATAACACCCTTCTAAATCCACGAGATCCTTTCTATATAGGAGCTTTTAACGTCCGTACTCTATGTCAAATTGGCAAACAGGCAGAGCTTGCTGAAACTTTATACTCCCTTAAAATTGATATATGCTGTGTCTCCGAAACACGCATACAAGACCCAAGCGTGGTTATGCATCTCAGAACGCCAAGGATGAACTCAGCTCTTTCACATTTCTCCCTCCGTGTGTCCGGTGACCCAGAAGCGATGACTCGTGGACTATATGGCGTGGGAGTTGCACTCAGCCCCAGAGCTGAACGCGCTTTGCTGGATTGGATCCCAGTGAACAGTCGGCTTTGCGCCGTCCGGTTATCCAGTTCAATCAAGCTCAATGCCTCTCGGCATAAAAAGCGCTGCCTGTTTGTAGTGTCGGCTTATGCCCCAACGGAGTGCAGTTCTGATGTTGAGAAGGATACCTTTTATCGAGAACTATCCGGGCTCATTCGGCAGGCAAAAAGCACTGATATTGTGATCCTTGCAGGCGATCTGAATGCTCAAGTGGGTCGTCTGAGCTCCTTGGAATCACATTTGGGCGGTCGATTTGGAGTCGATGCTCGCCGCACAGACAACGGAGATCGACTCCTTCAGTTGTGTGCTGACCATGAACTGTTTCTGGCAAGTACGAACTTTCAACATAAGCGTTCGCATCGCGTGACCTGGCGGCCACCAACTGCAAATCAACCGTGGACCCAGTTGGACCACGTGGCCATCAGCTACCGGTGGAGAGCCACAATTCAAGACTGCCGTTCCTTTTGGGGCACTCCACTTGATTCCGATCACGCCATGGTGCGTGCACGCCTGACAGTTCGCTTCCCTTCAGGCCCTCGCAAACTAGAAAGAAGCATGCCAATCCAGTATCTTCGAAGATCGACCATAGCTCAACAGTACCGATCTGAGCTAGCCCAACAACTCTCTACATGCACTGGCAGTGCGAGTGTAGATGAAGCATGGCAAAATGTGAAAGAAGCCATGTTAGCGGCGTTCAGTGCTGTCTGTCCAACCTCCCCGATTCGACCACAAAACCACTGGATATCGGCGAGGTCGCTATCCATGATTGATGCCCGGAAATCCATACCAGCAGGCAACGCGTACGACGGCGCACGCAAATCCCTTAAACGCCAAATAGTGAAGAGCCTAAGGAAAGACCGAGAGCTCTGGTGGAAATCGAAAGCTCGAGAGATGGAGAAGGCTTTTGCTACGGGAAACAGCCGTGCCCTATATCAACTGATACGATCGACTGGTCCCAGGAAAACAACGGTCAGCGAAACGATAAGTGAAAAAGACGGCTCATTAATTCACTCCCAAAAACGTCGACTGGAAAGATGGGCCGAACACTTCGAAGAGCAGTTCAGCTGGCCTCCTGCAACACAGCCTGTGGAGATAATGCATACGGGCCAGTGGAATGTAAACCTTGATCGTCCTTCGGAAGAAGAAATAAAGTACGAACTATCCGTACTAAAACGTGAGAAGGCACCAGGACCGGACGGTCTCTATCCAGCCCTCTTCAAAGAAGGCGGAGAATCCCTGGTGACCCATCTGACAAAGCTTGCTGGTGCTATATGGAACGAAGAGAAGGTGCCTGCAGAATGGGGCATGTCGACAGTTATCCCTATTTTCAAAAAGGGTACGCGGACGCTGTGCGAAAACCACCGTGGCATCAGCCTGTTAGCTGTGGCATCGAAGGTACTCTCTGGTCTTATCCTTCGAAGGTTAACTGAACACAGGGAGAGACAAATCCGTGAAAACCAAGCTGGGTTCCGTCCTGCAAGAGGATGCATCGATCATATCTTCACCCTCCGACAGATTCTTGAACAGCGACACTGCTTCCAGCAACCAACAATGGTTGTGTTTCTCGATCTGAAGGCTGCCTTTGACTCTGTAGACCGCCAGGCACTATGGCAGTGTCTGTGGAGCAAAGGTGTCCCCCTTAAATTCTTGACCCTTCTTAAGGCGCTGTACGCCAACTCCCGCGGCCGTGTGAAGGTCTACGGGAAGCTCTCTTCTGAGTTCACCACATCAAGTGGTGTCAGACAGGGCTGTCCTCTTTCACCTTTCCTCTTCAATTTCGTCATTGATACGATCATGGAAGACTCATTATCAGCCTCTACTGCCTGTGGGGTCGAAGCGCTCCCGGGGCGTCCGCTTACAGATATCGAGTATGCAGACGACATAGCTCTTCTTGGATCTGACGCCGTGGTAATGCAAAGAATATTAAATAATCTAACTAATTCCGCCTCACGGTTCGGCATGCGCTTCACACCTGCAAAGTGTAAAGTGCTAGTGCAAGACTGGGTGGGCCCGAACCCTAGCCTAGTGCTTGCGGGTGAACCGATTGAGGTAGTAGACAAATTTGTCTACCTGGGCAGCTGTATTAGTCCCGGTGGTCTCGCGAAAGATGATATTTCCATCCGAATTGGGAAGGCCCGAGCAGCTTTTGTGAACCTGCGTCACCTGTGGCGTAGGCGTGACATCAGCTTATCCGTCAAGGGTCGAGTTTATAATGCTGCTGTGCGCTCCGTATTACTATACGGATCAGAAACCTGGCCGCTGCGCGCCGAGGACGTCAAACGACTTTCAGTGTTTGACCACCGATGTCTCCGGAGCATTGCCCGAATCTGGTGGGAACACCGGATCAGCAATGCTGAAGTACGTCGAATGGTATTCGGGAGGAATAACTCACCCTCGATAGATGAACTGATCACACTGCATAGGTTGCGCTGGCTTGGCCACGTGCTGCGCATGCCAGTCGACCGACTTCCTCGAAGGGTTCTTTTCGCACAACCACGTGAAGGGTGGAAACGAGCCAGAGGCGGTCAAACAATGACTTGGCAGCGAAGTATAAAAGCCATTACCAGCAAACTCAGCTGCGCTGGTCACTGCCGTCTTCCTGGATGGGGACCCCGAGACGGGCCACATCAATGGTTAGAGACATTGTCAGACATGGCCCAATCGCGCCCTCAATGGCGCTCATGCATCCAAGCTATTGCCTTCAATGCATAGCCCCCTTCCCAATTCCCCGACGTAACAGCCCATTGACAGTGGTGCATTTACGCAGCTCGCGCCTCCAATGCGCAGCTACCTACCTCACCTCCCCAAATCATCGGCGGACGAAACTGTGGCAGCTACAACCACTGTACGACAAGTACACGGTTTCTTACAGCTGATGATGATGATGATGATGATGATGATGATGATGATGATGATGATGATGATGATGATGATGATGATGATGAATTAAGTCTCACTACCCAATACGATCGAGCTAAGAAATCAAAGTGACTTTGATTTCCCTCCCTTAGCAACTGCATTCCAGTATAGCCATCCTGAACTGAAAGATTTCATCAACAACTTTGTAAATTCGATGAGTTGGGCACACCATTCACATCGCTCAAGCGTGAACACATTTGCCTGTTCAGACGTGAAAATTCAGATGCTTCCAACCTGCGTTGGTGGAGTAGTGGTACCACGCTCGCCTCGCATGTCATTTGTCCGCAGGTCAAAGCCCGGCACGGCCACTGGATATGCACTGCTGATGAGCTCTAATAGGAGCGAAAGAATGGGGCATGTCGACAGTTATCCCTATTTTCAAAAAGGGTACGCGGACGCTGTGCGAAAACCACCGTGGCATCAGCCTGTTAGCTGTGGCATCGAAGGTGCTCTCTGGTCTTATCCTTCGAAGGTTGACTGAACACAGAGAGAGACAAATCCGTGAAAACCAAGCTGGGTTCCGTCCTGCAAGAGGATGCATCGATCATATCTTCACCCTCCGACAGATTCTTGAACAGCGACACTGCTTCCAGCAACCAACAATGGTTGTGTTTCTCGATCTGAAGGCTGCCTTTGACTCTGTAGACCGCCAGGCACTATGGCAGTGTCTGTGGAGCAAAGGTGTCCCCCATAAATTCTTGACCCTCCTTAAGGCGCTGTACGCCAACTCCCGCGGCCGTGTGAAGGTCTACGGGAAGCTCTCTTCTGAGTTCACCACATCAAGTGGTGTCAGACAGGGCTGTCCTCTTTCACCTTTCCTCTTCAATTTCGTCATTGATACGATCATGGAAGACTCATTATCAGCCTCTACTGCCTGTGGGGTCGAAGTGCTCCCGGGGCGTCCGCTCACAGATATCGAGTATGCAGACGACATAGCTCTTCTTGGATCTGACGCCGTGGTAATGCAAACAATATTAAATAATCTAACTAATTCCGCCTCACGGTTCGGCATGCGCTTCACACCTGCAAAGTGTAAAGTGCTACTGCAAGACTGGGTGGGCCCGAACCCTAGCCTAATGCTTGCGGGTGAACCGATTGAGGTAGTAGACAAATTTGTCTACCTGGGCAGCTGTATTAGTCCCGGTGGTCTCGCGAAAGATGATATTTCCATCCGAATTGGGAAGGCCCGAGCAGCTTTTGTGAACCTGCGTCACCTGTGGCGTAGGCGTGACATCAGCTTATCCGTCAAGGGTCGAGTTTACAATGCTGCGGTGCGCTCCGTATTACTATACGGATCAGAAACCTGGCCGCTGCGCGCCGAGGACGTCAAACGACTTTCAGTGTTTGACCATCGATGTCTTCGGAGCATTGCCCGAATCTGGTGGGAACACCGGATCAGCAATGCTGAAGTACGTCGAATGGTATTCGGGAGAAATAACTCACCCTCGATAGATGAACTGATCACACTGCATAGGTTGCGCTGGCTTGGCCACGTGCTGCGCATGCCAGTCGACCGACTTCCTCGAAGGGTTCTTTTCGCACAACCACGTGAAGGGTGGAAACGAGCCAGAGGCGGTCAAACAATGACTTGGCAGCGAAGTATAAAAGCCATTACCAGCAAACTCAGCTGCGCTGGTCACTGCCGTCTTCCTGGATGGGGACCCCGAGACGGGCCACATCAATGGTTAGAGACATTGTCAGACATGGCCCAGTCGCGCCCTCAATGGCGCTCATGCATCCAAGCTATTGCCTTCAATGCATAGCTCCCTTCCCAATCCCCCACTTAACAGTCCATTGACAGTGGTGTATTTACGCACCAATTTATCAGTTCCCGCCTCCAATGCGCGGCTACCTACCCAACTTCCCAAATCATCGGTGAACGAAACTGTGGCAGCTACAACCACTGTACGACAAGTACGCGGTTCTTACAGCTGATGATGATGATGATGATGGTGATGATGATGATGATGATGATGATGATGATGATGATGGTGTGATGATGATGATGATGATGATGATGATGATGATGATGATGGATGATGATGATGATGATGATGATGATGATGATGATGATGATAGATGATGATGATGATGGATGATGATGATGATGATGATGATGATGATGATGATGATGATGATGATGATGATGATGATGATGATGATGATGATGAATTAAGTCTCACTACCCAATACGATCGAGCTAAGAAATCAAAGTGACTTTGATTTCCTCCTTAGCAACTGCATTCCAGTATAGCCATCCTGAACTGAAAGATTTCATCAACAACTTTGTAAATTCGATGAGTTGGGCACACCATTCACATCGCTCAAGCGTGAACACATTCGCCTGTTCAGACGTGAAAATTCAGATGCTTCCAACCTGCGTTGGAGAGTAGTGGTAACACGCTTGCCTCGCATGTCAGATGTCCAGGGTTCAAATCCCGGCACGGCCACTGGATGTACACTGCTGATGAGCTCTAATAAGAGCGAAACTCGAATCCAGTGCTTCCCTTTGGTGTGAACTCACCGGAATAATACGCCAGGACAGGAGAACGACCGTTCAAACGAGAGTGATGTGAATATGAACAAAATACCTATCCCGCAAAACCCCACAACTGCAAATTTGTAGAAGTTTGTAATCAAATGACAATTGTTTCTAGAAAATCTTTATCTACCCTCACACCTTGACCTCACTGAGCTTGACGGCAATAATAAATGCATGTTGTGAAATTGAGAACTACTTTTTAATGTATGAGTTTGGGTGAGTCCAAAATCACGAGCAACAACAAAAAAGGAAAATCACCTTCATTTTTAGCCTTCCTTTTTCACCTGTCAAGGACGTTAGGAAGTGCTAACGAACGCGTTCGTTTACCTGAGGTTATTTATACAACCGAGTCATGTAAGTTAAAGAGCAAAGCTTTGTACACAATTAGTTCTTCGCTGGCCAATCCATCGGTCATGCATGTTGGTTACAACTGATGCTTCTAGCTAGGGAACGGAGTACGAGTATCAAAGGCGTGCTAACTTTTTTTTGTTATATATACATATACAAATATACATATACATACATATTATGAAAACACCAGGATATCAAACATTATTATTGTACACTTATGAGAACAATAAAGCTGCTACATCGGCGTAAATATTTCCTCTGATTAATAATACTAAGTTTTACATCATGAATGTACTCAGATAGCCAGTTAGACAGAACAAAATTTAGCGGATAAACGCCACATTTGTACCCAACCTACTTCGTTCCACGTGGATGACAGCTGACCGCCAATAACGAGTGAACAGTTTGAACTTCACTCGGAAAATCGATAACTCCAGAATAACTTACTAAT